>JAZKJV010001419.1:1787388-2415031 GCA_037367405.1 Ottelia alismoides | reverse complement strand
TCCGATCTAGCTCCCACTCACCCCCACTTCACTCTCATGCATTGCACAAGCACGCTTCGGCTATTCTAACGTCTAAATGTTAAATCTCCTCAATGCTTGGAGCTCGTGCCGCCCCGTTGGTCTCAAGCTCTTTCTCCGACGACCTTGCTCTGCCGAGCACGTCCAGACAACCACGGAGCTTCTACTTGGCTCTAGGATCTCCGCCAGTACTTCAGCGAGCTCTTCGGACCTCCTTCTCTCATGGAGGGGCGCGACGGAGCAATTAGCGTGTCACCGGAGCCTCGCCTCCTTCGGTGAACCGCGACGGAGGACGAAGAACAGGTGTCGTCTGATCATCTGGATCGGACGGCTGAGATGGAAGACACGTGGAGGCCCAAGCCTCAATCCAAACCAACAGCCTCGGGCGCACCGAACCTCGCCCCGAGCCTCCATATGCCGCCACGTGTCTCGAACCAACCGCGAGACCCGAGCCTAGGCCCCTCACGTGCGACGCACGTGAGGGCCTAGGTAAATTGCACGAACGACCCAGAAACTTCTGATAATTGCATATTGGTCCCCAGGCACGTGCCTCACGTGCTGCATGGGTAAATTACAGGGATGTCCTCGTGATTTGAAGATTTGCAAAAAGGTCCTTGTGCGCATGGAAAATTTACAGAGGACCCCCATGTGGTTTTTGGTATTTGCATTTAGGTCCCTCCATGGACCTAAATGTAATATTTATCCTTTTATTTCTTGCATTTTTATTGAATTATGCCCCTGCATTGTTTTCTTCATAACTTGAGCATCGTAGGTCCAAACTGCATGATTTTAGTGTTGTTTTGATCCTTGTTTCCTCATCCACATCATGGCATATTTAATTTTCTCATCTACGACCATTTTAAATGAAGTGAATTTTTGTGTTAGATGATGACCCTGCTCTCCTTGTCCATGCTCTGAGTTGATGACCGATCTTAATGTTGTGATTAAAATGACCCTGATTTCAATTCCTATTATGTTGTTCATTTTCAATGATATTTTTAGGGTATAATTGTGATCTTTTGTTCTGCATATAAATTCCCTTGCAAACTCTCATGCATCATCCTATAATTGCATAAAAATCAACTAAAAATTACATGCATCATTTTATTGCATTGTAATTAGTATAGTGCATCCTGCATCTTCATGAAGACCTGAAATTAAGAATTTACTCGCACTGCTCTTAACTGATCAACAATCAATAAATAAATAGATTAGCTTGTGTCCTTGTGTTCGACCTTGGTAGACTTACCAAGTAAAAAATATTCCACAACATTCAAAGGACTGTGGTATTTTGATCGATCGATTTTCGCCTCCTATACTACAATTCATCATTGTTAAAGAGGCGGATTTTACGTTCATCAACAAGGTAGGGAGGGTCAAGGGTGGGAATGAACATATCACACTCAGATTGTCTCCATCTATACTTAGGGTAAGATATCCCTAAGTATGGTCAAGAAGATGAGACAATGAAAGGGATGAAAGAATGAATAACTCGGGGTGCACACCCCCATATACTTAGGACAAAGTATGTCCTAAGTATATCATTGAAGAAGGGGTGACACCTTTTAGAAGAAAAAGGAAAATGAAAACGAAAAGAATAAAAGAGGAAAAGAAGAAAGAAAAAAGATCACTCAACTCATCCACCTCCCCTATGCTTACGACAGAGTATGTCCTAAGCAAGGCAAAACACACGGAATGAGGTGGATGAGTAAAAACGGGAGATAGAAAGAAGTAAAACGAAAGGGGATGTACATAGATCAAGAAGGTTGAAAGCGAACCTTCTTGCATAATCGTTGAGGAATGAATCTGACAAGGTGTAGGTTGATATTGGGGTCTTCAGTAGAGACAAACCGATCAGGATCGACCTTTGAAGATCCTTAGCAATCTCGAAGTAGAAAGGCATGAACCGGTCAATGGAAATAGTGTGGTCATGTTTGGCGTGGGAAGTCTCAGCTAGATCAAAACAAAAAGGAACAAACTCGTCTATGAAAGTAGTCAGGTCAGGTTCGTACTATAAGGTCTTATCTAGACCATCATCAAAAGGCATGAATTCAGTTATGAAAGCAATAAAATCAAAATCGGCCTCTTCAGTCTCTACTAAGTCGGACCTCTGCTCTAAACTGTCAATCATGTAAATACTATGGATGTCATCAATGTATCTTCACTCACTGGAAGGGGAACTCCAAGGTCTATGCTTTTCGAGTCTTCCTCCTTGGAGAGGAATTCTCAGGTCTCAATGTCATCCAAAATACAACAAAACTCTCTGATATCATCATCAAGGTCAGAATCCTCGGGATCAGCTAACACATGCACACTCTCATGGGTTGCAGGTCTCTGGTCAACATCGGGTGTAGTGATCAACACATCGCTCCCGACATCAAAACGGAAGTGAATCTCTCCAGCCCCATAATCGATAACGACTCTTGCAAAGGCGAGAAAGGGTCATCCTAGGATGATTGGAGGGTGCTCCACGGGGTGGAGGTCTCCATGGGCAATAAGACAAAGTCACTGTGAAGCTCATGCCCTGAATCTGAATGATAACATTCTCTAGAATATTCTTCGACATCTTTATTGATCCATCAACGAATTGGATAATCATCCTGATTTTCTTGAGAGGCCTAAGATGAAGAGATTTTACCAGCGAGAAGGGTATTGTATTAATTGAAGCATCGTGTCAAGGAGAGTGCTATCACGTGAATGGTCAGAGATGGTGAAACTCACAAGAGGTGTGATAGTGTTCCCTTTCCTAATGGGTGAATGGTGAGAGATGGCATAGGCAGTGGCCATGGTCAAAATGTGTCGCTCAGATCTTGCTTTCTCTTTATTGGGTTTAGGAGCAGATAATTGAGTCATGGCCTGGCGAAGTAGGGCTTCAACGAATAGTTGCCACCACTTCAAGTTCAGTCAATATTTTTTTTGAAATTTTGGATATCCTCCATACAAGGGAGGAGATCAGAATCAACATCTACACAAGGATAACTAAGAGCAGTATGTACAGTGTCATCCTTGGGGGAATAAGGGTGTGAACTAGTGTGAATGTGTGTGTGGGCAGATGGTTTGACATGGGTGCCCTCTCCTCACAGTCTGACTCAGATATGTGTCTCCCTAAATCTTTTTTATTTTTAAAATTTTCTCATTTTTTGTATTTTGGGCGATTGCAAGCTCTAATAGGAATCCTTGAATAAACCCATATCATGTCATGGTGGCTCTTATTTATACTAGTGAGGTCATCAATCCTCTGCTTCATTTGCTCCATCACCTAGGTCAAGTGCTCAAGGGTGAACTTCAATGAAAGGTGACTCCAACAGATCAATCTCGGGTGTGTGAGATAGTGAAAGATGTGAGGGTGGCGGTGGTGGGTAAAAGTTTGAGGCCTGAAACTGTGGTTGAGGTGGATATATATACAAAAAGAAAAGTCAAGAGCAAGGTCCTCCTGATAAAATGGAGGTGGACCGGCTGGAGGGTACGAGAGATCCGTAAAGTTCGTATAACATTCGCCCTAATTGGCCATTTCCGAAACAAAAGGAAGGATCGAGGGAAGCATGAAGGTCAACTCAAGATATGGGAGAAAAATGCGCAAATGTACAGATAATATCGAGTATGCACAAACACAAACAATTATACACAAACAAACCCCCTGATTCACCTACTCAACACTATGATGACCGTGAAAGTTCGGTCTTTTTATCTTTTCTGGTTTAGAGTTAGGTGATAATCACAAAGTTGTACAATCACGCAGGAAGGCCTGGGATTGGGGCACTAGTCCTTAGTGTGTACGTTGGCAAAATAAATGTGAATACAATGAGGGGGTTACTCTCCCCAAAACAATAAATTTTGTTTTTGAATTTTAGGTCGAGTAATCTTAATGGTCCCAATTTTATTTGTTTTCATTTTTTTGCATTTTTAATAGAAATGTACGACACAACGAGAGATCAATTCTTTTTAGCTCCTAGGTGATCAAAATCAGAGGAAGAGAGCCAGAAAAGCAATGTAAGCGAAATCGATGATGAATGCTAAGTATAAATGCTCACCTTGCCTCCAGCTTCCTTCATGTAAGGATGCTAAGCAGAATTGAAACCTATCTATATGCAAATGCAATTCGATGAAATTGCCCTAAAATAGTACTTGCTAGTAGCGTGAAGCACCAGATGCTAACTACTCAGAAATGAGACCAAGGTCTAGTCTTCAATGACACTTAGTGCCCACCAAAATGGGTCTTGCAAGTGCTATATGTGACCTCTCTTGGCACGCGATCTCAAATCCATATAGTTAACAATTACGATTTGACTAAGTCCAAAAGTGAATCTATAGGTAAATACAAATATATTAGTGTTTTGGACCTTAATCTATCGAG
Source organism: Ottelia alismoides (assembly GCA_037367405.1). Lineage (NCBI taxonomy): Eukaryota > Viridiplantae > Streptophyta > Magnoliopsida > Alismatales > Hydrocharitaceae > Ottelia > Ottelia alismoides. Next base: position 2,410,659 of record JAZKJV010001419.1, on the reverse strand, counting down.
CAAGCAAATCCTAAGCTAGGGCTCAATCACACAAAATAAATAAAAATAAAATCATGAAACAAATAAAAATAAAAACGATGAAAAACGTGACAAAAACTGACGAGCCCCCTAAGGAAACAATCCTCAGGCAGTGGATATCATGAAGTTTGGAGAGTGTCTTGAAGAATCCCGAGTTATTACATAATAGTATCTCTCTCACTTTAAATTACAATAAAATAAATAAAATACAAAACAAGGTGTGTTATCCTCAAAAATCCTCCTAGTCCTTTGTCACCTTCTCCTATCAACTAGGGCAGAAGAGCGACACAACTTCACGTGGGTGCGTAGGTGCCCCTAGAAGAGACTCACTCGATCTGTGGTCCTCGCAACAAAGACAAACAAGAGGGTAGTAAGACAATTCACCAAATAATATCAAATAAAATGGAAAATAAATAAAGGGAAAATATAAACAAAAGAGACAAGGAGACACAAGCAAGAATAATCCAATCTATGGACTTTTGCTCCCCAGCAACGATGCTATGAATTTGTGGAGGTCTTGTCAATCCTCAAGACGGATCAATAGTCATTGAAGCGACCTCTCATGAACCCCTGATAATTCAATAATTAACTCACAATACGTGTAAAGCAATGAAAAGTAAAATATGTAGAGTTAAAATTTATTGTAACTATACAATGTATGTGTATAGGTGTAAGTATGTATAGTGTCGAACACAAGGAGCAAACAAGATAGATCGGGCAATAATACACAAAAATTTTGCGTTCTCTTCTTGGGTTTATTTATTTTTGTGTGGGTTTTTTATTTTGTATTTTTATGGGATTTTAATTTATATATTTTTAATTATTTTAATTATATAAATGTTATTTTCTTTTTATATTTTTTGATTTTTAATTCCCTTTTCTATTTAAATAAACAATACAAGAATATATAAATCTATATATACAATATAGAGTAATATCTTTACAAAAACAAATAAAAATTGTAGAATAATTTGTTTTGGGTTTTAAACAAATTTTTATCATTTTTGTGATTTTTTAGATAATCTTGTTAATTTTCATATGTTTTTAAAGTAAAAAATATCCCAAAATCAGGTATTAAATAAATGGGGCAAATTATTTTGGAAATTAAAAATATGAAATAAAACCAAAATTTTAAAAAACTAATTTTAATTAATAATATTTTATATAAATAAAATTACAAAGTAGAAAATGATATTTTTGGAATTTTTGATAATTTTTTAGATTTTTATAAAATATTTTGGAGCTTTTAATTTTTATGATTTTTCTTTTCTATTTTTAGTTATTTTTTGTTTAGAGGCAGGAAATATAAAATAAACAAATTATATTTTTTGGTAATTTTTCAAAATGTTTTTTAGTAATTTTAAATCAAACAAGGTCAAAAACATGCTCTTTTGATTTTTAAGAAATAATAAAAGTGCCTAAAATTAAAATCCAAAAATATAACATGAATATCCACACTATCAGGCACTTAGTCCTATTTTTTAGAATTTTTGGAGCACGGGTGATAATTTTAATAAATAGAAAACACTCACAAAAATTAATGAACTACTAGGGGTATAAATACAAATAAAATCAAAGTTAGGGGCTCAGATGCAAATTATCCAAAAATATATAAATGCAAATAAAATTTTAATATTAAAATGAAATACAATAAATCACAGGGGCCTAAGTACAAAATTTAACCTCACTTGGGATGGCACATGAGGTGACGTGGCTAGGATCAAAGTGCAATATGAGTCAAGTATCTAGTCTCCAATTTAATTTTCCCCAAAGTTTTAAACTAAATAATTAATTTACAGGACTGAAAATAAACACACAAAAATGGCAGGTATGTAGTGTAAATTACCCCCACCAAGGCATGATTGTGCAGCTAAGGGCCGCTCGCTTGTCCACGCAGCGCGCCTAAAATGCGTGATGACGATTCGCAGCTGACGTCTCTGATTAGATCTCAGGTCTGAGATCTACGACTAGGGGCTCTTCAATCCGATGTTGGCTGCTCCACCTGGAACTCGGGGAAGATCAGACGGTTGTGAGGGCACCTGGACAAACAGGGAAGGACGTTCATCTGGGCAAGCTTCAATAGATAGATACAGGGTCTCCAATCTCCTCCCTTGCTACCAAGTGTCCCAAAAGATTCCTTGAAGCGTCCTACAACGACTGGGGATGCAAAAAAAAATCAGGGCTCATCGTAGTTCACCCAGGAGGTTGGAGGAGCAGAGAAGCTTCAACTATCTCCGACAAACTGCAAAATCGCCCCTACTGGGCGTTGGGCTCATGAGACATGTACATGAAACAAATGGGATCGAGGGCAAAGTGCCTTGACCCTATTAGGGGGAAATGGATGCAGAGCGAAGTGAGGTGGCAGACCTTCGATGAGGTGAAGGAAGTCGAGGTTTGGTAGCTCGATCCAAGGAGGGTCGAGGTGAATGAAATGGTTCACAACGTAGGCTAAGCGAAGGGGAAAGAGATGAGGGTAGCAGGCGGGTCGGACACAAGGTGAAGCATGGTGGAGTGTTCGCTGGAGCTAGCCTCCGGCTAACTTCGAATATAGTATTTAATGCTAAAACAAATGTATAAATGCTAAACTAACTGCATAAAATAAAAGCTAATCTTGAAACTAATATTAGAAAGCAAGAAAGAAATACCTCGATTGGCCAGAACCAGGAGATGGCGACCACACGCTAGCGAGCAGTGGAGATGGCTGGAGATCACTTCAAAGCACCTGCTCGGTCCCACTAAAAGCTCGGCGAGGAAGTTGTCGCCTTCCTCAAGCCGTTGGGAGCAAAAAGAGGGAGAGAATATGGACAAGAGGGATTCAAAAAATCAAGTGAAGGAGGAAGGGTGCATATGTACATGCAACTGGGATGTGAGGAAGATCGAGGTGACAGGCTTGAATCAGAGGTCCTCTGATCGAAAAATCACACCCACGTGATGGGTGGATGATCGAGGCCCAAAGTGTAGAACAAATCCAACCAAATCGATGCTTGTATCGGTTTGGAAAAAAGGAGAAAGGTCGGGTCAATCGAAGCTCTGACAAGCCTATAGGGCTAGTCAGACAGTTGGCCGAAGTCAACTAAAGGTGCAACTTGGTTGTCCACGTGGACCAACAATGAAAAACCTGACCCTAAATTATTTGTAAAATTAATAATAAATAATAAATGATGTTATTAAAATAAATATATAAAATAAAAGTCGTTTATTATTTTCTATAGTATTTTAATATGATTTTTATTTATTTTTATAAGTTTATTTATTACAAGTTATGTTTTGGTTGTATATTTATAAGTATATTCATCTATATTTTGGGTATTTTATTTTTTTTATTTTTTTTTATTTTTTATTTTATATATTAATAACTTATTTTTATATTCATAATATATTTTTATTATATTTTCCTAATATATTATGTACACTTAAATAAATATAGGTATATAATGTATATGTATAATTATAGGTATTTCATCTATATATTTATATATATTTTTATTTTTATATTTTATTATGGTTTTCTTCTATTCTAAATATGCACGTACATTATAAATAATATTTATAAAATTATAAACAAAAATAAATTATAAAAATAATAAAGAATAAATTATTGTATAACAGGGGTCCAAAATCTAACATTCACTCCTTAACTCCAAAAAATATGAAACTACCTTCATTAGATAGCTAGTAAAATTTATAGACAATTAAAGGTGATTTTGATATATTTTGAGTTTTTATTTAAGAGATATGGGTATGGGAAATTTGGTTTTTGACTTTTTATTTAGAGTATAAAATGTATATTGTATATTATTTTTGTATGAAATTAGTTTTGTATTTTTCTATATATTATTATCTACAACTTTCACATACAAAATTTCTTTATTTGAGATATAAAAAATAGAAAGTAAAATAGATCCCAAAAGTGGAATATTGATGAATAAAAGAGTGTGTTTTATTAGTGATTTTTGGCCCTTATCTCCCCTTACTTTATTCCTTGTCGACCCAGTCATCAAGATGCTTAGGTCTCGGGATTTAAGGTCATAAATTAGCATTAAAAATAGTATGTTATATACACTAAATAGAATAAATAATGAATGTTTATTTGTACAAAACAATGTTATATACATGCATTAACTAGGGCTTTTAAGGCCAAAATGATAGAATAAAGGTGATGAAATGGAGATTCATCAGGGTGTAAAGTGTTACAACTCAAGCTCATCATTCGTCGGTGATAGATTTTTTTGCTAAAATGACATGAACCCTGAAATTGGATTCATATCCAGATTCAAATCACTATAAATGGATAGTTGATGAATACTTAGTCATTCACCTTTATTCCTTTATTTTGTCTCTAAAACTCTAGTTAAATGCATGTAAATACAACTAACTTGTACAAAGTAAATGTCTAATTGTGTCTGTAAATTGCGCTTAAATACCATGTATTTAAATACAAAATAAATGAATAAATAAAAGAAAAGAAAAACAAAGAAAGTATTGTAAATACTAATTGCCGCAAAACTCTGAGGCTAAGTCAATATTGACTCGGTCGACAAGGAATAAAGTAGGGGGATATAAGGGCAAATAAATGCAGACAAAATGGCACTGTCACCTAGAAACCCTAGGTGATCTGTACATTGTATATAACTAAAACTTACATTAATTTATACATACTCATACACACTTCAAATATAAATATTTTCAACACCAAATATGTACATAAAATTATATAGAAAAAGATAAATTAATTGCACAAAAAAGGTACAATGTGATCGGGATACACAGATGAAAATATTGCAAACAGAAGTTCATAGATCCATATCTTCTCCATATGAATTCAAAATTGACCCAGCACATCTTTATTGTGCTCTAAATTAAATTATCTATCTAATGAAATCATTAAAATTGGAGTTAAGATGCAAAAATGGCTTTTGGGTCTCTATTGTACTATATATGTATATAATATTCAATATATCCATACTTGATATTTTTAGCTCCTTTATATTTTTATATGCTTGTAAACATTATGTGAAACATATGTCAATAATAAAATTAGAATAAAAACATTAGAATTCATTGGAATAAATAATGTATTAAATTATATAAGTAAACTACACATATATATTATATATACCTAATTCTTTAAGTAAGCAAATAAATTCAAAAAAAAATAAATACATATATAAATATATATTTAAACATATTATATATGTAGAAATTATATACATAAAATAATAAAATATAAAAAATAAAAATAAAATCCATCATATATAGGTAATTATCCCTATAATCATACAAAATTAACATATAATAAATAGGTCAATATAAATAAATAAAATTTACCTAAAATAGATATAAAATAAGGAACAACTTCATTTTTTAAGAACAAAATCATTTTCTATTTTATTTCACCTTTTATTTTTTATTTTTACTCGGGTTGTCTTATAGTGGGTGGCGTGGCCCAATGGGAGCGCACCCTCGGTTGACCCGCTGATCAACTGGGGTGCCTACTCTCTAGGCATGTCAGCATTGCTGACCCAGCCATCTTCTCCAATTTGTTCCTCTAGAGTCTTGCTTTTTTTGGGTCGATTCCTTCACGAAATCTTCTCCTCAATCAATGGTCTTTCATACCCTAATGATTCCTCCATCGGTGGAGCCTCGATAAATCTACACACCCTAATTAGAAATCTCCTCTCGCCATTGTTATAAATATGAACCCCAGGCCTTCAATCTAAAGTTGATCATTCTTGATCCATCTTTGACCCCTTGGATCCAGCCTAGGATTGAGCCCTGGTGATAGGAGGCGCTCTTCATCGATTCACAACAAGGAGAGGAGGACACAAGGTCATCCACCATTGTTGGTGAAGTTCCGTCGTGTGGTTCTTGCTCCCAACCGTTCTACAACAAGTGAGCTCCTATATTTGCATTTCCGCTTCGTAGTGAAACTAATAGTATAGTTTAGGCTTTAATATCACATGATTTGGTTTAAAATATCTCAAAATCCAAAAAGAAAAGTTCGTCGGAGCACTAGGCTCTAGCCTCTGTTCCTCCACCGTTGACCTTGTTCCGACTTCGCTGACCACCCCATCTCCTTCGCCTTACGCTTCTGCATCTCCAGCACCCCTTCATACCCTTTGATCTTGCACAGATCAGGAGATCACGCTTTCCACCTCTATCGTCCATTGGAGAGTTCCATCCCGACGCATCCTGCTCATCTTTGCCCCAAATCAAACCCTAGACCTCGCCTTTTGTGTTTGCAAGCTAACCCTGTATGTCTGGAAGCTTGAAGACCAAATATGGGTTGGATTTTGTCCAAGAGAAGGTCTTCTGGTGCCCATTTTTTCTCAAGCCCTCAGCACCCCATCGGTGGGTCCATGATCATTCTGAAGGTGCCAGCATGAGCGGAGGAGCTCCCGCTCCATTTTGCACCTCCTGTGATTCCCCCAGGTGGCCGGAGAAGCATGATCCGATCGATCAAAGGCGATCGAGCTCGGCCTTCTTCCCTATTCTTCCTGAGAAGCAGCAGCCGTCGGATCTTCCTGCTGCTCCAATTTTAATCTCCGCCGTTGGATCAAACTGTGTCAACCTTTGGATGAAGAGCCTGATCTAATCAGAGACGCCCATCGTCGAAGGGGTATCCATCGTCGGCTTCATGCTTTGTGATTAAGTGGAGCCTCATCCGTTGTCCATCAATGCTTATTGAGGTCTATATTGCACTATTTCCCCTCTTTTTTGTATTTTCTTTTTAGTCCTCAAACTTGCATTGTAGTTCATATATTTCTTTAATATTTATATTTTGAACCCTGAGGCTTCCTCTATTTGTAGTTAGGTCCAATCCACATCACCTCACGTGTTTGTGCACGTGAGGAGGGTGAGTATTTTAAGCCTACACCCCGGCAGGTCTTAGTATTTATTTTTAATCCAAAATCTATGAATATCAATGTATTACTTTTAATAAATTTGCATGCTCAACCCTAATGTTTAGTATATTTGCATTTACCCGTGCCATTGTAGATAATGTATTATTATTGGGAAAAAATTCTCTCATGCCTGTGGATTTGCTTTAAATGTTAGTGAATGCTCTGAACTTTAAAGGAAATTGTACTTAGGTCCCTGTATTACATATTTAAATTTGTGTATGTATTTTAGTTATTAAAATAGCACTTTGCATCTAAAAATTATATGAAACTTATCTTAAGCGTATGAAATCATAATATATCATGCATATTTTTCTTAAGGCTATTAACATTATTTTCTTATTTACAAAAAAATAATGCATTTTCTCCTGTTTTGCATTTAAAAATCCATAAAATGTCAAAATGTGTTGAAAAGTTCCAAAAAATTCATGTGTAGTTATTTATTTTTTTGAATTTTTGACCAAATATTTTTTTTTCAAAATATTATTAAAACTCCTAAAAATAAAAAAACACAAAAAACTTATAAAAAATTTAAAAGTTAGTAGAAAAATCACAAAAATGTGTTTCGGGTTTTTAAGTTTTCTTTAGAATACCTAGTATTCAGAAAATTAAAATTGGGCTGAATCTAATTGACCCTATACCCCAAGGCTAAGTCAATATTGACTTGGTCGACAAGGAAAAAAGTAGGGGAATATAAGGGCAAATAAATGCAGACAAAATGGCACTGTCACCTAGAAACCATATGTGATTTGTAAACTGTATATAACTAAAACTTCCACTAATTTATACACACTCTGAAGGATATGGTTAGATCCTCAAGCGCATCACAGAAGCGTGAGCGTCATATCGAATACGATGAGGAGCGACTAGCCGCACTAGTTGCTCAATGCAGCGGGATTTAAAAAATTGTCATGCAACGAAACCACATGATCCAAGAACACTTCTCGGATCATTTCGTCTAAACCACAAATAAGTAATAGGATTACCTCTTGAAGCGTGGTTGTGATCGAGTCTCTAAATGAAGAGACCTCCTGTCTCAAGTCCGATCCGACGGAGGAGATGCTTGCGAGCGCGGGGATGAATCGCGTGCTTCTCGCAATTCATGTTGATGATCCAAGCGGCGTATCTCCTGATCTCGACACACGAGATCCGACGTCTTCTTCACGAGCGAGGCGCACCGAAGGAGACGGAGATCCACGAGCAGACGATCAGGCATCATAACGACGACGCTGCAGCGATGGAGACTCCCTCTAGGGCATCCATGGTGAACGACCATATGAGAAGGAGAGAGAGTAGACGTGTGGAGAGAAAGAGAGAGAGCGAGACTTATTTTCTCTTATGTGTAAAGAAGAGCAAAGGGATGTCCTTCTATTTATAAGATTTTGGGATCCATGGATCTCAATCCATGGGCAACACAAATCCAATGGCTCTCATTGATTTGTGTTTCTTTTAATGGTTAAGATTTGTGTTGATAAAAACCAACAACAATTAATTTAATAAAATCACATATATATTGAATATAATTTGATTTATATCAAATCAATCTCCATTAGAGAAATAGGAAGGAGGCAAGCCTCCTTCCATAAGGAGGGTGGACGGCCACCACATTCCTTATGGGAATTGTGGCCATCCACTCTTCCTATATGTAAGGTGGATGCCTCTCTCCTATTATATGAGATTACATTATCTCACGATTCTCTCTAATATTTGCAACAAATTTTATTGCAAATTATTTCACACAACTAAATCCAATTTATTTTGTGAACATTGCAATCTTGCCATTATAAATTTGTGAATCATATTCACAACCCAAAATAAAATGTAAATTACATTTTCAATTTAATGTTCAATGTGAATCCAATTCACATTAACATTTAATTAACGAATGTAAATTACAAATAGCTCTCTCTTATATATTATAAATCACTTTTATAATATATATGATTAATATAGATAGTGCTATCCACATTATTCAATATCCATGATAATTAAATCACATTTAATCATCTTGGATCTCTAGTCTCATGTTCTCAAATAATATGAATCACATTCACATTATTTACATCTTTAACAATTAAATCACATTTAATTATCTAAGATAACTCTCCTTATAATATTAATCAAATTCATTTTATTCATGATAATTAAATCACATTTAATTATCCATTTTCTCAATGCTCGGATACATATATCAACAACAGAATTATCTATGAACTCTTTCAAGGATAATGTGCTTTTCTCCGCGAATACTTGGAGATAAGGACAGGGCGATTGTATTGTTCCACCTATAGTGACTTGGATATTGAGATCACATCTCAAATCCAGATCTCGGGCCTCACATAGATGCTTGATTAAATCAAGACCGCAAATCTAATCTCATTACATTTGAATCACATTCAGATCATTGTCCAACATTTGGACTAAGATTAGATTACTTCTCTACTGAGAGGTGTCACTAAAATCCAGACCCGTTTCATCACTCCCTAGGAATGGAAGCGTCATGGTTATACAACCGTTTATGATCACATCACCCTCAGGTATTCCCAATACTTGTACATCCTACATACTGGAAGACTCAGAATAAATCAGAAGTATAAGATCAATTTTACACTGTCTACTTCAGAGGTTTTATCATTAAGTTTCTCATTCGATCATTGGGAGTCGGTATCGATCATATACTTTCCAAAAACATATATCATACCTAGGTCTTGATAATATACTTTCTAAAAGTATATATCAAACCTACAAACTCAGTCAAGCTTCCAAAGCGAGACGACCGTACATGGAATTTGATCTTCCCAATATCTCATGAGTGAACTCATGTCTTCCGGTTCAGTATTGAACCTGTATGATCCCTTTGAGAGATCGTATTACTCATATGCCCTTGCATGCACACCAGCGCGCCGGTGTATAGACCTTGATTAGGTCATCAACCTATTGGTCTGCCAAATGTACATACTCAGACATATAGTAACACATCTGTCTCCGGTCAGAGGATGTGTGCCTATATCATGATAGCATACGATATAGGACTTTGGTTATCTCGATCTCATTAAGTCAACTCTTTGACCTAACTTATCTAACACCTCCGAATCTCTATTCCTATGCAGAGGACCTGCATCAAGAGGTCAGTTAAATATCAGCCTTTAGAGAAAGGATTGTCATCTCCTTCTCAGGCTGGAGATCATCTCTTAATAATCATTTGACGGTGCTTGATGAGTCCTCAATCTAACTCTTTAGATATTCATCTAAGCACCAGCCTCTATGATTCAATACTTGAATCAACAGTTGTATGATCATCAAGATGGCCATGGTACATAACCCTAATTGTACTAAGGAACCTATTATGTAAATTATTTCTTCTTCATTTCAGATCAGGGAATGATATTCGCAATAAAATTTATTGTATAATGGCTCACCGTGGGCTCGCATATCCAACAATCTCCCACTAGCCCAAAGAGCCATTAATGGGCTAATCATTTAAATCCACACTCATGTGACAATCATAGGCTATTTAGAAAATAGCTAGGTAAGCTGATCAATCACTCTGTTCCCAAGAGACTACGCCAAGTCCTTTTACGGCACTTGCATATCCCCTAGTAACTGTGCTCGCATCCAATGCGAATGTTCCATCTTATGCAACTCATACTCAATTTTGTTATAGTGTCCTTGACACTATAGCTCAATAATTATTATAACCAGTATTTTCATAATCCTTATCAGAACACCCTTATTCCTGGAGATCTCTATCTCCTAAGGTATCCATAGTTAAGACATTTTAGATCTCTATCTATAAAGTCTTAAGTCTTTGAATATGAGACTTTGAGATCACTATCTCAAAACTCTTGTCATCTTTGACGATTTTGTTATTACTGCAATCAAGTGTTTTCTCTTCCATAGTAGGATTAGCAATATTTTACTACTCCCACTGCTTGGCAGATATCTGGCTTTTGTACACATCTAGCATACACTTAGCTTCTCGTAATTGATGCACAAGTGCAAGCAGTTCTAGAATTCACTTCCTCAACTCTTTGAGGTGTTATCCCTTTAGATAGGTCAGTACCATATCTTTGAGGAAAATAAGCCTTTCCTTGGAATTTTCCAGAAAATGGAAATGTCAATTTTCCAGAAAATGGAAATGTCCAAGGTGTACTATTAGTGTAACTGTCCCAATACCCTCTTCTCTTTGCTTCTGAACGACTTCAGAACTAAGATCTAAGAGTTATCCTTGAGATCATATCTCAAGGTATGGAACAACCAAATTATAAAACACTTATTATTATTCTTATATCATTCTAAATGATTAGAATAATATCTATATTTAGCACGATGAACACAATGGCACTCCCACTAAGCTTCACATGGTTCATCAAGATTTTATCTGAAATCATAACATTTATAATTTCATCAAATCTTATGTTCCAACTACAGGAAGCTTATTTGAGTCCAAAGATGGAGTTCTTTAGCTTGCACACCTTGCTTTCCTCAACCATGAAGCCCCGGGGCTACTTCATATGAATATCCTCAGAGAGGTATTCATAGAGGAATGCAATCTTGACTCACATCATGAAGATATCATAGTTAAGTTGTGTAGCTACAGTTAGCAATATTCTGATGGGTTAAAGCAAGGTCACTGGAGAGCAAGTCTCATCGGTGTGTAGCTCATGACTACGAACCGTGCTTTGAAGGTCTCTACCTTCTCATCAGGTTCCCTCTTTCTCTTGAAGATCCATTTACACCTTAATGGGTCTGACCCTTATAGGTGGATCCTCGAGGGTCCATATACAACATTTGTATATGAAGTCTACATTAGACTTATATTGCTAACATCCATCTTTCCATGTCATGATCTTTAGAAGCTTCATCGTATGAAGTTAGATCATTGTCAGATTCAATTGACACATGGAATCCATCTTCAAACTTATTTGAAGAGGTATTAGTGTTTCATCTTTAATTGTCTTTTTAGTTTCCGATTCCAGGAGCCTCATTATCATCTCAAGATTAAATGAATTCCTTTACTTTATTTTCATCTTGATTCTCAAGAGAGTCATCCTCTAGGAATCACATTCTCAGAGATGAGATCCCTTTAAGAATCCCAAGGTCATAAAGTAGGTATCCGATACCATCCTTTATTTTTCTAATGAAGTAGCACTCTCCAGTGCCAGATTCCAGCTTAATTACATGGAACCTTATTAGGGATATATAATGTAGTCTCTACCACATATAATATACCTGGAAACTAAGAGATAATTATGCTAAGATTAATCATTGATCAAATCATGTCACACATGATCAATTGTATCTCCCTACAACTCTATTGAGTTAAGGTTCATTAGGAGGGGTGAGATAGAAATAATATTCGTATCTCTATAAGGTATTCTATGAATTCATCTAAAAGGTACCGACTACCTAGGTTAGATCAAATTCATTTAATCTTCCTTCAAACTTTGGTTCGAAACCAAAATTGTGAAATCTTTGAACATTTCAAAGGTTTCTAAGTGAAGAGAAGAAATCTCATATCACAAATAATCATCAATAGATATCACATATCCATAATGTTTATTATGATATAGATGATCCACATACATCAATATGTATGAGATCCTGAATACCTTGACATCTTTCACCTTTCCCAAAGAAGGGTGTATTGGATATTTTACTTTGAATACAATATTCATAAGTATGCAAGTTTTGAAATTTTAGACATTCTAAAGTTTCATCTCTTACTTGTCCATTGATCTCATCAATAGACATATGTCCAAAACATGATGTCATATCATTGTCAAATGATTTTATCCTACTATTGATCTTTAAAGGTTTAACTTTCAGTATTAGAAATCTTAACGAACCATTCATTAATTTTCTAATTTAGTGGAGTCCACTAGATGTTAGATTATTATATGAAATATCCCCATCATAACTCTTTATGATAGGTCTATTTCAGAATTCATGCTTATTACCAACATTTAGAAATAAACTATGAGTGTATTCTAATCCAGGTCATAGAGACATTCTCTAAGACTAAGGGCTCTCCCACTGAAAATATGAAGTATATTCATCTGGTGGAAGTTGTTGCAATAATTGCATCAATTCCAACATGGATGGTCATTAAACTTTAAGATCAAATTTCTAATATTCTAATGCATATGCAACCAATTCCAAGTGTCATTAGAAGATTGAGATACAATTAGTAGACTTTATCTTATCAAATAAGTAAGTCAATTTCAATGATTATATGTAGATTATTCTGATGTACTATCCGATTCCTTCTCTAAGGATTCTAGATAGATTTGATAGTCATACTATCAACACATCAACTTATTGCAGTATTGGCATTCATCCAACTCTTTGGATGTCACATGGAAGCTACAGAAGTACAGTCAACTCTTTGACTATACTTCTCACTTGGGTCCAACCCATGCTTCCACTACGCTCCCTTTATCTATAAGCAATCATTGCTCAAGACAAAGGATCTCTTATGTTGAAATCAAAATTTTCAATATAAGAGTATTTCAACATTTATACATGCTTCATTCATACAATATGAATATTATGAAGCTTCATGAATGACTAGAGTATATATAGTAGAGTAATGACACTCATTGTATCTACATCCATTTAAACTCTTAAAATTTAGGTTCCGGTAGGCATTCAAACAATTTGAATACATCATCTCTTATAGAGCCACCATTCTGCATGATGCAGAGAACCATGTCATTCATGATTATATGTCGAGAGCACATATGTATGCCAGAATATCTTCTTAGATTTTATAAGGATTATTTGATAATTACGATCATTATCGACATGTCACTTCCAAAGTACATTCGATGAGATCAAGACTATAGAGACATACAAACCCTAGGGTTTTAGTCCTATTGTCTATTTAATTGTCATTCCTCATTATTATGAGGAAACTTGCATATTGCAACCACATACATTATGTGTCCAATTGCAAGTACAATATCTGGATCATGGGTCCAATCCATGATATTTTACTAGTTATTATTGAGTATAACATTGAGTGGGATTAAATAAGGATTACCTGAAATAAGAAATTTGCATAAACATATATAAATATATAATTTACTTTGATTTAGGAATTTTTTATATCAAAGTTATCTTGCCTTGTCAACATTGAAAGTTCATTCCTTTAATCACTTTCAATGTAAGAGATATACTTACCATTATATCTTAGCAAGATCTGGGATCTCCTTCCTTATCTTTGTTACATCCCAATAATATGAGAATCTGCAACTCCGATAAAAAGAAGCGGGAACACATTCCACCTTACAAGTCCAACTTGCATCTCCCAATTCGGTCTTTAACACCCGGGCCCACCACCCCTAAGGTGATGTTGACCCGTCGTTAATTGAACCAAACGTCAACAGGAATAGAACTCGCTATGCACAATCCAATATCGCCCCAATAATAAGAGGATCCGATATTGGGGTCACTACGCATATGGCCTTACTCTTTCGAGAAGCAAAGAGCCCAATCCAGATGCACTTGCATATCGGAGCTGTCACTTCGGACATGCGTCTCCTACATGCAATCCCTAGCGACGGAACCCTTCGCCTTGACGGGAGACCATGGATGTCACTTATGTGATCTTCCATATCATATTTGAATTCTAATTAATTATCATGAATCATATTCACATAATTAGTTCTTCCAAGAGAAATAACACATCTATTATAATAGAGTATTTTTAATTGGATATAATTAACTTAATCACATTAAATTAATTATCAATCCAATTAATCAACAAACTTGATTTTACTTGAATATATGGTATTATCTCAAAGTACGTATTAATTCGAATTTTAATAATTAGAAAATACATCATGATCTCTCAGGCATCATTCGTTCCCTACCCGTTGTCATGGCCAGTACCGGCAGGAGTGGGACGGACCGCATCCGGTGCAACCCGCTACCCCAGCGATCCCCGACTAGACACCATATCCACCTCGGGAAAAAATAATGTCAAGTCAATCATTTTGTACTTGAGATGATCGTCGGTTCTTCAACCGAAATTATACCATATAGTAATAACCAAAACATTTTTGATTATAAGGAAATTTGCTAGACAAATTCCCAATCCTATTCAAGCAAGGAGTTTGATGATTGTGTTTCCAATTTTGATCTAGATCAAATCTAATCAATTAATTGGTTGAGACCAAGTCAATTAAGGAAATAATCATCATCCAATATTTCTCAAATATTTTCCATAATTATTTCATTAAATTAACAATTAATTTCACTAATTGACAATCGCATGGTTCCTGATTAGGAAAGTAATTTCAGCAGTGACCCCTACTTACTAAAATTAACATATCTCAATCAATTTAAATCTAAATTAAGCAAAGTAAGTTTCCAAAGTTTGCTAATTTGATTTACAATAGAACCTATGTGATTCGCACGCATTTCAAGGCATTTCTAAACAGTAATTAAATCCTTAATTACGTTAAGATTCGCAGTTCTCGTAACAATGAATACATGTTCATTAAAACGACCATATCTCGAGCAAACGGAATCTAAATTACATAAACTCAGATCCTATCATTTCCTTATTTAATGGGGAACAAAATCCAATTTCGTGTTTAAAAATTTTAAATAGGGCCGAAAATTTACACTAAACAGATATGCGAAAATGAAATGCGATAAAACTTTCGCAACCCTAACGAACCCAAGTTGCCTTCGGTTTTACGGATCGTATCCAAAATCTTCGACCTAAGGCTCTGATACCACTTGGAGAATATGGTTAGATCCTCAAGCGCATTACGGAAGTGTGAGCGTCGTATCGAATACGACGAGGAGCGACTAGTCGCACTAGTTGCTCGAAGCAGCGGAATTTAAAAAAAAAATTCATGCGACGAAACCACATGATCCAAGAACACTTATCGGATCGTTTCGTCTAAAACACAAACAAGTAATAGGATTACCTCTTGAAGCGTGGTTGTGATCGAGTCTCTAAACGAAGAGACCTCCTGTCTTAAGTCCGATCTGACGGAGGAGACGCTTGCGAGCACGGGGATGAATCGTGTACTTCTCGCAATCCATGTTGATGATCCAAGCGGCGGATCTCCTGATCTCGACACACGAGATCCGACGTCTTCTTCACGAGAGAGGCGCACCGAAGGAGACAAAGATCCACGAGCAGATGATTGGGCATCATAACGACGACGCTGTGGCGATGGAGACTCCCTCTAGGGCATCCATGGTGGACGGCCATATGAGAGGGAGAGGGAGTAGACGTGTGGAGAGAACGAGAGAGAGAGAGAGACTTATTTTCTCTTATGTGTAAAGAAGAGCGAAGGGGTGCCCTTCTATTTATAATATTCTGGGATCCATGGATCTCAATCCATGGGCAACACAAATCCAATGTCTCTCATTGATTTATGTTTCTTTTATTGGTCAAGATTTATGTTGGTAAAAACCAACAACAATTAATTTAATAAAATCAAATATATATTGAATATAATTTGATTTATATCAAATCAATCTCCATTAGAGAAATAGGAAGGAGGCAAGCCTCCTTCCATAAGGAGGGTGGACGACCACCACATTCCTTATGGGAATTGTGGCCATCCACTCTTCCTATATGGAAGGTGGATGCCTCTCTCCTATTATATGAGATTACGTTATCTCATGATTCTCTCTAATATTTGCAACAACTTTTATTGCAAATTATTTCACAAAACTAAATCCAATTTATTTTGTGAACATTGCAATCTTGCCATTATAAATTTGTGAATCATATTCACAACCCAAAATAAAATGTAAATTACATTTTCAATTTAATGTTGAATGTGAATCCAATTCACATTAACATTTAATTAACAATGTAAATTACAAATAGCTCTCTCTTATATATTATAAATCACATTTATAATACATATGATTAATATGGATAGTGCTATCCACATTATTCAATATCCATGGTAATTAAATCACATTTAATCATCTTGGATCTCTATTCTCATGTTCTCAAATAATATGAATCACATTCACATTATTTACATCTTTAACAATTAAATCACATTTAATTATATAATATAACTCTCATTATAATATGAATCAAGTTCATTTTATTCATGATAATTAAATCACATTTAATTATACATTTTCCCAATGCTCGGATACATATATCAACAACAGAATTATCCATGAACTCTTTCAAGGTTAATGCGCTTTCTCCGCGAATACTTGGAGATAAGGACATGGCGATTGTATTGTTCCACGTATAGTGACTTGGATATTGAGATCACATCTCAAATCCAGATCTCGGGCCTCACATAGATGCTTGATTAAATCAAGCCCGCAAATCTAATCTTCTCATTACATCTGTATCACATTCAATACAGATGTCCAACATTAGACTAAGATTAGATTACTTCTCTACTGAGAGGAGTCACTAAAATCCAGACCCGTTTCATCACTCCCTAGGAATGGAAGCGTCATAATTATACAACTGTTTATGATCACATCACCCTCAGGTATTCCCAATACATGTACATCCTGCATACTGGAAGACTCAGAATAAACCAAAAGTATAAGATCAATTTTACACTGTCTACTTCAGAGGTTTTATCATTAAGTTTCTCATTCGATCATTGGGAGTCGTTATCGATCATATACTTTCCAAAAGCATATATCATACCTAGGTCTTGATCATATACTTTCTAAAAGTATATATCAAACCTACAAATTCAATCAAGCTTCTAAAGCGAGACGACCATGTACGGAATTTGATCTTCCCAATATCTCATGAGTGAGCTCATGTCTTCTGGTTCAGTAGTGAACCTGTATGATCCCTTTGAGAGGTCGTATTACTCATATGCCCTTGCATGCACACCAGCGCGCCGGTGTATAGACCTTGATTAGGTCATCAACCTATTGGTCTGCCAAATGTACATACTCAGACATATAGTAACACATCTGTCTCTGGTCAGAGGATGTGTGCCAATATCATGACAGCATACGATATAGGACTTTGGTTATCTCGATCTCGTTAAGTCAACCCTTTGACCTAACTTATCTAACACCTCCGAATCTCTATTCCTATGCAGAGGACATGCATCAAGAGGTCAGTTAGATATCTGCCTTTAGAGAAAGGATTGCCATCTCCTTCTCAGGCTGGAGATCATCTCTTAATAATCATTTGACGGTGCTTGATGAGTCCTTAATCTAACTCTTTAGATATTCATCCAAGCACCAGCCTCTATGATTCAATACTTGAATCAACAGTTGTATGATCATCAAGATGGCCATGGTACATAACCCTAATTGTACTAAGGGACCTATTATGAAAATTATTTATTCTTCATTTCATATCAGGGAATGATATTCGCAATAACATTTATTGCATAATGGCTCGCCGTGGGATCGCATGTCCAACACACTCACGCACACTTCAAATAGAAATATTTTCAACACCAAATATGTACATAAAAATATATAGAAAAAGACAAATTAATTGCACGTAAAAGTAAGGTACAATGTGATCGGGACACATAGATGAAAATGCTGCAAACATAAGTTCATAGATCCATATCTTATCCATATGAATTCAAAATTAACCAAACACATCTTTATTGTGCTCTAAATTAAATTATCTTTCTAATGAAGGTGATTTCATTGAAATTGTAGTTAAGATGCAGAAGATGGCTTTTGGGTCTCTATTGTACTGTATACATGTATATAATATTCAATATATCCATAATTGATAATTTTAGCTCCTTTATATTTTTATATGCTTGTAAACATTATTTGAAACATATGTCAATAATAAAATTAGAATAAAACCATTAGAATTCATTGGAATAAATAATGTATTAAATTATATTGGTAAACTATACATATATATTATATATACCTAATTCTTTAAGTGATCAAATAAATTCAAAAAAATAAAATAAATACATATATAAATATATATTTAAATGTATAATATACATAGAATATATATAATAATAAAATATAAAAAATACAAAATAAAAATAAAATCCATCATATATATGTAATTATTCCTATAATCACACCTGTAAAAATTAACATATAATAAATAGGTCAATATAAATAATAAAATTTACCTAAAAATAGTACATAAATAAGGAAACACTTTCATGTTTTAAGAAAAAAATCATTTTCTATTATATTTTCCCATTTCTCTTTTGTTTTTACTCGGGTTGTCTTATAGTGGGTAACGTAGCCCAATGGGAGCGCACCCTCGGTTGACCCGCCGATCAACTGGGGTGCCTACTCTCTAGGCTTGTCAACATTGCTGACCCATCCATCTTCTCCAATTTGTTTCTTCAGAGTCTTGCATTTTTTGGGTCGATTCCTTCACGACATCTTCTCCTCGATCAATGGTCTTTTACACCCCAATGATTCCTCCATTGATGGAGCCTCGATAAATCTGCACACCCTAATTCAAAATCTCCTCTAGTCACTGTTATAAATATGAACCCCATGCCTTCAATATAAAGTTGATCATTCTTGAGCCATCTTTGACCCCTTGGATCGAGCCTAGGATTGAGCCTTGGTGACAGGAGGCGCTCTTCATCGATTCACAAGGAGGAGAGGAGGAGACAAGGTCATCCACCATTGTTGGCGAAGTTCTGTCGTGTGGTTCTTCCTCCCGACCGTTCTACAACAAGTGAGCTCCTATCTTTGCATTTTTCGCTTCGTAGTGAAACCAATAGTATAGTTTAGGCTTTAATATCACATGATTTGGTTTAAAATATCACACAATCCAGAAAGAAAAGTTCGTCGGAGCACTAGGCTCCAGCCTCTGTTCCTCTATCGTTGACCTTGTTCCGACTTCGCTGACCACCCCATCTCCTTCGCCTTATGCTTCTGCATCTCCAGCACCCCTTCATACCCTTTGATCTTGCACATATCAGGAGATCACGCTTTCCACCTCTGTCGTACATTGGAGAGTTTCACCCTGACGCATCCTCGCTCATCTTTGCCCCAAATCAAACCCTAGGCCTCCCCTTTTGTGCTTGCAAGCTAACCCTGTAGGTCTGGAAGCTTGAAGACCAAATATGGGTTGGATTTTATCCAAGAGAAGGTCTTCTGGTGCCCATTTTTTCTCGAGCCCTCAACACCCCATCGTTGGGCCCAGGATCATTCTAAAGGTGCTAGCATGAGTGGAGGAGCTACCGCTCCATTTTGCACCTCATGTGATTCCCCCAGGTGGCTGGAGAAGCGTGATCCGATCGATCAAAGGTGATCGAGCTCGGCCTTCTTCCCTATTCTTCCTGAGCAGCAACAGCCATCGGATCTTCCTGCTGCTCCAATTTTGATCTCCACCGTTGGATCAAACTGTGTGTCAACCTTTGGATGAAGAGCCTGATTTAATCAGAGCCGCCCATCGTCTAAGGTGTATCCATTTTCAGCTTCATGCTATGTGATTAAGTGGAGCCTCATCCGTTGTCCATCAACGCTTATTGAGGGGTATATTGCACTATTTCCCCTCTTTTTTTATTTTCTTTTTAGTCCTCAAACTTGCACTTTAGTTCAAATATTTCTTTAATATTTATATTTTGAACCATGAGGCTTCTTGTAGTTAGGTCCAATCCACGTCACCTCATGTGCATGTGCGCGTGAGGAGGGTGAGTATTTTACGCCTACACCCCTGCAGGTCTTTGTATTTATTTTTAACCCAAAAACTGTGAATATCAATGTATTACTTTTGGTAAATTTGCATGCTCGAGCCTGAGGTTTTGGATATTTGCATTTACACGTGCCATTGTAGATAATGTATTTATATTGGGAAAAAATTCTCTCATGCCCATGGATTTGCTTTAAATGTTAGTGAATGCTCTGAACTTTCAAGGAAATTGTACTTAGCTCCTTGTATTACATATATTAAATTTGTGTATGTATTTTAATTATTAAAAATATCACTTTGCATCTAAAAATTATATGAAAGTTATCTTAAGTGTATGGAATCATAATATATCATGCATATTTTTCTTATGGCAATTAACATTATTTTTTATTTACAAAAATACAAAAACAATGCATTTTCTCCTATTTTTCATTTAAAAATTCATAAAAATACCAAGATGTGTTGAAAAATTCCAAAAATTCATGTGTAGTTATTTATGCTTGTTTGAATTTCTGACCTAATATTTTTGCAAAATATTATTAAAACTCCTAAAAATCAAAAAAACATAAAAAAATTATGAAAATTCTAAAAATTAGTAGAAAAATCACAAAAATATGTTTCAAGTTTTTAAATTTTCTAGAATACCTAGTATTTAGGAAAATAAAAATTGGGCTGAATCTAATTTAATAGGTATTTCTTAAGCCCATTTCAAAATCCCTGATTTATTGTTTTTATTTATTTTGAGTATCCCCTTATTTTAAAATACATAAAAATTCTAAAAATGTCCAGAGAGTACAAAAAATGGAGAAAATTTTATAAAACTTAAAAATATTCTATTTCAGAATTTGTGATTTTATTTTCATGTATCTGAAAATTCCAAAAACATCTCCTTTTCCTTTTCCTTATATATTCTATATATACGTTATATATAAACCTATATTTATATTTTTTGTATATTTTTATTTTGAAAATTCAAAAATTAATTTTTTACATGTTTGAAATTATTATTTAAAAAATAAAAAACTCACAAGAACTTTAAAAACTCAAAAAAAACCCAAAACATTCTAGGTTGTCTATTAATTTTTATTTCTCTACCCCGTGCTCCTTTGTGGTTCGACCCCTACTGCTTGCGTACTATACACATTTTTTGTATGGTATAATAAATTTTAGCTCACTTGTATTATTGCTTAGTCATAGTTGCAGGTTAATTGTTGAGATTGCACTTGGATTGATTGTTGAGAGCCGAGAGATACGCTGATACATCGATTGTCAGATCTAGCTTATCGTACACTAGAGTCCCTCCTAGACCGGATGTTAGATACATCCATCCTCGTGCATTTCAAATGGCATTGTTTCCAGAGAGCATTAGTTTGTGGAGTAGAGTAGACACTTAGCTTGCTTTTTCCATCATTTATATCACTATCTATTTTTTCTCTTTATTTTATATTTATCTGACAACTTTCTAATCACTTATTTGCTTGAATTTGTTGCAAGGGACCACTCATCGATGGAGTATTTCCTAAGAGATTCTACGCACCCGAGAGCCGCGGAGACCGATGGTTCATTGCTCACCGGTAGGAGAGAATAACAGAGGATCCAAGACTTTGAGGAGGATTGAGTCAACATAAATTTAGTTTAGTTTTTTGTGAGAGGGGGAGATTTATTTCAATAATTTGTAATAATGCAAGTGGACATATGGACTCTCGGGCCTATTTATTAAGTGCTTGTTCACTTGGGGGCTTATCCATTTTTATCGTATTTTCATCGCATTTTATATTTTTGTCCTCCAAATTTTCTCTTATTTTTCTTTATTTCTCAAAGTTTTGTGTTTTCTGTCTTTATTTTCACTTGTTTTACGTGAATGAGCCCATCGATTTTTAGTAGTGCTTGATTGAGTAGACTAGGTTCAAATCCCTATTATTTGTATGCTCATATAGTCCCCGATACGTTTGGATCTAGATTGAACTCAACTTGTGCTTCACACTACTAGCAATTCCTATTTAGGGCAATTTAACTGCCTTGCATACCGCATATAGATTAGGTTTAAATTCTTGCCTTGCATCCCACATGGAGAAAGTTGGGAAGCACTGTAAGTCTTCTATCTGAGCATTCATTATTTTGACACAAGGGTGAGATTTCCATCCCAGTGTCACCTTGCATTGGTTCATCACTATCTCCCTCTATTTTTGATCACTTAGGTTTTAAAGAAAAATCCAAAAAAATTATTAGGTGGTTATTCTTAAAAAATGCTCAAAAAAGTGAAAACCCAAAATTAAAACAATGAGATTGATAATAAACTTTGACCCTAATTTAAATTCGTAACAAACATCATTGGTTGGGGTTCATAAAGACCACATTATATTCAGGCACATTCTAGACAGTGTGAGGCACAACCCTTAAGGAATAGAGCCAAAACCTGATATGTGGCTGCCTCGATTATCACCCGGGATCAACGAGGTACCTGCGCTTCTATCGTACATAAATGAGTAAGGCCTTGTCAACCAATGTGTTCTCGCCTAGTGTAGAACATCTGACATAGTCCAAAGTACTGAGCATAGGACACGCCTTCATGGGGATGTTTGTCTCATTGTTCTACGTTCAAGTAGGTCCTTGTCTACTTGTGGGCCTAGTCTGAAGAATTGGATTCACCGCCATCGGCTTCCTCTCTTATTCTTTGGTTGAGTATCCCCCCATGGTTGATATCGAGGACCTCAAAAGTGCATATCACAAGATATGAAGGAAATGGAAAGTGAGGGATACTTTTATGGCAATACTCACTATTCTATAGGGCTATCTGTTAAGGACATGATACAAGATTGCATGAAACAACAATAAAATTTAAAAGATAAAAATAGTCGATCCTTTACGGTTTCACTATGTTGAGTTGGTGAACTCCTTGTGTTGTGTTTATTTGCATCTAGTTAGGATTCGAAGATCAATTATGCATACTTGCATTGTTTCCTCTTTTCTTCTATTTGCATTTCTCTTTGAGTCGATCATTTTGAGCCTTCTTCATCTCTTTACTCATCCTTTTGTTTTCCCTATTATCATTTCTCCTCATACATTCCTCTTTTGTTCTCAAGATGACAACCTCTGGATGGTTTAGTCGGGACTCCATCGACACCCGCATTGATTCCACGGGTTCGACATCTCCAATAATTCAGGGTGCTTCCCAAATGATTGGTTCGGACATTGCAAATCATCCTCAAGACTCCCCGCTTCACGTTCCTCCTATAGATCGGGAAAACTCTCTTCTCGAGTTCTGTCTTTTTTGGATGGAGATTGATTTCACTACTTATACTTCTCTATCACTAATAACATTCAGAATCGACCCTAATTCTGAATTATTCTCTGCATTTGATACTTGCATGCAGACTGATCGAGGCATCTTTCCTATTGCATATCAAGAATCAGATCTGGAGCCCGAGCACGATTCAGATTTTGAGATGGCTCCTAAAGGATGTGGAAAGGGACCTCATCAACCGAGGATACAAGGAGCGGACATGTGGTCTCAAAAGGCGGGAGCACAGTCGTTGAGTGTCCCCACACAATGACCTCAGTGAAATCAATAATTAACCACCAAGTACAAATAAAACAAGTAATGTGAAGTAGGCTAAAATTTATTATAACCTAGATAAATATCTATAGTGTGCAAGTAGTCTTGGTGTCGAACACAAGAAGCAAATACGCGGATAGGGTATTTATTATCTATAAAAATAGACAACAAATAATTTTGTGAAATTTTATTTTTTTTATTTTATAGGTTTTTAATTATATTTAATTTCCTATAGATTTTTAGCATTTTATATTTTTTATGTTTTAGATTTTTTATTTTTATTATCTTCTTATTTTTTCAGATTTTAAATTATTTATCTTTCTAATAAGTAATAAGTTTATATATATGTATATTTATACAATATTAATACTATAATATATTACTAAATATATAAAAATTAGTAAATATAAATTAAAATAGTATTTTTTATTTTTTAAAAGGTATTAATATATTTATAAGTATTTATAATAATAATAATAAGTATATAATTATATATATAGTCTATATAAGCTTTAATATTTATAAATACTATTATATTATTCAAAAATTATCAGAATAAATTGTTTTTCCTTTTTTATATTTTCTATGTTTTTGGGATTTTTCTATATTTAATCCAAAACAAAATGCATAAAAATAAATATATAGAACTGGCGGGGGTATTTATGCAATATAATTAAAGTCTAGGGGGCACAGTGTAAAATATCCCAAAGTTTTAAACTTAATATACAAATTAAATATTAAAACTAAATAATCAAATCCAAAGGGTCTTAGTTGAAAAATGACCAACTCACGTGGGGCGCCACGTGAGTCGACGTGGCACTGGACCTAGATGCAATATACATGTAGTTCAAGGGCCCAGCTGTAACTTTTACACAAAACTTGTAACGTAATAAAATTTACAGGACTAAATAATAAAAAAAATACAAAAAAGGGGTTACCTATTAATTTGCCCATTTAGTTGTGCCATCGGACGACGGAGGTGTGGCCACATGGCTGGATGAACGGCTCCCATGAGGCTTCGCTTCATCTTTAATTAATCTGGGCCCAAGCCGGATCCGACAATTAAGGAGAGGGCAAGATGAACTCTAAAAAAATCACCACCAGCGAGTTTGATTTGCTTGCTCGGTGCTTCCAGCCTCCTCCTCCTTGGCTGAAATGATCCTTGTCTTCCTGGGGGGCTTGCGCATCTTGCAGATACCTTGTTGAAGTCTGGGGCTCATTGGAAGAGCCCTAGATATCGGAAGACCTGGAGCTCTTGTTAAAGTCTTAGGGTGGAGCTCTAGGTGGCTTAAGGGTCGTGGACCTACACCAATGGTCAAGGGCGTCGAGGGCTAACTCATCGACCCTCTAGTGAAGTCGTAGAAGCAAGGGGTGAGCGGGATGATGGTAGCTCCAACGAAGGTGGTTGAGGGAACTCCAGCGACGCGATTTCGTGCAGGGACCACAGTGGAAACGAGGGGGGTCTTATGGAGAAGTGTTGGGGGAAGATGATGGAAGTGAAGAGAGGTTGGAATTCGGTCAAAGGACGATGAATTTGGTGCCGGAGCTGAGGGTTCCTGTTATTTTTATTTTCAAAATTACACTAAATGTGTGATTAAAAGACGGAATTATAACCTAATCTATGCTAGGGGGCGAAATGCAAGAAAAATAAACGTACTTAGCAGCTTGACGGGCTCTGGAGCTTGGAGCAGGGAAGCTCATCGGAGGGAAGGTCCAGTGAACCTAGATCTGCTCCCCCACCACCTTATCCACGATGCGAAGGGTCGGAGCACAACCTGCTATCACCAGGGACTCACAAGAAAGGTATGGCTGAAGAGAGATCAAAAAAGCAAAAGGAAGTTAGAGGGGTTATTTATAGACAGAGTTCCGACGACTTCTGGGACGAAGATGGCGTGCAACACGATGGGGTAAGAAAAGATTCGGTAGTGGGCGATGGAGAGGGATGCCAAAGGCTAGAGATTGGTGGTGGTCTCGAGGGATGAGGAATACGGAGGTGGCGTGGATAATGGAGAGAAGAGAGGGTAGGTGCAACTCTGACACAAGGGGAGGCAGGGGGCGAACAGTTGACGGGGGGGGGGGGTCAACGGGCCAAGGTCGTTGTTTGGTCTATGTGGACCAATCAGAAAAAAGAAGATAGAAATTTATTGTTAATTCATTTGAGATTAGTAAATAATTTTATTATTTTTTGACTAAAACGTAAAAAATATTTGTAATTTTCTATAGTATTTAATTACGATTTTATTTATTTATACAAGTCAAGTAATTGTAGGTTAATATTTGTATGTACATATATAGGTAAATATACCTATATTATATTTATTTTAATTTTTATATCTTATATTTTATTATTATGTACACGTATTATATATATTTAATTTATTTAAATACATATTTAGGTATTTTTTATTTTTATTTTATGGGTTTTGTTTATGTGCTTAATTAATTATGTATGCATATTATATAGGTGTATTATAGTATGCTTATATATTTTATTGAAGTATACGATATATTTTTATTTTATTTCTAGTGGTTTTGTTTTAGATTTATATTTTTTAAATGATATACATAATATTTAGAAGAGAATAAAAATATGAAATGAATAAAATAATAAAGAATAAACTCCCCCTTTATTTGTATACATGTATATTGCACAATGAGGGCGTAAACCAAACTTTTGCATCTTACCTTCAAATTGAATGAATCTCCTTCATTAAATATCTAATTTTATTTTATAAACAAGTGAATTTTGAGTTTGCATGGAGAAGCATGTCTGCAAAGATTTCTTTATGGCCTTTTCTTTTGTGTGTCGCGGGCAGACTGTGCATTATTTTTTAGTGAAATCAATTTTGTATTTTCTTTGTATTTATATGTACAATATTGATGTTGAGGATTTATTGATTTGAGGTATAAAAAATAAATAAAACATGTCTCAAACTGTAATTATCGATCTATGAAATTAGGATTTCTGTATTGTATTTTTTGTATGGTTGGCCACCCTATCTCCCCCTACTTTATTCCTTATCAATAAAGTCATTATAATGTTTGGGTCTCGGGGGCTAGGGTCACTCAGTGTCTTTGACACTTTATTATTTTCTCTTCTTTCTTTATTATTTTATTTTAGAATTAAATACAATATTTTATATAATATTTTATACAATATTTAATGTGAATTATTGAGTGTTTATTTTTATTCATACGCGGTCTCTTATGACTATGAATCTATCTTGCATAGTGTAAGTGATATGTATCTCCTCTCGGCTGAAGTGGTAAAAGATAGTCTTCTCCAACATGGTGACCCTAATTCCCCAATCTAGCAACTCTTTCCTCTAGAAGTGGGTTTTCCCTTCTAAGTTGAAGTGCAACTGGCTCAAGAAGAGGAGGCAGAGAAGAGAATGGATGGTAGCTAGTGTAGCTACTTATCCTATGATACTTGACCAGTGTAGACAAGTCATTCGGTGCGTGCTCACATGTATTTGACTTTGAAGCACACACTTACTTATTACATACATACTCCGACAAAAATTGATTTTTATTTTGATTTTGCCCATCTTTTATTTTTGGAGTTTTTTGATTTTGCAAATTTTTAATAATATTTACAACATCATTTACATATGAGCTTTTTTCCTCTTGAGTCAGTAGACTATCCCTCTTTTGAAGCATTATTGTAACGCACGACATTCTGTCCTTGGACCCCGTCGCTACTGGATCGGGTTGGGGTACAATGACCACAGAATTCTGACTTCATATGTTTCCATTTGCTTGTGTCTGACGCTAGCAAATCCATTCCTCTACCACCTCAAATTGAGTTGGGTAAAGTGTAAAGTGCATGTGTGCAAGATAGGTCATTGTCGACAAGGTCATGCGTGTGTTTTGAAATACTCTACTTAGGCAATCAAGACGACATTGAACCTAGTCTTGTAGTCTCAAAGAATTAAGTCTAGCATACTTGAAGTGCCTCATATCCCAATCCTATAAGGTTCCTACGATTAAGACTAGTTGTCATTATTAATCAGAAAAATGCAAATGTTATGTCAATGCAGGAAAATATTTTTGTGAAGCAATTTTCTGATTTTAAACTTCTATAGATTTTTGGAAAAGTATTGTAATTTTTTATGCAAGTTTTTTGAAATACTTTGTAAATTTTTATAATTTTTTAAAAATTTTGAAGTTTTTAGGGGGTTTTATTTTTGCAAATTTTTAGAGATTTTTTTAAAACTAAAGTGTCAGTAAAAGAATTATGTGTGGCTATATAAACGGGAGTGCGTCAATATTTACAAGGATTGATTAAAGAATTTACACCGGGTATTTACAATAATTAAGTTTGCAGTTATTCATAGGTATTTGTATACAAAGTTCGCAAAGAATTTTATTTGCTATAATTATGTACAAGGTTCTCAAAATAATTTGAAAAAGGTTTTCACAAACATTTTGAAAATTTATTTTGTAAATAATTCGACAATCATTTTTACAAACATTTACAATTTTTGAAAATCATTTTGTAAATATTTTTTAAGCATAACGTATAGATTTTCAAGGTATTTTTACAACCATTTTCCAAAATCGGGAAGGGAAGGAGCACATTGAAAACTGCATCAGCTCTTGCTTCCCCGTAACTAGATTATAGCTTCCCAAATAGATTTTCAAAACATTTTATTCAAACAAGAAAAAGAAAATTTCCACGAACAAAATATTTTTACAAATGTATGAAAACATTTTAAAATATTTTCCAAATAGTTCAAAAGATTTTTAAAAGATTTTTCAAAACATTTTCCAATCATTTTTCAAATATTTTCCAAAGCATTTTGAACCATATTATTATATCTATTTACAAAGAATCGAGTTTTTAAATTGTATTATTTAGCCATATTATTGAAAATACGCAAGCACGAGTTATGGCTAAAGTATATACAATGTATACACGACCTCCTATAGTTAGCTTGAGCTACGTCCTCATTGGTCAGAGAGAGAAAAAGGAAGACATAACTCGTGCTAAGTATAGGAAATTCTATACTACAACAACTTAAAATGATGAGAAGTCGATTTGTCCTCCCTATACTTAGGATCAAGTAATCCTAAGTACAAGAGACTGTATGCTAAATGGAGGCGATCAAGGAACATAATTTATGAAATCAAGGTGCTCGACGTGTCCCCCCGTACTTAGGGTAAAAATGTCCTAAGCACAAACAGAACATCAATAAGTTAGGGGACAAATGAGAGAATGAATGTTGAATAGCACACATGCACACTCCCCCCCCCATACTTGGGATTAAGCATATCCTAAGTATAACACATATGAATGGGGTGAGAGCGACACAGAAGATATAATTAGGAAAATGAAAACAGAAAGAATAAAAGAAGAAAATTTAATCATATATGTTTGAAGAGCATTGTCCAGCTCCGCTGGAACTGCTGAAGCAATGAATTCTTCATCAAGATTACTTGTACAGAGTCGACAACGATCGTGAATGTATCATGCTCTAAGTATGGCTTCAGCAACTGACCATTAATGATGAAAGATTGTGTGTCATATGACAATTATGATATTAGTACACTTCCGTTGTCACACACCGTCCTGAATCTATACGACCCTGCCCATTTGCTTTTCAATTTTCCTAGAAAAATCTTCAATTTCACGTCGAACAACCGGACTTTCTGTCCATGTTCGAAGGTCTTTCTTCGGATGGCTTGTCGTGCCAGGTTTGACCTTCTCTTTGTATATCAAGTTGTTGTCATATGCGTAATTTCTGAACTCTGGAAGTATGTTCGGATCCAGTTTTCTGTGCTGACCAACCTTTCTGCGAGTCAAGGTTGCATATGTTCACTACCCAAAGTGACTTATGAATGAGTTCCACAGACATGTGGCATATCTTTCCATAGACAAGACAGTAGGGCGACATGATCAAGAGAGACTTGTAGACAATTTGACATGCATAGAGAATTGAGTACATGACTTGTGGTCGGTTCTTTCTATCCGGTCTCACTAGTTTCTGCAATATCGTCTTGATTTCTCGGTTAGACAACTCGTTCAAGCCATTCGACTGTGGATGATAAGGAGAGGCAACTCGGTGATTGATGTCGTACTCCTTCGTTAGTTTCTTGATCTCCTTATCGATGAAGTGGATACCTTCATCTAAGATCAGAATTTTTAGAATCCCTAGCTATGATAATAATCTTATCCTTCAAAAATATGCAAACTGCTATGTTGTCTACAAACTAGAACTGGAATGGCTTCCACCCATAGACTCACATAATCAACGGCAAGAAGGATGTATTCAAAGCCTTGACAGTTAGGAAACGGACCCATGAAATTGATGCTCCATGCGTCGAGCACATCAGATATCTTGATGAGTTTGAGGAGCATACTATATTTGTTCCCATCTTCTAACAGTTTGTACATGGCTTCACATATTCATTTGCATCCTTGAATAGTGTGGGCCACCATAGGCCGTACTATAGTACCTTTGTTGTCGTTCTGCTCTCAAAATGGTGTCCACCATATTCGAGCTTATGACAATACTCAAGGACACTTGTGTACTTGATGACACGAAATCGAGTAAGCGAGGTAAACATGTATATCTAAGATGGTCGTTGCGACCTCAATCGCCCGGGTGTGTCAAACAAGAAAAATAGACCACCAATATAAGATAAAATCAAATCGAAATAAGATAGCGGTCTTGCTATTATTTTAACCTGGTATAGCGACCATGGTCGAACACAAGGAGCACGAAATGGCCTTTCGGCCTACGAAGTAGTCAAAAGAAAATAAAGAAAAAGAAACAGGTGTTTTTGGTGGTTTTTAATTCTTTTTATATTTTTTTGGATTTTTAATTAATTAAGACAATAAGGAAAACAATAAAACAAGGCAATTCAACTATTTATTTAATGCACTAAAATTCAACCAAAAAATTCAAATAAAAATATTTTTGTGTGTTTTATAATTTTTACTGTTTTTAAGCGAATTTTTAGGGTTTTTCTGATGTTTATTTTATTTTCTAAAAATCAAACAGTGCAAAAAGATAAAAACAATGTCCAGCTAAGCTTAAGGGGTTAGATAAAATATCTTAAAACCCCAAAAAAGTCTAGAGGTAATTTTCCTGTATAATAAACCTACAAAGAAAATTTAGCCACTGGATTTATGATTTTTGGTTTTTTAAATTATTTATTAGAATTTTTTAGGAGTTTTTAAGTGTTTTTCATTTTTATAAGTTTTAGGTAATGAAAAATAGCCTAAATTGGCTACAAAATCAAGCAAGCCAAAAGAAACAGTAGATAATTTTTTGTAATTTTTAAATATGTTTTAATATTTTTTTGTGATTTTAAACTCAAACCATAACAAAAAATTGATGTTTTTGAATTTTTAAAAATATCAAAACAAAACAAAAATGTCCCCAAAAATTCCAGAAAATTTTACACTGTGGCAGGAGCCATGTATCCAATTTTCATTGAATTTAGAGTTGATTTGCTATTTTATTAAAAATGAAAATCAAGCTACTGTGCACAGGGACCTATCTGCAATTCTATTAAAACATTGGGCCCCTGGGATAACAAGCCTGAAAAGTTTAGGATAAGGAATGCAAAATACCCCCCGGGCCACGCACGATACACGTGACTCAGGCCTGGGGGGACCTAATTGTCATTCCTATTTATATAAATGCAAATCTTAACAAGCCAAAAAACTCAGGGCTAATAGTGCAAATGTACCAAAAACCACGTGTTGATGCACGTGTACACAGCAAACAGGGGTATAAATGCAATTTAAATAACATAAAGGTCCTCAGTGCAATATTTTGTAAAAATAAAAGAGCTACACTACGTATTTATAGGACTAAATACTAAATGCGAAAAGTAGAGGGGCCTAAGAACAAATACCTCTTATTAAAATCTCGAGGGCTGGATGCGCTACGCGTGGCAGATCGGACGGATGGGATGGCGCGCCGCACACTGAAGGAGCCCTTCGGCGCGATCCGATGGCTGGAATGAGCCCACGTGGATGATCGAACGGCTGAGCTGCGACGTGGGGCTGCGAAGGTGGCCTCGCTCGGATCAGACGAATGAGATTCAGCCACGTGCAGATCGGACGGCTGCAACGCGTCGCGGCTTAACCTCGCTGGATCAACGGTGGTGATCGAACCTCAAGGATCGGGCGGGCAGTGCTGCTCCGTGAATGAATGGATGAGATAGAATCTGGAGCTTCGAGGCTGATCTGACAGTCGGGGAAGATGGTGGAAGAACAGTTGACCGGCGAGCTTCGCCGGCCCGATACATGCGCTGAGATCCTCCCCTGCTGCTCTTGAGGTGCGGAAAGGCTCCGCCGTGAAGCTCCGCAGCTGATGGCGGCCTCCGATGAGTCGGAGAACCACCAGAATTGCCCCGCGACGGCGGTGGCTTGAAGCTCCTGTGCCCAAGCTGTTGGCCTCCAGATGAGGCGCTCCTGACGTCATGACCTGCACAGGAAGCAAGGTGGGTCGAGGGCAAACTGCCTCGACCCTTCAGCGCACGAAAACGATGGAAGATGAGGCGAGATGGAATCTCTCTGGTGAGCGGCGGAGGGTGAGAGCTGCTATCCCTGCTCCGGGGAGAGCCAGGGGGAATGGAGGGTCGGAGAAGGTGGAGAGGGATCTGATGGAAGTGGTGGTGGTGTCGGATGGGTGAACGGGTGACCGGAGACGACAGGTGGAGGTGGCGGAGCTACTCTACTGAAATCGGAAAATTCCTAATCTAAGCTATTCTACGGCCTAAAGAGGTTACCTGGCGGGTGTTGTCGACTGGGCTGGAGCTCGGGGAGCTCCTGGGTCATGGCCTGCAAGGGGGCGTCGTCTCCCCGAGGCTGGGCGTGCTCGCGACGGCGCACAGCGGTGAAGACCACCGGATCAGTGGCTCCCGGCTTCCCGAGCCTCGCTGCAACTCCCGAGAACACGACTGTCACTCAGGCTCTACGGAGGAGGTCACAGGCGACAAGGGGGAGATCCAAAGATGCGTAAAAACCTCTCCGGAGCTGAGACTTTATATGATCAGGGGTCCGAGAAGGAAGGGGTCGGGCGAACTGTACGCAACTCGGATCCCTAAGATCCACCCCGGGCGAAGATCTGGAATGATCAAGGAGTAATCGGGGCCCGGGGTTAA
The DNA here is from genome assembly GCA_037367405.1 of Ottelia alismoides. Classification (NCBI taxonomy): domain Eukaryota; kingdom Viridiplantae; phylum Streptophyta; class Magnoliopsida; order Alismatales; family Hydrocharitaceae; genus Ottelia; species Ottelia alismoides. The sequence continues at coordinate 2,377,439 of JAZKJV010001419.1, read as the reverse complement.
TGTCAATGGCGATCGGGTCGACTGTGGAGAAAATAGTGAAATCGGGTCGGTCAAGATGAACCGGCTCTGGTGGTCCTGGGGGAGAGTTGACCAGGGGTCAACAATCCCCGTGGACCAATCAGAGCCCGCCAAGCACAATTTTTTTGTTTATTTATTTTAAGATAGAAAATGATTCCAATTAATAAAAACTTAAAACATGAAAAATATTTATTTTATTTTTTTTCTATTTTTAGTGAATTTTAATTAATTTTTCAAAATATAAAATAGTGTATTTACAATATAGTACTATACATTGGTATATATACAATATAGGGTTTTTAATTTTGATTTTTATTTGTTATTTTTATAAAATTTTATTCCCATTTTATATTTTATTTATTTATATCATAAAATAAGGAATAAAAAGATATTTTTTCTTTTATTTTTATTATTTTTATACATAGGTGAAATAAATAGATATGTACATTTATATACATGGTATATTTACAATAGTATTTTTGATTTTTAATTTTGAGATTTTATTTTGTTTTTGTTTTAATTTATTTTATTTATTTACACCATAATACATAGAATATGTACAAGATTTTTGGAGATTAATTTTATTTATTTATAAGGCTAAATAAATACAAGGTGAATGGACTATATACATGGGGACTATGTACATGAGTGATGTTTTTATTTTCTTTTTAATTTTTTTTGTTTTTATATTTATAAATATATACAAATATTTACAAGCCTATTTTAATCTATTTTTGGGAGGAAAATAATTTTATTTTATTTACATATATATTTACACACATGAGCCCCTATCTCCCTCTACTTTGGCTTTTATGCGGTCAGGCCCATGCTGAGCCCTCCCTTGGGTTAGGTTGCTCAATATTTATTCTAAATATTTCCCTCTTTTTATTTTTGATCTTTATTCTTTTATTTTTTTGCACAAAAACATGCTAATTATTACTTTTTATACAATGCATGCTTTTGGTAATTATTTATATTTACAACTATATACATGCATTTGCAAAGGTTTTTGTAGCTAAAATATAAGAATAAAGAGTGATGAATGAGTATTCATCACCCCCCTATACTTAACTTTGCTAGTCCCTTAGCAAACACTTATTTGAAAAAGAAGTGAAAAGGAAATAAAGAAAAAGAAAAAGAGAATGTACATGGATCAAGGTTGATTATTAAACTTGCCTTCATTAAATTAAGGTATGGAGCTCGATCAGATCTTTGGATTATTAATGTGTCGGAACCTTATTTGGACTTAAGTTTAAAACTTAACAGCCTCTAAGTTCCACTAATCTATAACCAAGACTCCTCAATGCTCCAGATCAGAACAAGTCATCAATCACAAACCCTGAAGACCACGAATCTTTTCTTGTCCTGTGAATGTGAGGTCTAAGCTCTCCACCTCAGAAATGGCAACTTGACAACCCTCCCCAACAAGGTAACTCTATGACCTCAATCTGGCCACTCTTTCCTCGAGGAGCGGGGTATTCCCTTCTAAGTTCAAGTTCAACCGGCTCAAGAAGAGGAGGAAGAAGAGAATGGGTCAAGGCCAGTGTAGCCGTGTACCCTTGGGAGCTTGACCAGTGTAGCCAAGTCTCCCTGCTGCAAGCTACATAAGGTGAATCATGAAACTCAAGCTTTGCTTATTGCACTATTTATACATACTCCGGTGGGATTATCATTTTCTATCAGACCCGCCACTTTTTTGGAGTTATTTTCTTTTTGCATTTTTTCAAGTGCATCTATACAACATATACATGTGCAGCATATATACAAGGAGTTTTTCCTCTTGAGCCAGTAGACTATCCCTCTTTTGAAGCTTTATTGCAACCCACAACTCCCGTCATTAGACCTCATGGCAACCAGACCAAGTTGAGACGCACTTCCTTCACTAAAAGAAGAAGAGAGGTTCCGCTTAGAAGTACTACCCTCATATGCTACCCCAAGTCAAGGAAGACTGCCTTCTCACCACCTCATCCGTGGAGAGCTCGGTGCATAGTGCTGGTGTCTAAGTAAAGCCATTGTCTATATGAGTCATGTGTTGTTGTTAAGTGTTCTACTTAGGCTCATTGAGATGACATGTGATCATAGCCTAGTGGAATCAAAGAATTAAGTCATCTTGGACCTGAAAAGCCTTAAACCTAAGCCCTATAAGGTTCCTCTTAGAAGTTAGGTGGATTAAGATCTTAATCAAGCTTCATTTCTCAATTTGATTCCAGGCTAGTTTAAATGTCAACTATCATCCAGAAAACTATATACATATGTACAAAAGATGCTATTTACACAAAGTTTACAAACATGCAAAATTTTTGAAAAATGTTTTGAAATCATGAGTGGATGATACATGCAGTGCAAGTTTTGCAAAAAGTATTTACACACATTTACACAAGATTTTTGCAAACTTTTGATTTTCAAAACATTTTGGAAAAATTTTGTACTATATACATAATTTTGATAAGAAAATATTTACACAAGCTTTACACAAAAGATTTTTGAAATCATTTTTTCAAAAATAATTTGTACACTAGCTATTTATGTGCAAATAAAAGAATGTTTATGTACATGAAAATTCTTTAATTTTTGTGATTTTTAGGTTTTTAGCCATTTTATTTATTAACACAACTCACACAAAGTACGAGTTATGGCTAAAGTATATGTGCAATATATACACCCCCCTATACTTAGCTTGAACGATGTCCTCAGAGTAAAGAGCGATGAATAAGACATAACTCGTGCTAGATATAGGGAAGTGAAAAGGAAGGCTATATACAAAGACGATAGATGAAATAGAAAATTCAAGAGGGTCTCGGGTTTTCCCCCTATACTTAGGATCAAGTAATCCTAAGTATAGCAGGTTGTGCACTAAGGGAAAATCGAGTGGGGAATGTACAGGGTCTACCCCCCCATACTTAGGGTGAAATATCCCCTAAGTATAGGCAGCAAAACAGGGGTAGCAAAACACGAAGAAAATCAACGAATATATACACGAAGGAGAGGACATCACTCCCCCTCTACTTAAGGTGAAGAACCTTAAGTATAGGCAAGAACAGAAGTGATGGAACAGAACGAAGAACAACCTGGTGTTTTCACCCCCCTATACTTAGGATGAGCAATATCCTAAGTATAGCAAAGATATCCTAAGCGAGACCTGGGGTGAAAACAAGAACGGAAGAAAGAAAGATCAAAATAAGACGAAACACGTATATGCAAAAGAGTACAATGTTGAGGTGCCTCTCAACAAGCGCTAGATTTTACGCCCCTAGCTGGGCGCAAAGGCTAGGACAATGCCGTATCGAGATTCAGTACGGCATCGGTAAGGCGAATGACGTACTGTCGTCGCAGTCTCGGTATGAGAACAGCGACGAAGTCAACAGTGAAAACAAAGGCACCCAGGTATGCAATCAGGCGGGTGTCTGCTACCGGCCAAGGATATGAAAGTAAGTGATCGGGATCCGGTAGCACAAAAGAAATCATCGGCTCTGGGTCAGACTGGAGTGAGAGTATAGAGCCGAAGAAATCAAACGTGGAGAAGGATGGATCAGTGATAGATTCCTCCACGTCAATCAGTGTCTCAAAAAGGTATGTATAGTCAAGATCAGGAGACTCTCTAAGTAGACTGATATCCGATGCATGAAATAGAATCAGATCTGGTAAATCATCGAATATCTCCAGAATGGGCTCGTCCTCGCGAGGGTCGTCGAGGTGAGAAAGACTCAGAATCAGAATGATCTAAAGACTCGGTTTCGTGTTCCGTCAGATCGGAAACACTCTCAGCAGGTGAAACCGAGTACTCATCGAGTGCGGCATACTCCCGCAGATAACCCTCGGGGAGAGATGCATGATCAAAAATGAGAAGAAGAGGATCAGATCTAGATGGGAATCTGCACTGCTATCAAGTATCCATCGGTGCACCAGGCTGCATCATCATCGGAAGTGTAGGTTTCGGCAATCTGGAAACAGGAGAAGGTACTAGTCAACACCGCGGAAGCTAGCAAAGTGTTTGCGACTGATCCTCGCTCTGTGGCTATGCTGGCTGCCAACTGGTCCTCAAGAAGTGTGTCTATCTCAACACAGTGGAGGACAAAAGGCTCCGAAGACGGACTCTCTGTGTCTATAATCTCAAAGTGGTGTCCCTCATCGAGCTGTGGCTGCTGGGCTGAGTCCTGGTAGCTGTCCATATCCAAGAAGTATCTCTGCAGAAAGGAAACTGACTCCTCCGGGACTGGAATCTGAAGTGTCTGAATCAATGGCTGCAAAAGCTGGGGCTCCTCCAGCTCCTGGATTATCAGAAGATCTGATATCCAAGTCTCATCAACTGGGAACTTTGGGGCTGACTCGAACTCCAACTGGAAGCCAACGGGAACTCAAGTAGACTATGGGTCCGAACCTCTGCTATCGCAGTCATCTCCTCTGTCAGTGGTGCTGCCTCATCCAAATCCTCGGGCTGGTGTGTAGAAGCCTGACTCATCATGTAAAGTGACACACCGCCACTGGTACTGCATCGTCCGCATGCGTTGTTCCGACCAAGGCATCTCGTGAAGAAGAACTCTGTGAATGTAGCCTCGAGATGGTATCCAGTAGGTGAATGTCGGAACCGCGGTGTGAACCGCCACATGTGGTAATCACCAGTGCAAGCTACTCTGCGGTCATCCCCCGCATGGAGATCTCTATCAGGTCTGTCAGTGAAAGTCCATGGTCTGGAAATCTCCTCAAGAGGTCAAGAAACCTCGGCCATGCCTTGTGCAATGGCTCCTAGGGGTCAACTGAGAAGTCCGTGATCAAAGACCTCATGAGATCTGCTCTACGTGGAGGGAAGTATCTTTGTAGAAACTCTCAAGCGTAGCTCTTCCACGTCTCAAATGTTCTCCCCAATCGGCGGTGCCATCTCATGGCTCTGTCGTGAAGCGTGAATGGGAAGGTCATGCTCATCAGCTCCTCTGCAGTGACGTCTGAATATCTCTGTTCTCTACAAAACTCCTCGAAAGCGGACAGGTGAAGATAAGGCTCCTCGTGCGCCTCTCCTGAAAATGTCGGCAGTCGCTGAATGTAATCCAAATCCAAGACGAATGGACCAAGTGTAGAAGCTGACTGAGCTTCATGTGCTATCTGCTCCTCCATCCCTCCGGAATAGGATATGTCTGCTGATCTCCACTGCTCTCTCAGATCACCAACGGAGTGCGCTCTCAACTCAGCAACAACATCGTCCGGGTCTCGCATCTGCTCTATCAGGTATCCTCGGACGTCTCGCACAGCATGCCCAGAGTAGTGAGATGAAAGGGAGGGAGGGAGTGGAGGTTGGTCGGAGATCCGACCTCCCTAGAAGGTGGACTGGAGTGATGGTCAGAGGATGGAGAAGAAGCCGTAAAAGTCGGCTCGAAGTGAGGGGGATCCATCATCCAGGGGTAAAGGAGAAGAAGAGGAAGACTGAAGGGAGGGAGGGTGGGAAATAGATGGAGGAAGATGGGGAAAGATCGAAGGGATCTGGCAAACACACAAGATTAACAAGCAAATCCCCAATTCACCTACGCACACAGAGCTGAAGACCGAAGGGATCTGTCAATTATCTTGTCGATTTTACTTTAGGTGATCATCCAGTCTATCAGAGCGATTACGTGAGGTAAATAGGTATCTCAGATATTTCTCAACCGACTGTCCCGTACTGAAAGCCGGTAATCAGTCAAGAAAAATCGGAGGCTCTATCCTAATGTGCGGGTCACTCTCTCGCTCATCCAAACCAAACAAGGAGGGGGTTACTCTCCCAAGACAGATTTTTAGTGAAGTGTCTTTTAGGTCAAGTGGATTAGCAGTCCCGATTTTATTGTTTTTTTTTGTTTTTAGATATTTTTCAATAAAAAGAAACGCCTAACGAATTTTTCGGTTCTCCTGGTTATTTAGTCAAAAACAAGGGGGAGAAGTCAAAAAAGCCGATGCGCGAAGAAATCAATGATGCATGCAGAGATAGAAATGCGTACCTTCCTCCAGCACTCTACATGCAAGTGATCCTCGTAGAAATGTAAAAACAGAAAATAAACTACCTATATGGTGCAGGGATGAAAACCGAGCCCTAAACAAGCAAGTCTACTCGAAGAACCGTCTAACTGGTCACCGATCCTCCAAGCCAAAGGTCTGGTCTCGATCTACCCCTCCTCCTCCCAACACATCGGGTTCAGGAGCACCGCTTGGCAGGGTAGGCTACGACACGTAGGCTACGAAGGGGATGAGTCAGTTATTTTTATTAATCAATTATTAATAGGTCCAATTAATCGCACTAATAGGAACATGCAATCAATTAGGTGTGGGGATCCTACTAATTACGGCACAATCAAGCAGAAAATCCTAAGTCTAGGGGCTCGATAAAAACCGCGTAAAAACCGTCAAAGGCAGCAAGAAAACAAAAGCGCGAGAAAAACCATGAAAATACCTAAGGGTCCCCAAGCACACCGGTGCTCGGCGAAACAGACCCGCTAGTCAACCAAGTCCAAGTCTGAGTGTCTGTCCCTGTATTATTACAATAATAATCAAATGAAATAAAAATAAAAATAAAAAGACTAAACTAATCCTACTCTAATCCTCTCCCACTCAACCTCTCTCTCACGCTCTCCTGCGGCTCCGTGCAGAAGGGAGCCGCCTCCGAGTCTCGCGGTTGCGTCAGCTTCTCGAAATCGGCCGCCTCGATCCTCGGGCCCTCGCAAGAAAGAAACAGAGTGGTCAGTCCAACAAAAATAATCAAACAATAATAAGAAAATAAAACAGGGTATATGTGCAAAAATGCCAAAAATAAATCAAAACAGAAATCAAACAAAGACAAAAATAAAAGAAAATAAAATAAAACAAAATAAAGCAAAAATAAAATAAAAACAAAAAGCCGCAAAAAACCGCGAACTCAGAAAGAGCCGCGAAAAGCCGCGAAAAAGAAACGAAAATAAAACGAAAACTACTAAGCCGTGCTCCCTGCAACGACGTCATTCTGATGACATGGAAATCGAGCAAGCGAGGTAAACAGGTATATCTAAGATGTTCGTTGCGACCTCAATCACCGGTGTGTCAATCAAGAAAAATAGACCACCAATATAAGATAAAATCAAATCGAAACAAGATAGCGGTCTTGCTATTATTTTAACCTGGTATAGCGACCAGGGTCGAACACAAGGAGCACGAAATGGCCTTTCGGCCTACGAAGTAGTAAAAAATAAAACAAAAGAAAAGAAATAGGTGTTTTTGGTGGTTTTTAATTCTTTTTATATTTTTTTGGATTTTTAATTATTAAGACAATAAGGAAAACAATAAAACAAGGCAATTCAACTATTTATTTAATGCACTAAAATTCAACCAAAATTCAAATAAAAATATTTTTGTGTGTTTTATAATTTTTACTATTTTTAGTGAATTTTTGGGATTTTTCTCATGTTTATCTAATTTTCTAAAAATCAAACAGTGCAAAAGGATAAAAACAATGTCCAGCCATGCTTAAGGGGTTTAGATAAATATCTAAAACCCCCCAAAAAGCCTAGAGGTAATTTTCCTGTATAGTAAACACTACAAAGAAAATTTAGCCACTGGATTTATGATTTTTGGGTTTTTAAATTATTTATTAGAATTTTTAGGAGTTTTAAGTGTTTTTTCAATTTTTATAAATTTTAGGTTATGAGAAATAGCCCAAATTGTCTAGAAAATCAAGCAAGCCAAAACAAATAGTAGGTAATTTTTTTTGTAATTTTTAAATATGTTTTATTATTTTTTGTGATTTTTAAACTCAAACAGTAATGAAAATTGATGTTTTGAATTTCTAAAAATATTAAAACAAAACAAAAATGTCCCCAAAACTTCCAGAAAATTTTACACTATGGCAGGAGCCATATATCCAATTTTCATTGAATTTGGAGTTGATTTGCTATTTTATTAAAAATGAAAATCAAGCTACTATGCATAGGGACCTATCTGCAATTCTATTAAAACATTGGGCCCATGGGATAACAAGCCTGAAAAGTTTAGGTTAAGGAATGCAAAATACCCCCCGGGCCACGCACGATACACGTGACTCAGGCCTGGGGGGACCTAATTGTCATTCCTATTTATATAAATGCAAATCTTAACAAGCCAAAAACTCAGGGCTAATAGTGCAAATGTACCAAAAACCACATGTCGATGCACGTGTACACAACAAACAGGGGTATAAATGCAATTTAAATAAACATAAAGGTCCTCAGTGCAATATTTGCAAAAAATAAAAGAGCTACACTACGTATTTACATGACTAAATACTAAATGCGAAAAGTAGAGGGGCCTAAGAACAAATACCCCTTATTAAAATCTCGAGGGCTGATGCGCTACGCATGGCAGATCGGACGGATGGGATGGCACGCCGCACACTGAAGGAGCCCTCGACGCGATCCGATGGCTGGAATGAGCCCACGTGGATGATCGAACGGCTGAGCTGCAACGTGGGACTGCGAAGGTGGGCCTCGCTCGGATTGGACGAATGAGATTCAACCACGTGCTAGATCGGACGGCTGCAACGCGTCGTGGCTTAACCTCGCTGGATCAACGGTGGCGATCGAACCTCAAGGATCGGGCGGTCAGTGCTGCTCCGTGAATGAACAGACGAGATAGAATCTGGAGCTTCGAGGCTGATCTGACGGTCGGGGAAGATGGTGGAAGAACAGTTGGCGGCGAGCTTCGCCGGCCCGATACATGCGCTGAGATCCTCCCCTGCTGCTCCTGAGGTGCGGGAAAGGCTCCGCCGTGAAGCTCCGCAGCTGATGGCGGCCTCCGATGAGTCGGAGAACCACCCAGAATGGCCCGCGACGGCGGTGGCCTGAAGCTCCTGCGCCCAAGCTGTTGGCCTCCAGATGAGGCGCCCTTGACGTCGTGACCTGCACAGGAAGCAAGGTGGGTCGAGGGCAAACTGCCTCGACCCTTCAGCGCACGAAAACGATGGAAGATGAGGCGAGATGGAAGCTCTCCGGCGAGCGGCGGAGGGTGAGAGCTGCTATCCCTGCTCCGGGGCGAGCCAGGGGGAATGGAGGGTCAGAGAAGGTGGAGAGGGGTCTGATGGAAGTGGTGGTGGCGTCGGATGGGTGAACGGGTGACCGGAGATGACAGGTGGAGGTGGCGGAGCTACTCTACTGAAATCGGAAAATTCCTAATCTAAGCTATTCTACGGCCTAAAGAGGTTACCTGGCGGGTGCTGTCGACTGGGCTGGAGCTCGCAGCTCCTGGGTCATGGCCTGCAAGGGGGCGTCGTCTCCCCGAGGCTGGGCGTGCTCGTGGCGACGCACGGCGGTGAAGACCACCGGATCAGTGGCTCCCGTCTTCCCGGGCCTCGCTGCAACTCCCGAGAACACGACTGTCACTCAGGCTCTACGGAGGAGGTCACAGGCGACGAGGGGGAGATCCAAAGATGCGTGAAAACCTCACCGGAGCTGAGACTTTATATGATCAGGGGTCCGAGAAGGAAGGGGTCGGGCGAGCTGTACGCAACTCGGATCCCTAAGATCCACCCCGGGCGAAGATCTGGAATAATCAAGGAGTAATCGGGGCCCGGGGTTAATGTCAATGGCGATCGGGTCGACTGTGGAGAAAATAGTGAAATCGGGTCGGTCAAGCTGAACCCGGCTCTGGTGGTCCTGGGGGGAGAGTTGACCGGGGGTCAACAATCCCCCGTGGACCAATCAGAGCCCGCCAAGCACAATTTTTTTGTTTATTTATTTTAAGATAGAAAATGATCGAATTAATAAAAACTTAAACATGAAAAATATTTATTTTATTTTTTTCTGATTTTTTGTGATTTTTAATTAATTTTTAAAAATAAAAATAGTGTATTTACAATATAGTACTATACATAGGTACATATACAATATAGGGTTTTTAATTTTGATTTATAATTTGTTATTTTTATACAATTTTATTCACATTTTATATTTTTTTATTTATATCATAAAATAAGGAATAAAAAGATATTTTTATTTTATTTTTATTATTTTTATACATAAGTGAAATAAATAGATATGTACATTTATATACATGGTATATTTACAATAGTATTTTTTTTTAATTTTGTGATTTTTATTTTGTTTTTGTTTTAATTATTTTATTTATTTACATCATAAGACATAGAATATGTACAAGATTTTTGGAGATTAATTTTATTTATTTATAAGGCTAAATAAATACAAGGTGAATGGACTATATACATGGGGACTATGTACATGAGTGATGTTTTTATTTTCTTTTTATTTTTTTGTTTTTATATTTATAAATATATACAAATATTTACAAGCCTATTTTAATCTATTTTTGGGAGTTAAATACTTTTATTTTATTTACATATATATTTACACACATGAGCCCCTATCTCCCTCTACTTTGGCTTTTATGCGGTCAGGCCCATGCTGAGCCCTCCTTGGGTTAGGTTGCTCAATATTTATTCTAAATATTTCCCTCTTTTTCCTTTTGATCTTTATTCTTTTATTTTTTGCACAAAAACATGCTAATTATTACTTTTTACACAATGCATGCTTTTGGTAATTATTTATATTTACAACTATATACATGCATTTGCAAAGGTTTTTGTAGCTAAAATATAAGAATAAAGAGTGATTAATGAGTATTCATCAGTACTCCTCCTGAGGAACATACCAATGCTAGATGTAGTCTGCTCCTTCCCTAAACATTGATCTTCCCATTGGTAAAAGTAAATATCAGACATGTATTTATCCCTTCTTGATTCTTATCCAATCTTGTGGAACTACCCCACAGACTAGGTAATTCACAATATCAGCATACCAAGGGAGAGACGCCACTCTGAGAATTGATTCATTAGAAAGAGTGTTTGTGATCGGTGTACTGCTCAGCTGAGTCTCTTGGACTCAAATTTGAAGAGATGATATGCTATCACATTCTAAACTTGAGACTTGTCACTGATTTCTAAGTCAAATTCATGGAGGAGAAGGATCCATCTGAGCATACATGATCTGACATCCTTCTTCTGTTGTAAGCATCAGATAGTTGAGTGGCCAGTGAAAAGTATGACTTTAGATCCAAGAAGGTAGGATCTGAACTTCTCTAAAGTGAATACTACCGCAAGCAGCTCTTTCTCTGTGATTGTATAATTTCTTTACGCTTTATCGAGCGTCTTACTGGCGTAGTGGATAACATAGTGCACTTCATCTATTCTTTATCCTAGAATAACCCCAACTGCAAAATTTGACGCATCCGTAATGATCTTAAAGAGAAGAGAGCAACCGGTGGCTGTATGACCGGAGCTTGAGTGATGAGCTCTTTCAACTGATCAAATGATTGGAGAACTTGTTGATCTACAATAATCCCAGACTCCTTGCAAAGCAGCTATGTGAGAGGTTGGGTGAGTTTGTTGACGTCTTTGATAAAACAACGATAAAAGCCAGCATGCCTGATAAATGACCGCACATTCTTTACATTCTGAGATGGCTTAAGATTGGCAATTACATCCACCTTTGTCGGGTCGACCTCCATACCTCGCTTCGAGATGACGTGGCCCAAAACAATGCCTTATGTGACCATGAAGTGACTCTTTTCCCATGATAATACAAGATTGACTTCATGGTACTTATGGAGTACTCTGTTTAGGTGCTGAAGATAAGAATCGAAGCTGTCACCATAGACAGAGAAATCATCCATGAAAACCTCAAGAAGACTTCCAACCATGTCGGTGAAGATAGCTAACATGCACCTTTGAAAAGTGGCTGGAGCATTGCAGTACAAAGTGAATTCTTCTAAATGCATAAGTGCCGAAAGGGCAGGTGAAAGTTGTTTTCTCTTAGTCTTCAGGGGTGATCGCCAATTGATTGTACCTGGAGTACCTATCTAAGAAATAGAATAATTCCTTCCAAGAGAGTCTCTCCAGACTTGGTCAATGAATGGTAGAGGGAAGTGGTCCCTTCTGCATTGCTGCATTAAGGCGGTGATAATCAACATACAAGTGCCACAATGTTGGTACTCGGGTAGAGATCTCCTCTCCATGTTCTTTTTTTATCACAGTGAGCCCACATTTCTTCAGAACAATGTGCATAAGGCTCATCCATTTGGAGTCAGAGATGGGGTAAATGAAGCCTGCTTCTCACGACTTTGTGATTTCCTTCATAATAACATCTCACAAAATTGGATTCAGTCTTCTTTGAAATTCTCGAGATGGCTTGTAGTCATCTTCGAGGTACATATGATGTTAACACAAGGTTGGATTTATCCCGCGGAGATCTGACACTTTCCAACCAAGTGCCTTGCGGTTCTTTTCTAGAACCTCGAGTAGTTGAGATTCTTGATCTGGTGTCAGCATCCTGCTGATGATGACCGGATATATGTTTTCCTCACCCGCAAGGAAAGCGTACTTCAGACCGACCGAGTTTGAGTTTAAGTAATTTGGAGTCTCCTCCACAGTCACTTCAGATGTGGTGTCGGTAATTTCTCATGCTGCTTCGAATTCCATGCGACTCCAGATAACGTCGATCATCCCCGGGAAACGCAAGAGCTCTAGGGACACCACCATCTTTGCACGAGCAGGGCTTTCCATCAAGGAGCCCTTAGAGCGACGGTGGCATGAGAATGGGTTCCCATGTTGGGAACCCTAAATACCAACAATGGTATAAATATTTCATCCCAAGTAGAAAAAGGCGGGTTATCGTTTAAGGAAAAAAGGAAAAGGGAGAGCTGATGAATACCCATTCATCACTCTTTATTCTTATATTTTAGCTACAAAAACCTTTGCAAATGCATGTAGATATGTGTAAATAGGAATAATTACCAAAAGCATGCATTGTGTAAAAATCTATAATTAGCATGTTTTTGTGCAAAAATAAAAGAATAAAGATTAAAAAGAAAAAGAGGGAAATATTTAGAATAAATATTGAGCAACCTAACCCAAGGGAGGGCTCAGCATGGGCCTGACCGCATAAAAGCCAAAGTAGAGGGAGATAGGGGCTCTAGTGTAAATATTTATGTAAATAAAATAAAAATGTTTTCCTCATCAAAACTACACTTGTAAATACTTGTATATATTTATTAATATAAAAACAAAAGAAAAATTAAAAATCAAAAAGGTCAAAAATACCTCCTTTCATCATGTACATAAACCATACCTATATATTTATTTATTTAACCTTGTAAATAAATAAAGTTATTTTCTAAACTTTTTGTAAATATTCTATGCTATATATTGCAAATAAATGAAATAAAAAGAATCAAATCAAAAATCAAATAAAAATAGAAAAATCAAAAATACAAAAATACATTGTACATATACCATGTATATAGATGTATATACCTATTTATTTTACCTATGTACATAAATAATAAAAATAAAATAAAAACACCCTTTTATTCCTTATTCTATTCTATAAATAAATAAAATATAAAATAAGGATAAAATTGTATAAAAATAATGTATAAAAAATCAAGAATCAAAATCCCATATATTGTATATATACCTATATCTAACCCTACTATGTACATACCTTATTTTTATTTCCAAAAATTAATTAAAAATCACAAAAAATAGAGAAAAATAAAATAAAAATATTTTATGTTTTAAGTTTTTGCTAATTCGATCATTTTCTAACTCAAATAAATAAATCAAAATTTACAAGCTTGGCGGGCTCTGATTGGTCCACGGGGGATTGTTGACCCCCGGTCAACTCTCCCCCCAGGACCACCAGAGCCGGATCCAGAGTGGCCGACCCGATCTCTTGATTTTCCTCCCGCTCGATCCGACCGCCAACACCCCAAACCCCGGGCTCCGATTACTCTCTGATCATCCAGGACCCTCGCCCGGGGTACGTTTAGAGGATCCAAGCTCCGCGCATCTCGCCCGACCCCTGTCTTCTCGGATCCTCCGCCATATATAAAGTCGTCTCCGGCGACCTAATTCTTTCATCTTTGATCTTCCCCTCGGCGCCTGTGAGCTCCTCCAGCGTCCCTGAGTGACAGCCGTGGCCTTTGGAGTTGCAGCGAGGCCCGGGCAGCCGGGAGTCACTGATCCGGTGGTAAACACCGCCGTGCGCCGCCGCGAGCGTGCTCAGCCTCGGGGAAATCGACGGCCCCTTGCAGGCAATGACCGGGAGCTTCATCAGCTCCAGCCTAGTCGAATGCATCCATCAGGTAGTTCCTTTAGCCCGTAGAATAGCGTAGAATAGGATTTTTCGATTTCTAGTAGCTTAGCTCCGCCGCTTCCGCCTGCCGTCTCCGTCCACGCACTTGACCATCCGACACCGCCACCACCTTCGCCTGACATCTCTCCACCTTCTCCGCCCCTTCACTCCCCCTGGCTCGCCCTGGAGCAGGGCTTCGGCTCTCACCCTCCGCCATTCGCCGGAGAGCCTCCACAGCGCCTCACCGTTCACCTTCCGCCCGCTCTGACGGGTCGAGGCAGTTTGCCCTCGACCCAGCTTCTTTCCTGTGCAGGTACCAAGGCTAATCGACCTCATCTGGAGGTCGACACTTCTGGGCACAGCAGCTCCAGTTCGATCACGTCGCCGGAGCTCTCTGGAGCTCCTCGCCTCCATCGGAGCAGTGCATCGGGTGCGGAGCTTCATGGCGAAGCTTTCTCGCATCTCCTGAGCACCGGACGAGGACTACCGTACACGCAGAGGGCCGGCGAAGCTCGCCGGCCGCCAGTTCTTCCAGATCCTTCGTCTACCGTCAGATCGGCCTCGACGCTCCAGTTTAGATCTCGCCCGTTCATCCACGGAGCAGCACTGACCATCGGATCTCCCTGGGGTCGATCTTCACCGTTGAGCAGCGAGGTTAAGCCACGACTCCTCTCAGTCATCCGATCAAGCACGTGGCTGCACCACCTCCATCCGATCCGAGCCAGGAGTCCTTCGCAGCCCCACAACGCACCACAACCGTTGGATCTGCCACGTGGGTGCATTTCAGCCATCGGATCGTGCCGAGGGCTCCTTTAGTTTGCGGCGTGTCGTTCTCCATCGTCAGATCTGCCACGCGTCGCGCATCCAGATCCTCGGATAATAAATAAGGGGTAAATTGTCCTTAGGCCCCTTTACTTTACGCATTTACTTTCTAGTCTTGTAAGTACTTAATATAGTTCTTTTATTTTCGTGAAAATTGCACTGTGGACCTTCCCTTTTATGTTATTTGCATTTAGACCCCTGCCAGTGGTGGACACGTGCATCGACACGTGATATTTTTGGTGTAATTGCATTTTTGGCCCTGTGTTTTTGGCTTGTTAAATTTACATTCATAGAAATAGGAATTGCAATTAGGTCCCCCCAGGCCTGAGTCACGTGTATCGTGCGTGGCCCGGGGGGTAATTTGCATTTCTAGCCCTAAGCTTTCCAAGCTTGTTCCTCCAGGGACCCAGAACTTTGTTTTAATTGCAGAAAGGTCCCTGTGCACGGTTGCTTTTCTTTTTTTTAAATAAAATATCAAATCACCTCCAAATCCAATGAGAATTTGATACATGGCTCCTGCCATGGTGTAGGATTTTCAAGGATTTTTGAGGACATTTTTGGTTTTGTTTGCTATTTTTAAAAATTCAAAAACCTTAATTTTTGTTACTGTCTAGATTGAAAATTCATAAAAAAATAGAAAATCTCCCCTAAAAATTCCCTAAAAATTAGTCACTGTTTAGTTTGTGTCCCTTGATTTTCTAGCCAATTTTGGTTATTTTTCACCACTGAAAAACCTTAAAAACTTAAAAACACTAAAAAACCCATAAAAATTCTAATAAATTCATCAAAAACCCAAAAACAATAAATTTGGTACCTAAATTTTCCTTATTTTATCTATTTTACAGGAAAATTACCTCCAGGCATTTTGAGGCCCTTAGGTATTTTATCTAGGGTTTCTTGGCTCGGTTGGACAGTACCTCTTATTTTTTCTACTGTTTGATTTTTAGAAAATAAAATAAACATCAGAAAATTATCAAAAATTCACCAAAAACATAAAAAAAATATAAAACACATAAAAATATTTTTGTTTTGATTTTTGGTTGCATTTTGATGCATTAAATAAATTGTTGAAGTGTGCTTATTTGTGTTTTCCTTATTTTCTTTACATATTAAAAATCCAAAAAAATATAAAAATAATTAAAAACCACTAAAAAATATTTTGTCTTTTATTTTATTTTTTTTACTACTTCGTAGGCCTTCGGCCAATCCGTGCTCCTTGAGTTCGACCCTGGGTGCTATACCAGGTTAAACATATAGCAGGACCGCTTCTCGTATTTTGATTGCTTGATTTGTCATTAGTGGTTCGATTTTTCTTGATCGACCTAGTCTGAGTGATTGAGGTCACAACGACCATTTCTGTACCTTTACCTTAGTCAATTAGACGGTCATCAGAATGACGCCGTTGCCGGGGAGCACGGCTTAGTAGTTCTTTTTATTTTTCATTTTTGATTTTCCGCGGCTTTTCGCGACTCTTCGCGGTTTTTTGTCTATATTTTATTTTCACTTTATTTTGCTTTATTTTCTTTTTCTTTTATTTTTGTTATTGTTTTCTTTTGTGTGTTTATTTTATTTTGCATTTTTGCATATATACCTTATTTTCCATTTTCTTTTATTTCTCTTTTGTAATTATTTGATTATTGGTTCTGACCACTCTGTTTTCTCTTGCGAGGGCCCGAGGACCGAGGCGGCTACTCTCGAGAAGCCGACGCAACCGCAGGATTCGGAGGCGGCTCCTTTCTTCGCGGAGCCGTAGGAGAAAGTGAGAGAGAGTTGAGTGGGCGAGGTCTTTTATTTTATTTCATTATTATTGTAGTAATACAGGGACTTGGACTTGGACACTTATAGATTGCTTAGCGGGTCTGTTTCGCCGAGCACCGGTGTGCTCGGGGGACCCTTAGGACTTGCGCGGTTTTTCGCGGTTTTGGTTTTATTTTCTTTTCTTCCTGCCTTTTCCGTTGTTTACGCGGTTTTTGCTCGAGCCCCTAGACTTAGGAATTTCTGGTGATTGTGTCGTAATTAGTAGGATCCATACACCTAACTGCTTATCTGTTCCCATAGATCGTTAATTGGACCTACTTAAAAATAATTAATAAAAATAACCGATTCATTTGCCTTCGTAGCCTACGTGCCGCAGCCCGTCCTATAAAGCTCTTACTCCTACCCCCGATTTGTCGGACATAGGAGGGACGGGCCAAGACCGAACTCTTTGGCTTGGAGATCGGTGACCGGTTAGACGGTTGTTCGCTAGAAATTGCTCATTTAGGACTCGGCTTTCCCGTTGCATCATATAGGTAGTTTTCTTTCTGTCTTTACTTTTATGCGCGGATCATATTGCATGTAGAGTGCTGGAGACAAGTAAGCATTTCTTACTCAGCATGCATCATTGATTTATCGCGCATCGGCTTTTTCGTCTTCTCCTCCCTGTTTTGGACTTAATAATCAGGAGAACCGAAAAATTCATTAGGCGTTTCTTTTTATCTAAAAATATCTAAAAAAACAAAAACAATAAAATCGGGACTGCTAATCATACTTGACCTAAAAGACACCTCACTAAAAATCTGTCTTGGGGAGAGTAACCCCCTCCTTGTCTGGTTTGGATGAGCGAGAGAGTGATCCGCACATTAGGATAGAGCCTCCGATCCTTTCTTGACTGATTACCAGCTTTCAGTATGGGACAATCGGTTGAGAAAGATGTGGATACCTATTGACCTCACGTAATCGCTCTGATAGACTGGATGATCACCTAAAATAAAATCGACAAGATAATTGACCGATCCCTTCGGTCTTCAGCTCTGTATGCGTAGGTGAATTGGGGGTTTGCTTGTTCATCTTGTTTGATTGCCAGATCCCTTCGATCCTTTCTCATCTCCCTCCCTCACCTCCCTTCATTTCTCTTTTCCTCTTCTTCTTTATCCCTGGATGATGGATTCCCCTCACTACGAGCCGACCCTTACGTCTTCTTCTCCGTCTTCTGACCATCACTCCAGTCCACCTTCTAGGGAGGTCGGATCTCCGACCAACCTCCCGCTCCCTCCCTCCCTTTCATCTCATCACTCTGGGCATGTTGTGCGAGACGTCCGAGGATACCCGATAGAGCAGATGCGAGACCCGGACGATGCCGTTGCTGAGTTGAGAGCGCACTCCGTTGGTGACCCGAGAGAGCAGTGGAGATCAGCAGACATATCCTATTCCAGAAGGATGGAGGAGCAGATAGCACATGGAGCTCAGTCAGCTTCTACATTAGGTCCATTTGTCTTGGATCTGGATTACATTCAGCGATTGCCGACATTTTCAGGAGAGGCGCACGAGGAGCCTTATCTTCACCTGTCCGCTTTCGAGGAATTTTGTAGAGCACAGAGATATTCAGATGTCACTGCAGAGGAGCTGATGAGCAGGACCTTCCCCTTCACGCTTCACAACAGAGCCATGAGATGGCACCGACGATTGGGGAGGACATTCGAGACGTGGAGAGAGCTACGCCGAGAGTTCTTGCAGAGATACTTCCCTCCACGGAGAGCAGATTTCATGCGGTTTTTGATCATGAACTTTTCAGTTGACCCCCAGGAGCCATTACACGAGGCATGGCCGAGGTTTCTTGACCTCTTGAGGAGATTCCCTGAGCACGGACTTCCACTTACCGACTTGATAGAGATCTCCATGCGGGGGATGACCGCAGAGCAGATAGCACTGGTGATTACCACATGTGGCAGTTCACACTGCAGTTCCGACCTTCACCTACTGGATGCCATCTCGAGACTACTTTCACAGAGTTCTTTTACACGAGATGCCTTGGTCGGGACAACACATGCGGACGAGGCAGTACCAGTGCGGTGTGTCACGTTCCATGATGAGACAGTTTTTACACACCAGCTAGAGGATTTGGAGCTGACAGCACCACTGACAGAAGAGATGACTTCCTTAGCAGAGGTTCGGACCCAGAGTCTACTTGAGTTCCCGTTGGTTTTCCAACTGGAATTCGAGGTAGCCCCAGAGTTTCCAGTCGACGAGTCTTGGATATCAGATCTTCTGATACTCCAGGAGCCGGAGGAGCCCCAGCTTTTGCAGCCCTTGACTCAGCTACTTCAGTTCCCAGTCCCGGAGGAGTCAGTTTCCTTCCTGCAGAGACACTTCTTGGATGCAGACAGTCACCAGGACTCAGCCCAGCAGCCACAGCTTGAGGAGGGACACCACTTCGAGAGTACCGACATCGAGAGTCCCGTCTTCGAGCCTTTTGTCCTCCACTTTGTTGAGACAGATACACTTCCTGAGGACCAGCTGCCAGCCAGCATAGCCGCAGAGCGAGGATCAGCCGCAGATACTATGCCAGCTTCTGTGGTGTTGACTAGTACCTTCTCTTGTTTCCAGATTACCGAGACTTACACTTTCGATGATGATGCAGCTTGGTGCACCGAGTGGATACATGTTAGCAGCGCAGATGTCCATCTAGATCCTGATCCTCTTCTTATCACTTCTGATCTTGCATCTCTCCCCGAGGGATATCTGCGGGAGGATGCCACACTCGATGAGTACTCGGTTTCACCTACTGAGAGTGTTTCCGATCTGGCGGAACACGAAACCGAGTCTTTAGATCTTTCTGATTCTGAGTCTTCTCACCTCGACAACCCTCGCGAGGATGAGCCCATTCTGGAGATGTTCGATGATTTGCCTAATATGATTCTATCTCATGCATCGGATATCAGTTTGTTTAGAGAGTCTCCTGATCTTGATTGCCCACACCTGCTTGAGACACTGATTGACGTGGAGGATTCTATTACTGATCCATCCTTCTCCACGTTTGATTTCTTCGGCTCTATACTCTCACTCCAGTCTGAACCAGAGCCGATGATTTCTTTTGTGCTACCGGATCCCGATCATTTCTTTCCATATCTTTGGCCGGTAGCAGACACCCGCCTGATTGTATACCTGGGTGTCTTATTTTACACTGTTGAGTTCGTCGTTGTTCTTACACCGAGACTGCGGCGACAGTACGGCATTCCACTTACCGATGCCGTCCTGAACCTTGATACTGCATTATCCTAGCCTTTACGCCCAGCTAGGGGCGTAAAATCTAGCGCTCGTTGAGAGGCACCTCAACACTGTATTCTTTTGTATATACGTGTTTCGTCTTATTTTGATCCTTCTTTCTTCCGTTCTTGTTTTCACCCCAGGTCTCGCCTAGGATTATCTTTGCTTTACTTAGGATATTGCTCATCCTAAGTATAGGGGGGTGAAAACACCGGGTTGTTCTTCGTTCTGTTTCATCACTTCTGTTGTTGCCTATACTTAAGGTTCTTCACCTTAAGTATAGGGGGAGTGATGACCCTCCATCTTGTAGATATTCGTGGTTTTCTTCGTGTCTTGCTACCCTTGTTTTGTTGCCTATACTTAGGGGTATTTCACCCTAAGTATAGGGGGGGTGGACCATGTACATTCTTCACTCGGTTTTCCCTTAGTATACAGCCTGCTATACTTAAGATTATTTGATCCTAAGTATAGGGGGAAGACCCGAGACTCTCTTGATTTTTTCCTTTTTGTATAGCCTTTCTTTTCACTTTCCTATACCTAGAACGAGTTATGTCTTCTTCATCGCTCTTGACTCTGAGGACATCGTTCGAGCTAAGTATAGGGGGGGTGTATATATTTCATATATACTTTAGCCATAACTCGTACTTTGTGTGAGTGTGTTAATAAATAAAATGGCTAAAAACCACAAAAATTAAAAATTTTCATGTACATAATCTTCTTTTATTTGCACATACATAGCTAGTGTACAAATTATTTTTGTAAAAAGGATTTCAAAAATCTTTTGTGTAAAGCTTGTGTAAATATTTTTGTATCAAAATTATGTATATAGTACAAATTTTTTCCAAAATGTTTTGAAAATCAAAAGTTTGCAAAAATCTTGTGTAAATGTGTGTAAATATCTTTTTGCAAAACTTGCACTTCATGCATCATTCATACATGATTTCAAAACATTTTTCAAAAAATTTGCATGATTGTAAAATTTGTGTAAATAAGCATCTTTTTGTACATATGTATATAGTTTTTCTGGATGATAGTTGACATTTAAACTAGCCTGGAATCAAATTGAGAAATGGAGCTTGATTAAGATCTTAATCCACCTAACTTCTAAGAGGAACCTTATAGGGCTTAGGTTTAAGGCTTTTCAGGTCCATGGTGACTTAATTCTTTGAGTCCACTAGGCTATGATCACATGTCATCTCAATGAGCCTAAGTAGAGCACTTAACAACAACACATGACTCATATAGATTATGGCTTTACTTGGACACCAGCACTATGTACCGAGCTCTCTACGGATGAGGTGGTGAGGAGGCAGTCTTCCTTGACTTGGGGTAGCATATGAGGGTAGTACTTCTAGGCGGAACCTCTCTTCTTCTTATAGTGAAGGAAGTGCGTCTCAACTTGGTCTGGTTGCCATGAGGTCTAACGACGAGAGTTGTGGGTTGCAATAAAGCTTCAAAAGAGGGATAGTCTACTGGCTCAAGAGGAAAAACTCCTTGTATATATGCTGCACATGTATATGTTGTACAGATGCACTTGAAAAAAATGTGCAAAAAGAAAAGAACTCCAAAAAAGTAGCGGGTCTGAGAGAAAATGATAATCCCACCGGAGTATGTATATAGAGTGCAATAAGCAAAGCTTGGTTTCATGATCCACCTGTTGTAGCTTGCAGCAGGGAGACTTGGCTATACTGGTCAAGCTCCCAAGGGTACTTGGCTACACTGGCCTTGACCCATTCTCTTCTTCCCCCTCTTCTTGAGCCGGTTGAACTTGAACTTAGAAGGGAATACCCCGCTCCTCGAGGAAAGAGTGGCCAGATTGAGGTCATAGAGTTACCTTGTTGGGGAGGGTTGTCAAGTTGCCATTTCTGAGGTAGAGAGCTTAGACTTCACATTCACAAGACAAGAAAAGATTCATGGTCTTCAGGGTTTGTGATTGATGACTTGTTCTGATCTGGAGCATCGAGGAGTCTTGGTTATAGATTAGTGGAACTTAGAGGCCGTTAGGTTTTAAGCTTAAGTCTAAATAAGGTTCCGACACATTAATAATCCAAAGATCTGATTGAGCTCCATACCCCAATTTAATAAAGGCAAGTTTAATAATCAACCCTGATCCATGTGCATCCTCTTTTTCTTTTTCTTTCTTTCTTTTTCACTTCTTTTTCAAATAAGTGTTTGCTAAGGGACAAGCAAAGTTAAGTATAGGGGGGTGATGAATACCCATTCATCACTCTTTATTCTTATATTTTAGCTACAAAAACCTTTGCAAATGCATGTAGATATGTGTAAATAGGAATAATTACCAAAAGCATGCATTGTGTAAAAATCTATAATTAGCATGTTTTTGTGCAAAAATAAAAGAATAAAGATTAAAAAGAAAAAGAGGGAAATATTTAGAATAAATATTGAGCAACCTAACCCAAGGGAGGGCTCAGCATGGGCCTGACCGCATAAAAGCCAAAGTAGAGGGAGATAGGGGCTCTAGTGTAAATATTTATGTAAATAAAATAAAAATGTTTTCCTCACCAAAACTACACTTGTAAATACTTGTATATATTTATTAATATAAAAACAAAAGAAAAATTAAAAATCAAAAAGGTCAAAAATACCTCCTTTCATCATGTACATAAACCATACCTATATATATATATATTTAACCTTGTAAATAAATAAAGTTATTTTCTAAACTTTTTGTAAATACTCTATGCTATATATTGCAAATAAATGAAATAAAAAGAATCAAATCAAAAATCAAATAAAAATAGAAAAATCAAAAATACAAAAATACATTGTACATATACCATGTATATAGATGTATATACCTATTTATTTTACCTATGTACATAAATAATAAAAATAAAATAAAAACACCCTTTTATTCCTTATTCTATTCTATAAATAAATAAAATATAAATAAGGATAAAATTGTATAAAAATAATGTATAAAAAATCAAGAATCAAAATCCCATATATTGTATATATACCTATATCTAACCCTACTATGTACATACCTTATTTTTATTTCCAAAAATTAATTAAAAATCACAAAAAAATAGAGAAAAATAAAATAAAAATATTCTATGTTTTAAGTTTTTGCTAATTCGATCATTTTCTAACTCAAATAAATAAATCAAAATTTACAAGCTTGGTGGGCTCTGATTGGTCCGCTGGGGATTGTTGACCCCCGGTCAACTCTCCCCCCAGGACCACCAGAGCCGGATCCAGAGTGGCCGACCCGATTTCTCGATTTTCCTCCCGCTCGATCCGACCGCCAACACCCCAAACCCCAGGCTCCGATTACTCTCTGATCATCCAGGACCCTCGCCCGGGGTACGTTTAGAGGATCCAAGCTCCGCGCATCTCGCCCGACCCCTGTCTTCTCGGATCCTCCGCCATATATAAAGTCATCTCCGGCGACCTAATTCTTTCATCTTTGATCTTCCCCTCGGCGCCTGTGAGCTCCTCCAGCGTCCCTGAGTGACAGCCGTGGCCTTTGGAGTTGCAGCGAGGCCCGGGCAGCCAGGAGTCACTGATCCAGTGGTAAATGCCGCCGTGCGCCGCCGCGAGCGCGCTCAGCCTCGGGGAAATCGACGGCCCCTTGCAGGCAATTGGAGCTTCATCAGCTCTAGCCTAGTCGAATGCATCCATCAGGTAGTTCCTTTAGCCCGTAGAATAGCGTAGAATAGGATTTTTCGATTTCCAGTAGCTTAGCTCCGCCGCTTCCGCCTGCCGTCTCCGTCCACGCACTTGACCATCCGACACCGCCACCACCTTCGCCTGACATCTCTCCACCTTCTCCGCCCCTTCACTCCCCCTGGCTCGCCCCGGAGCAGGGCTTCGGCTCTCACCCTCCGCCGTTCGCCGGAGAGCCTCCACAGCGCCTCACCGTTCACCTTCCGCCCGCTCTGACGGGTCGAGGCAGTCTACCGTCAGATCGGCCTCGACGCTCCAGTTTAGATCTCGCCCGTTCATCCACGGAGCAGCACTGACCATCGGATCTCCCTGGGGTCGATCTTCACCGTTGAGCAGCGAGGTTAAGCCACGACGCCTCTCAGCCATCCGATCAAGCACATGGCTGCACCACCTCCATCCGATCTGAGCCAGGAGTCCTTCGCAGCCCCACAACGCACCACAACCGTTGGATCTGCCACGTGGGTGCATTTCAGCCATCGGATCGTGCCGAGGGCTCCTTTGGTTGGCGGTGCGTCGTTCTCCATTGTCAGATCTGCCACGCGTCGCGCATCCAGATCCTCGGATAATAAATAAGGGGTAAATTGTCCTTAGGCCCCTTTACTTTACGCATTTACTTTCTAGTCTTGTAAGTACTTAATATAGTTCTTTTATTTTCGTGAAAATTGCACTGTGGACCTTCCCTTTTATGTTATTTGCATTTAGACCCCTGCCAGTGGTGGACACGTGCATCGACACGTGATATTTTTGGTGTAATTGCGTTTTTGGCCCTGTGTTTTTGGCTTGTTAAGTTTTACATTCATAGAAATAGGAATTGCAATTAGGTCCCCCCAGGCCTGAGTCACGTGTATCGTGCGTGGCCCGGGGGGTAATTTGCATTTCTAGCCCTAAGCTTTCCAAGCTTGTTCCTCCAGGGACCCAGAACTTTGTTTTAATTGCAGAAAGGTCCCTGTGCACGGTTGCTTTTCTTTATTTTTAAATAAAATATCAAATCACCTCCAAATCCAATGAGAATTTGACACATGGCTCCTGCCATGGTGTAGGATTTTCAAGGATTTTTGAGGACATTTTTGGTTTTGTTTGCTATTTTTAAAAATTCAAAAACCTTAATTTTTGTTACTGTCTAGATTGAAAAATCATAAAAAAATATAAAAACTCCCCTAAAAATTCCCTAAAAATTAGTCACTGTTTAGTTTGTGTCCCTTGATTTTCTAGCCAATTTTGGCTATTTTTCACCACTGAAAAACCTTAAAAACTTAAAAACACTAAAAAACCTATAAAAATTCTAATAAATTCATCAAAAACCCAAAAACAATAAATTTGGTACCTAAATTTTCCTTATTTTATCTATTTTACAGGAAAATTCCCTCCAGGCCATTTTGAGGCCCTTAGGTATTTTATCTAGGGTTTCTTGGCTCGGCTGGACAGTACCTCTTATTTTTTCTACTGTTTGATTTTTAGAAAATAAAATAAACATCCGAAAATTATCGAAAATTCACCAAAAACATAAAAAAAATATAAAAC
Organism: Ottelia alismoides; assembly: GCA_037367405.1. NCBI lineage: Eukaryota > Viridiplantae > Streptophyta > Magnoliopsida > Alismatales > Hydrocharitaceae > Ottelia > Ottelia alismoides. The sequence continues at coordinate 2,352,252 of JAZKJV010001419.1, read as the reverse complement.
ACATAAAAATATTTTTGTTTTGATTTTTGGTTGCATTTTGATGCATTAAATAAATTGTTGAAGTGTGCTTATTTGTGTTTTCCTTATTTTCTTTACATATTAAAAATCCAAAAAAATATAAAAATAATTAAAAACCACTAAAAAATATTTTGTCTTTTATTTTATTTGTTTTTACTACTTCGTAGGCCTTCGGCCAATCCATGCTCCTTGAGTTCGACCCTGGGTGCTATACCAGGTTAAACATATAGCAGGACCGCTTCTCGTATTTTGATTGCTTGATTTGTCATTAGTGGTTCGATTTTTCTTGATCGACCTAGTCTGAGTGATTGAGGTCACAACGACCATTTCTGTACCTTTACCTTAGTAAATCAGACGGTCATCAAGAGCCCAAGTCAACTGTTATATGCGAACAAAAAAGAAAAAAAGTGGGTATTGTTGTTTCTTTTTGACGCATATACTCCAAATTGGGACATATTTAAAAAAAGGAGCTGAATTATGGGCCCAAAGTTGGGCCAATAAAAAAGGGGGTTGTCGTTTCTTTTCAGGCCCTACATGGGCCAATTTTCAAAAATATTTTTTTAGAAAAGATGCGTACACAAGAAAAGTCGTGCGTGAGAAAAAAAGGAAAAAGAAAAGCCGTAAAAAAATGAACGGGTTATTAAAAAAAGCGAAAGATGTCTGTCAAAAAGAGAGAGAAACAGTTATAATTTTTTGGAATAGCCCAGAAAATGAGGATTTCAAAAAATATTTAAGAAAGTTGAAAAAAGATTATCAGCTTTTGTGGTTGGATTTTTTCCTCCACATTCTCTCGTCTTCTCCCAACTTTGTTGATGCCATTGTTTTCCGACATATATAGGAGAAAGGGGGGGTATTGTATAGAGTCACATGTCAAATTCCAGATCGTCAGATTCTCCAGACTCCAGACCAACTAGTTCTTCAGACTCTACAATTCAGATGTTCAGACTCGACGATCCATTTTTAAGTCTTCAGTTCGATGTGCACATGTGTGCCATCTATTATGTGGTCCCCATCGTTTCTGATCGACTCAGGGTTTTCATGTTATCCATAGGGACTCCAAACTAGAGATCCCATTCTCTATGCCATGTAGGCTAGGGTTTTCATGTGGTTTCATAGGGATTCCGAAGTAGAGATCCCATTCTTTGAGACGGTATGGGAGAGACCCATTTCTTCGATGAGGAGACTTTTCAGACTCCATTCTTCAGTAATCGTGGACTCCGATGAGGTGTATCCATGTCTTTTCCAGTTCGGCCCTTCAAAGAGATGAAGTAGTTACCCACATGATGTAGCATGCTAGAGTTCTCCAAGTGGAGACACATTTTTAGTTGCAGTGACTCTGGCAGGCGCATTATAGAGCACATGCTATCCTATAAGGAGATTCAGTTTGGACTCACACTCTAGCTCGTTTGTTCCTCCTCACATGCACGACATGAGAAGAAACACCCTCGACAGCAGCCGACAATTGTGCACATTGAGTTGATATTGTTTGTAGTGTCTTGTAGTGTGAGTTTAAGATTTCTTTCTATTTGTCCAAGCTGAGCATTGCATGCTCCAGCTTGAGGGGGAGTGTTGGAGTATATGTGTTACTCATGTATTGATGGGTAAATGGATCTCTCCATGATCCATTTACCACATCCAGTGTTTAGTCCCACATCTACCGGTGGTGGGACTTGGAGACTCTGTGGAGGCTATATAAGAAGCTCCGGATCTCCTGTATCAAATGAGAAAGTCAACAGACAAATAAACTCTTTAAGGCATTCTCACGTGGTTTCATCCCGCTCCTTAGGGAGTAGGGTTCCACGTAAAAATCTTTGCCTTCATGTTCATCTTTATGTTGTTCTTGCTCTGTTTATCAATTCGCTTATGCATTCTTTATTTTATAACATCCTTGATGTGCTTCGTCAAGTCAGATGGAACTATAAAGTGCCATCTTTTAATGATCTTTCACGATTATACTTCGGCTTAAATGAAGGAGTTTATATATTTCTTTCACATGATAGACCCATAACCTGACCAATCAAAAAAATTATTTACTATCAAATGTGACTCGCTATGCCTCAGACCCCAGGTATTTCCATGATTTAAAGTAAATGGGCTCCCTCCGGTCCATTTACTTGGGTGTAAATGTTTATTGCATTGGCCAAGGTGACAAGGGTGGACCTTTTATGAAGAGGCTTCACCTCAAGTAAATCTGGCTTTCCAAGGGAGCAATGCCGAGACAGTCGACAACGGTTCTGGGAAGTCGTATATAGTGGACAAAGACTCTTGCATGCTATTAGTTAACCATCGACTTCTTTATTTGATGATACTGAAATTAGTAGTGAGAGGGACAGAATCCATAATCATGGAGATTTTTTTATTATGATGAGTTAGGCATATGAATAACTTCAAAAACATGAAGGTCCTAGATAACTGATTCTATAACCAAACACCTTCAATAAGGATCTATATGCAAACCCAACTCAACTTTAAAAGATAGCAGGAGACAATCACGCGTAAATATTATAGATATCGGAGGGGACTCCACTATCAAAAGGTCACCATGCAATAGATTATCTAAAGCAACTTGAATTTTGTGGTTACGAGTATACATTCGATTAAATGGGATACAATCACCTAACATATGTGTTGGGAAGGAAATAAGAACTATTGTATTCCATAAATCCTAGGGCTCTCTTATATAGAAGAGAGTCCTATGGGTGAATTAAATAAGGTAGATAAAAATAAAATAAACTGAGAAAACAATCCATAAACATAAACATACCTCTACACTCCACCTCTAGATGGAACATAGATGTCAATCATGCCCAGCTTGGATGTACACTTCTGAAAAGGTCCTCTAAGCAAAGCCTCGGTGAAAATATCCGTAGTTGATCTCTTGAGCTGACATGTGAAGTAGAGATAAAGCATTTTCTGGATCATGTCCCGTGTATAGTGAAAATCTACTTCGATATGTTTAGTTCTCTCGTGAAAGGCGTGATTGTTTGCAATAAATAGGGCGGCATGGTTATCACATTGCAACTGCATGGGAAGAGGTACATCTATATTCCTTTTCCAGACGCTTTGCAAAAATCAAAAAAATAAAAATAAAAATGTGAAAACTACCTTGTCAGATCCTGATGTTGTTCAAAGAATTCATAATCTTATTCCATAGATGGCTCTGCTACAAGCCATCAAGTACATGTCAAACATAAATAAAGGGCATAAAGAAGCATGTACTTTGAAGAGACAATCGCATCGAGCCAGAGAAAGAAACGTGAAGAACATTCTGACCATGGCCACTGTAAACGCAATCAATAATCTCCCAACCAAAAAGAAAGATATGGGAGCTCCTCTAGTCAGATGTCGGATGTTCATAAGGAATTTGGTGGAACACTCCTTGACAGCGGGTCGCTAATCAACCTTATGCCTACTTCATTGCTCAAAGAATTTGGGCTGGGACCGCTCAAGTCCACTAAAATGATTTTGCAATTCGCACACTTCAATTAAGCGGCCCGCGGAATTTTGGAGGATGTCATCGTCATCATTTAGGGAATGCAGTTCTCTGTGGACTTCATTGTGCTTACATGGACACCTCAACTCCTCTTCTGCACACCTCGATAATCCTTGGATGATCATTCCTTCAAACAACTGAAGCAGTGGTGAACTACAGCATCGAGCAGATCACCATTCGTTCTAGTAGCGACAAGATGCCTATTGAGACGATCCAAGTGCCGAAACCTTCAGAATCTACATCAGACGAGAGAGAGAGAGAGACTGCAAAGTAGCGAATAGAATACTATGACTTTCTAGCTTAAATCCATGATACATATATGTTTGTGGATGATATTGAGACCCACGATTTCCTCTCCATGGAGGTAGTAGTGAACATCACAGTTGAGTTTCCAGATGTCTTCGAAGATGAGATATTTGCTGAGTTGCCTCAAGAATGCATTCTTGGCCACCTATCCCTAACAGAGCAAGAAGAAATTATTGACAATTTTTGTGAAGAAGATTCAATCATCGAAGATTTCTGTTCAGCCCTGCACTCCGAGCTTACAGTGCCTATGGTGGACACATTACAATTGAAAGGTCTGACACCATCACCTTGCACAATAACTAAAGTTACGACTGAACTAAATCATACTGCACCTGAGCTTAAGCCACTTCCAGCAAACATGAAATATACCTTCCTTGCGGATGCGCAAAATATGTTCCCAATGATCATCAATTCACAATTAACCAAGGAACAAGAATCTCGTGTGCTCGAGGTTCTAGAAAGAAACCGCAAGGTCATAGGCTGGAAAATTTCAGATCTCCATGGGATCAACCCATCGTTATACTCTTATCATATATACCTTTAAGAGGATAACAAGCCTTCTCGCGAGTTCCAACAAGACTGAATCTGTATCTCCGGGAGTCTGTTATGAACGAGAATACAAAATGGTGTGATGCGAGATTTATGTATCCCATCTCAACTCAAAGTGGGAGAGTCCCATGTATGAAGTGCCCAAGAAGTCAAGGATCACCCTTGTGAAGAATGATAAAGGAGAGGAAATCGCAACCAGAGCTCCTACATCTTGGCACGTCTGTGTGGACTACATACCCCTGAATCTAACAACCAAGAAGGATCATTTCCCTCTTTCGTTCATCGACCAAGTAGTCGAAAGACTGGTTGCGAAGGAGTATTTCTGCTTCTTGGATGGATATTCTGGTTACAACCAAGTCACGATAGCTTCTGAAGATCAAGAGAAGACGACCTACACATGTCCATTTAGGACTTACGCCTTTCGTAGAATGTTGTTTGGTTTATGTAATGCTCCAACGACTTTTCAGCAATGTATATTGGTCGTTTTCATAGATATGGTTGTCAGTTTTCTCAAGGTCTTTATAGACGATTTCTCAATCTACGGTGATAGTCTCGAATAATGCTCATCTTACCTGGACAGAGTGCTGAAAATATGTTGTGAACTGAACTTTTTGCTCTTGTGGGAGAAGAGCCATTTCATGGTGACTGAAGGGATTGTGTTGGTCCATGTCATCTTGAAACATGGCATGGAGGTAGATCTCGCAAAGGTGGAAGTGATTTCAAAGCTCGATCCACCTACAAACTTGAAGCAAGTCCGGTCGTTCCTTGGGCATGTTGGTTTTTATCGTTGATTTATCAAAGATTTCAGTAAAATTGGTCGACCGTTGACTAAGCTTCTAGGCAAGGAGGCAGATTTTATTGTTGATGACAGAGTCCTCTAGGCCTTCAATCAGTTGAAAGGATTGACCACCTAGGACCCTATCCTTCAACCACCAGTTTGGTCACTACCATTTGAGATCATGACCGATGCATTAGACTACGCCATTGGAGCAATCCTGGGACATCGAAGAGATAATATACCATCTACTATTCACTATGCTAGTAGGACTCTAGATGAAGCTCAGAAAAACTACACTATCACTGAAAACGATCTGCTAACAATCATCTTTTTCCTAGAGAAATTCATATCCCATCTGCTTGGATCCAAAGTAATTGTCTTTACAGACCATTCTACCATCATGTACTTGGAGGCCAAGAAGGATGCCAAACTGAGGCTAATCAGATGGATCCTTCTACTTAAGGAATTTGATCTTGAAATCCGTGACAAACCTGGAGTTAAAGTTGTGGTCACAAATCATTTATCAAGATTGCCAGAGTCAGATACTCCTGAGCGTATCTTATCGTCCACTACAGAGATTTTTCCAGATGAAGCCTTTATGTGAGTCACCTCACTCACCTGTTTCACCGTTATTGTGAACTTTCTTGTTTCCAAAAGAACTCTGCAAGATTGGCTAAAGCTGAAAAGAGAAATTTTTTTGTCAAAACTCCATTTCTAATAGTGGGAGGATCCATATCTCCTTCATGAGGGGGCAGATTGCATCTGGAGAAGGTGCATTCCTTAGGAGGAAATCCACAATGTCCTCTAGCGTTGCCACGCCCTAGAGTCAGGAGGACACCACTCTGGAAGAAGAACAATAGTGAAAGTTCTCTAATGTGTCCTATGGTGGCTGACTCTATTCATAGACGAAAAGATTTTGTGAAATGTTGCACTGACTGTCTGAAGATGGGCAATACTATAAGATGAGATATACGATGCCCCTGAAGTACATTCATATCTCAGATGTGTTTGATGTGTGGGGTATTGACTTCATGGGCCCATTTCCCAACAGTCAGGGATTTGATTATATTTTGCTCGATGTTGACTATATCAGTCGTTGGGTGGAAGCTATCCCAACCCGAGTCATCGATAATCACACTGTCTGTCGGTTTCTGAAAGAAGACATCATTACGAGGTTCGAGATCCTCAAAATTCTGATATCTGATGGGTGTATTCATTTCATAAAAAGATAAGCGAAGAAGCTGACTGAAGAATTCTGCATCGAACATCATGTCGCTTCTATGTACCACCCACATTCCAGTGGCTTGGAAAAATGTTCCAATAGGGAGATAAAGATAATTCTTCAGAAGCTTATATGTCCCAACAAGAAGAAATGGTCTCAACTGCTCAACTCAGTTCTTTGGGACTATCGGACTACGTACTAGTCGCCTTTAGGAATGTCTCCCTACCGTGTGGTCTACGACAAGCCATGCCATTTTCCTGTAGAACTCATTCACAAAATTTTATGGACTATCGTTGTCTGCAATTTGGATTCCAAGAAGGTTGGCAAAATTACAAAGCTAGATCTGAACAGACTCTTTTAATTCTACGACTATGCATATGACAACATCTTGATGTACAAAAAGAAGGTCAAGAAGTGGCACGACAAGCACATCTGCCACAAGACTTTTGAACACGGTAGGAAGGTTTGGTTGTTCGATGCAAAGTTGAAACTATTCCATAGAAGTTGAAGATAAAATGGATCGGGCCATTTAAAGTGAAGTACGCGTGTGACAATAGAAGCATCATGATATCTGGTTTGTCAGATGACACACATCCCTTCATCATCAACGGACAACTTCTGAAGCCTTATCTTGAACATGATATGTTCATGTCCGTGGTTGATTCTTTACGGGTGGCATGTGATGAACTTCAAGTAGCAACATCTATAGATTTCGATGAGGCATTCAAAAATATTTTTGAGTAGTTAATCATTTTCTTCTTTTCATCTTTTCATATTTTCTTTTTTATTCTTTTATTCTTCCGAAAAGCACACCCATCCCTTTCATCAATGTTGTACTTACGATATGCTTCATCCTAAGTATATGGGGATGACTGTATCCGGGTGTTTATTCTTTGATCCCTCACCTATCTCCTCAACTTTTGATATTATGTTTATGCTCAGGGATATTTTACCCTAAGTATAGGGGGAAACAAGTCGAGCTAATGAGTTCGTTCATTCACCCATCGTATTTCTTTCTTTTTATCGAGATATATGTCCTACATTTGTTTATTCCCACCCTCGACCCTCACTACTTTATGTACAATTTGCTATACTAAGGATTAATTGATCCTAAGTATAGGGGGGATAGTCGACTTCCCGTTCTTTATTTTGTCGTTGTAGTATAGGCTCTTCTATAATTAGTATGAGTTATGCCATCCTTTATCTCCGATCTACGAGGACATAGTTCCATCTAAGTATAGAGGGGTCGTATATACGTTGTATATACTTTATCCATAACTCGTACTTTTGTATTTTCAATAACATGTCTAATTAATAAACCTCAAATACACATAAAATCCTTTTATAATCACGGATAATAAGTTGGATAAAAATATTTTGCAAAATGCTTGAAAAATAGTTGGAAAATTCTTTGAAAAATCTTTTGTAAAATCATTTGGAAATTAGTTTGTAAAATAGTTTCAAACCTTTAGAAAAACATTTTGATTGCAAAAATTTATTTTATTTGTGTGAATAAAATATTTTGAAAATCTACTTTCAAATGGTTTGGAAAATAGTTGCAAAAAGACTTTGAAAAACCTATACATACTGTTTGAAAAATCTTTGCAAAATAATTTTCAAATTTTGTAAAAGTTGTAAAAATCATTTGTCAAATTATTTTCAAAATAAAGTTTTCAAAAATATTTGTAAATTTATTTTCAAATTATTTTGAGAACTGTGTACATCACTCGGACAAATAAAGCTCTTTGCAAACTCAGTGCATAAATTTGTGGATCACTAACTTGCGTAAATTCTTAAACCTGAATTCTTGTAAGTAATAGATGCACTCTCATGTAATATATCTGCACATAATTATTTGACTGGCTCTTTTGTTCATCAAAAATCACTATAAATTTGCAAAATAAAAAATCTATAAAATCTGCAAAATATTTTCAAAACTGCATACAAAATTTGCAAAGCTTTTTCAAAAACCCATAAAAAGTTCAAAATAAAAAATTGTTTCACAAAAATATTTTCTTGCACTGTACATTGCATGCGCATTTTCAGAATAATCAAGACAATTGAAAACATATAAAATAAAAATTTGAAGATTGGACCTTGGTCTAGACCTTAATGCACTTAATTTCAGAGGAACCCATTGAGGACTGGAATTAGAGATATTTCAGGTCACCTTGATTTAATTCCTTAGGTGCCATGAAACTATGTTCATGAGTCAATTCAATATGTCTAAATATAACCCTTCATATCATTCGTAAGACGCTTGGGACAGTAACTTGACTAGAAACCTCACACTTAACACTTAGCTCAACCCAGATGGATTGTTGAAAAAACTTGGAATCTAAGTCGAGATGATGCTAGACCACTTCGTCAAGGGAGGATCATGAAACCATTCTTGGGGATTGCCGACACCGGTACTCTAACCCAATTCTTTCAATAATAATGATATCTAGAGACTGGAGATGAATTGGGACAATGCTTCATACGAGGAATGGTCTGCTGCCGTAACTTTTTTCCAAGATCCCAAAACATGGGAGGACCAAAAGACTCTATATCTGTCAAGGCACAAACAAGAATGCAGAAGCTATAAAAAATCAAAGAAAATATCAAAAAAGAAGCCTATACCAAAAATTCCACTAAAAGCTTCAGAAAAAAATTGCTTCGTGGCGAAGACTCGGTTACACTAACCGACTTCACAAGGGAATGAAGACTACACTGGTCTATTCCCACTTCTCTTTACATTCTTCTAACTTATCCCCCATTCGGTTGTAAAGACCAGCAATGCCTAACCTTAGAAGAAAATATCTGTCTCCACGGGGACAAGTTATTAGAAGAGCAGACTCCTTGGAAGTTCAACGATTTTGTCTGGAAGAGCTGAAAATTTCACACACATGGTTCTATCACTTCAAGGTAGCAAGAGTATGCGATTGAGAGGATGGTTCTGACCCTGTGAAGAGAACTGGATAATAGGATTATGAAACTTAAGGGTTGTTGTATCACACTTCCACACTTCAATATAGTTCCGAACATGCTAATAATCCAAAGGATTTAGCTGAGCTCCAGTCTTTAACTTTATTAAGATAAATTCAAACATCAAAAATTATTCCAAATCATTTCTTTTTCTTTTATTTTTTTCTTTCTGCACTTATAGGCATAAGCGTTTGCGAGGAACTAACAAAGTCAAGTATTGGGGGTGATGAATCCTCACTTCATCACCTATTCTATCATTCTAGCCTTCAAACCCAAGCTGAAGGCATCTATCTATTTCTAATTTATCAAAATCATCACTCTGTATATTATACAAAATATTGTATAAAATACTATATAATTAAAGTATATGATTCCAAAATAAAAGATAAAGGAAGAAAAGAAAAAGAAATGAGACACCATAGGTATCGAGTGACCCTATACCCTGAGACCCAGTCATCATGATGAGTTGGTCGATAAGGAATAAAGTATGGCGATATAGGGCGGAGGAACTGTACAAAAATACATAGAAAACCACATGCAAAACCCTAATTTAATTATCCAAATATTGCTTTTTGGGTCCCATTTTATTTTATTATTTTTATACCTCAAATAACAAAATCCTCACAAATACAAAGTAAAATACAAAAATGATTTTATAGAAAAATAATGCATAGTTTACCCAGGACACGCAGAATAAAAAGCCGCAAATAAAACTTCACAAACATGCATCTTCTTCATATTGTGTCAAAATTGATCAACTCGGCTTTATTGTTCGTAAAATTAAATAAGCTATTTAATGTAGGCAGTTTCATTCAATTCAGAGTTAAGATGCAAAAGTTAGGTTTTGGGCACCTATTGTGTAATATATCTGTATATTTTAATCAATATATTTATCTCTTAAAATTTTCAATTCCTTTTATTTTTATAAAATTGTAAATATTATTTTAAACATGCCTCCATAATTAAAATAGATCAGAACCATCAAAACAAATTAAATAAAATCATTCCTTTTAATATATAAATGAAATTTACCTACATATACCTATGCTATATATACATAATTAACCAAGTATACATATAAATTCAGAAAAATTTACGAAAAACACCTAAATGTATATTTAAATAAATTAAAATGATATAAAATATATGTATAGAATAATAAGATATATATTATAAAATGAAAATAAAATTATCAAAATCTATGTATTTATACCTATATTTTACATGTAATAATAAACTTGTAATAAAATATATTGAAATAAATGAAAATATGTATAAAATACTACAGAAAATTGTAAACATTTTATATTTTATAACCTAACATTAATTAATTCATTTAGTATTTTTTATTGATTTTACAAATATTTTTATTCTCTTTTTCCTTATTGATCCACGTGGACCAACTAGGAACCTCAGACAGTTGACCTCAGGTCAACTGTCCTTCTCTTCCTCTGACTCGTGTCACAATTCATGGGGAGCCCTTTTTCTCCCCCTTTCCACGCATCATCCATGCGCACCACCGCCCTCGAGCTCATCCACCTCTGATCCTTGCATGAACGCCATCCTCGGCGACTATACTTCTCCCACCAACCCTTCCTCCACTATACGCAACTTCATCTCAAAATCCTCCGTTCATCAGCCTATAACCCCCCTCCCCCACCTTATTCCTTTTGGGTTTGATCCTTCCTGGAGCCTTCTCAGCCCCTTAGACTCCCCTTGAAACTTGCGTTGGTGGCAGGCACGTGCAGGTGGAGTCTTGCAATGAGGAGGAGGGTTGCCGAAGGAGATCCAACCATCTCTGGACAACCACCACCGTAGGTTCTGCCTCTTCGTCCATTGGCCGAATCGAGGCCATTTTCTTCCGTCTTTAGGTAAATCCTATGTCCTAAGTTCATTTTATGCATTTAATTTTATAGTCAGCTTGTTAGATTAGGTTTAATTATAAAATTCCTAATTTGACATGGAGCTCGAGCTCTGGGCCAAATACTCCATCCATTGCTATTGCCTCCACCTCCTTTTCACCCGTATCGTGCCCCTACATACTCTCCACGATTCCCTGCATTTATCCAACCAAGATCCATCGTGGATATGAGACGCGAGCTCCTTCCACCATCGATTGCCTGAAGCTATTCATCCTCCACCAATTTCACGAAATTTAGCTTCATTTCACGGTCGAGGAGCATCTCCTCGAGTCAAGGAAGTTTTTGGTGCAGGAACCGTAACCCCGGAGAGGCATCTGGAACATCTGAAGCACTTGGAAGAGCTTTAGGTTCCCCGAAGCTATCCGACCCTCCAGACTCCTGGACCTCAACGGAGTCCACTTGTACGTGCGAAAGGGACACAAGAACATCCCACTCAATGCTAGATCGATTATACACTGCTAGATGGAGGAGAACGGAGTAATCAAAGTGACGATGGGGTGTTATTCTTCCCTGTTCATCTACCTCGCCTCCCAGCCGTCCGATGAAGAATAAGTGCCATGTTTGATCATGGCCGTTGCATTTTGGCAAAGCGTTGCGTCACCTCGGTCGATTGATCATCTACATGGCGTAAGGATAACGGCTGGATCCTCAAGCGTTAAGTGGTACAATTACAAGATCCACCCTCTTCCTTTTTATATTTAATAGTTAATCTTGTAAATATTCTAGTATGTGTAAAATTAATTGAAACATATGCATTCGAACGCCTGTAACTATTGGTGGTTACAATTAAGTACAATGTCACCTCAAGTCATGTGCCCCCCCACGTGAGCTGGGTGTTTTATGCTTGTACCCCTACGGGTTTTGAATATTATAGTTTAATTTTAAAAATTTGAGTTTTAGTGTAGAGTTTCTGGTATTTTTGCACATGCACCCTCATATTTATTTTACCTTACAAAAATACCCCTATTAGCTTAGTTATTTTTGTGCATGTTTGTCTATTTTTGTATAAATATTAACCATGCTCTAAAAATCATGGAAAATAGGATAATATGCCCGATACATTGCTCTTCTACATCATAAATATTATTTTGCATTTCATACACTTTTTTTATTTATTAAAAATTAAAAGTGCATGTTTATTCCTTGTTTACCTTAGAAAAATATAAAACCTATTATAAAAATTCCAAAAAATAGGATGTACTTTTTGCACCTACAACTAAAAATCCCTAAAAATAGAAAAAGAAATTCAATAAAAATTAAAAATCTTCAAAAATACTAAAAATAGTATTTTCTATTTTATATTTTCATATATGCATATTATTATATATAAAAATTAGTTTTGATAAATTATGTACTTACTTAGTATTTTTAAATCTCAAAACAATTCAGCCTAATTATTAAGTCCCTGATTTTGTATATTTTGGACTTTAAGAATAAATAAAAATTAGCAAAAATATCCATGAATTCACAAAAATATAAGAATATTTGAAAATATAAAAACATTTTATTATCTGATTTTTGACTATTTTTATCTATATTTATATACATATTACCCTATATACCCTATACACAAATATATATACTAATATATCTTTTATATTTACCATTATTACTAAAAATACCATAAGTATGTTTTAAAAAATTTTAAAAAAGAAAAATACTATTCTTGTCTTTATTTTCTGATTTTTAATATTTAGGGTAAATTACAAAAAAGGACTGATTTTTACATGAATTCCCAAATAAGGGACTGATCTTCAGTTTGTAACATATAGGGGACCGAACTTTAATTTAATGTTCCAGTCCCCAACGCCGTCAATGGGTGGCTGAATACACTATTTTACTTGACGAAATTACCCTCTGACCCCTTCTTCTTCCCCTCGCCATGGTGAAGAGCATCCTCCAACCTCTTCTCCTTTCCCTAGCTATGGCGGACGGAGATGAGCCTCTAAGCTTCCGTCGCGGCCTCGGACAGCCCCAAATTTACTACCCCTACCCTCCGCCTCCCCACCTTCCGTCCATCCACTTCCTCCCACCTTTAATTTAGGGGCAATGGCTCCTTCCCTCCATCCTCTACACCTCCTCGTCAGTCACATCGTAAAGAAGCACGGGGTCAGCGGGCACTGGCATCTTTCGCTTGTAATTATCAAGCACATTTTACAAAGGATCGAAACAACGGAAGTCATCTGCTGATTTGGAATCCTAACCTTGAGTATTCGAGATCCTCACCGAATCCCTGAAGCCACCTACCAATCCAGCGACAGAGAAATTCCAACTACACCCACAACCAAATTCACCATCCACTCTTCGGAGGGCCTCTCGTGGAACCTGCACTTCACATGCGGGAGGTTGTCATTGCTGGTTTTTGCAGGAAGGTCCTGCAGGAGTAGAATCAACAACGAGGTCACGACATGCTGCTATCGAGGGCAAAGTGGAAGGGGGCAGGGTGGTACTCCTACACCGAAAGGTCAAGCATGTTGCCATGACGGAAGTTTAGAGGCCCATCTCAATCGTCCATAGTGAGGGAAAGGAGAAGAGGTTGGGGGATGCTCTTTGCCATGGTGAGGGGAAGAAGAAGAGGTCGGAGGGGTAATTTCGTCAAGTAAAATCGTGTATTCAACCACCCATTGATGGTGGTGGGGACTGGAACGTTAAATTAAAGTTCGGTCCCCTATTTGTTACAAACTGAAGATCAGTCCCTCATTTGGGAATTCATGTAAAGATCAGTCATTTTTTTGTAATTTACCCTAATATTTATTACGTCTTTTATATTATATGTTACCGATATTACATATATATAGTGATATATATACCCATTATTTTATATTAAAAAGAAAAAAGAATTAAAAATGAGAAAATATAAAAATAAAACAAAAATTAAATATATATATATATAAGAGAAATATAATTAATTAAAAATCCACAAAAACCTCAGTAAATAGTATGCACACAAACACACACACACACATCTACTCCTATATTATTTATTTATAAATAATATATAGTGTTACCACGTGTGTTCCCTTTGTTCTCCCCCTACATACTTGTCCACTATACACATTCAATGTAGGATATATTAAATTTTGATCGACATACCATATGGTTCATTGATTGATCTTTTTATCGTGGGTTAATTATTGAATTTAGATTGAGATCTTCGTGGGTTGTCATTGCAGCGACTTAGTAGTCCCGCCTTGTGTGGACCACAAGAGAACACCTCATATTATTTTAGGCATTTTCAATAATTCGAGAGATGCAGAAACAAGGTGATATCACTAATACGTAGGTTGCCTTTGTTGACGACATTTATGATCTACTAAACCACACCTTTAATTAAAAGGGATTTGATGGGTGTGTAATGAGTATGGGTTTAAGAGTGATGCAGGAATGGCTTCGAGGGCCAGTGAATGAATGTTAGACATGCACGTCCTTGGTGGATTCATTACGCCTAATTTATATTATTCTTATATATTTCCATATTTGTAATAAAATATATTAATATTTGCATTATTGATAAGATCCCTCTTTATAAATAGGGATACACATCACATCCACTTGGGGTATCATATATCTATTAACCTAAATATTGAAATCATAGAAGTTGATGTACAATTATTGATCTTAGAATTTAGATCGAGGACACATATACCATTAGGGATGTCAATAGATCGGGTTTGGGGCGGGTGTCAATATTCTCAAATCCATACCCATTTATAAAAGCATTATCCATGCCTATCCCATTTATTAAATGAGTAATTTTTAGTGGGTACCTAAATACCAGATGGATACCCATGCACCCAATGGATACTTATATACTTGTCATAGTAAAATCTTAACATATTCATAAATGCACAAAAGATTTCACACTTAGATTAAATAGAAGGTGTTAGATTAAATAGAAGGTGTTCATGTAATGCGGTGGTATACAAAGATGTGCAAAACATAGTGAGTATTAAAGGTATATATATTAAGTATTTAAACCATTTTGATTGATGATTTTTATTTATTAAAGATCAAAAAGTAGTTGAATATGGGCAATGGATGGGAAGGAGAAAATTAAGTTGGATTTTTTTATATGTAGATCAATACCTATTGGATATGAAATAGATTTCACTAGTTTTACTTAAATGCAATATAGTCTATATTTATATGTATTTTTATTCAAATTTGGAACATGTTCCAATTCAGATACCCGCAAGGCAATCCCAACCCCATACCCATACATGTATGGGTTATAGATTTAAAATCTAAAAAAATCCAAAAATAAAATGGGATGAGTTTTGGGTCCATAAATGGGGTGGATTAGGGCTGCATACTTAATGAGTAGACCTAGATTGACATCCCTACCTACCATCATAAATTGTTGTTCAAAGAGGATCTCCAGTCTTAAAAGAGATGTCAATCTTCTCCAAAGACTAATATCCGACTAACACTCATGGGTAGGTCCTGTGCACATGTAAATATGTTTAGAGGTGTCGGATGAGTCAAGTTAAAGAGCTAACTCGACAAGATCAAGATACTAAGAATGTAGCTTAAATTGTCATGAAACATGCACTCATCCTTTGGTAGATACATACAACTACATATATTTTAATATGTTCATTTGACGGACACATAGGTTGGTGCATGGCAAGGTCTATATACTAGCAAGCTAGTATGCATGTAAGGACATATGAGATGCATGATCTCTCAAAGGAATCTTACAAGTTTATACTCAATAGAGGGAAAATAAGATCTCACTCATGATATATTAGAGTTATAGTGAATTCACCCGATGGTCAATCTGTTTAGGAAACATGGTTTGAGTTGGAGAATATCTATACATGCTTTTATAGCATATATGATTGATGTTGTTGCCCTATGGCCGATTAAGAAATATTCTACTTAACCCGTAAGGAGAAATACAAACATGGGAACATATACTTAGGACTGTCGAGGCTCTTAGTATGTAGGATGCATGAGTATTCAAAATATTTGAGGTTTACATGACCGTAATAGATTGTATACCATGTTGGAATGATGAATCAAGATGGATCGATCTTAGTAGTTCCATTTCAAGACACAATAAATGAGATTTAATTGGGTAAAATTATAGTTATCGAATCCAATCAGGATTCAATAGTTAGCTATTGATCGGAAAGAGTTCATGATTAAAAAGCGTTGCAATTCAGTTCAACCTCAATCAGATAGCTCAAGTGGTTATTGTCCTTGATATTAGTTTTAGTTTGATATAAAGTCATCATATATGGTCTATATGATATCCCTATCTAATATCTAAATATCCACATTATTTCACAATTCTGAAAAGTCCCAATTCGATTAGTTCCTTAGCCGTGAACAGTGTTATCCCATATTCTGATATATGTGTTATGATTTGGGATTTTCGTAAATCCCAGAATCCTAAACCCGTCCTGAGAATTAATTCTCATTGATCATGTATAATGTCATTCGAAATAACACTATATGAGGATTATAAGTTGGAATAACATGATATAATTACCCAAATGTTGTTGAGTTATTGATTGGGTATATGAATTTGATTCCCACGTGACAAAAGGGTTAATTTATGTAAATCTGATTTACATAATTTCCGATGAATTCATTCATCTATTTCAATTGGAAGATCGAACTTGAGATAAGATGTCTCTTCCGTGAAAGACTATTGCCTCATCGAAGGTGCAGTTCCCTTTCCCTTGTAATTCACAAAATAACAACAAAAAAGTTTCCAGGCCATGTGATTTCACAGTATATAAACACTTTTGTTTCTATATGCCCATATAATTAGACTTTGTTTTTAGATACAATCTTGTTATTCCATGTTTTCTGTGGTGTACGAGGTTATACCTCCATTTACTTTCATCAGCTAAATTCTCACTCATCATCTATTGACTATTCATCTTGACGCCTCAGTGATTGGCAACCTTATCCTATATCAATTTCCTTTCGAAGGGTAAGCCAATCCACATCTCCCCCCACCCCATGCATGAGTAGTTTCTTTCTTGCGAGTTTCATTAGGAGGATCACCACATATCCAGGAACATAGGATGCCCATCATTGAATAAGACCTCAAGGTGCGTCAGTTACTCAACACTTCCTTTCAATTTTATGAGGATAGGGACGCTGCACCAATTTTGATTGATTTCAGATGGCACGATGGAATTAGAGCATTTCGGGCTCTGATTTTGATTAGTATGAGTTCAAGATGTTGCTAGAGCTTCGCTAGCTCCTCTTCCCCTCGCCACCTTCTAATTAAGGAAGGAGAGGCCTCATGCTGCGACGTAAGGCACCCCAATAATCAATTAATGAAGGGGGTACAAAAATTGCAACTGCACCCTTCCCCTCAATTTTGTGCTGCTAAGTAGTCCACCTTAGTCCTTATTTTTATTTTATTTATTTTATGCAAACTACTTGATATTTTTCAATCAATTTAAATAAAAGGCTTGTATTAAGTAGCATCATTTTGTGTGAATTTTGATTTTTTGACAATTTTTGACTTACTAGAATATTTTTGAGACATTTAAGGTATTTCGATAAAAAATCATTATAACTTGATTGTGATATATTTATGTTTAGGAAAAATCACAATAGAGCCTCTTAGGTTAGAGAGAAAAATCCTTTCTTGTGTTTTTACCAAATTTTTCTTTGAGTTCATTTTAAAAATATCTTTTGCTTTACTTAAAAGGTTCATTTAAAATCTCAAAAATAGCCCACATATTTTAATATTTTATAATACCAAATATAATTTTGACTCACAATTTTATTACTGTTTGATATTTCCCAAAATTAAAAATCTTAAAAATTATATTCTAACTTAGAAAAACAATTAAAAATCTATTTATTCCTTAAGACACATGAAAAACTCAAGATTAGTGCATCTATTTTAATAGTTCAAGTCCTCATTTTTTTGAAAATTCCTCATATTATCCTTAAAAACCTAAAAATACTTAAAAATTTAGGAAGTTTGCACATTTCAATATCCAATCCCAAGTTCCCCCCTTGTACACGTCTTTTAAAAATATCCTATATTTTCTCGAAGCCATTTTCTATTTTTCACTTTTTCTCTGTAGTCTAATTATTTATTTACACAATTTCTCTTTTCTTATATTTCATTAAATGATATAAAACATAAAAATTATAAAAATGCCTCAACAACGTAGTTTCAAAATTAAAATATAAAAAATATGTTATCCCTCATTTTTTCTATATTTTATTACCTTAGAATGTATTAAAACCCATAAAACTTGACTAATCAAAAAGCCTTTTTTAAAATCTTTCAATAATAAATTTAAATTACAAAATAGAAAAATAAGTTTAAAATGTAAATTAAAATAAAAAGATTTTTTTTTAAAACCAAAACACCAAAAATCCAGATATTAATATCCTTATAGAAATGACATAAATCAAAGAAACACAAAAAATACCTATCTCTGGGATACATTTCGCAAACATACACCTTAGTTGGCGAAGTCTTCACACTCGCATACACCATGTAGCTATTCACAAGTCATCCTCATTGAGTTTGACAACGGGGTTAGTCCAAGTAAAACAAACATATCTGCACTTCACACATTAATTATATGTTTAATTAAGGTTTTTCTCGTACTACACTGAACATTAAGAACATCTTCTTAACGCACAAGGGATAACCCAAAGCAAGAGATAACAAAGAAAAAGTCTTCCCTTAGCAGGTTTATTGAAATATCAAACATTAAACAAGGTTAGATTTTTTCAATACATGCTAGAAGTGGAAATTTGAGAGAAGCTTTTGCATTATTAGGTGAATTTTTGAGAAACGAAGTAATAATTGGATGTAGTGTTGAAGAACTAAATGAAGTGGTTGAAGTCGTGTAGGAAAACAAGTTTGTTATCCCATACGAGAGAAGAGGTAAAGATCAAAACAACTGGGTACTTCATACAAAAAGAATAATTAATTTGGTTTTCGGTGTACACGGGTTTTTCAGGAAGGGGACTTGATTTAAAATTTATTAAACCAAGAAAAATATTAATGGGTTTGTTATTAAAGGTAATTTTGATTTTCCATTTTTCTTTTAAGAGACATAATAATGTTAAGATTTTGAATGCTATATTTTCTTCCAAATCAAAGAATTGGTTGAAAAGAAATGATAGATTTTCATGAGCCCAACATGCATATTACATGACTTGAGAGTGGAAGCTATTTGAAAAGAGATATAAAGAGACGGAGAGAAGATAAAGAGTGCTTGCGAGTTTTGGAGAAGTTGAACATATTTTCCAATACTGGCGAGAATGGTGGTGTTTTTTGTAACATTGACAACCCAGTTCCAAAAAAAATCAAGCAATAGAGTAGAGAAATAACTAACTTAGCTACGAGTAAAAATGGGTCAAAGAACAAACTAAAGAAAATGAGTCTAGCCAGAAAAGCTACTATTATTAGCATCCTTCTTCACATCAAATACTTTTGCCGTTAATGATAACCAACAAGAAAAATACAAACAATAACAAGCACCCCTCCCTCATCTATCTCTTGCCCCAACTTCACTCTTCTTTGCTATTTGTTAATTTGTCGGAACAATACCGGATTGCTTTCACGTGGTTAATTTTGAATGTGCTTTGTTCTCTCTCACCTCCACTATCCATTCTCTCCTTTTTGTCTCAAAATTCACAACTGCACATTTTTAAAAGCAAATGTGCATACTCTTCCCAAGATAACATCAAGGAAAGATCGAAATGATGAACACACAGCTCCCTGCACCTTAGCAACAAACTCCTTTTCATCTACACACACCTAAGGTTATGGAATCAATTACATAGCTTGCAACGATTATTTAATAGTACCATATTAAAGGAAAATGAAACTAATACATGTTTAAGTGAATATGATGCATCATAATGTTAACGAGCATACTCTTTGCCTCATTGAATCATACATATTTCGAAGAATTGGATTTGCCATTCAAAAGGGATTGGCGGCGCAGCTTGTTGCCCGTCTCCCATCAATTTCTATGTAACTTTTAAAGAATCAATCTACAAATTGAATGATGAGATTGACAAAAAAATTTGAAAAAAAATAAAAATAAAAATATACAAGCTCCGAAATTATTAAGTTGCAGATTTTTTGATATTACTAATTTATTAAAGTCGACATCTATCCAAACAAATGAAAGAGAGATAGTTGTAAGTATTGAAACTAAAAAATACCATAACCGATGATATAGCGACAAAAAACATTTATTTTTATATTGTAAATGTAAAATTTATATTCTACTTGATTAATATTCATTTACAAGAAGATAGTCTGCTTTTTTTCCACTCTCAGAAAGAAAGTGGAGCTCTTTCCCCAAATAAATATAGGAAAAATAATAATGGGACATTCTTTGTAAAAAAAGGTAAAAAGGGAAGAAGAATAAAAAGGAAGGCGAAGCCTTTATTCGATGATTCTCCTCGTCCGTCTCTTTCTTTCCCCTCTGTTTTTCAGCTCTCTTATTCTCACTCTCACTTCTCGACCGTCTTCTCACACATACGAAAGAAAACAAGAAGAAGAACTTTGATCGCAGGTGCGAAATGGAAGGGAAAGGCTCGACTCTAGTGCACATCCTCGTCATCATCCTCTCCCTCGTCGCTTTCGGCTTCGCCATTGCGGCCGAGCGCCGCCGCAGTACTGTAAGCACCGGATCTGCTTCTCCTTCTCTTTTTCTGATTGGATCAGCAGTTGCTGTTGTGCTTTAAATGCTTTGCGGGCTTTCGTTCATGTGAGTATTTTTGCTCCTTAATAAAGGCTTTTGGTTATTCTAGAAGGCTCCTTTGACCATTTAGTCCCACCACACATAGCTTACCCACATGCTCATCCTGTCTGTCTCACGTAAATTCTTGGCTATTCTCGGCAATAAAGTCGGGATGGAATTGTTTACTAAGGGTGTGTACCCAATTACCCATCAATTGGTCACTCCACCTCCTTTGAATGATCTTTAGACGAGCAAGTGAAAGTACCCAACAAGTAATTACCCCATCACCAGAATGTAATTTGGTAGCAGGCAGACACGCCTTTTTATGTCCGGCCACCTCCAATGCTGATCATCGGTCTCTTTGAACCGGTGTACAAGAATGCTGTCGAACATTTCCAACCTGCCTCCACCAAACTGTACAAACCCCAACCGATAAGTTAGTTTGAAACTTAAAACTCGTTTGTTCTCTTGGAGTTATATCTACATTAAAGAAACATCTCTACGACAAGTTCAGAATTTTCACGACATTTGCTACCATAGATGGCCCTCGCGTAAGTTGGATCGGTCTTGATGTCTAGAATACTTATTTGGGCCAGGTTTGCGTGCCATCATGTCACTGAAATGCATCATTGATGTAATGCATCATTGATGTCATTCTCATCAATTAACCTATGCCTTGACATATAATGTTCTTTACTGCATTTGGTTAAAATGTTGCATTTTAGAATATAGTCCTATTTCTTAGCTCCCCGAAACTGAAAAGTGGCTAATAACTGCTAACTGTTCATTTCCACTTAAGTCTATTAGTTTTGAGTTGGGTGCACTTTGAGCAAATGAGATAAGGGACATTATAGATGTTTTGTGGACATAGGTGGAAGGAAGGAAAGGCTACCATAATCTTGACTTGTACACTTTTTTTATTAAAGTTTGTGCCTGATTCCTCCTGTCATATTATGCGATATATTTGCAGTTATAATTCCTTTTTAGTCAAGGTAAGCTGCCCTAGTGCGAAAGTTTCCTTGTTCACAACTGTGAAATTTGTTAACATGATATACAACAAATTCCTGGTTTAGAGTGGTAACCGAGTTCATTTTTATGTTAATGCTTAATGGATGACTACTCGTTCCCTGGAACCATCTTCTTACTCTTAAAAAATAATAGATGCCCATTCTCTTTTGAGTTAGCTCATTGTGATGCCAAGTGAGTATTCATTCCACTACCTTGTATCATTACAAGCATTTCCTTTTTTTGTTAAGGAGTTTCCATGTGGCTCTATTTATTTACTATAGAGTTTGTCTATTTTTTGCACTTTTATATAATTGCAATGTGCTGGAATTTTTTGGTGACTTTTCGTGGCTTAGGGTCAATGAGGACAAATCCGCCTTTGTCCTTTTTGGCATGTCACAAGAGAAGATGTTGGCCTGTGAGGCTATCTTGTGCACTGCACGGGGGAGTTAACAAATTATGTACTTGAGCTTGCCGCTGGTTTATGGCCACTTGCAACCTTTTGATTGATGCCTTTGGTAGAGAAGTTAGAGAGGAAGCTTGTTGGTTGGGGGTTGTCTTATTTGTCAGGAGGTAGTTGCCTCGTGTTTCTCAAGGTAATACTCTCTATTATCCGATCTTCTTTATCTGATCATGTCTGTTCGTGACAGAGGTGACAATACGGATCCGTATTGTCCGCACTCTAGATTTCTTCGACACCCGTGTAAGGGGGCTATGGAGGAGGAGAATGTGGCTCTTATGTCCAAGGAGATAGTTGAATATCAGAGTGTATTTTATATAATAAGACGAAGAACGCTAAGGCTTCTTATATAGGTGGAGATCTAGGGTTAGGGTTACAATACAGTAAGTCAACCAGAATATCACTAGGGTTATCGTTACAATATAGTAAGTCGACCGGAATATCACTAGGGTTAGGGTTTACAAAATAACACTCAACATTCCCGTCAAGATGGAGCATATATGTAAATCATGCTTATCTTGTTGCAATATTTCTTGAACTATGTGCGAATAAGTGGCTTGGTGAACATATCTACTGTATGCTCTGTAGAGGGTACATTGAGAATGTTAGAGTTATTACATTACAATTATATTTGTAACCTTTTGGGTTCCGTAACACCCTGTGACCATTCGGTTCCATAACCCTCTGTGACCTTTCGAGTTCAGTAACCCACCGTTATCCTTCGGGTTCCGTAACTCTTGTACTCTCTAGGGTTTTCTCTCTATATAAGAGACCCTAGCTCTATGGAATAAACATCTCATTGATTCCTCTTCTCAACATGGTATCGGAGCGACAGTCTTAGACCGGAGCCTAATACCCTAAATCCGCCACCACCACCAGCCCTCTCTCCATCGACAAGGAGAGAGGGCTGGACTTCCTGTGTCGCTCGTGTATTCGATGGCCCCACGCAAGACAATCTGAGTCCCTAGCAGCACCAGATGCTACCTCCAGTGGCACCTAAAGCGCCGCCTGAGGCTCCAACAGCTCTAGTCGCACCTCCTATGTCATCGGCACTGCCTAGAGTCCCCTCCCTCCAATAGCCCTTACTTCACCACGACTTGTTTCTCTCAACTTTTTGTTTCTCCCAACTTGATGTTTCATATTCTTTATTCTATCAAGTATGGGAGAAAGGAGGAGTCAGAGATGATTTTTCAGGATGTCTGTTGCCTACCATGACTGACAGACCGATACTCCAGACTACTACTCAGATCATCCGTCTTCACTGAGCATCAACTTCTTCGTCAGGGCGTATACTTCTTCTTTTACAACCTGACTACTACTCCGTGTTGGACTGCTTCTACAATGATTCTTCTCCAGGCACGACAGAGATATGTTCTGGTGACTTGCAAGCACGACAGAGATAAGTTCTGGTGACCTGATATCGTAGCGACTCTACATGCATGGCAGGGATACGTTCCGGTGACCTGAAAGCCGCAGACCCGTCCTCGAGCGAGGTCTTCTACCAGCAACAGATATATGTTCTTATGATGCATCGTGTGAAGATGTGGTTTATACTTTTTCTTTTTATTACAAGCTGCAGCTTTCTCGGCTCCAACTTGAGGGGGGGGTGTTAGAGTTATTATATTTACATTTATATTTGTAACCTTTCGGGTTCCGTAACACCCCATGGCCATTCAAGTTCCATAACCCTCTGTAACCCTTCGAGTTCAGTAACCCACCGTGATCCTTTGGGTTCCGTAACTCTTGTATTCTCTAGGGTTTTCTCTCTATATAAGAGACCCTAGCTCTATGGAATAAACATCTCATTGGTTCCTCTTCTCAACAGAGAGTATGGAGTATCCCTCTTTATATCAATCTATGTTGTAATGGCAATCATATTCCACATGTTTGCTACATTCATGAAACATGGAGTTGTTTGGCTATATGTATTGCTGCTCGGTTGTTGCATCTGAGCTCCATGGAGTTGTTGAGACTGATAAGAAGATTTGTGAATATGTATCGAATCCATACTAGTTCTGCTGCTGCATGGGCGATGGCTCCGTATTCAGTTTCAACACTTAACGAGAGACCACTATTGTTTCTTGCTTCTTCGAGTAACCGACCTTTCTGCAAGTACATAACCAAGTAGTAGATTTCTAGTCCATCATGCAACATCCATAATATGCATCTGAATAGGCTATGAGATCGAAGGCATTGCTTTTGGTGAACAACATGACTTTCCCGAAGAGGGCAATGTATCTTAGGACCATCATGCATGCGTTAAAGTCAGCTGAAGTAGGAGAGTCCTTGAGCTGACTTAAGTTTTCCGATCGTAAGAGATAAATATGGTTATGTAATGGTTAGTTACAATAATCTACCCGCTAATTGCTTGTATCAAACGGTATCTTTGATAGCTCCTGGTTCATAAATGCGTCCCTTATGATCCATATGTATCTTTACTGATTTAGATCCTAGCATCCTTGTCTCTTGAAGAAAATCAGTGGCGTACTTCTTTGGGACATAACTAGACCTCGAATGGATCTAGCTATTTCAATCCCTAGAAAGTATCTTAGTGGCCCCAAGTCTTTGAACTCAAATTGTTATGCTAATTGCTTCTTTAAACCTGCAATGTCGTTAGAGTCATCTCTTGTGAGGATGATATCATGTACATAAACAAGCATTGCCATAGTTCCTTTTCCATTCTTTCGTATGAATAAAGAATAATCTGCCGATGTTTGATGATCCAGTGAATCTCAGAATCTTTATTACTTATGACAACTTCTGGAATGAGGTGTGGGGCACCATTTGAGTCCATATATAGCTTTATATAAGAAGCACACTTTCTGACACTCCCCTTCAATCTCAAATTAGGGAGGTTGTTGCATGTATACTATCTCCTGAAGGTCGCCGTACAGACACACATTCTTTGCATCAAGTTTATGCAAAGGCCAGTTGAGTTGTTTACAACAGCCATGAGAATATGCACTGTAAAGATACATGTAAATGAAAAAAAGTGTCGAAGAAATCAACAACATAGTTTGTCTAAACTCCTTTGCTAATAAGCGAGCCTTGTATCGATAAATTGAGCCATTAAGCTTGTACTTTATTGTGAACACCCATTTGGATCGTACCACTTTATTGCTGCCATGTTGATCAACAAGTTGCCAAGTATTGTGTGAAACCAAGAGAGACATGTCCTCTTTTATTGCTAGACAAAATCTAGAATCACAAAGAGCCTCGTCATGATTACGAGGAATATCTGTGTCAGACATTGTTTCATCGAATTGTTTATACGAGGGTTCTAGTCCTGAAAAGGACACTGCGACCGAAATGGGCGTGGTGTATTGCCTGGCCCCCTTCCCAAGAGCTATGGGAAGGTTGGCTGCACCATTTACTTGTTCAACCCCCACAGCTAATGTTGTATCTACGGAAGCAGAGATGCCATCAGCTCGTAAAACTTCATTCGACTGACATACTTAAAAGAGAGATGGTGCTTGCTCAGAAGGGATGAGTATCTACTGAGGCGTTGTCTTGTATGGAGCATCTTGTTGAATATGAACAAGAAGATGATCGATTTACATTACGGGAGGTGGAGGAGACACATGTATTTTAAACATGGAGTAAAAGGGAGGTACTTAAAAAATGTAACATTAGCACTGATATAGTGCCTTTTGGATCGAGGATCTTAGCACCGATAACCCTTATGATTTTTGATGTATCCTAATAACATCTTTGGAAGCCAGTTTGTCTTTGCGTGGACCAATTAGGTGAATGCTATACACCCAAAAACCTTAGGAGGAACATGGAATACGTCTTTCTCTAGGAAAACAACCTCAATAGGAACATATTCGTCAATAAAGGTAGAGGGTATGCGATTGATGAGAAAAGTAGTTGTAAGGACTCATCTCCCAGATATGTTGAGGGAACATGATAGTCAATGAGGTAATTGCGAGCGATGCCAGCCAAGGATAATGCACATGTTTGCATTAAGCAACCCCATTTTGTTGGGATGTAAGAGCACAAGTGATCTGACGCAAGATCCTGTGAGAAGACAAGGAGGAATGCAAATCATGGGTAAGAAATTCCCTAACATTGTCAAATCTAATAGCTTTGATATAGACACCAAATTGAGTCTTTACTTTGTATATAAATCGAAGAATAAATGGAAAAACATAAGAATTATTTTACAATAAAAAGGTCAATGACACATGAGAAAAGTCATCCACAAAAACAAGATCGCATATGCTTCCCCAAACAATCAGGATATCGATTGGGTTCCCATGCATCTAGATGAATGATCTCAAAAAGGGTATTTGAATGGATGATATCGAACGAAGGAATACAACTCCAATGGTTCGTCCAGACCTCACACTCTAGTTTGATAGTGGGATTGTGGGAGGGAGTTGGGGAAGGACCCAACGGAGTTTCTGGAGAGAGGGATGACTTAAACGCTGGTGCCAAAGAGCACCCAAAGAAGAAGAAAATGAGTCCAAAAGTAGGCAATAATACTAGATGACTGGACTAGATGTAGATGGTAAACACCCCCTTTTTCGCGGCCTGCAACAATCGTCCTCCTAGTTAGTATGCTCTGAAAATCATAAGAAATAACATCAAATATAGCTCTGCAATTGAGTTACTTGCTAACTTGACTGATAGAGAAGGTTGATTGGAAATTTAGGAACAAAAAAGACATTGTTGAGTCTGAAGTTGGGGATGAGTTGAACATCCCCTTTACCCCTAACGGGGGAAATTTTGCATCCTGCAACATGTATAGTGCATCCAGGAGGAATGTGGCACATCTGATTTTGAAAAGTTCGTTCCCCACATAGGTGGGTGAATGCACTTGTTGTATCAGTCAACCACTCTGTTTTTGAAATTTTATTCACTGAGCCAACATAGATACCTGTATGGATGACGTCTAATGTATCTGGAAGGTTACTCTAGTTTGAGTGCATAGTGTGTCCAAGATGGAGCTTGGTCAGGTGCTGCATTAGATCGTCAAAGTCCCATTTTAGGACTACTACATACTATCAAACACCCTTAATAGTGACAATACAAGTAGTAGAGGTTGGATAGCCTTGCTTGATGTAGCAAACATCCTCGGAGTGCCCTGTTTTGTGGTAGAAAGTACACTGAATTGTGCTTCATCCTCGACATGGTATGGAGCGACCACCACCATGTGTCCCTGTGTGGGCCATGACATCCTCGGTAGATTGAGCAGATGTACAATAATCCAGCCATGGACCTCAGTAGTGGTATTGGTACGAGAAACTGCTAAATGACCTAAAATGCTATAGGATTCCTCAATGGTAGGCAGAGTGGCTGTAGTGATCATCTAGTCTCGAGCAACAGCATAACCCTGATCAAATCCTGCAAAGAACAACTTAAGTGCCATGTGTTAGTGGTATTCATTCTGTCTAAGGCATGTGCATCTTGGAATGCAAACAATGTATCTCTCAAACAAAACTTTCAAAACAGATAAATAGGCAATAAGGGGGCGTGTTGCTTGCTTGAGGTTCATCATATATCAAAGTATGTCTTGAACATCCTATTGGAGTTCTTTTCTTAACCTTATGTGGCTTGTACAGAAGTCTACATGTCGTTGGCAGTTGTATAATAGACTGCTTCACCTGCAATCCAATCGATGTCGCTACCCATGATCCACAAGCTCACCATCCCATCCTTCGCCAGGTGGTGTTTTTGCTTATTTTCGACAACATACTCTGGCTCAAGTAAAATGCGCCCCTTGACGAATCCGCGCACGCTCCTCGCGAACATTCACGACCATTTGGGATAGCCGATCTCATCTAACTTGGGGATCGAGCTGAATGAGGGTAGTAGGCACTCCTTCCCTCGTATCCCTACGACGCCACCTTCGATTATGATATCTTTGATTAAATTGTCAGGCCTGCTTAAGAGTGTTAGAGTGAGTTTTATTTTTCATATTATTGAGTTTTAACCCTTTGAGATCCTTTATATAATTTTTTCTTTTATGAGCTCTCTAGGATTTTGCACAATATAAGCACCCCTAGACCTCTTGAATAAATCAACTCATTCCATTCTCTCCTTTCTCCACACGATATCCGAGCATCGGTCCTAGATCGGTGTTCTGACCTAGATTTCATCGCCACCACCAGCCCCTTGTCCTTCTTCTTCTCCAAAGCCCTTGCGCGATCCCCTTTTAGCAACTAGGGCTCATACAAGCAACTAGAACATTGCCCTTTTTAGACCGGTCCTTGGGGGGGGGAGGCCTTCTCTTTTTGGACGGATGATTGGTGGGGGGGGGGCACTTTGCTCTCGTTCCCCCGTTTGTATGCGTTGGCGGAGGAGAAGCTTTGCTCGGTGGCGGAGTGTTGGGCTCATGGAATCTGGTGCCCAACCTTCTTCGCTAATCTCTCCGATCAGAGATTTGAGGAATTCTTGGCCCTGCTTGACGCCGTGAGGGAGGTGGGACCTCCTTGCCGGGGGCGGGATCATTGGTGTTGGAGGGAGGGGCCGTTCTCGGTTAGAAGGGTCTATGGGGCCATCTCCAGGTCGCCGCCGGCTAACTTGGAGTTGTTGATCAGGGACTGTGCAATTATTTGGGCTTTCAGGCTTCCTGAGAGAATTGGGTTCTTCCTATGGTTACTCAGGAGGAAGAGGCTGATGACGCGCGATCGGTGCGCCAGGCTTCTTGGCGTCATTTCGGAGAGGTGCCTAATTTGTAATGATGCGATTGAATCTGTGGAGCATCTCTTTTTCTCTTGCCCCATGGTCTCTCAAATATGGCAGGAGGTTGACTTAGCATGGTGCCGCAACGACGACTTTCAGGCCTTCTGGAATTCGATCCACGCAAATATGACCAGACCAAGGAGGGAGCAGCTTTATCCCATGGCTATTCTATGGGCAGTTTGGCGAGGAAGGAATGACTTGCTGTTCTCGGGTCAAAGATTTTATAAGGAGAACGTGGGGGTGTTTGCCCAACGCATGGTAGAGGACTGGGTGTTGTAGTGGTCTTGTGGGGCCGGTGCGTGACTTGTTTTCTTCCTTGTATTTACTTAGTTTTTCTTTGGAATAAAAAATCATGGGGCGGACACCATCGAGTGTTTCCCCCTACCTTTTAGACTTCAAAAAAAAGGGCCCCAATTACGTCGTGCAGACACTGCCGGGCCTCATGCACGATAGCCTGCGCCCCCGTCGAAACCACATAGGCCCTTAACGATGCCTAATGACATCACTTGAGCCCTTCACGATGCACTGCGACACCACTTGCACCTCCATCGACAACGACGGTGAGTGTTGCGCCTCCGCATGTTCCACACAACACCAACTGGTCATTCATCTTCGCCCATCGTGACTGCTGCGGGTGTCTAGTACCCCCACGCGTGCTACGGTGGCCGCCTGAGACCTTCATGTCTCCCTGTCTGCATTGCCAGAGGATTGTTGGGCTCTTTCTTCTACCATGCAACACTAATTGCGGTGTCACAACCACTGTTTGCCAACCCGAAGCCCGAGGGGCTCAGAAACAATGACCTAGGTCATACATATGCTTGATTAAACATCGTCTTCTTCATCTTCTTCTAAGATTACTTCTAGATTGCGATGAGATCTACTTCTAAGACCAAGCCCATGTACCCTACTTCTTCTGTGATGGTACATGGAACATCTATCAAACTCAAGGGCATGGAAAATTATGTGCTTTGGTTTCGTTCATTCAAGGTGTTTATCGGTGGTCAATGAAAGAATTATATTCCAACTAAAGATATGCTGAAAGGGACGGAAAATGATTACGGAACATGGTATGTGGACAATTGCCAGGTCATCACTTGGATGGCCAACAGTGTTGAACCAAACATTGCTGCGAATCTTCTTTACAAGGACTCAACTAAGGAGATATGGGCAGATCTAGAACAAACTTTCTCTCAGAAGACGACCAAGTCTTGCCTCGCAAACATGGAAGGCCGTATCGATATCGATATCGTTTCGGTCCGCCCGGAAATGGATATATCGGGATATATCGACGATATATCGACGATATCGGTGGAAATGCCGAAAATGGCTCAAAAAAGCCAATTTTTTGGCATTTTTTAGAAATTAAGATCATCCAAGATATTAGAACAACAAATCACCTATAAATACACACTTATATTACACATATCGGTCATTTATAGACCATATATCACACATATCGGTCATCATTCGAACATATCATTGTTAATGTTTATTCCTGACCTTTAGATATTGGAAATGGATTCCATTCAAGTTCTTATAACATTAAATAACTTACAAATATACACTTAGATGACACATATAGATCATTTGTCATGACTATGATCCTTATATTGCACATATCAATCATATCGAAATATCACTGGTATTGTTAGTTGTTGACCTCTATATATTGAAAACGGAGTTCATCCAAGTTCTTAGATCACTAAATAGCTTACAAATATACTCTTAGGTCACACATATCGGCCAATCTATGAAGCTTATATCGCATATATCGATCATTTCGAACATATCGATATTAATGTTTGATTCTTGACTTATAGATATTTTGTTTTTGAAGAATTGACTTATAGATATTGGAAATCGATTTCTTTCATGTCTTACAACATGAATAACTTGTAAACATACACTAAGTTGAAGAACCATTGTATGCACCCTCTTGTCGCACCATACCCTACCAATACGGGGGGATCTCGTTGCTTGGTCAGCGAGCCTGGGGGGCTAGGGGGGGCCAGGTTGGCCCCCCTTGCGGGGGTGCGGGGGCAGTGCCCCCGACTCGAAACAAAATATATATAAACCATTGTGTGTTTTAATACTAGGTGTAGCTAGATATATGTGTTTTAATACAAGGTGTTGAATCAATCTTCCATGAATAATAACATTTATATATAGAGATATCGGTGAAATATCGACGATATCAATCGATATCTGAGATTTTTTCTACTGAAACCAGTCATTTTTGACCGATATGAGCTGATATGGCGATATATCGTCGATATCCCTGTAAAAGGAGATACTGGGTAATATCGAAACCTCTACCCTGTCGAAACCGATATATCGGCAATATATCGCCGATATA
The DNA here is from genome assembly GCA_037367405.1 of Ottelia alismoides. Lineage (NCBI taxonomy): Eukaryota > Viridiplantae > Streptophyta > Magnoliopsida > Alismatales > Hydrocharitaceae > Ottelia > Ottelia alismoides. Next base: position 2,320,788 of record JAZKJV010001419.1, on the reverse strand, counting down.
TCGTCGATACGACCTTCCATGCTCGCAAACATCTACACATGGATCTGGTCTGCGGCTTAGGGGGGTTCCAGTCTCGTTGAGTACTAGCGGCATCCAACCAGTTTGTTCAAGGAGCTTCTGATATTTCAACCGGCTTGTTGTACTAAATTGGTACAAGATTGGTCTGAATGGCAGTCCTGTCACTTTCTTTTTGGATCACATCTATGATACCAAGCAGTGAAGGGGCAGTTTTTAACGGCTCATACCTTGCCAATGATCTAGACTATCTATGGTCATCTTCAGGAACTAGAGACCTTTGCTGGACGTACCTCTACTCTGCCTCCTGCAGAGAATTCCGCTCACTTCGTATCACCGGAATAGAGAACGACAGAGCTTTTTTTTGAAATCCGAGAACGACAGAGCTTTGGAGGAGGTCGAGGCCACGACTTTGATCGTGGTTGTGGACGTGACTTAAGACACGGATGAGATTTTGACCGTATCTGTGGCCGTGAGTATGCTTCTCTGTAGTACCCACAATGCATTCATTGTGGGCGCTGGAACCATACAACAGAGTGATGATGGGCAAAGTTTGACATTGAGCCAAATGCCAACAATGATTATGAGACGACTTATGATACTGTAAAGGACTCTTCTGATTAGCATCTTGGTGGATCGACACCACAGTTCAATGCCTTACAGTACTCTTGTCTGATACAACTCTTACAGAATTCCAACACCTCCAATGGTGACAATACTCCTACTATTACGACTAGTCTTACTAAAACTAAAGGTACAATAGCCAACTTCGCCACTTCTTCTGTTCCTGCATGGATTATTGACTCCGGGACACATTTGACATGAGAATGTAGTCTTCTAACCTTCTCCCAACCCTTTTCTTTTGTGAAGTCGGTTTGAGTTGCCAAGGGAGAACACTCCCCTGTTACTATTGTTGGAGCTGTGGAGTTCTCCTCCAAGCTCCGACTCTTTGGAGTCCATTGTGCATGTTGAAATCTGAGAAGCGGAACTGGAATCGATAAATAAAATAATAAACATCAAGAACACGAAGATTTACGTGGAACCCTACTCCCTAAAGAGCGGGATGAAACCACGGGAAAAGCCCTCAAATGGGCTGATATTCTATTGAATTTCTCAATGAGTACAAGGGGTGAAGGGACTTCTTATATAGCCCTCAGACATACCAAAGTCCTAACGCTCATCCATGTGGGACTAAACATGAGTGGGGTAATTGGATCTTGGTGAGATCCAATTACCCACCTATTACATTCTCCAATACTCCCCCTCAAGCTGGAGCTGAGAAAGCTGCAGCTTACATCAAAAGGAAAATATACAACACGTCTTCACGATGAATCACAAGAAGAACTCATATCCGCTGCTGGTAGAAGACCTCGCACAAGGACGAGTCTACGGCTTTCAGGTCATCGGAACGTTTTTCTGTCATGCATGTAGAACCACTGCGATATTGATCATCGGAACATATCTCTGTCGTGTTTGGAGAAGAATCGTTGCAGAAGAAGTCCAGTGCGGGGTACTGATCGAGTCGTAAAAGAAGAATTATACGTCCTGACGAAGAAGTCGATGCTCAATCAAGATGAATGATCTGTAGAAATCTGGAGTGCTGGTCTGTCAGTCGAGGACATGCAGATGTCCTGAAGAATTTAGCTCTGACTCCCCCTTTCTCCCATACTTGATAGAATAGGAGCATTGATCAAGTTGGGAGAAACCAAAATATGCATTTTTTTGCAAATTGCGTACGTCTTCTCTTTTGAACATGCCTTTTTTCTTTTTTTTTCCCTTTACTTTACTTTTCTTTTTTTTAATATGACCGAGCCCCCTCCCTTTTTTTAATTATGGCTCAAACCCCAACCCACTTGAGCTTATAAAGTACAACATTTTTTTTAAGTACGAATGGCCCACTTGGGCCTTAACTCCTATCTAGGGTTCCCATCGGGGAACCCTCCTTCAACGTGCACCGCCAGATGGGAGAGGTGTGCCGCTGAGCGAAGGAGGCCGAAGATGGGATAGGTGTGCCGGTGGAGGGCGAGGCAGCCTGAAGGGCATTGCTGGAGGGCGAGGAGGCCTAAAGGGCACTGCTGGAGGGCGAGGAGGCAAGAACTGGGGCTCCAGAGGGAATCGCAGCCTGGGGAGCTCGCCGGGCTAGAGAATAGCCGCAGAGATGGAGCACGCGAGGGGCCCTCGCTGGAGGCGCGCGGGAGTGCGCCGCCTCGACTGGGAGAGATGGCGACTCCCACTGTGGTGTTGTTCCATCAGAAAGAACAACATCGACCTCTACGGTGGGGTTGCCATGGCTGTCGAAGATCTGCCACGCCTTGATGGATTGGAAGATGGGGGCCGCCGCTGGTGGGGGCCGTAGCTGTGCATCGCCTGGAGGACTGGAAGCATCTCTGCCCTCGATAGATGTGGCCAGGGGAGATGCGACCAGGGAACCACGACATGAAGCCATGATGGAGATGAGAGAGAGGACTCACGCGTCGTCGGGAGATCGTCAGATTGGAGCCGCCTGCGCGAGTCTGGGATCGCGTGAACTCGTGTTGCCTGGAGGAAGGCTGAAGGGGTTTGTGGTAGAAACCCTGGATCTGGGTGCCTGGACCCCTTCTGCCTGGAGGAGAATGCTCTGGCATGTGGGAATCTGAAGGGCGTTGCCGCCCTGGATGGAACTTGCCGTTGTTTGAATGTTAGAAAATACGCATCGAACGTCGACGAAGAAGCAGATTTACAGCACAAAAATTGTTGGAGATTCTTGCCACCGTACAAACAATTAGGGTTTCAATAGAAACCCCAAAAAATCTTGAATAAATTACAGAAAATCAAACCCGATAAAAATCTCAAGAACGACTTGCTCTGATACCATGTTGAAATCTGAGAAGAGGAAGCGAAATCGATAAACAAATAATAAACATCAAGAACGCGGAGATTTACGTGGAACCCTACTCCCTAAGGGGCGGGATGAAACCACGGGAGAAGCCCTCAAAGGGGCAGATATTCTATTGAATTTCTCAATGAGCACAAGGGGTAACGGGCTCCTTATATAGCCCCTCAGACAGACTGGAGTCCCAACGCTCATCCATGTGGGATTAAACATGAGTGGGGTAATTGGATCTCACCAAGATCCAATTACCCACCTATTACATTCTCCAACAGTGCACTTGCTTTTCCTCTTAGCTTATTATCTATCCAGAATATCTACATTGAGCTTAATCATCGTGTGATTTTTGATGAGCTATGTTGTTGTTTTCACGACATCCAGACGAGGTGGATTTTTGCTGGGGAACATGAGAAGAATGACCTATCTTGATCTTCCCTTTGATTCGAGTTTTGTTGGTGTTGTGTCTATCTCCGATGATTGCTTTCTCTGGCGTCTTCGCCTTGGACATCCTTCTTCCAATGCTATCTCCATGATGTTCTCTAAACTTTCTACACTAAAGCCCTTTGAATGCGAGACATGTTAGTTCGGGAAACATCATCGAGCTTCTTTTCCTGCACGTACTTTGTCACATCGTAATGTTTCTTTTGCACTAGTCCATTGTAATATCTGAGGACCCTGTCCTGTCCGAACTTGGAGTGGACCCAAATATTTTGTGTTTTTGTTGATGACTATAGTCGTTCTTCTTGGGCCTATCTAATAAAGGAAATTAAGAGATTAATAAAATTGTCAAAAGTTTCTTTCGTTACTTCAAAATGTCTTTTTCTACTTGTATTCAAATTTTTCGTATTGATAATGCACTGGAGTTTACCCAACATGACTTGGTGTCCTTTAGTTCTCAAGGGACTGTTCAACAGACTTCCTGTTCGTATACCTCGCAACAAAATGTTATAGCGGAAATGATACTTATACCTCTTCTGGACATTGCTCGATCCCTTCTTACTCAGATAAAGGTCCCGGAGACCTACTGATTTGATGCCAATTTTATTGTTGCCATCTCATCAACAGAGTCCTATCTTCGGTTCTAAAGGGGAACACTCCATTCTCTTTATTTGACCCTAGTGAGTCGCCCTTCCCATTACCTCCGAGGATTTCTGGGTGTATTGCATTTGTCCATAATTTTCTTGCAGCTGATAAATTGTCACTTAGGACGATAACATGTGTTTTTCTTGGATATTCGCACACTCAAAAAGGTTATAGGTGCTATGATCCCATTTGGCACCGATACTACATTTCTGCAGATGTTACCTTCTTTGAACGGACTAGCCTCTCTATTCAGTCTGTCACTGATTTCCCCTTGGATCTACATCCATGACTGATTTTTTATAAGCGTAAACACATTTCTTAACTTGCTTATGTGCCTTTCCATGTTCCTCTTCTGCATAATGATATGCCATCTTCAAGTGCTCCCACCATTGTCGCCCTAAATAAGCCTGAGGAGCTTCTTATAGCTCACTGAAAGACAGAAAGGCAATCTACTTTCCACCCTATGCCACATTTCACTTCTACTGACAACTTTTCTAGTTGTGACAAGAGATACACCAATGCTCTCATGACCATCTCTATTCCCAGAGTTCATTACAATGCTTTACATGATTATGACAAGCGACAAGCAATGAATAAGGAAATGGATTCACTTACATCGCGAGGCACGCGGGACCTTGTGCCGTGCCCCATAGGAATTAAACATGTGGCTTGCAGATGGGTCTTCGCGACCAAATAGTTACCTGATGAGTCCAGTGACAGATTACAAGCTCGGCTGGTTTAAAGGGGTCACACACACTTATGGGGTCAACTACTTTGAGACATTCTCTCTGATGGCAAGAATGAGATCAATACAGACTATTCTCTCAGTTGCAACTAATAAGGCCTGGCCTATCTTTCAACTCGACGTGAAGGACAATTTTCTTTATGGAGACCTTAAGGAAGAAGTTTACATGATGCATCCTCTAGGTTATGAAGTCGAGGGGATTGTGTGTGTCGACTTCGTAAAAGGTCTTAAATGCCGGATTTCAGTTTCATTTCGATGACTGACCAAAACGAAATTTCTGCCGGTTTTTGAACTAGGGCTCCCAAATTCTGGTCGATATAGGCCATTTCGGCCGAATTTCGGCCACCCACCGAAATCGAAATTCGACCGAAATTCGGTCGAATTTCGGCAAAATTTGATCCCATGGGAAGGGTATTTATGGCCTAAAGCAGAGTCCTCGGGCATGGTTTGACATACTTCTGAGATCAACACTCTTGGCTTCTAGGACGACATCTGACTACTCTGTTTTTGTCAGACGACGGTTTACTGGTACTGTCGTAGTTGCAATTTACGTTGATAATATGGTTGCTACATGCGATGACAAAGAAGACATTTCAGAGATCAAGACATTCCTTCAGAAGGTCTTCGCCACAAAGGACCTTGGCCAACTTCGTTACTTTCTTGGCATTGAGGTGATACACACTACATAGGGACTCTATTTTTCATAGAGGAAGTATTTCCTAGACATTCTTACTGAGACTGGACTACTTGGATGCAAGCCGTCTGGCATCCCTACAGACCCGAGGAAGCACTCAACTTCTGTTGATACTGCATTTGAAGATACTGCGTGATATAGGAGCCTAGTAGGTAATTAATAGGGATACAAACGGATGGATACAGATATATATAGCTATTATCATATCCATATCCATTTTTGAATACGAATACGGATGCGGATACAGATATCGACGGATATTAAAACTATCTTACCATATCCTTAAAAAAACGGATACGGATGTAAACAGATACTGATCGCATACGAGTAATGTTAGAAATACTCCATAGAATCAATTTAAATATATACAAATTGGATGGAAAACACATGATATAAATTTACTAAATGTGTTTGTATAATAAAAAATATACAAATACGGTAAAAGAAGGTATAAAATTATGTTATATAAGGTTAAAAATAAATCTATGACTATATTTATATACGAAAACGGATATACGGATACGGATACGGATACAGATGTTTGCGGATATCAAAAAGATATCCATATATGTATCCGAAAACGGATACGGATACTGATGTCAAAATCTGTATAAAATGAGTACTGGGACGGATCGGATACGGATATATCCGTAACCGTTTGCATCCCTAGTAATTAATTGCTAAATCTCTACTCTAATTATGTCATGTTGTAACACGTGCGATCAACGTATCGACAGAACCTTGCTAAAATATCTTTGTGAAAAGAGAGAAGTGTAAATTTATACCTGGATAAGTCCAGGTCGAACACAAGGATACACACACTAATTGGATTATTTAACTAAGGTTCAAATACCTAGGTTAAGGATTCTAATGAGATCTATGTCAATCTATATGCAATAAGGATGCACGCATGTTGTGTTTTTTTATCTTTTTATATTGGAAATTGTAATGATACGTAATGAAAAAGAGTGCACACAATACTATACATAGTACTGCATATAAAGCTCCTGAATTAATACTTTTGAACTTAAACTTGAATCAATAACCAAATTAGTCTTAAATCAAATCAATACACGCTCCAATTTCACCTTATTAAGTTAGTGCACCTGTTTTATAAAGTACATTCTTTACGTAATAAATACTTGATACTTAATCGTGATATTAGTGATGAATCTATAAATCAATCACCTAATTAAATTCAAAGTTTATCAAGCAAATCAAGGTTCAATAATTGCATGAAAGCAAGCTAAGATGAATTAGTGGCATTCCAATCAAGATGTAAACAACACACTTTTTCTGATTTTTAGTTTAAAACATACGAGTCACATCATCGAATCAAGTACTCCATTAAAAAGATAATAATCATAGCTTTCAAACAAGACTAATTTCACTTTAATTGGATTGAAGAAGCTTAAATTATTAATAGGACAATCCAAGGACTTTTTCGCAATAAAAATGTATAAAACATAACAAACAGGTCCAAGAAGGACCATTGTGCAAATATAAAAAGTCCGAGGGAGCTTATATGCAAAGTTCCAAACGCACAGGGACAAATATGTAATATAGAAAAGATCCGGCGGGGCTGATATGCAAATTCTACCAGGTGGCACATAAGGTGAGTGATGCCTTTGCTTTGGTGCGCGGCTCGGAGACACCTGATGGTTTGAGCCACATGGAGAGCTGGGGCGCTTCAGAACTAGACTCTGTCCCACTAAGTCTGAGAGGCTCGGGAAGCGCCTCTGATCTAATGTGGATCGTAAGATCAAATCAGGGAGATTTGATCCAACGATACCTGTAAGTCTTCATATTCGGCTCTCCTCCGCGTGCAGTGGAATTCTTACGGTGCTTCGACAGTGTTGCTGCTGCCGTTCCTTCTTCCTTTGAGAGATCTGAAGATCCAGAAAGCTTCGCCGCTGGCTGGCGAAGATTGACTATGGTCGATGGAGCGAAGGGATGACTTGAGCAGTGAATCGACTCTATCTCGTCGTCGTCATCGGAGGAGATCAAGCCAACCTTGAAGCATTTGATCATTGAGGATTCGAAGTACCTGCAAGGCTGCAAATTTTAGGCACATAGCCGAAGCAAATACAAGGGGTTCTGGAGTGAAATGGAGGGCTGTCAGAGATGGAGAAGGCGGTGTCCTAGATGGGTTCTTCACCGGAGCAAGGTGAAGAATGATCAAGATGGAGGGGATTTTGGAGGAGATGATGGAATCAGAGATATGCACGTGGATCTGGAGTGTATGGTGAAAGTGTATGAGTGATCAATTGGGTGTGGAGATGTGTGTGTTTGCGCAATAAAATCGGAGAAACATCAAAGGGGCGTAACTGGGGTATCACCTGGAGAAGATGAAGAACGTCGGAGTTGGAATGGAGCCTAGGAAGCTTTTGAAGCTTCTAGGTCCTCGCTTAATGCACACGGCTAGTATGCGAATCTCGAGCTGCGTCGTAGGAAGGTTGCGATTACCTCTTTCTTTGCTCTAATTTTCTCACTCTAACTGTCACCGGAGGGAGGAATAAAGCTCGGAGGAATGCTCGGACAAGGGCGGATGCTGGTAACGGTCGGTCACCGATGGCTTTTGTTCACTGAAGTGGAGGTTGTGGGTAGTGGTTTCAACTGTAGGTAGTTTACTGAGCATAAGTGGAGGGTTAAGATTCAGTGGTTGGCGAAGATGATGATTGTAAGTGCTGCAAGATGGAATTTGAATCGGGTCAAGACGACACGTGGATGAGTGAGGGTAATTGGGAGAAAGGTCACCGACGAAAGGGTGCGAAGGCTGGATGACAACTAGCGGAGGTTGAAGATGTACATGAGCCATTGGATTAAGTTCCAACAGTCTCGATCATGGTGCGTAGGGCCAATGGGGAACCACTTGATCATTTGATCAAGCGATCCTGATGAAGGCAGATCTGATGGATCAAGGACCGTCTGATTAAGAGATCAGAAGACTAAGAGAGGAGACGGGAAGGAAAGAAAACCGGGTATGTGTCACAACAAGAAGAGGCCACATGGGCCAATAAAAAAAAGGGATATTTACACCCATAACCCTGAGTAATATGGTAATTACCCCAGGAACCCTGCATAATAGCGAATTACGCTAAAACCCCCGAGTAATGCTTAACGATTACGTGCGTAACCCTCCGTTACGCTGGGACGTTAGGGGTAACCAGGGTTGGGTTACCACCTACCACCACCGAGTTTCGAGGTAGAGATCAAATGGCTGGGATTTGTTGCCGCCACGTGTAGGGTGTAGATGGAAGGGGAAGTCTAATCGATGAATAGTGGCTGGGTGACGAGGTATATGTTTTTCCCTCGTCCCGCCCGCCCTCGACATCCTCAACGATCGTTCCCGCTCGATCATCGTCTTCCTCATCTTCTCCAACTCGCGGAAGAAGAAGAGCCCCCCACCGATCGCCGACGAGACGCTTCCTCCTACACCAAGCTACCAGAAGCAACACGAAAGGCACCGGTAAGTCCTCCATCGTCTTCGCCCCTGAAAATCTTTGTAAAATGTAAATGAGTAGATGAGAAGGAAAGCTGCATATACCTTAGGGCATGGGTTGGTTCGAAGGCCGCGATGGGGTCCTTAGCATTTGCGTCCGGTATGGGGGATACTTCAAGAAGGTGCGAGGTCGTGGTGGCGATAGGTACTTGCTGGGACAGCAAGTCGTCATAGGGACAGACCCAGATTACACGTGTTGGTTCGACATCTTGGATGACATCGCAGAAGTTGTTCCATGGGAAGCAAAGGATTCCTTGCGGATGAGCTATAAAATTCCTAACTCCCATCCATCCAGGTATGAAACTATCTTATTATTGGCCTACTCGCTTATTATTTAGGTATACGAACTGTACTCGCATTTTGTCTTCGTTAGGTATGCGAAGTTATCTAATGAGAAGCAGATGATGGAAATGTTTCACTTGCACCAAGATGGGACGCAAGTTGAGTTGGTGGTGGAGTTTGATCAAGATGCTGAACCACTTCATGCCGAGGAAGCGGATGCGAATGCAGGTCAAGATCCAACTCCCACGTCCTTAGGGGCTGATGCAAATGAGGCAGTGGAGGCTTTGCAGGCGTTGGGATCAGTTACGCATGAATCCTTGGAGACGGTTCAATGCATTGCTAATACCGAAGGTACGCATGAATCCTTTGCAGGAGTGGAGGGATTTACTACTGAAGCCATGGATTTGGAGGATGAAGTTGTGCAAATGGACATTGACCCAAATGAGGCAGTGGAGATGGATGATGATCCCCTATTTGAGGAGCCACTTGGGGATGAGTCAAGAGAGGAGGAATCAAGGGCACCCATCAGTCCCAATGCCATGGACTCACAGATGCTGAGTACTCAGCAATCGCGTATAATGAGATCCAGGAGAGTGTTGCGCTCTCAAACCCTATGTATCGATGTAAGCGAATCAGATGATTCTGATTTTGTTGTTGACAGCTCAAGTACCAGTGACGATGACCTCAGCGGTCTTGAGTCTGAGAATAGCTACCACTATCTCTTAGATTCAGATTTAGAGGATGTTGAGGACTTTGAAGGTAGAATATCCACCAACGACATGGAGATTCCTGACATTACAGTTGGAACCGAGTTCGATGGACATGATGAATTTAAACATGCATTAAGCACTTATTGTCTGATGAAGGAATTTGATGTGAGATTCATAAAGAGTGAGGCTGTACGGGTGACAGCCATATGCAGGGGAGAAGATTGTAAATGGCGAATCCATGCTTCTAGACTCCAAGATAGCATGCGATTCCGAGTCAGGACTCTACATGACGAGCACAATTGTTCCTCTGTCAGTAGGATTGGCAATTCATTGGCTTCACAAGAGTGGATTGCCAAGCACATTGATCCATGGATCAAGGACAACCCAGAAATGACTGTGAACGCCATATCTCGACGACTAGCCGAGCAATTCCAAGTCCGTTTACCTTACATGAGGATATGGAGGGGAAGAAGGATTGCCCTAGATAAAATCCGAGGAAAAGTTGAGGAGTCATATGAGAGACTTCCATCTCTCATTTATGAATTGAAGAATCGTAATCCTTCAAGTGTAATTCACTATGAAACTGAGAAGGACGATTCATTTCTACGTGTTTTCATATCGTTGAAAGCACAAAGGGAAGGTTTTATTCAAGGATGTAGACCTTTCATAGGTCTTGATGGGTGCCACCTGAAGGGTAAATACCTAGGAACACTACTCTCAGCGACAGCTTTAGATGGATGCGATGCATTATTCCCTGTGGCTTTCGCAGTTGTAGAAAGCGAATCCAATGTCACGTGGAATTGGTTCATGACTCATTTGAACCATGCTATCGAGTTTGGCAATGGTGCTGGGTTGACTTTCATATCAGATGCACAGAAGGGTCTCGAGTTGGCGGTGAAGACCCTATTCCCCCAAGCAGAGCACATGACATGTATGCGACACCTGTATAAAAACTTCAAGAAAAAATTCCCAGGCGAAGAATTAGAGATAATGGTTTGGTCTGCTGCAAGGGCGTTTGATAACAAGCACTATACTCACTGGATATCTGAGATTCAAAAACATAGCATGGGTGCATACCACTGGTTGGCAAATGTAGGGGAGAAGTGGAGCCGTCATCAATTTGGTGACTCGGCGAAGTGCCATTATGTCACAAATAATTTGAGTGAATCATTCAACGCATGGATATCACCAGCGCGAAATATGCCAATTTGTGAGCTTATTGATTGGATTAGGCAGAAGTTGATGACAACGATGGATGAGAGACTTCGAAGGTCCAAGAGTTGGACAGAAAAAGTTGTGCCATCAGCCTTGTCTTATGTGCGAGTTATCACAAGGGACTTGAAGGGCTTCATTGTTAGAAGAGCTGATGACAGCAATGTGGAAGTAGAAACTCCTTTTGGGAGGTATGTTTTAAACCTTCTAGCCCGCGAATGCTCGTGTCGAAGATGGCAACTATGTGGGCTTCCATGCACACATGCAGCAGCCGCGTTGGGAACAATCAGAGGAGTGCGGTGGGAGAACTACGTCGCTGATTACTACAAGGTTGATCGTTATAGGAAAGCCTACACTTGTGCATGCATAGCACCAATGCCCGACAAGTCGCAGTGGTTGATGGTCAATCTGCCATTCAAGGTGCAACTGCCTCACACCACAAGGCCACCAGGACGTCCGCGAAAGAATCGCATTCGGCCAAGGGACGAGAATGATGGCAAATCAAGGCATAAATGCAGCAGGTGTAGCAAGTTCGGGCACCAAGCCCGCACCTGCAAGGAACCACTCAATGCACCATCGCCTCTTGTACGAGCTAACCAAGAGGTACCACTGTGCCCCTCAACGCAAGCTTCAACAAGCAATCAAAATTCATTGGCCAACAAAAGGTATTAATTTCGATTGTCTTGCATTATATCTACATTAGATCTTTATTTGTGAAACATCGTAAATCTGAAACATCTGCATTTTATCTAGTGGAATTGGGTGCAGGTCAAGAGGTTCTTGGACAAGAGGAAGAAGGGGTGAAGGCCTACAAAGAAGGGGGCGTGGACGAAAAAGATCAAGAAATTTCGAAGCATTTCCAGATGGACCTCCACCTTCGATGGATCCATAGGTACATCACTTCTCATCATCATTAAATATTTGTTGTGACAATGTTCAATTTAATCGTTACTTCTCATTCCATGGAATGTGCAGATATGGGAAATGGAAATGGAAGTTTTTTGGGAGACCGTTTGAGCTCATGGATCTACTGCATGGACAAGAGAAGCTCAACTAATACAGATTTTGGGTTGTGAACTTCTGGATGGGGTTTTTTTTGGATGCACAACAAACTTCTTATATGTATATTTTTTGGATGGGACAATCCTTTAAGTATTATGTGGTAGATTGTCTGTATGTCAGTTTTTGTATATTTAGACGAACAATCCTTACATGTGCTATGTAATTGCTTTTGGATACTTGCACGAGCAATCGCCATATGAATACATGACATTTCTTTTTTGGAATGACATTTCTTTTTTGTTGCGAAATATTATTTCAAAGCAATGTATATCAGTAACAGGGATATGAATAGCAAACATATCAATATTGCTTTCAGCCATATCAAAATTGCTGAAAGCTTGTTCAATACAGGGATATTAACATTCGCATCTGTTGATGGAGGCTTCTTCATAGTGCCGAAAGATTGTCGTTCTTTGCTGCATGGTTCATCCATCCAACGAAAGAAATCGCAAGTCTTCGAGGCGCATGTATAGAATCGTGCTCCTTTGCTCCATGGTTTGGTGGAGGTCTTCAAGGCAGCCTCGGCGCCGCAAACGCAACGCATACTAGATGATGATTCAAAGGAACGCGACCGCATCTTCTGCAAAAACGTAGACATCTTCAAACAATAACTTGCAGACACAAAAAAATCAACATCTTGCAACATAACGAAAAAAAACGCACCTTATGATGTGGATTTACCAGCAACCTTCCTTAAAAAAAAATTTTCTATGGGGCCTCTACATGTCATTTTATAGGTTTTTGCATGGGAGGGGAGACACCCAACGGTTCTATTTCTAGCCGTTGCATGGGAGGGGAGCCCCTCAAACCTGAGGGCATTTTCGTCCATAAACTAACGGCCGTCCAGCAAAAAGGAACGTCCACTAACACAGGGTTATGCTATGCAAGAGTTAAGCATTACTCGGGGGTTTTAGCGTAATTCGCTATTATGCAGGGTTCCTGGGGTAATTACCATATTACTCAGGGTTATGGGTGTAAATATCCCTAAAAAAAAGAGAAATGAATAAAATAATGTAAAATAAAATAGTAAATGAAGTAAAATAAAAAAGTGTTCTACATGAAAGTCATTTATTTTTTTAAGATCTGCAACTTTCATTGGAATCCAAATCCAAAATACATCATACATACATAATAAAATTTTTTGTAAGTATTTTTATGAATATAAACTACCTAATTTTATTCATTTTGTTATTTTTTATATTTTTGATTAGGAATTATTATACACTACATTATATACAATATTACACTAATTTTTATAGAATTTTAAATTTAAAGAAAAACACATAAAATAAAGAGAACAATAAACCCATATATAGACAATAATTAAAGATTTTATTTATTTATAATATTTAGCCTTAATTATTTACAGGGTGTATAATGCTAATTACATGTAGGTAATTGTTAAATTAATTGAATAGTCTAAGATAGAGGGTTAAATAATCTAAATAATGTTGATGAATATGAGATTCATCACCCCCTATATTTAAATCTTGCTCGTTCTCGTGCAAATAAAGAATGAATAAGTTGAATCCCTGACTGTGCATGTGAAATAAAAGACTTGAAATTCAGACTACACGTTTCATATGACTCTTGAACTCTAAGTTTAACCAGGTCTCACTCAAAAGAAACTTAACTGTTTGGCTATCAAACTCTCATATGTATAAAAGTATGGCATTTAGTGTTGATCACATATACAAGTGTAGAGTCTCAACTTCATCTGATGTCCTAGTCTAAGAAGTCATCCTTAGAATCCAACTCTCAACTCTAAGGAACAAATAAGTTTTACTTCATTCTACTGTCTCTTTAGCTTTATGGAATTTGCCTAACATGTTTCTCCTCTATATAAGAGAGCCCTAGGGCCTCATGAAAAAACAATTCATTATTTTTTCTTCACATGGTATCAGAGTGACTGTCCTAGATCGGAGTTCTTGTGCCCCGTGCCCTAACCCCACCAGGTGCCCCCCTCCACGCATCGTACACCACCACCGCACCTTCTTGGAGGTCTCCTCGCACGCAGACTAGCTCTACAGAAGGATTTGACGTCGTCGCCCAACCTTCCCAAGGACCGCAACACCACCGCAGGCCACCTTCGGGCCACCTTGAGTCGACGTAGGGCCATCCAAGACCCTCCGTAGGTGTCTCCCAGCCCATCCTTGGGTCGTAGCACCATCACATGCCCCCTTTGGGCCACCGTGCATGGACTAAGGCCACCCTAGGTTCTCTTACGACGTCGCCAACCCACCAGCACCTTTGCCAATCCCAACCAACCCTCGAGAGCGCTTCCTAGTTGCTGACAAGGTAGGAAATATCGATATCGATATTGTATCGGTCCACCTGAAAAAAGATATATTGGGATATATCATCGATATATCGACGATATCAGTGGAAATGTCGGAAATGGCTTAAAAAGCTATTTTGCCGTTTTTTTCAGAATTAAGATCCAAGATTCTAAAACAACAAATAACATACAAATACACACTTTTATCACACATATTGGTCATTTGTACCCCATACATCGCACGTATCGGTCATATCGAACATATCACTGTTAATGTTGATTGCTGATTTATAGATATTAGAAATGGATTTAATGCAAGTTCTTATAAAATTAAATAACTTACAAATTTACACTTAGATAATACATATAAATCATCTATGACCCTTATATCGCACATATCGGTCATATCGAACATATCGTTGTTAATGTCGATTGGTGATTAATAAACATTGGAATTGGAATCAAAGTAACCAAGGTAAAGCACATGTAGAACAACTGGTTTGTTCATGGAAGGCAGTGAATGTCGTTGAGATTAGCCATTTGATTCAAAAAATGTATATAATGATTAATGAGTTAATGTTTCTTTGGTATAAAGATTTATCTATTCACAAAAATAAATGAAAAAATGTAAATAAATGCAATATTGTAAAAGAGATTGCCTAATCATGAGGGGTTTCGAGTCAAGAGTTCCGTAGAGGGCAAGATAGGAAATATCGATATCATATCGGTCCCCCTGGTTGAAAATGGCATAAAAAGTGACTTTTTTTCACGATTAAGATCATCATAGTTATTAAAACAATAAATAGCATACAAACACACATTTGTATGCAAGAATGAGGTGTATTTAACACACTAATACGCATTATATCGCACAAATCATGGAAGGACATATCGATATCGATATCGTTTCGATATCGTGTCGATATCGATATATCGCCGATATATCGGCGATATATCGCCGATATATCGCTATATCTTGGAATTTTTCTGAAGAAAATGCCTGAAATTGGATATGTCGATATATCGATTTCGATATCGGTCCCATGTCGATATCGATATATCGACGATATATCGCCGATATATCGGGATACGGCCTTCCATGGCACAAATAACTGGATGTTAATGCTGACAACTGAGCTGACTGCTGAGATGTATTCTGGACCTGTGATTCTAACTTGATCAGCTTTAGACTTGTTTCCATGTCTATTGCCAAAGAAGCCGAAGTCCACCAATTGAAGAACCGTCGTATGCACCCTTTGTAGCATTATACCCTACCAGACAAGGGGTCTCGCTGCCTGGTCAACAAGCCTGGGGGGGTTAAGGGGTGTGCGCTCCCACTGCGGGGGTGGGAGGGCAACACCACCAACCTGAAACAAAATATATAATTCATGATGTGTTTTTATATTAGGAGTAGCAAACTAAGTAGTAAAATCTATTGAGATATTTACTATCTTTCGTATTGTTCTCTTATTATCTATCTATTTTGTCTTCTTCTTGTAATTTGCCCAATAGGTTCCTCTCTTATATAAGAGAACTCAAGGGACTCTCACTAATGCAACTTATTCTTTTCCCACAACATGGTATCGGAGCGATGGTCCTAGATCGGAGTTCCCGTATCCCACCAAAATCCTAACCCTACCCGCCCCACCCCCCTCATGTCGCCACCGCACGACCCCACGTTGCCTCAACCTAGACCGCCACACCTCCTTCGACGCTGCCTAGGCCCTTCCCCAGCCTCCCTCGGTGCTGCCCAGGCCCTCCCCCGGCCACAGGCCGCCTCTGCCCAATCCGCCTTAGTCTTCCAGCTCACTGTACAACCCATCGGCCGCCACCAAAACCACTGCTAGGCTACCTAGGCTGATGATCAGAGACCGCCCCAGGCCGCCACAGGATCATGGAAGGCCGTATCGATACCGATATCATTTCGGTCAGCCCGGAAATGGATATATCAGGATATATCGACGATATATCGACGATATATCGACGATATATCGACGATATCGGTGGTAATGTCGAAAATGGCTCAAAAAAGCCAATTTTTGGCCATTTTTCAGAAATTAAGATCATCCAAGATATTAGAACAACAAATAACCTACAAATACACACTTATATCACATATATCGGTCATTTATAGACCATATATCGGATCGATCATCATATCGAACATATCGCTGTTAATGTTTATTCTTGACCTTTAGATATTGGAAATGGATTCCATTCATGTTCTTATAACATTAAACAACTTACATATATACACTTAGGTGACACATATAGATCATTTGTGAAGACTATGATCCTTATATTGCACATATCGATCATATCGAACATCTCGCTGGTACTGTTAGTTGTTGACCTATATATATTGAAGATGGAGTTCATCCAAGTTCTTAGATCACTAAATAGCTTACAAATATACTCTTAGATTACACATATCGATCAATCTATGAATCTTATATTGCATATATCGATCATTTTGAACATATCGATATTAATGTTTGATTCTTGACTTATAAATATCTTGTTTTTGAAGAATTGACTTATAGATATTGGAAATCGATTTCATTCAAGTCTTACAATATGAAATAACTTGTAAACATACACCAAATTGAAGAACCATTGTATGCACCCTCCTGTCGCACCATACCCTACCAGTACGGGGGTCTCGCTGCCCGGCCAGCGAGCCTGGAGGGGCTGGGGAGGCTTAGGTTGGCCCCCCCTTGCGGGGGTGCGGGGGCAGCGCCCCCTACCCGAAACAAAATATACTAAACCATTATGTGTTTTAATACTAGGTATAGTAGATATATGTATTTTAATACTGAGTGTAGCTAGATAAGTAGTTGAATCAATCTTGCATGAATAATAGCATTGATATATAGAGATATTGGCGAAATATCGATGATATCGATCGATATCCTGTATTTTTTCTACTGAATCCAGCCATTTTTGTTCGGTATGAGCCGATATGGCTATATATCGCCGATATATCGCCGATATCCCTGTAAAAGGAGATACTGGGTAATATCGAAACCCCTACCCTCTCGAAACCGATATATCGGCGATATATCGCCGATACGGCCTTCCCTGCACAGGACCTCCCTTATGCATTCGTGCACCTCTGCGGCTCAAGTAGTAACCTGTCCGATTTTGACCAGAAAACGCGATTTCGGACACATAAATCACGTTTTTTCGGCCCTAGCGCGCATCGGAGATTGATGAGGATGGTTATATGAGTCTACATGTGCAACCAATCCGCCGTATGATCTTGTAGACTTGTTCATATTGGTCTACTCCCCAGTTGAGTTCCGTTGTTCGGTTGTTTTCCTATCACATTAGAGAACAAGGATTGATATTTTTTCATCCGGAGCCTTTAAGAGCCCGGCTCCCATCGCTAAGATGGATGTGACCAATTATGAGTTGTGGTCTATGCAGTTTCTTACCCTCATGCAATGCAACAACAAGGAGCACATCCTGACATATCCAGAGCCAACGGATAAGACTGGGGCAAATGCTTCTTGTAAGTAAGATGATGCGTATGCGCATGTTTGGCTATGTGGGACACTCACCATAATGATAGCCAATGATATTCTGAACCAACCCACCGTCAAGGCGATGTGGGATACTTTGGCTTCTACCTATGCTCAGATGAAGAATGAGACCAAGATTCTTCAACTGCAGTTTGACATCTACAGAGCCAAGCAGAATGGTCGTCCTCTGCACGTGTACTACAGTTCACTCCGTGGCATGTTTGAGAAGCTTCATAGCTATATGCCTATTACGACATCTCTTGAGTAGCATAAGGCATATAGCAACTCCACGATGATTGAAGTGTTCGTGGTAGGCCTTGATATAGAGTATGATGCATTACTCAGCTTTTCACTAGAGCTACCATACATCTCATGGAGGAGGCCTATAATCGTCTCAGCCGGATCATCATACCTCCTACAGCCACTCCTCAGCCCTCGTCAGCTATGGCGATGTTTCATGGACGAGGAGTGACGACCCAATCTAAAGGACGCACCCCTCGTGGCTGAGGTGGTGGGCGTCCGCATGACCCTTGCACAACCTTTTGCTGTCGACCTGGACATACAGAGGATACATGCTACCTGAAGCATGGATATCCCATCTCTGGTCGCATGAGAGAACAGATTGAGCCCTCGGATACTCCTGCTTCTCAGGCTGATCCTTGCCTGGATAATATCGTCTCGTATTCGAGAGATGATGACTCTTGTTGCAGGAACCACCATTACAGATAATGCGGCCGCAGCCAGAGCCTCTTCGAGCTCCTCAGGTGTTGCTTATGCTTTCACTGATAGTAGTGGAGACAGAGCACAACTGAGGTCCTACAGGATCATACCACATGGCAGATGGGTTATCATTGCTAATGACGTTACAAGACAGGGGGAGGTGCATTTGATGCCGTCCATACGTCTTCAGAATGTTTTATATGCTTCTGACTTTCAGATGAATTTACTTTCCATTAATCAGATTACTAAGGATTTGCATTGCCGTGCCGTCTTTGACCCTTCATCTCTTGTGTTGCAGGACATACTCACTGGCAGGGTGATTAGATGTGGCCGTGAGCAGCGGGGACTCTACAGACTGGTCCAACCTCCTCATGTTGACGTTTCTACTATACCTACTGGACCAGTCTCACCATATATGTGGCACCTTCGTTTAATCATCTTCCTCTGCAGAAGCTATGTCATGTTCTCCCACAAATTTCCACGAGATCCACCTTTCAGTGTGAGGCATGCCAGCATGGGAAGCATCACCTTTCCTCCTTTCCATCCCGTCAGAGTCAGAACAATCCTCAGTTATTTGAGCTCCTTCATTTAGATATCTGGGGTCCGAGTCGTGTTCCTGATCACCAGGGACACCATTTTTATCTAGTTGTTGTCGATGATTTTTCTAGACTTTCCTGGATCTTTTTATTGAAGAATAAGTCTGAGGCTGGATTTGTGATTAAATCTTTTATTACTGAGATAAAGAATATTTTTTCTGCCAATGTCAAATATATTCTTTCTGATAATGCCTTAGAGTTCTGCACCTTACAACTTTCTGACTTTCTTAGATCTCTTGGCATTGTTCACCAGACCTCATGTGCATATACATCCCAACAAAATAGTGTTGCAGAGCGCAAACACCGTCACTTACTTGATGTAACCGGGATCTTGTTGATTCAGAGTCGTGCTCCTCATGCCTACTAGGGAGATGCTGTCCTCACAGCTTGCTATCTGGTGAAACGCATGTCCTTATATGTGTTGGGAGAGAAAATTCCTTTCTCGATTGCGTTTCTTGAGAAGGATCTTTTTTCTCTTACACCTCGTGTCTTCGGTTCTGTTGCTTTTGTTCATGATATCTCTCTAGGTCGTGACAAGCTCTCTCATAGAGCTGTCAAGTGCGTGCTGTCAGCTACTCTCGTACCCAGAAGGGGTACCGCTGCTTTGATCCGCTAAGGCAGAAATACTTTGTCAGTGCTGACGTTTCTTTCTTTGAGTTTGTTATGTATTTTTCTCCTACAAATGACATATTAGCTCTATCTAACTCTGACGATGAGATCTACATGCCTCCACCTCCCTCTACTCCTGCTCTACCACCACTTCCTCAACCACCACCACCACCACCTACACCTACTCCTTCCTCTACACCTGCTCCCATGGTTCCTCCTCATGCCGTGAATCAGTTTTTGCCACGTATTTTTACTCGCAAGTCGCTCAGTCCCTCCTGCTCACAGGACTTGCCCATCATCCAGCGTGCCTCACGTATGTAATGAGCATATTGTTTCTACTTATGGCACTACTGAGTTGTCTGTGCAACATGATTCTATACATGATGAGCAGGTGCCCCCTCCAGAGGGTAACTTACAGTCTCAGGACTTGGCAGATGATCTTGATGTGCCGATTGCTCTGCGAAAACAGAAACGCATGTGTGCTACTTACCCTATTGCGGCCCATGTTTCCTTAAGTAGACTGTTAGAGGATTTCAGGAGGTTTACCTTGGCATTATCGGCCCTGGAGATACATTGGACATATCAGGAGGCTCTTCAGGACAGTCAGTGGAGGTTGGCCATGAAGGAGGAGATGGTTGCGCTACAATCTGGTGGTACATGGAGTCTTGTTTCTGCTCCAATTGATGCATCCGTTGTGGGATACAAATGGGTGTTCACTGTGAAACAACGTGTAAATTGCAGTGTTCATCGCTATAAGGCGAGACTTGTGGCAAGAGGGTTCACCCAGACATATGGGGTGGACTACCAGGATACTTTCTCTCCAGTTACCAGACATTCTACTCTGTATATTCTATTTCCAGTTGCTGTGACATGAGATTGACACCTTTACCAGCTTGATGTGAAGAATTCCTTCTTCTATGGTGATTTACAGGAGGAGGTCTACATGCAGCAACACCTGATTTGCTACTGATGGGTAGTGTCAGAAGGTTTGTAGGCTACATAAGGCTATCTATGGCCTTAAGCAGAGTCCAAGAGCATGATTCCAGAAGCTCTCGGACTTGATAGAGCAACGGGGGTTTGTGCGATCGACTGCCGATCATTCTTTGTTTGTGCACAGGACCCAGAGAGGTACTATTGTCATTCTTGTTTACGTTGATGATATTATTATTATAGGTGATGATGAGTTATTACAGAGGATGATGGGCAGAGCATTCAGGTTGCTAAGGACTTCCTAGGTCAGTAGTTTGTGACCAAGGACCTTGGTACTTTGTGTTACTTTCTTGGACTAGAGTTTTCCAGGAACCAACGAGGTCTTGTGAAGACCCAGAGGAAGTACGTTACAGATCTTTTAAAGACATGCATGACAGATTGCAGACTTGCCACTACTCCTATTGACCCGAGCATGGAGCTCTATGATGATGACACTGAGGAGGTCGACAAGAGGAGGTACACGGAGTTTGTTGGCAAGCTTCTATATATGACTACTACCAGGCTCGACATATCCTTTGCTGTGAGCAAAGTGAGTCAGTTTATTAGAGCAAC
The DNA here is from genome assembly GCA_037367405.1 of Ottelia alismoides. Taxonomy (NCBI): domain Eukaryota; kingdom Viridiplantae; phylum Streptophyta; class Magnoliopsida; order Alismatales; family Hydrocharitaceae; genus Ottelia; species Ottelia alismoides. The sequence goes on along the minus strand of JAZKJV010001419.1, from coordinate 2,299,345 downwards.
CCAGACAATCACATCTGGATGCAATCCATATGATTCTGAGGTATATGAAGACATCACCAGGTACGGGACTTCTTTTCAGTAGAGGCACATCTCTTTTAGTTACAACGTATGCAGATGCATATTATGCTAGCTGTCCAAAGGAAAGGAAGTCTACCTCAGGCTTCGCTGTGTTCATAGGGAATTCCCTGGTTTCATGGAAGAGCAAGTAGCAGACCGTGGTTGCCAGATCGAGTGTTGAGTCAGAATACAGGGCCATGGCACATGCTAGCATTAAGATGATGTGGGTCTGATATGTTCTTACTGACCTGACTTTAGAGGTGCCTCTTCCCATGCACCTCCAATGTGACAATCATGCTGCTCTTTTCATTGCCAACAACTCATCATTTCATGAGAGGACCAAGCACATAGAGGTGGACTGTCACTACACTCGTGAAATGATACAGAAGGGTCTTATCGCCACTATGCATGTCAGCTCTGAAGATCATACAACATATGTTCTTAATAAGGCTATCAGAGTTGTTGTTCCAAGCTGAGTCTGATTGATATCTACGCTCCAGCTTGAGGGGGAGTGTTGAGATATCTACTATCATTCGTATTGTTCTCTTATTATCTATCTATTTTGTCGTCTTCTTGTAATTTGCCCAATAGGTTCCTCTCCTATAAAAGAGAACCCAAGGGCCTTTCATTAATGCAACTTATTCTTTTCCCACCACAAAATCAAGCTTACAAGGGTAATATCATTGATATATATATATATAGATATCAATGATATATATAGATATCAATGATATCGATCGATATCCGAGAAATTTTGTACTAAAATCATTCAATTTCGAGCAATATGGATCGATATGGCGATATATCGTCGATATCTCGACCGATATCCTGGAAATAATATCTATATGAATATCGGTACCTACATCTCGTCGATACCGATATATCAGTGATATATCACGATATTACCGGCTATGGTCGCCAATAGGCCATCGAGGCCCTTCTTATTATCTCCGGCACCACCCAGATCTGCTGAATGATTTGATTTTGACCGGAAAAGGTGATTTCAGACTATAAATCACCTTTTCCGGCTTTAGCGCAGATCGAGGATTGATGATGATGGTCTTGTGAGTCTACATGCACAACCAATTCTCTATATAATCATGTAGACTCGGTTTGACCTACTACCCCAATTGAGTTCCGTTTCGACCTTCTTTTTCATTATGTCAAAGAACAAGAGTGATGTCTCCTCTTCGCCCGGTGGCTTTAAGGGCTTGGCTCCCATCAACGATTAATCGGACGAGAATAAAGAGAGAGTCCGAAGATGGATAGGACCAACTATGAGTTGTGGTCCATGCAGTTTATGATCCTTATGCAGTGCAATAACAAGGAGCACATTCTGACAAAGTCAGAGTCGAGGGATAAGGTTGGGAACAATGCTTCGTGGAGGCAAGATATATGTACATACGTGTTTGGATCTCTGGGACTCTTACCACATAAATCGTCAACGACATTGTGAACCAGCCCACCGTCACAGTTCTGGCAGCCACGTATGTCTAAGTGAAGAAAGAGGCCAAGATTCTTCAGCTATAGTTTTGATATATACACGACCAAACAGAGTGACCATCCTCTACATATATTCTACTCTTCGCTTCGCGGCATGTTTGAGAACAAGGTTCAGGAAAGCAGTATGCGTATGCGTTCGGACAGGTCACCGAATACTGATTAAGCGGTATACGGGGGCATACGTGGGGTATATGCGGTTCTACGCAGTTTTCTAATTTTTAATTTAAAAATAAATATCTATGAATTACATTAGCACTGAATTTATTTATCCAAGCAGAGTTAAAAAAGATCTAAGAAAAATGATTCAGGTTAGATGTGTGTGTAAATACTGTTAATTGCCTTATATTTAATCACAAAAAATATTTACCATAAGAACTTCACATATTAGATGATTCGTAATAACAAAACTTCAATACACATGCATGCACTACATGAGCTCATATACTCGTGAAAACAATACATGAGAAAAACATAAAACACTATATATACATAATGGTAAAATGTATTGCAATTATATACAAATGCATGTCATATTCTTACAATAGAATGAAGGGAGAGACAGAGCTACGGAATTAAGGACCTTATTGAGAAGATTGAAAAGGTGGAGCTGCTGGAGCAGTATGCGAGGCATATGCGGGATATGCGGGGTATATGCGGGGCATATGCGGGGAGGGCGCATAATGCACTGATTCATGAAATCGGTTCGGTCTGCATGCCGCATGGGCATATGCGGCCGCATATGCGGCCCGTGCGGCCGATTTCATTGAGAAGCTTCACATCTTCATATCCGTTGCCACTTCTACGGAGTAATAGATGGCAGACAGAAACTCCACAATGGTTAGAGTTTTCTTGGTTGTCCTGGACCAAGAGTATGAGGCTGCACTCGCACAACTTCTTACAGGAGCGAGCACACCTCCCATGGAGGAGGCCTACAATTGCCTAAACATGCTTTTTATCCCACCTACTATCACCACATAGACCTCAACGATGTTGCATCTCGCGTCAGTGGGGGTTTTACACACTTCAGAGGGCATGATCTCCGTGACAGAGGAGGTGGACATTAGTGTGGACCCTACACCTATTATCGTTGTTCATGCCAGTCTGAGGATACATGCTATCAGAAGCATGAATACCCCACATCTACTTGTGTGGCTGAGCAGATTGACCCCCCAGACAGTTCGACTCCTTAAACAGACCTGAAGAACTGGGATAAATACGTAGTACAAAACTCCAAGGCATTATTAGAGGAACATATTTAATCGTAGCAGAAAAAATATTCTTTATTTCACAAATATAAGATTGAATGACAGAACAATTTTAGACTTCTTTTGAAAATCTAGTAATATTATATAGGAATCATCGATAGCTACAAGATAAAACCTGTGCTCCTAATGGTCAAGGACATAACCGGATCCCAGATATCAAAATGTACCAATTCAAGTAAAGAAGTATTGCTACAACTCTGACAACCAGGATAACTAGAACGATGATGCATCTCAAGTTGACAAGACTCGCACTGAAATGTAGATCTGGATGGAATCTGATAGAGGACTCTACACCGCTTCATTAGAGGAAGATGATCGAACAGAAGATGCCATATGTAGGGGGAGATAGACCCAATGAGAATGGAAGAAGCACCGCCATACATAGATTGGACTAGTCTGTACCCTCGTGCTCACGACCACATCCTATCACCCTACTAATGAGTATATTCTGAAACACAAGATAAGAGGAATCAAAGATGGTATGCCAATGTAAACTCTTGATGATTTGATTAATAGATAATAAATTCATTGAAAAATCAGGTACATGAAAAACATTCGGTAGGTGCATGGACCGCGTCAATCGAATCTCCCCATGTCCTGTAACAAGGAAATGTGTCTTGTCAACATTAACAATTGTTCTATCATGAGAAACAATTATGTAGGAAGTGAACCGAACTCTGTCTCCACATAGGTGATGAGAGGCACCTGAATCCACAGTGCCCTGTGATAATTACTAAGGGTATATGCTATACCTAACGTACTGGCAGAGGTTGAGGGCCTTGAGAGGCAACGATGCCGGATGAACACGATGGAGTACTAGAGGGTCCAGAAATGAGAAGCATGGTCCTTCTCAGACGGAAGACAAACTCATCGAACTTCTGGTCAATAGCAAAGGTAGGAGCAACGAGGGTTCTCTCTGAGGCTGTAGGCTCAAAGTGAGGTGCGAGACTATTGTAAGCCGTCAGATCAAGATGATCTAAACGGTAGATGCTACTCGATGCTGACCCACCTTCTTCGTGAGCGGCAACTCTGGTGATTCTCCTATGAACTCACAGCTTCTCCTCCTTGCTCCTCCGAGTCAGGTGTCTAAACCTGCTCAACGGCATGGGCAGATGCCAGAAAGCCTTGCTTAGAATAGTATGTGTCCTCGAAGTGACCAAAGCGATGACAATAGGTGCACGACTGATATGGACGAGCACCTCCCCCGCCACAAGCACCGTGACCTCTGAATTGAGAAGCTCCTCTTCGAGTGCGAGATGCGGCCATCATCACAGAGGTCTAAAAGGAGGCCGGCGAAGGGATAATGACCCTGATGAGTATGCGGTGTGCTTCCTCCATGGGAGGTATGGTAGCATCCACAAGTAACTAGGACCACACGACATCATACTCAGGATTAAGAGTCGTCAAAAAGATACCAAAAATGGTAGGGTTCCTGTATGCCTTCTATTGTTGCAATATCGCTGCAAGAGGCATGGAGCCATGAAACTTCTCAAACATGTCACTGAGAGACGTGTATAAGGTGTGGAGAGGACAACCATTCTGCATGATCGTGAAGATGTCATGCTGGAGCTGCAGTATCTTTGTCTCATTCCTTGCCTATGTGGTGGTGATGATGTCCCACATCGCCTTGGTAGTGGGTTGATGTCGGATATCATTAGGTATCTCCACAACTAGGGTACATGATAGCAACACGCGTGCATATGCATCATCTGCCTCTCAAGAGGCATTAACCCTAGTCTTGTCAGTCGGCTCTTCCTGTGTCAAAATGTGCTTCTTCCCATTGCACTGTATAAGGTTAATGAACTGCATGGCTCACAACTTGTCGTCGCTCCCATCCATATTGACTATGGGAGCTAAACTTTTGAAGGCGCCCGAAAATGTGATGTCAACCTTGTTCTTTGATATGATGCCGGAGAAAGATGTAGACTATGGCTGTAAACTGAAGTAAATATAACTACATGAACATATGGGGAATCAGTTGTGTGTGCAGACTAATCAACAACCGTTCTCATCAATCAAGGAGGCGCTCTGGGGCACGCTGATGAATCTAGAGGTCTGATTTCATCGATAATGACCCAAAATCAGGTTGTTGGAGGACCTCATGAGGTGCGACAGGTGAAGGCCAGTGCCATAGATGGCTGGAAATTGCCCTCTAGAGGCTGCAGCTGCCACCGGGGGCCAAGAGGGGCAGCAAGAGGTGGCTGCAAACTGCTGTGTAGCTTCTGCTGCAGCTGTGGCTACAAAGAGTGCCGCATGGAGGGGCTGCGAGATCTGGAGATGTCGCTAGGGCAAAGGTCGGGCATGTGCAGAGGTAAATGATGCCAAGAGAGGGCTCGACACGAGGAAACTGCACCGCGCAGAGGGGCTAGAGGTCCGCACTGTGGTGCACGGTGGCCAGAGATGCCGTTAGGCAGTGCATGGTGGCCGAAGGTGCCATGCGGGAGGGTCCCTCTAGTCGGCAGCAATGAGAGGAGAGGCCGGTGGTGGGGAAAGGGGACTAGGGCACAACTCTCTAGTTTAGGACCGTCGCTCTGATACCGTATGGAAAGAGAATGCTCAATTGATTATTCATGCATCATTAGGCTTCTCTTATGTTAGGATATTGTGGTTGTATTACAATATTCATGTTATCCAGTCCTTTAGTTGTAATTTACCCATAGAGCTTTTCTCCTATATAAGAGATCTCTAGGGTTTCATAATAAACAACTCTTGATTTTCCCTCAACATGGTATCAGAGCGACGGTCCTAGACCGGAGCCTGTGCCCTAGTTCCGTGTCCCCACCAATAGCCCCGCTCGACTGAGGAGCGCCGCCTCTGCAAGCCCTGCCCGATTGAGGAGCCTCGCCTCTACAAGCACGAGGAGCGCCGCCTCTGCTAGCCTCGCTCGCGCGTGAGGCTTTCCATCCCTCTCAGGGCACACGCGTGCGCATGAGCGCCCTCCTGCGCGCGCCTACGCGTGAGCGCCCTCCTGCGCGTGAGCGCCCTCCTGCGCGAGTCCCTCCTGCACGCGAGTTCCTTGCGCGCGAGCCCTCCTGCGCCCTTTTGCGCGCGAGCCCCTTGCGCGCGTGCCAGCGGTTCCACGCAGGTCCTGCCCCCTGTGCGCCTGGTGCGCGTGATCGGGCTGTGAGCAGTATCGCCTTGTACGCGTATCTTCTCTTGTGAACAGTATCGCCCTTGCTGTTCACGCGGGTCTTCTCTTGTGAACAGTATCGCCCTGTGCACGTGATCCACCTGTGAGCAGTATAGTCTACCTCTTCCAAAAGAAAAGAAGAACTTCAAGGCATGGAAGGGGATGTGGAATAAGTCTACATCCACAACCACCTTCATTTATGTCCAAGTAGACATTCTTGTCTAAGCCTCTTGTAGTCCCAGTCTATAGAAAATTGTTGTCATTATGTCTGACAACAAGGTGGACGTTCCATCCTCGGGTGCCTTCAAAGGTTCCGCATCCATTGCCAAGATGGATGGAACCAATTATGAACTGTGGGCCATGCAGTTCACGAGTTTTATGCAGTGTAATGGCAAGAAGCACATCCTCACTACAGAGGAGCCAAGTGACAAGACTGGGATACACGCCTCATTGGAGGCAGATGATGCGTATGCTCGAGTATGGCTATCCGGGACTGTTTCCACGGAGATAGCCAATGATATACTAAGCCAGCCTACTGCAAAGGCTATGTGGGACATTCTTGCCGCGACTTACTCTCAGGCAAAGAATGAGTCCAAGATCCTCCAACTCCAGCATGATATCTTTACATCAAAGCAGAATGGTCGTCCGCTTCACACCCTCTATACTTCTTTGAGGGGTATGTTCGAGAGGCTGCATGGGTACATACCTTTGACTGCTACACCAGAACAGCTTAAAGCATATAAAGACTCTGTGATGACTGGGGTATTCCTTGCAGCCCTGGATCCAGAGTATGATGCAGCTCGTGCACAGATTCTTACTGATGCTACGATACCTCCGATGGAGGAGGCATATCGGAGATTGAGCAGACTATCTATATCCTCTGGTAGTACCATACAACAGCAGACATCTTCAGCGATGGCAGCCTCACGTAGAGGCAGTCATACAACATATCGTGGCCGAGGAAGCTCAAACCGTGGTAGAGGAGGTGGTAGTCGAGGTCGATCATGCACTTTTTGTCACAAGACATGTCATTCTGAGGAGACCTGCTACTCTAAGCATGGGTTTCCAGCGTCAGCCAGAGTTGCAGAGCAGACACAACAGACTGGGAGTTTACCTGATCAGAGGTTTGATGAGTTTGTAGCAAGACTGAGAGAGATTATGCCTGGCACATCTGCGTCTACCAGTTCTCCTTCAGGATCTTCGGAGGTGGCTGCTTCTGCTTCAGCATCCACGACAGGTACGACATTTGCCTTTACTACGTGTTACAAGGTGGATCTATCAGAATGGATCATGGATTCAGGTGCATCACACCATCTCTGTGGTGACAGAGGTCAGTTTAGTGTTTTTCATCCTGTTCGATCTGAACGATCGGTGGTGATAGCTGATGGTACATATTCCCCTATTACTGGTCAGGGGGAGGTGCAGTTGACTCCTACATTGAGACTTTCTAATGTTCTCTATGCACCTAAATTTTCAATGAATTTGCTGTCAATTAGTCAAATCACCAAAGATTTACATTGTCGTGCTATATTTGATCCATCTGCTCTTGTGTTTCAGGATATACTTACGGGCAGAGTGATTGGAACTGGCCGTGAGCAAGGGGGCCTTTACAGACTTGTGCAGTCTTCATATGCTGGTGTCTCATCCTCCCTACGCACTGGGTCTGTTTCTCCGTATATGTGGCATCTGAGATTTGGTCATCTTCCTCTGCAAAAGCTGGTTTATGTTCTCCCTCAGATTTCTCCTCGCTCTACTTTCCAGTGCGAGGCCTGTCAGCTTGGTAAGCACCACCGGTCTTCTTTCCAGAGTCGTCAAAGTCCGAGTAGTTATAGTCTGTTTGAGTTGTTCCATTTTGACATTTGGGGTCCTAGTCGTGTCTCTGATCATCAGGGGCACAGATTTTATCTTGTTGCTGTTGATGAGTTTTCTAGGTTATGTTGGGTTTTTCTTCTCAAGAATAAGTCTGATGCTGGTCCTGTTATTCAGTCGTTTATTAATGAAGTTAAGAACATTTTTTCTGCCAGAATGAAGTACATGCGCTCAGACAATGCTCTAGAATTCTGTACTTCTCAACTTTCTCGATTTCGTCAAGCTCAGGGTATTGTGCATCAGACGTCTTGTCCTTATACCTCCCAACAGAATGGGGTGGCTGAGAGGAAACACCGTCATCTATTGGATGTCACCAGGACTCTCTTGATTCAGAGCCGTGCTCCTCATTCCTATTGGGGAGATGCGGTTCTAACTGCTTGTTACCTAGTGAATCGTATGCCTTCTTCTGCGCTAGGGGAAAAGGTCCCGTTCTTGATTGCATTTTCCGAGAAGGATCTTTTCTCCCTTACGCCTCGTGTTTTTGGATCAGTTGCGTTTGTTCATAAGTCCTCTCCTGGTCTTGACAAGCTTTCCCCCAGATCAGTTAAATGTGTGTTTGTTGGGTATTCCAAAACCCGAAAGGGCTATCGTTGCTTTGACCCTGTTCGACGACAGTATTACGTCAGTGCTGATGTCACCTTCTTTGAGTCTATCATGTATTTTTCACCCACAGGTGACAGGCTTGCTTCTTCGGAGGATGGTGAAGATATTTATATGCCTCCACCTCCATCACCACCACCACCACCATCACCACCACCACCGCCGCCACCACCACCTCCGCCGTCTCCTATATTCTTTCCACAGGTCTACCAGCGAAGGCCTTCGGCTCAAGCGCCTCCTCCATCACCCAGCACGTTCGAGGTATGTCTTGATCATTTGAGTTCTTCTGATGGCAAGGGTGATTTGATTACACAGAATGAGCTACAGGTTGTTGATGATACTTCTTCAGCCAATATTGATGATTTGGATATCCCTATTGCACTCCGGATGCAGAAGCGAGCACGTACATTGAACCCCAAGTATGGGTTGGACTTTGGTTCTCATGTTTCCTTGGGACGTTTATCCAAGGACTTCCAGCATTTTGTTGTGAGCTTGTCTGCCATACAGATACCACGCTCATATCAGGAGGCCCTGCAGAGTAGCCAGTGGCGCTTGGTCATGGAGGAATAAATGGCAGCATTACAATCGCGTGGTACATGGAGTGTTGTTCACCCTCCACCAGGTGCGTCTATTGTTGGCAGCAAATGGGTTTTTACTGTCAAGCAGCATGCTGATGGTACAATTGATCGTTACAAGGCCAGATTGGTTGCTCGTGGGTTCACCCAAACATATGGGGTGGACTATCATGACACGTTCTCACCTGTGGCACATCATTCTACCTTACGGATTCTTATTTCCGTTGCTGTAGTGCGAGATTGGCCTCTCTTCCAGTTGGATGTCAAAAATGCTTTCTTGTATGGTGATTTGCAGGAGGAAGTTTACATGCAGCAGCCTCCTGGGTTTGCTGCTGAGGGGGAGTCCAGTATGCTGTGCCGTCTTCACAAGGCCATTTATGGTCTTAAGCAAAGTCCAAGGGCATGGTTTCAGAAGCTCTCAGAATTAATTGAACAGAAGGGCTTTGTTAGATCTACAACAGATCATACTCTCTTTGTAAAGAGAGACTAGCGAGGTATTGTAGTCATCTTGGTTTATGTTGATGACATTGTTATCACCGGTAGTGATGCACAGGGAATTGAGGCAGCAAAGGACTTCCTTGGACAGCAGTTTGTTACCAAGGACTTGGGTATGCTTCGTTACTTCCTAGGACTGGAATTTGCACGAAATCAACATGGTATGGTTATGACACAAAGGAAGTATGTCACTGATCTCTATCTGAGACAGGAATGACAGGATGTAGACCAGCGACTACCCCAATGGATCCTAATATTAAGCTTCATGATGATGGATCTGAGGAGGTGGATAAGAGACGCTATAGAGAACTGGTAGGGAAATTGTTGTATGTTACTATTAGTAGGCCTGATATAGCTTTGCTGTGAATAAAGTAAGTCAGTTCATAGAGCAACCCAGGCACATATGGATGCTGTGTTTATGATTCTGAGATACTTGAAGTCATCTCCAGGTGCAGGCCTTTTGTTTAAGAGAGATACATCTCTCTCAGTTACAGGGAGTGCAGATGCGGATTATGCTGGATGTCCGAATGACAGGAAGTCTACTTCAGGCTTTACTGTATTTATTGGTAGCTCGTTAGTCTCATGGAAGAGTAAGAAACAAACTGTTGTTGCTCGATCCAGTGCAGAATCAGAATATAGAGCTATGGCCCAAGGTAATGCTGAGATGATGTGGGTCAAATCTGTCCTCACTAATTTAACGATCGACGTACCTCTTCCTATGCAACTTAACTGTGATAATCAGGCAGCATTATTTATAGCTAACAATCCCGCATTTCACGAAAGGACAAAGCACATTGAGGTAGATTGTCATTATACTCGTGACCTGATCCAAAAGGGACTTATCTCAACATCCTATGTTGCATCCAGAGATCAGATTGCAGATATGTTTACAAAAGCTCTAGTTAGAGGTCCTTTTCATCATTGTTGCTCCAAGCTGGGCATGATAGATATATATGCTCCAGCTTGATGGGGAGTGTTAGGATATTGTGGTTGTATTACAATATTCATGTTATCCAGTCCTTTAGTTGTAATTTACCCATAGAGCTTTTCTCCTATATAAGAGAGCTCTAGGGTTTCATAATAAACAACTCTTGATTTTCCCTCAACATCTTATATAGAGAGGAGAAATCCTCTTGGGCAAATTACATAGTAGAGACAGCGACAAAAGGAATAAAATAAAATAGAACAAGATAAAATAACTCTTAACAGAGCTCAAGTGTTTGATCACATGAATGAAGTGATTGATCACTATGCGAATCAGTGGGAAACCAGAAGACAACACTGTTGGTCAGAAAGAACCACGTGATCAATCACGTCAACGTAGTCTGGGTAAGTCTGGACCGCGAGGGCCACAAACGAGTTTCACTACAAAGCCTTCCACCAGAAACTTGTGTGGGAGACTCTGACACGAAGTTGGAAGTCTAGAACCACAAAAACATGAAGCAAATGAAAGGAGAGGTTCCATGAAAACTCCCATCTGGTACCATATGGGAAAACACGCAACCAAGAAGGCAATCTCATGAACTCAAGGAGTTGCGTGGAAAACCCCTTCCCAATTGAAGGGAAAACCACGACCACGAGAGGGGATGGCATAGCCCATATAATTTTTTAGGGTTTCTTCTTTTCCGATTAATCATGAATGTTAGGTGTGCACCGTATTTATAGGGGTAGGAGTTAAAGATATTCACACCCAATATCCGTTTGCACAAGTACATTTCTCTGCATTCAGTAATACCATTTCAACATGCACGCAGTCCCTGCCTTCTCCCGCACCATTCCTCGCTTAGGTGCACTATCCTTTTAGATCAGCTGAAGGATTACATTCATGTCTATGACTTCTGTGTGGATTTACCAGGAATATGGTGGCTGATAGGGTTGGAAATGATGGCGAAGCTGTCAGATACTGGCTGCATGAGCTCCATGATGGGCTTGAGCCTTGGGGGTATAAAGTTGCTTCCAGTATCATTTTTTTGTATAGAGATCCAAACTTCAATGTGGGGAAAAGCTTTGTTGTTGTAGAGATCCAAACTAGCCGACCCTACTTACCATGGAAAAAGGCTTTGTTGTTGTTGTGATGGAGATCCAAACTCCCATGTTTAATTCTGACGTCACTGTCATTTAGTAGTTTTTACCTGTAGTTCACTAAAGGATTTGTGTACGAATATGTGAGTTTGAGTTCTGCGTGCAAACATTAATTATATAAGGATATATTTGTTACTGTTAAGTCTTGCGTGGCCACATGCAATTTCGGATTATTATTAACCCTCGAACGAAGAGAAAACAGGGTGTGCTTATTTATGCATCGAAAGTGGAAGGGCTGACATAAAAGATGTGATAAATGGGATAATTACTTGACATGTAGCTATTGCAAGTATGATTAACTACTGGGGAACATAAATCTATTTAGCTTACAAATCTATTTAGCTTACATGAAAAATAGCTACAAATATAGCTGGAGTGTCCTCTCTATGTAAAGCGAACTTGGACTAATGCAGTCACACTTGCTAATCTGTTTTTAAAACGAGGAATCGATTAAGCATGGAACTGATACCAAAGTTCTTTTATGTGACTGATTTCACATGCTGTCAACAACATACTCTCATAACATCCGTTCTATTCTCCTAGCCTTGTGACAGAGAGCTAAGCACTTGGCTTATCCATGTAGGAATCTTTGTGTTATATTATGACGGTAAGGACATTATACCATTTTCATACAATTATGATGAGGTGATTTGCCTTGATAATAACTTTCGCTTTATATGTGCAAAGAGATTTAAAGCTCCCCCTCAAGATAAATAGCAAAATAAGATTACGCTTTTCACTAACTAAATATATAAAATATAAGTTTACATATCGAATTTGCCAGGAATTGGGCCCATTTCAGTTCGTTGTTTCTTCTTTCTCAATGCTGAGCGGATGTGTTTTCATTACAGGGGGTGGTAGTTTCTGATGTAGTAACGAACTCAACCTACTGCGTGTATGACTCAGATGTCGCTACTGGTTATGGTGTTGGTGCTTTTCTGTTTCTGCTCTCTGGTGAGTCAGTACTGATGGCTGTCACAAAATGCATGTGCTTCGGGAGGCCTCTGGTTCCTGGTAGCAATCAAGCTTGGTCCATCATATATTTCGGCTCTTCCTGGTATGCCCTTTCCTGCAAAAGAGTTGAAAACATCGTCATTTGTGCTCTTGGTTTGATCTATTCATAAGAAATTCCTATGTCCAAATGACACCATTTGCAGGATGACCTTCTTAATAGCAGAGGCCTGCCTGATTGCTGGTGCAACAAAGAACGCTTACCACACCAAGTACAGGGGCGTCATATATGCTCAGAACTGGACTTGCGAATCCCTGCGGAAAGGCGTGTTTGTTGCAGGTGCTGTTTTTGTCGTCTTCACCATGATCCTCAATGTTTATTATTACATGTACTTCACCAAGGCTACGAGCCAAGTTGCACGCAAAACCAGCAAAGCTCACGGAGGCGTCGGCATGACTGGCCATGTCTAGTGGCAACATTGCCCATGCAAGGTAACTGCCGCGATCTATGCTTCATAGTGAGTGCTTGGCCCATATAATCCGATAGTCGATATAGGGGTGGTAGATGACTACTTTAGTAGGGATTGTCTTTTGCTGTTTCTATCTATGGTAGGTGGGGTTTTGAGGACTGACATCAGACATTGTAACGGTTGGTTGAATTTAAGTGAACGAGAGACATGATCATCCCCTGTAATTGTCGTATAGGCGCTATTGTGGAAATCAAAAAGGTGATGGAAATCCATTGCAGTTTATTTATTTAGGAGAGGTAAATCTAAATGTTTGTCAGTGTTATCTGTTTCTTGGCCTTCAATAGTTTCTTTATGGGAGGGGCTGTTACATTGCACAAGCGAGCGCAAATGCTTGGCCAAGAACATATGCTTCCATGTAACGTCAATTTCCAATCAGGTAATTCTGCTGGTTGCGGTTCATGCCGGTGATTTATCACTACCCTCTTTTTGGAAATGATTTCTCTCGACTGTCTTCTAGATTCTATTGCATGTAGCGGACTAGGGAAGGTGTTGGGAATCACAGAAGCGAAACACGCACAAACGATCAAGCAAGCAAGCATGAAGACACATTGATTTACAAGGTTCACTTGTAACTAGGCTATGCCCTTGAATGTCGGCAATTGGTTTTCATTATGTGTAGAAAAAAGAATACAGAGGATACAAAGAGCCTTGATCTTATGGGAATTTATATACTACTCCTGGTACATATGGATTCCTGATGCAAACGTATCCGGATATCCAAATAGAAAAGAAATCTGTCATAAAATGGTTATGGTGGTGGTGGTGGTTGGGGGGGGGGGTGTTGCATACGACGGTTTTCCAATGGTGTCCAACAGATCCGATGATTAAGATTCAAGGCATATCAAGAGAAGATAAGTTGATCATTGCTTTTACAATGCCATTCACAAAGGAACAATGCTAAAATACGAATTTCTCTGTACATGTTTTGTTTCAGTTTTAAGTTGATCAGTCTAGTTAGTAGGACTGCAATTGAATGCTCTTACACCAAGCTAGGTTCACGAATAACTTATCAAGATGTAGCTTACGCAAAGTACACACAATGACAGAGACGATGATTTATGTGAAAAACCCTACAGAGAGGGAAAAACCACGAGGGTTCACAATCCTTAATCTCCTTCACTAGAGATTAGGACTCTCTTCACTAAGATAAGTTCCAATGAGGGCGATGAGTACAATATAGAGATAAGGATAGGTAAACAGTCTCTCATCCAAAGATCAATTTACCCATATAAGCACAATAACTCAACACTCCCCCTCAAGTTGGGCATACATGTCCACCACGACCAATTTGCCTACATTCAACTCAAATTGTATTTCATGTAACTCCTTTGTAAAGAGATCAACAACCTGATCAATAGACTTCAGGTAAGGAAAATACAATGATCCAACATTAATCTTCTTACAAATGAAGTGTCTATCAATCTCCAAACGGTTCCTTTTGTCATGCATTATAGAATTATTGGCCAAGTTTCTTGTAGCTTTGTTGTCACAAAACATTTTCATTGTCATACTAACCTTGATGCCCAAGTCATGGAGTAGAATTTAAGCCACAATTTATGTATTGTCATTTGTAAAAGCTTTATATTCCGCTTCAACTTGATCTTGAAACCACATAATGTTTCTTATTTCTCCAAATAACCAAAATTTTTGCATAGATATATTGCATAACCTGAGGTGGATCTTCTATTATCAACATAACCACTAGTCAACATCAATGTATCCTTCAATAGTGACGTTGGAATTTTTTTTTGAACATAAGACCTTTTCTTGGTGATCTTTTTATGTAGAATAGAATTCTATTTACTGCATTAGCATGAAGGGTGGTAGGAACATGCATGAATTGACTCTCTGCCTTTACAATGTATGCAATATTCGACCTAGTAAGTGTAAGATACTTATTTGCCTCAATAGAGTTAGTAGTAGGCTCGCATCCCTACATGCCACAGTTCTTTAATAAGTCTAGAGCATATTTTCGTTGACTTAGACACATACCTTATGGAGATCGAGCCATCTTAATACATAGGAAGAACTTTAACTTCCCCGAGTCCTTTGGTTCAAATTCTGTTGCAAGTGTTTTCTTTTTCTTTTTTTTGGGAAAGTTCTCCTTCGTCGTCACCTGGTAAAGATCATGTCATCAACATACACTAAAAGAAAAGATAAATTTTTTGCCATTCCTCCTTATAATCAGAGTGTGATCTCCATGTAGTTGGGTATATCCATTCCTAATCATGACCACGCAGAGACGTTCAAATCAAGCTATTGGCGACTGCTTTAGTCCATATAAAGATTTTTTTGATTTGTAGCACTTGTTATCCTTCTTGATCCCATGTGGCATTTTCATATACACTTCATTCAGATGACCATTCAAGAAAATAGTTTTCACATCTAACTGACACAATTTCAGGAAAAATAAGTTGCTAGGCAAATAACAATCCTGATTGTATTCATCTTGGCAATATGAGCAAATGTCTCCAAGTAGTCAATCCCATATTTTTGACTGTAACCTCTAGCCACAGGGCGAGCTTTGAATCTATCAACATTCCCATCAATATCATATGTGATTGTGTATACCTATTTAGAGCCAACAAAGCGAACGCCTTCGGGAGCATCAAAAATATCCCAAATGTTATTTTTAACCAAAGCATCCATTTCTTCCTTCATAACATTGATCTATTTCAGATACCCTTTAGCTTCATCAATATTTTTGGGAACATAAGCAACATCAAGAGAGGTAATAAAGCATTTATGTCTCAAACTTATCTCGGTGTAAGCAACAAAGTCCTCCATTGGATAATTATATACGTCTGTCTTCATCACTGAAAGAAAGTCTCATCTAGGCTCTCATCAAGTTCTTTCTTCAAGGGACTGGAGAAGTATGAGAGTGCGCGCTTTGCCATTCCGTCGCACTGGTAGACCAAAGCAACCATATATTTTAGAAGTCAATCATCAAGTGGGAAAGAAAGTCATTTTCATGGGATAAGCTTTCGAATCGAAATGACTGAGTAAATGCTCAAACAATTCTAATAGTTTTTTTCATAGCAATAGGACGATCATCCGGTAAAAGGTTGGCATTATCAATATGAGTAACAAGAGAGAGAGAGAGGAACACTTGCAGGGTTTTCATGACCAAGATCACCCATGGAAAGGTTGACATCATTGTCTGAAGAAATGTTGACATCATGGTAAGAGGAAAGGTTGACATCATGGTTCAATATCATCTCTTCTCCGTCTTCATCACTTTATTCGATTTCTTTCGTCTACTATAAGTCTATCCAAATCTGGCCCTATCCTCATTGTTGTTGTCTCTATCTTGCTCAATACCCTCCCCCACATGGATAATCTCTTGTATGTTACCAAGAAAGTAAATCCCATTCTCATTTTTCTTAACATCTATATTCACAGACTCCCCCTAAGGAAAGTTCTTACTCACTCTCAAAGAAAGTGACAACCTTACTCACATGAAAATGATGTGCCACAGGGTCATAACATTTGTAGCCTTTTTGGGTTCCAGAATAACCAAGAAAGATGTACTTCATGGCTTTTGGATCCAACTTTCGCCAACCTGGTCCAGAGTTATGAAGAAAGCAGACATATCCAAAAACACGTGGGTTCAACTGAAAGGAGAGGTATCCAGATGGATGATGGATAATGGAGTTATCTTCCCAATTACGATTGAAGGTGTCCCATTAATCAGATAAGCAACAATCAATCTCCCCAAAAATTATGACACATTACACTGAAGTATGAATGCTCTGGTGACATTCAATAAATGATGGTTTTTCTTTTCATCAATCCCATTCTATTATGGCGTAACTACAAGAGGTTTCATGAGTGATACTCTTATCATCAAAGAAGAGCATTTAGGGAACACTCCAAGTACTCCTTGGCATTATCAACCTTGAGCGTTCTTGCTCTTGTGGCATACTGAGTGCTTATCATATTTATAAAGTTCTTTATAGCAGCATGTACTTCACTTCTATGTTTTAAAAGGTACACATAAGTACTCTATGAAAAGTCATCAGTGACAGTGGTACATATGGCCACCCATGCTCTTCACAATTGACGGACCCCAAACATTAAAATACAATATCTCAAATACATAAGTAGATTTACCAGTAGATGAAGGAAACATAATAAGTGTTTGCTTTGCAAATTGGCAAAGCTCACGTTGCAAATCATCCTCAGACAATCCAAAGAAAATCTCAGGCATTAACTTATGTAAAGAAGAAAGATTGATATGACCAAGATGTTCATACCATTTTTGTACTAAAATGAAGTTGTCATTTTCAAGGCAAGCTTTCATCACAAGATCTTGACCCACTCGAGCTGGAAGATGATATCATTTATCCTCAACCAATCCATTTCCAATCGTATTGCTTGTCTGTAAGTCTTATAGAACACATGACTTGTGATCAAAAATCAACAAGCAGTTCAATTCTTTAGTCATCTTACTAAGTGACAAAAGATTTATTGGGAAATCAGGGACACGAAGTGTGTCGATAAGGAGGAATCGAACGAAAATGCAAATCGCTTCCTTTCTAGTAACAATAGTAGGAGACCTGTCTGCAACCACAACTTTTTTTCTCCTAGATGATAATTTATAATCATGAAACATCATAGGATCACATGCCGTGTGATCTGATGCACCATTGTCAATAATTCACTCAGATTTGATAGAGCAAGCATTTGCCTGTTCACCTCGTATTAAGAGCTGAACTACTGTCTGTCAACTGCAAAGAGGCATTTCCTTTTATAAGCGGTTCCGTCAAGAAGGATTGTAACTCCATGATGGTATCATTTGCCAAGTCAGGTTCTTTGGATGCTCCAAATATCAGAGTGTCATTCACCTACAAATTTGTGCCCTTTAGACTTTGAGTATCTCTCACAGACATTTAATCAAACACCTTGAGTTCAATATGAATAGCAGTTTCAGCATTTATAACCCCAAATAACAGCAACTATCTCAAGCGATAGAGGCAACCGCATGCTTCAACAGAGCGGGAAAAAACACATCCCTCACTCCTAACTCCTTGGATGGGTTGTTGTCTAGAACACAACAACCCTCTTTGTCTAGGAGAAAAAAATGCGTACAATTTTGAAACAGAACATAGCAGCAACATCGGCAACAACGAAGGGATTCACCGTGCCCTTAGAGGCGAAACTTAGGCTCATGGCAGAGGTTAGGCCCTTCACAAAAACCACCAAACAAATGGTTTCAGATTTCAGTTTTGACAAGCACAATTTCTTCCATGGCAAGAGCTTCATATTTGGGTGAAAACCCAACTCCAACACATCGACCTCTGCGCTGTAGACACTCAAACGGAGACCTCAACGAGGCTTCGATACCATATTAGAATCATACGCACAATGCACACACAAAGATGGATACAAGGATTTACGTGGAAAACCCTACAGAGACGGAAAAACAATGGGGACTTACAATCCCAAATTTCCCTCACTAAAGATTAGTGCTCTCTTCACTAAGATAAGTTCCAATGAAGGGAGATGAGTACAATATATACAGTAGGATTGGTAAACGGTCCCTCATTCAAAGATCTCTTTACCTATATAAACACAATAACTCAACAAGTAGGAAGGAGTCAGGTACGAGTTTCACAAATATGTGCGGGCTTTGTTGGTATTCCTCAATAGGTTCGGTTTGACCAACTCCGAGAAGAAACTATATATGTTGGATTTTTTTATTCTTCAATGTGTTTGGATGGGCCATAATGATCCCTTATTATCTTGGAATAAAGGCTTTACGCTGGTAAACAAGCAATTCTATGATAAGGTGGTAATCTATTATATTTATCTACAATACTTATTCCTTCCTTATCCCTCAAAATGATCGAATAAGAATGATAGATAAATCCTACTTATTCTTATCTATCTTTATTCCATAATCCCAATCCGAACTAGCCAAATGATAAAAAAAGGAATCAAAATTTAGTTGCTTGGATGCATTTTGTATCCACTTATTATGTAGTAAGCTATCTCATGATAAATGGTCACATCGTGATTGCATCATTTATTATGTCTTTGTTTAGAGTACTTATCCTTTTTGTATATCTCAAAGCAATAAAAAAAGAACAAATGATTCACCACACTTATCCTTTATCCCACCTTATTTACGGGAAAAGGCAACAAAGTGAATTTGGAGCCCTTGGATTGGAAGTGGGGTCTTTCCTTTTCATTTGGAAGATGGGAAGGCAACGTTCGGTTTAGCATCTCTCTCTTGTCAATTCTCCAAATGATGAGTTCCAATCGGTCCTTTCCTAAGATATGTAATGTGGTGGTGGGGACACATTCATGCACACATTCTCTCTCTGTCTCCAGCAGTCATGAAACGAGGGCCAATAGAGTAGAGGACCATTCTTCCCAATATATCTACCACGTTCTAAGGTGTGGATAAGACCCCAAAGGGAAGGGGAAGGAAAACACATCAATGCGACAGACCAAATGGGTCCCCATCGTGCAATGATATCTCTCCCTCACTGTAGACAAGGAGTTCTTGAGAGCCTTTTTTCTCCGTTAGACTTGTCCTTTTCTTTTTCTTCTTTTGCAGCTTCTCTACGTGAATGCCTTGTGAAGCTGGTTTGTTAAGGTACTTAGAATGGCGTGGTTTTAAAATTCAAGTTTTCTTACGATACAATTGAATTGGATATTATCAGAATGTACTTTCCTTTAAAGAGTATCATTAGACGACCAAATGCCCGACAAGGATATTGGAAAACCGATGTCACCTCTTTGGCAAACGTGCTGTGTCTACCAGAGCCTCTGACCAACCAAACAACATAGGAAGTCTACCTAACAAGGACGAAGAAGGAGATCAACATAAAAATAAATCAAACGAACTTGACATCAAAGAAGAAAGCGCAGCCTTCCAACTCTTTTATCTTATAAAAGAGGACGAGAGGATCACGGGGCTTTATTTTCTTGTTGAGGAAAGGCAATAAGAGCTCCTCCGCTGTAAGACGGATTACAACGCTTTTTAGTGTAGCATATTTTTGACATTTCATATTTTGACTCAAGCCATTATCAATGAAAATTGAGCCTAACAACTTATTAAGTTCGAATTCAATTGATCATGGTGGCAACCTTAAAAAATGTTTAGTTCTAAGTTATTAAAAAGTAATCCACACCACTTGTAATCAACTTTCACGCTATGCGAGTCTTTAATGAGAGACAAAGTTTTTGATGTATTGCAAATATTCTCTTCTATGTCACGACGAGCAATGGAATTCCTGAACGTTATGAACCTATCCAATCAACAAAGAAGTAGAGCAAACGATCGAAACATAAATCACACATCAGAACATAAGGATCTTAATAATTCGACAATGTGCCTATGTTCACTATTGACGTTACACTCTCTTCTTTGTATTCTCGAAATTGTTATTGGAGTACAATAAGCGTTTGCTCTCAAGTGCTTATTTACACCGCAAATCTAGGCTTAGGATTACATGGAGGGTTACATGGAAGGGTTAGTTGGATCAAGTGAGGTTGATTCATAAATATACGTTACCGATCAATCTTCGCAGAATAAACCTAATCACATATGTACTTATCCCATCTTCTAAATGGGTTGTCGATCCCTTCCTCGACGAAGATTCGCACAACAAGTTCTTACTTCCTCCACAATGATCAGCATCTCAAACTACTCATTTGTCATGGTAAAAAGATGCATATCAAGATTGAATCGTGTTATCTCATGGTAGAAATAAGAATATTGCCATTTAACCAGAAACAAATATGCACGCAGTGGTAAAATCGTGGAAATCCTTATGGCGATTTAATGGGCCTCAAAAGGTAGAAATGTAAATGCCACAATACAATTATGTCTCCTAAACTAAAATATTGCATAATGGAAGTATTCAAGAGTTCCGAGAATATTGCCATATGCTTGATGACTACATGGCAAACGAATCCCTTGTTGTATCTGATTTTATTAAGATGCAAAAAGTTAGATAGATAAAAGATATAGATATAAGAGTTATCACATCCAGTTTAAAATATATAGGGTTTAATGGAGCTGCCCTCAGGGATAGCCAACTTGGTTACTGATGAATCCATGATTCATCGCCTTTATTCTTTTATTTTGGCTAAAATTCTGATTAAAATATATGTAAATATTCATTAATTCTCATTAATTAATATTCTAACCATATTTGTTAATATTATATATTTACCATTCATTTTATCCAAAATAAAATAATAAAGGAAAAAATAAAAATAAAATAAGGATGTATATATGTACTATGTACAGACTGATCCAAATCCGAGACCAGGTCAATATTGACTTGATCGAAAAATAAATAAGTAGGGGGAGTAAGGATCCTAATTTATAAAAGTGTAAGAAAATCAAGATCATCAATGTATATTTACACATGTTTCACCTTGTACATATGTCCATTTATTTTATTTATCATTCATATCATCTCAAATAAAAATATTTTCTTCAGAAAAGTTATTTATAATAATATTTATTAATTTATAAAAATGTCATAAAAATTATTTAATAGATATATAAATAAATATAATGAACCTAAAAGACGTAAAAGCCAACTTCCAAGGTTCATATCTATTTATTAAAAACTCCAAATTGACCAAAACTAACTTTTAAACTTCGTTTTATAACTAATACTATTTATTAAAAATACAAAAATAAATTAGAATAAAATGTGTGAGTTTTGACGTTTGGACCTCTTTGTATATATGTACTATATGCATATAAGTCTTCTTCATTTTTATTTAACTATTCCTAATCCCATTTAACTTAATTCTTCTTCTAGTGCGTTCATAAAAAGTAAAAAAATATAAAAATACAACTTAAGATTATTATTAATAAATGCAATAAATCTCGAAGTTACAAAGCCGTAACCCTAAACTCCCGAACCTCATAACTCGACCATATGAAATCCGAATTAAATGCACTCATTTTTAAAATTCATTTTATAAAATTATCTATCAAATGAAACTGATTTCACTAAAATCGGAGTTAATATGTAAAATGTAGGTTTTGGGATCCTATTGGTATAAATTGTACATTGTATCTTAATCTTATTTTATTTATGTCATTTCTTGTATTTATATTTTATTAATAATTTTATTAATATTTTATTATTAAATTAAAATATTTATTTGGTTATTTATTTATTTATTTACTTACTTACTTACTTATTTATTTAATTATTTAAATTTAATTTAATTCACATTTACTATAATTATTTAATTATTTTTATTTTATTTTGTATTTTCTCTCGCCTCTTTCTCTTTCCTCCACCTTCCTTCTCCCTTCCCATTCCCCTTCTTCCTCCCGTTGCCCTTCTTCCCTCTGCCTCTCCTTCTTTACTTCCCTGCCAACTGCCTGTCGTGCACTCCACGCTTCATTTCTCTTCATCCTCTATAAAAGGAACCTCATACCCCTCCGATTCAATAGATATGCCATTTTCACTCCTTCACCAGTGAGCTCCGCGAGGGAGGGCGAGTGACACGCGTATTCCTTCACGTTGCAGCGAGGTCAAAGTTGAGGTGTCGGCGTGATCGTCATCGGTGTGGAGCTCAGCTCCATCGTGTGCTTAGCCTCCACATCTTCGCCGCTGCGTCGAGGCCATCTCCTGGAGCTATGCGAGCTCCATTCACACGCGACTTCCTCCATCCACTTTCAGGTTAGCATCCTTCATCCTCTTCCTATTCCTTTTCCTTCCCCTTCTTTGATTTCCCTTCGATTTCTCTTCTCAATCTCTCTGTTCTCCTTCATTTCTATGTTGTTTTCTCCCAGTCCGATCCAAAATCCGATTTCTGACCTTATCACCTCCACCATCGTGTATCCCTTCGTTTCTCATTCTATCTCCTCATCATATGAACCCCTCCAACCACGGACGATGGTGGAGCTAGGAGCCGATCCTCCACTAACCTGAGCTCCTCCCTTCTCACCCCTTCTGTTTGCACTGAGACCGAGCATGTGTGCTCGAATAGATTCATCTCTTGCAGGTCACTTGGAAGAGCACCTGAGACTGAACGCCTATTGATGAATATCCATTTCATCACCTTTATTCTATAATTTTGTCCTTAAAAACCCTAGCTATTGCATGCAAATAACATTATTTTGTACATATTAACATTCACTATTTTTTTCTAAATATTGTATATAAAATATTGTTTTTAATGATAAAATTATGGAATAAAGAAAAGAAAAGAAAAAGAATAAAATACCAAAGGTATTTTTATGACCATAAACCACGATGCTTAGGCATCTTGATGACTAAAGTGACTTTGTAAACCACGATGCTTAGGCATCTTGAGGCCTATCTTATTCTTTATTATTATACCTCAAATAAAGAAACTTTGTACATGAATGTTGTAGATAAAAATATATAGAAAAATACAAAATTGAGTTCATACAAAAGGAATATACAATGTACAAGTTATACTCTAAATAACATTCCAAAAATCCAACTCCCCATACCCATATTGTCAAATAAAAAATCAAAATATATCAAAATCACCTGTAATTGTATACAACTTTGAATAATCTATTAAATAAAGGTGGTTTCATATTTTTTGGTGTTAATATATGAAAATTAGATTTTGGACACCTATTGTATTATATACCCGAATGAAATATTCATTTTATTTATTCTTTATTATTTTTATAATTTTACATTTTTATAACTTTGTAAATATTATTTATAGTGTATGTACATATTAAAACTAGAATAAAATCATAAAGAAAACACAAAAATGAAACAATGTACAAATGTACATAGATGAAATACCTACACTTATACCTATATAATTTATACCCCTATTTATTTAAGTGTACAAATAATATCAGAAACTATAATAAAAATATATTTATGTACATAAAAATAAGGTATAGATATATAAAATATAAGAATAAAATAATAATATCAAAAACATAAAATAAAATAACCAAAACATAGATGAATATACATATAAATACACCTTAAAAAATAACTTGTAATAAAAAAACACCAAAAAAATAAAAATCGTATTAAAATACTACATAAATAATAAACATTTTTTATTTTATAATAGAAAATTAATAAAATCATTTACTATTTTTAATTAATTATTTTCGATTAAATCCTGCCTTTTTGTCCTTTAGCGGCTTACATGGACCAATCGCAACACATCTTTTGTTGACCTTAGTCAACTCAGCCTCCAGGTCTCTGAACCCTTTCAGGAATGTCATCTCTCACGATTTCCGTCCTTTTTCTTGGACTTCTCTTCCATCATTTTCGTCGATTAATCATGCAAAGATCAACATCTACCGTCGATAATCCACGCCAAAGCCCTAAATCCTTTGTACATACCTTCGATTCATCCCAAATCGCTGGGTAATAAGGATCTTTGACTTTGTCTATAAATAAGGCCCTCCACCTCCCAGCTCTGTTTTGATCCTTCTCTGAGACTTGAAGTCCCCCATCGTGAGTGAGAGACTGTTCCGGGTGACAACTGGAGCATCCCCGAGCTTTGGGCGAGCGATTCAGGCGAGGTGGAGCGATCCAAGGTGGCCCTCCGGCCACCTCTGCTCCCTGAGCAACCCTCAGGTATGAGCTGCGTCTTTTTATTATTTTAGGTAGATGTAGCTTGTAGCTTTCATTCCATGCATTTTATTCCTGTTTTTAATCATGTTAGTAGAGTAGATTAAGTTAATTATCTCGTCGGAGCTCTAGAGCTCCGACCATGTACTCACAGTGAATCACTCGATCTCCGACTCACCTTTCCACCCCACTCTCTTGCCCTTTCGCTTCTACGCTAGTTCCTACGCTCCAGTCACCCAGATCACCCATGTGATCTAGAGATCGATGC
Source organism: Ottelia alismoides (assembly GCA_037367405.1). Classification (NCBI taxonomy): domain Eukaryota; kingdom Viridiplantae; phylum Streptophyta; class Magnoliopsida; order Alismatales; family Hydrocharitaceae; genus Ottelia; species Ottelia alismoides. The sequence continues at coordinate 2,274,450 of JAZKJV010001419.1, read as the reverse complement.
TCCTCCACCATCGTACATCGAAGCATCCCCATTTCACTCATCCAGAGCGTATCCTGGCTTTAAAATCAGTCGAGGCGATGCTCCTAGAGCCAGTGAACATCTTCGTGTAGGTGCCAAGGCAAAACGACCCCTTCTAGGGCATGATCGCACGTGGACGAGGGTCCCCAAGTGCTCTTCCTTCCCCGACGTGCCAAGACCCCATCGTTGGGTCCTGGATCTTCTGGAGCACATCAATTGACGTGGATGAGCTCCCAGATGTGTAGAGCCCAAGAACTGCATCAGAAACAACCGGTGGGAGGAGAAATCACAGAGCGAAGTTCAGGGAAGGTCACCTTCTTCCTTGTTCTTCGCGCGTAGAAGATACCGTCCGATGGAAGATGTACCTCCAGTTCTAATCTCCACCGTCTGCTCTGCGCTCGCCTCGGCCGTTCGATGGAGTCCATGATCAGATCAGAACCAATCATCGGCGAAGCGATATTGCAAGACGGCAACGCGACACATGGCAAGTGGATCGTCGTTAGCCGCACGATGGCACACGCCTAGTGGGGATAATTTACATATTTCACCCCCATTCTTTTTGTATTTATTTATAAATAAACTATATTGTGAAAATAAAATGGATATTTTGTATGAAGTCCCCTGTATTTCTTGCATATTACGCTTAGGTCTATGCCAGGTCACTCACCTCACGTGTCGTCCCATGTAAGGTGATCATTTTGCAAGTATACCCTTACCATTCTTTGTATTTGTATTTAGTCTAATAAATTTTAATATACATTGTAAATTACTGGAAAATTGCATATATGATCCTGAATTTTTTTATTCGCAAATATGCCCTTCCCAGTTCATCTATTTTTGGTGGTTGGATTTTATCTATTAAAAATAGCATCAGTGCTCTAAAAATTATGCAAAAATAGAATTAGATGCTTGCTAATATGTATTTTCACTCCCCATTTTTATTTTGGCAATTTGGGCATCTATTTATTAAAATTAAATGAGCACATTTTTATCCCTGTTCGAAGAAGAAAATACCAAAAAAATAGAAAAACATTTTGAAAAATTCCAAAAAATATATGTTGTTTATTTAGAATATTTTATCTTCAAACCAAAAATCCCTAAAAATAGAAAAAGGAAAAGACTAAAAAATAAAGGGATTTTTACCTGGCAAACCCTATAATCTTTGCCAATTGCCTCTACGACCTTTGAAACAACCTAATTCCTTCCTCATCCTCGTAAACTTGCTAACCCTTACCCCACAGACCTCATGGTTAACTCCCATCCATTTACTCATTAAAACTGATCGGATTCCATTATATTCTTTTATATTAGGGATTTTTATACCCATAACCCCCACCACTACTGTCACCGCCCATCCTGCTGCCTCCCCATCTCGACTCCCCACCCCCGCCATCGCCGACCCCAAGCCCAGCTCATCGCAACCATCCCCCCCGCCATCGCCGTCCCTGAGCCCAGCTTCTACTCAAAGCCCCCCGCCATCGTCATTCTCGATCCCAGCTCGTCCCCACCCTCGCATCGCCGTCCCCGAGCCTAGCTCATCCCCCCCCCCCTCGCCCCCGCCGCCATTGTCGTTCCCAAGTCTAGCTCCTACTCATCGACGAAGCCCCCCTCCCCCTCCCCCCGCGAGGCCCTGCTCGAAGACTCCCCCTCTGGCTGCCTCCCCTGCTCGACCCTTGCCCCCTGCATCATCGTCCCTGAGCCCAGCTCCTGTTCCCCCTCCCTTCCGCTCAAAGTCCTCCGGTTGCCTCCCCTGCTCGAAAGCCCCCCCGACCCGCCTCCCCTGCTTGAAAGCCCCCCCCCCCCTGCTCAAAAGCTCCCCCCTTCTCGAAAGCTCCCCTGCTCGACTCCACCCCTGCATCGCCGTCCCCACGCCCAGCTCCTGCACACCGCCCCGTCGACGCCATCGTCGTCCCCGATCCTAACTCATGCTTGTCATCGAAGCCCCCCCTTCCCCCCCGTGGGGCCCTGCTCAAATACCCCCCTCCCGCCGCCTCCCTTGCTCGACCCCCTGCCCCTGCATATCATCCCTGAGCCCAGCTCCTACTCCCCCTCCCTCCCGCTTGAAGTCCCCCAATCCCCCAGCCGCCTCCCCTGCTCGAAACCCTCCCCCATCTCCGATAAAATCGCCGAAGTAGAGAAGCCACCTCCCCTCCGCCTGTGGAAGCCTGACTTCTCATGCCCACCTCCTCCAGCTGAGGCCAGTGCCCTCGTTCAGGGAGGAGAGATGGAAGAGGCAATACACTTGGAGGGGAAGCAGTTAGAGCAGGAAAGAGGGACTATTTTTTTTCTTTTCTTGGTTAATTCTAGCCGTCCGATCGCAGATTGGTTGGATTAACTCATTTTTAACCCAAGGAAGTTAACTCTAGATGTGTCAATTTAACGGTAGGGTTTGTGGTGTAAGACGGAGCAAGTTTACATGGTTGAGGGAGGAAGGCTGTTTCAAAGGTCGTGGAGGTAATTGACAAAGATTATAGGGTCTACCGAGTAAAAATCCTAAAGATAAAATACTCCAAAATCAAATGAAAATATTAAAAATCACAAAAAAACACCAAAAATATAATTTTCCATTTTAAAAATTATTTTTATTATTATATTCCTATTAAAATAATTTGAAGAATTTTAGATTTATTTTGCCATTTTTAATCTTTAGTTCAATTTCGGTTTCTTATTTAATCCCTGATTTGGGATATTTTTGACTTAAAAATGCATAAAAATTAGCAAAAATTCATGAAAAATAGAAAAATTAGAAAAATACATAAAAACAAAAAGAAATTTATTTATTGTATTTTATTTATTTCTACTAGTATTTAAAATTATATTACTCTATATGGAATATAAATCCTTATATTATCTATTATATATAAAAAAGAGAAAAATATAAAAATCAAAAAATTAAAACCATAACTATATATATATGAAATTAAAAACCCATTATATATGTGTGTGTGTGCGCGTGTGTGTATGTGTATGTAAAGGACATGCTTGTACATATTATACATCAATTGGCAATAATCGTAGGCTACCAGTTTTGCTCTCTATGGTTCGGCCTCTACATGCTTTCCTGCTGTACACTTAGTTTTGTAGAGAATAGTAAATTTTTACTCCACATTTTTGCTATTCATCGCTTCATTCATATCATGGGTTAACTGTTGATTAATCAGGATCTCTTGAGCAGACAATGCACCGAATGCGATTTCACCTTGTGAAACCATACAACCCTCGAGATTCCTCAGTTATCACCTATAGATCCGAGCAGCATGAAGGATGATTCATCTGAGATATGAACCACGATACTCAACTGATCGATTGCTCGAGATCCCATAACGAAGAAAGCATAACACCTGAATATTGATCGAGATTGTCTTCGAATGCATGATTCATCCCTGGAGAACATAGAGCCACCACATCATTTGAGGATCATCATCATTCGGCTCCGACCAAGTTGAATATATGTAGCATCTTCGAGTAGTAGCTTCCATTGTAGGTACCCGGAACGAAGTCACGCGGAACATCATCGAGACCGAGATCTATCCTCAACCTGTAGATCAAATGCAACTTGGGACACGAAGCCTCATCTGGAGGCGAGCGGAGCACCTGCATACAAACAAGAACCACCATTAACTGTAGATCAATATCACATTCACATCTATTTCCAGAGCTTCATCAAGACAACCATACGAATCCACCTTCTAAGCACTTGTAGAAATGAAGCATCAACATATCTGCACCTGTAAGAGATCAAGCTTCTACAGAGCCGCCCGCCTAAGTTTGAAATATATTGCCTGGAGCAGATTGATTTGGGTTGTCGCCTGCAAAGCATTTGGGGAAGAACAAGGGGCCAAACTCCAGATTTATCCGCAACCATCTGATCATCAAAAGAGGAGATCATCATAGCAGTCCAATTTGAACAACAACACCCATCGATCATCCTTAGATCAACACGTCAGATCAAGCATCAGACGCTTTCGAATCCAAAACACAACACCGCCCATTGCTTATCACCTCACGTGATCCGCACGTGAGGGCGATGATATTTTTCGATAAATTATGATTTTGTGGTGCAAAAATACCCAAAGTTTTGAACTGATATACAAATTTTATGTTTTAAAATGAAATAAAGGAATCTGGAGGGGGTTTAGTGCAATTTTGCCACTTACATGGGGGACCACGTGAGTTGACCTAGCATGGGACCTAAATAGAATATTCAACAAATGCCAAAGGCTCCATGCAATTTTACATAAAAGTTTGAACTAAAATTGACATTTACAAGGCTATTTTATAAGTACAAAAAAGATGAAATCTTATGATGCAATTACCCCACTTAAGTGACGCATATCAGAGGGTGGAGGTTGCTTCACGTGGAAGATCAAGCGATGGGGGAGGAGCTTCGCTTCACTTGGACTTGGATGGACTAGATTAGATCTAGGTCGTGGCTTTGATCCCACGGTGGTGGATGGACCTGGAAGATCCTGGAAGAAGGTTGGCCTGGAGATGCTTCAATTGGTCATTTCTCCTGCTTCTGGCCTCCTCCTCAGTAGCTAATGGGCTCCCGAGCTTCCTGACCCTCATGCACACTTGTATGTACCCTCAAAGTTGTCCGAGGTCCAATGTTGGGACCCTGGAGATTCTGCTACATGGAGCTCATGTTCAAGCTTCGAGGTGGAGATCCAAGTGTTGCTTAGTGTCGCGGACCAGCACAAAAGTCAACGTGGCTGACCCTTTCTTAAAGCTGTCATCACAAGGAGGTTGCAAGGCAATGGAGCTTCGACGATGGCAGAGGGGGCTCCGATTCCGATTCAATCCTTGTGGGTTCAAGGGGAAAACAAGGGGGAATGATTGAGAACGTGCTAAGGAAGAAGATGAGGGCGAATAGGGGTCGATATATTGGTTGTTCAAGACTAATTTGGTGCTGGAGATATGTGCTTCCGCGATTTTTAGTTTAAAAATAAGCTACAAGGCACACTAATTAAATAAACCAAGACTAAGCCTAGGATATTGAGAAGAAATGCAAGCAGAATAAAGTACTTAGCAGCTCAAACAAGCTCTGAAGCTTAGAGAGTACGAGGCATCACCGGAGCTACTCTAGCAACACCTGGATCAAACTGCCTTTGCCTTTATCCACATCATGCAGGACCGGAGCTCAAAGCTATCACCAAGGATCGTCGACATGGGTGTTCCTCTTGGGGTTACTTGCTAAGAACAGGGATCAAAAAGAGAAACGGGCGATGGATGTTTTATTTATAGGCAGATGTTTTGGGCAAAAAGGTGGAGCGATTGCACGAGGAAGATGGAGGGTTGGTTAAGATTCTTGTATGGGCAAAGAAGGAGGATGAAAGTGTTGCACGACGGTGGTGGTCTCGAGGGAAATGGAGGAGAGGGAAAGGCGTAGAAAATCGACGAAGTTAGAGGTCTCGTGACCCTTGATACAGAGGCAGGTGGGGAGAGGACAGTTGACCCAAGGGTCAACGGTCCAAGGGTTTTGGTTGGTCCACGTGGACCAACCGAAAAAATGGGATTACAAAATCTCCTATAAGTTTGATATTAAATATTAAATGACTCTATTAATTTTAAGTTAAAATGTAAAAAAAATGTATATTATATTATGTAGTATTTTATGGATATTTTTATTTATTTATACAAGATCAATTATAACATGCTAATATTTACATGTATGTGTATATCTATATATACATGTATTTTATGTATTTTAATTTTATTTTAATTTTATTATTTTATATACATGATTTTTACATTTATAACTTATTGAAATACATATGTACATACTTTTGTTTTATGGGTCTGAAGTTATTTATTTACTTAAATAATTATGTACATATATTATAGGTATATTATAGGTATGTCTTACCTATATATTTTATAGATTTATTTATTTTAATGTATTTCATTTTTTATTCTAATTTTATTATTTGCACATATTTTGAATAATATTTACAAATATATAAAAATATAAGAAACTTAAAAATATAAAGAATCAATATATTGAATATTATACACATGTATATTGCACAATGAAGGCCGAAAAGCTAACTTTTGCATCTTTAACTCTAAATTGAATGAAATTTCATTAAATAGATAGTTTAATTTTATGAACAATAAAGGTGAGTTTGGTGAATTTTGAGTTTGTATGGAGAAGATACATGTCAGCAAAGTTTTCTTTTCGACCATTTATTCTATGTGTCTTGGGCATATTGTGCATTATTTTTGAATGAAATAAATTTTGTATTTTTCTTTTTATTTTTATGTACAATGTTCATGTTTAAAGTTTATTGATTTGAGGTATAAAAATAGGAAAATAAAATAGAAGCCAAAATATTATTATTAGGCTATAAAATTAGGGGTTTTGAATGTTTTCTGTGCGGTTCTTTGCCTTATCTCTTCCTACTTTATTCCTTGTCAACCAAGTTGTCATGATGGTCGGGTCTCGGGGTCTAGGGTCAGTGTGTCTTTGACACTTCATTCCTTTTTTTCTTTCCTTTATTTTGGGATTAAATACAATATATTGTACAATATTTTATATAGTATTTTATGTAAATTATTGAGTGTTATTTTGCATGAATTAATGATATATATATGTGTGTGTATTTAGCTAGGGATTTTAGGCCAAAATGAGAGAATAAAAGTTATGAACTAGAGATTCATCAGTATTTCGATACAAATGATTATAAATCATAAGCAAATATGTAGTATTAGTAATCATAATAATAAATGTATTCATAATAGTACATGTTTTTATGGATACATATAGCCACGTGATTGAAATATGTTCTAAAGTCAGTGATAGGACACATTGCAACTCCTCATATTCCACCCGCCCATCTCTCCACCCCATGCAGTTAATCTTGCCACCCCACAATCTTTCCATTTCTTGTCACCAACTCCATCATCACGAACTCTTTATCTCTTCATCACCCCATTGAAGCATATCTCTCCCTTTCCTGGAGTTAAGGGTGAATTGCATGGTGAGGGAGGTGGGGATGGTGCCATTGAGGAGGTTGCTGGAGTCGAGGTGGAGGCGAATGAGATATTTTTCACGAATCTTGGGATTAAATTTAAGATATTTGGTTCAAGCAATGAATAGGCTGTCCTGTATGAGAAACACCTTAACATGTTAGAGGTTAGATGAATTTGAATTATGTTAATATGCATTTTTATTGTAACAATCTCTCTTGAAATCTTGCAACTAAATTTTGTATATTTGATTCAAGCATTAAATAGGCCTAAAGAGTCCTCGGTGATGGTGAGATACACCGTAACAAGTCAACGATTCGACGAGTTTGGATTTTGTTAGTTCGAGTTTTTATTGCAACCAATATCTTAGTTGTTGTTTTCGATTCAACTCGACATTTAGTAATTTGAATTTTGTCGATTAGATTTTTATTTCAAAATTTTTATAATGATCTGGCAGCTAGATAGAAGGTCTTAAAAATGGGGATTGCATATATAATATGGGCAAAAATGGAAATGAAGGTTCTAAACATAGTTGACATTGAACAAATAATATGTCCCTGTGTAATTTTCTCAAAATTCCATCTATATTAATCAATAACAAAAACATAATAAAAATTTATGTTAGTTATTTTTTACTATTTTATGTACACTACAAATGGACGTATTTTTTCCAATCCACCGCGAGGCGCAGGCTAATACACTAGTCATAAAATAATGCACTGCTTATAATATTAGTATTTCACGAAATACATCTTAAAATTTTAAAAAATGTTTAATTATCAAAAAGTTATGTTTAAGAGATAATATAGTGTTAAGTATTTTGTATAAGTAATATTTTTAAAATTTAAATTGATATATAATAAATTTTATGATGTTTTAGAACTAATAGGTGTCTTCGTATTTGTTTATTATTATTATTAATGTTTTAAAGTTATATTGATTGATCAGACTTATTTATATTTATGCAATATAATTTAAATAAATTTGATGATGTAAAAAATGTGATGCAGTCATATAACAAAGTTTAATTATAATAGTAAATAAGTTAATACTCATTACCATATCTTTTATAATTAAATATACATCAATGAATATTACTCATACAAATTCTTATCTGATTCTTTAAATTCACAAGAAAATGTATTCTTTGATAGTAAATCACATGATAGAAGTTATCCATTGATTTTACTTCTATTTGTTGCTAATTATTCATAAGTGGTACATATTTTCTTGAAAAAGTGAACGTGTAATCATCATTTTATAAACCTCTGAAAAAGTTAAGAATATTGCATTCATAGTGAACTATAATAATTGGATTCTTCTATCATATCTTTCATAGTTAAATGTATAATAACAATAAAAATGCATGACTTAGGTCAAATATAGTTTCCCTTTATGCAAGAACCTTACTACCCGATTTCTGATTTCTTTCGTCTTTAAGCATTTGAAAGATTCTAGACCTCTAAAAATTTCTATTACCATCTCATCAAAGCAAAACTGTAGCTCAATCTTTAAATTTGCATAAAAAATGATTTTGTTGCTATATTGCCGATAAATAATCATATAATAAGAGTTAATCATCGATTTTTTTTCTTTTAATTGTTGCTAAATTAACAACAAAGACATAAGTTTTAATGAAAAGTCCACGAATGATTATCATTTTATGAATCTTTTGTAATAAATAACAGTTATCGTGAACTAAAAGAATAGAAGATATTTTTCAATGAATAATATTTTTTACTATAAATTTAAAATTAAAAGATATGACAATTGATATCCAAACTATTCATAGCCAAACTCGAACATGCGCCTATATCCTTTCAAATTGTATGTCAATAACTATCTTGCAGATTTACTAAACTTAATCGTTAAATTACTAAATTCAATTTGAGTGCATGAAACATTTAAGATCTATGTGCAATTACCTAATACCCATTAATCTCTCGAATAAATGAGAGGTCTATAAGGCTTTATATATTTCGAAACTGATGGTAGCTTACAAAAAATAGACTCAAAATACTATTGTAAGTATTTAAACTTTTATTAGATATTATTAACTGCTCTCACCAATAAGCCAACACCAGCTGGCGACTAAAATTTAGTAGGTAACATATATGCATTAAATTGGCGTTATAGCTATAGTATCTACTCACAACTCTTAATATATTATAAGCTATAAGATTATAATGACTCTAGAAAAAAATGGTTGGAGGATGAGAAGCTGGAATATGAGGTTGCATGCATAAGAGAAACCGCATGTAAATATTTTTCATGCTTGCATGTATATAAGAAAGATTTAAGAAAATCCTCCTTTTTTTAATATGGGAAAAATAGGCTCCTTATGGGGAGCTAACTTAGCTCCTCCCGCTCCATTTTTTCTATTTTTTTATTTTTTTTGAAAATGTTTTCAGCGAATATTCATCGTTATTATTACATTTAAATTTTATGTGAAACATATACTCATACAACCTTCATCTAGACAATCATTTTTTAATGATCGTAGAATTATTGAAATCGACCCTGTCCGGATGGAGGCCGTAAAAGTTTCTGTTTCGCAGGAATTTTGAATGACAAGATGTAGTGATATAACAATGAATATTCACATAAGAAATTTTCAAAAAAAAATTTAAAAATGAGAAAAATGGAACTTAGCTCCCATCCCCATTTAACCCTTTTAATATACCACTATCGTAGGTGAGCCACGTTTATACGTGTAAACATAAGATCTTTTCACATATCCTTGAGACCATTTTAATGTAGATGATCCTATTATGATCGGCTCCGTATGGAACGAGCTAATAATTAATATTCATGTCGATTTCGTGATTATACTTTCAAACCCAACCCTTCATTTGCCACGGAACAAATCTACTATTTTTATGGCTATATACGAGCCTAACCACAACTAGTGGACGTCTTCTTTTTGTAAAGAGTAATTGCTAAAATCTGAATCACGATCCTTTATCTCTGTGAATGATGAAGAGTAAGGAATAAAAAAATATCTTTCATCATTTTTCTGTTGATTTGAATGAAACGTGAAAAGTAAGGTGAACATGTGAGCAATTCACATTTAATAAAAAAAAATGGAAATTGGGAGCATCATTAATCCACGTTCGGCCCATTGTTTTGGCAGAAACCACTGCCTTCAAATGGAGGGTGCTGCAATATACCTATCCCATTCCTATCCCCCACACTATCTTATCCTACATATCCTCATCCCCGATATGGGAATAGCGTGAGCCACACCATAGCATGAACCTGATCTACCCTCCACAAACTCAGATACGGCTACTTGAGCCCAATTGGCCTCAGGCTGGCTCCACCACGATAGGCACGGCTTGATCCTCTCGCGTTCATTTACCGACCATCTCCGTGTTGCTAGGATTCCTAATTCCCTCCCCTCAAACTACGTGGGACCTCTCAACTATTAGCAAGGTCCCACTCCTAGAGGAGAGCCTTTCGCTCCCGATGCTTTCCTCCTTTGTTTTTGTTGTTGTCGTCATCGTTGTCGGTGTCATCATATAGTTGGGGCAGACCGCGAGGAAGAAGATATTTTGACAATTTAATTCGTGGACGATTTCAAGCCTATTCTCTACTTTAGGGATTTTTACATATAAATCCCCTAGAAATGTATATGATTGCATTGTTGCCGATGTAAAACTCATGGTCTATGCTAACGATTTATAGTGTTCGGGGGCATATACATAAGTGCAAGGCTTTAGCATGGTTATGCAATCGCATATGATTTAAAGAGTTGCATGTGCTATACATACAAAATACATCTAAGAAGATGTAGAGTATGCAACTTAGTTGCGTATATTTTTCTTGTTCATCACTCCGTAGTTACTTAGTGTCTTGAAATTTGAAACTGTGCATGTTTGATGAAATGGATTGAGCCGAGGTCGTGTCTTTCCACAAGGCGGATCAACAGTCGCTGAGGTGACCTCAAACAGAATCCAAATCAATCAACAATTAACCCACAATGAAATCTATGCAATAAATATAAAAAACGTGGAGTTAAAATTTATTATAACTCTACATGCAAGTGTGTATAGGTGTAAGCACAAGTAGAGGTCAAACACTGGGAGGCGAATGGTTGTGTGGTGGAAATGAGTGCACAATTATTCAATTCTTGGTTCATGTCCAATTCTTATTATTTTTGTGGGTTTTTGATTATATATATATTTTTTAATTTTATTTTTGTTTTTATAATTTTTATTTTGTTTTATATTTCATATTTTTTATATTTTCTTTTATATTTTTAATTATATGAATATAGTTATATATAAATACATATATATATATAAAGAGATATACAAGAGAAGAGAGAGGAGTAATATAAGGATATATATTTATATGAATAATATATATTAGATATAATATTTTTTTAGCTTTTTATATTTTTATAATTTTTTTGTTATTTTTATGAGATTTTACTAATTTTTGTGTATTTTTAATTTAAAAAATGACTCTAATATGAGACTAATTAAACAAGCCTAAAGTAATTTGGGTCTTAAAAATATAAAATAGGTCTCAAAATTACCCAAATAAATTTTAATGTGTAAATAATAATATATAGATAATTATAAAAGAGAAAAATATATTTTTGGTATTTTTCTAGGGTTTTTATATTTTTTTGTTGGATTTTAGGGCTTTCTGATTTTTTTATTTTTTTCTCATTTTTAGGGTTTTTCATTTTCTGGACTCAATATATATATATAAATATACCATATATAATATTTTTGCAATTTTTCAAAAAAAATTTATATTTTTTTGGTATTTTATAGACAGTGATTATTTACACTCCATTTGAATTTTAAAAATTAGGTAAAATGCAAAAAATGCATGTTAAAAATATGGACGTGAAAGTACACTATATAAAGCATCTACACTAGTTTTTGTGCATTTTTAGGAGCTAAATAGTTATTTTTAATTAATAGATAAAAGACATAAAAATAAAACAGTCTGGCGGGGGCATTTTTGCAAATAAAATAAAGTCCAGGGGCTGCAATGCAAATACATCAACTAAATAAAACATTTATTTAAACTTTAAAGGTTATTTTACAATATCCAAAAGCCGTCATGGTATACATGCAATTTTCACGCGCCTCACATGGGACTGCACGTGAGGCGCGGAAGGACCAAATAGTTAATACACAAAATGTGGGGGCCCTTTTGCAAAAAGTACATTTATTTTACAACGTGATAAATTATTTACAATATTAAAAATTAAATACAAAAAAGGCGGGGGCTATATGTGAAAATTACCCCATCAGGCGCGCGATCCAACGTCTGGACTTCCTCCACTTGACACGTGTCGCCTCCTCCGTGCCTGATGATGCTTCGCCGATGAACGCTCGCGATTAGATCAACCGGGCTGATCTGACGGTCGATGAAGGGCTGCATCCAACGGTTGTAGTTCCAACTGGGCTGGGACCTCGATCGGACGGTGAAGATGAAGGGACGAAGAACAGGGAAGAACTCCCCCTTCCCCGACCTTCGATCCGGTGGCGCGCTCACATCCGACGGTCCCTCGAGCTGCTGATGATCCGAGGAGCTACCTGGGGCCATGCTTTGTCGACCGGAGGGCTCAAGAGAGCCAGGGGCTCATCCGAGCGGTCTAACGAGGTTGGTGAAGTTCGAGGCGTCCAGGTACCTGCAGAAATTTGAAATCAACCCCAACAGGGGTCTTTTGGCCTCCCAGCACCTGCAAGATGACAAGCATAAACAAAATGAAGGGTTGGGGGCGTTTATTGGTTGGATTGGGCGGAAGATGAGCGCGGCGAAGGTCTCCGACGAGGGTGGTAGAGTTAAAGACCTGATCCTCAGATCCAAGGGGATCTGAGTGAGATGGAGGTGCCTGGGATGAAGAGAAGGTGATAGGAAACGAAATGGGGGTGGTTTGGTGGTCGGAATATGTCGGGAGCACTGTGAATGGGTTCGCCGGAGCGGAGCTCCGGTGAACTACGGGTACTCGATTTTAGGCTCCATCTCTACTCTAAGGACTACACTAATGACGTAATTAAAATGCGTAAGCAAAAATCTAACTAGAAAGGGGAAAAGCGCAGCTCATACCTGGCTGTTTGGCCAAGGAGTAGGACCTCCGGCGAGCGGCGGCCGTGGGTGCAACCTCCGCGATCTCCGACCGATTCAAGGTACCAGGGGACTCCTTCTGTCACCAGGACTCCACCTAGACCGAATTCGAAGAAGGGAGACAGGTAAAGGCTGACCAAAATTGCAGAGAAGGCGGAGGTTCTTTATTTAAGAACAGGTGGCGCACCCTTATTGACCGGGCCAATGGTGGAGGAACATGCTATGTACAAGGGGATAAATACATGGGCGTGGATGTACATCGATCGGGGAACATTTCGTCTGAAGACGGTGATGGAAGAAGATGGACGAGACGAGCGAGAATAAAGGGAGAAGACGGGCCGAAATGACAGGCCACGTCTAATCAGCCGCCTAGGGGTCAAGTTGACCAGGCAGTCAACGTTCGAAAAATCCTGATTGGTCCACGTCAGCTCGAAGTTGACCTATTATTTAAACATAATAAATGACTTTATTAAAAATTGCTTATAAAATAAAAAATATTTATTAATTAATGTAGTATTTATTTATGATTTTTATTTAATTTTTTGATGTATACTATTATGAATTTATTTTAATGATGTATTTATAAGTGTATTTACATGTATTTATTTTTATTTTGTATATTTTTATTTTTTTTATTTTATTTTCTTATTTTATAAATTTATAACTTATTTTTGTGATTCTAAATATATTTTTATTTAATTCTTATAAGTTTATTTACATATTTAAATAAATAGGTATATATATACTATGTAGGTATACTTATAGGTATTTTACCTATATTTTATATACATTTTATTTATTTAATGAATTTTATTTGTTTTTATTTTGAATTTACATTTTTAATAAAGTATGGATAATATTTACAATTTAATAAAGATGAATAAATAAAAGAATAAAATCCCCTTTTATTTATATACATAGGTAATACATAGGTATTTTGCCTATATAATTTATAACTTATTTTATTAGAGGTTTTATTTTTGGTTTTCTTTTAATTTCAATATGTACATGCATTTTATATATTATTTACAAAATTCTAAAAATATAAATTTATAAAAATGCTGAATAATGAATATAATGAATATTTTAATCGGGTAGACTGTACAATGAAGGCCAAAAACCTAACTTTCACAGATGGACTCCAAAAATTATGAAACCAATTTTATTAAATAGTTATTGAAAAGTTATATACAATTAAAGGTGATTTTGGTGGATTTTGAGTTTTTGTTTGCAAGATATGGGTTTGTGAAGTTGATATTCTGGCTTTTTATTCTGTGTATAAAATTTACACTTGTATTATTTTTGTACAAACTCAATTTTGTTTTTTATTCACATTATTATCTACAACTTTCATGTACAAAATTTCTTTATTTGATGGATAAATAAATATATATAAAATAGGTATCAAAATGCATAAATGAATGAATAAATAAATGAGGTATTTATTGTATTTCTGGCCCTTATCTCCCCCTACTTTATTCCTTGTCGACCAATTCCATTCTGGCCTTGGTCTCGAGGTTAGGATCATAAAATATTTGCAATATTTTATTCCTTTTTCTTTTCTTCTCTTTATTCTATAATTTTGGCATTAAAAACCTTATTTTATGTACAATAAATACAATAAATAATGGATGCTATTATAGACAAATTGATGTTATTTTCATGCATTTGCTGGGGTTTTAAGGCTTAAATGATAGAATAAAGGTGATGAAATGGAGATTCATCACCCTTTATACTTTCCTTTGCTAGTCCCTAGCAAATACTTATGCAATAAGTACAAAAAGAATAAAGAGTAAGAAGAAAAGAAAAGGCAAAAATGAAGAATTTAAAGAACATGATGATTTAACTCATCTGTACAAAATCAAAGTTTGGGACTCAGGTTAGACCTTGGTGCGAAAATGTGTGTGGAACCTAATCGGGAACCAAATTTAAAACACAACAGCCTTCGAGAGTCACAGAACTCGGTTTAAATCACATCAATAGCTTGGTCAGAACTAGCCTACGTCATACGCAAACCCTTATGACTATGAAGCTGACTTGTACAATGTAAGTGATAGTGGCTCTCCCCAACTGAAATGACAAAGGAACTGACTTCTCTAGAATGACAACCCAATGATTCCCCAATCCATCCCTCTACTGTCGAGGGGCGGGGTATTCCCTTCTAAGTTTAAGTGGCATCCAACTCAAGAGGAGGGGAAAAGAATGGACGGTAGTCAGTGTAGCTACCTATCCTGGGATGCAAAACCAGTGTAGTCAAGTCATCCAGCTGCAGGCTCACATGGTATAACTTTGATGCTCAAGCTTGCTTATTTTCTATACAACATATATACATACTCTGGCAGACACTTTTTATTTTTATTTACAAGCCTGTCCACTTTTTTGGAGTTTTTTTCAACATACTATTTACAGCATCATTTACATAAGACTTTTTCCTCTTGAGCCAGAAGACTATCCCTCTTTTGAAGCTTTATTGCAACCCACACTCTCCTGTCATTCGATTTCATTGAAATTGGACCAGGTTGGGGTGCACTTCCCTCCCTAGACAAGGACGAATGTTTCCACCCGTGTGCGTCTCAGACTGGCAAATCCAACCCCCTCACCACTCCAACTGAGTTGAGCCAAGTGAAAGGTGTAAGTGTCCAAGTTAGGTCACGGCCGACAAGAGTCATGTGTATGTCTTGAAAAGTTCTACTTAGTCAGTTGAGGTGACTTGAACCTAGCCCTGATTTCTCAAAGAATTAAGTTTGAATAGACCTGAAGTACCTTAAATCTAGTTCCCATAAGGTTCTAGTGCAATTAGGCGCGGTAAGGTTCAACCAAGCTCCAATGTTCGACTTTATTGGACTAGTTCAATCATCAAGCTCAATAAAAGAATATGAATGCTATGCAAATGCTATTTACAAATATGTAAAGAATAATGCAATTTTTCAGAGAATTTGAAACAAAGAGAAACTTTTTACGCAAAGAATTTTTGCAATTAAAAGAATTTTGGCACCCAAAGTATAAAAGTATATACATTTATTTACATGGGCGTGCCACTTTATTTACAAAGAATGAAGGATTTATAGTTTAGTTTTTATTTATAGATATATAGGTATAATTATTAAAGAATTTTGTGTTATTTATTATTTTTTTTATTATTCATTTGACGTATCTATTCCTCAAACTTATTTGAAAATCATTTTACAAACATTTTTGAAAAACTATAGTCCAAAATAATTTTTACAAGCACTTTACAAACATGTACACACATTTGAAAATCATTTTGCAAAGGTTTTCCAAACAAAATATATAGATTTTTCACATATTTTTGCAACCATTTTTCAAACCGTTTGCAAATAATTTTTCAAACATTTTATTTCACACAAAGAAAATAAACTTTACAAACCAAAATATTTTTAGAAAGGTTGAAAACATGTAACAAAACATTTTCAAAAAAATTTTCAAAAGATTTTCACAAAGATTTTCAAACTATTTTTCAAATATTTTGCAAAAAATATTTTCGCCTGATTTATTAATCAGTACATATGAACAGAATTTGAGGAATGATATCATCTTTTTATTAGGGGTTTTTTATTGAATTTTAAAGAATTATTAGCCATATTATTAGGAGAATACGAAAGTATGAGTGATGGCTAAAGTATATACGTAGTATATACGACCCCCCTATACTTAGCACGAGTTATGCCCTCATAGGTCAAAGAGACAAAGAGAAGACATAACTCGTTCTCAGTATAGAAAAACCTTATATTAGAATGAATAAAAGAATAACAAATGAAATAATAACGGGATAAATGAATAAGAAAATGACCGTCCCCCCTATACTTAGGATCAAATAATCCTAAGTATAGCAGACTGTACACAAGGCAGGGAGGGCCATGGGTGGGAATAAACAGATCAAAGAATTAACAAATCAGGGGTGCACCCCCTATACTTAGGACAAAGTATGTCCTGAGTATAGAAAACTTACACAAAGGGACGACACCTTTTATTTAGATAAAGAAATATGAAAAAGAAAAGAAGAAAAGAAGAAACGATAGATAAACGAAAAGATCGTGGAGAATATCACTCCCCCTATACTTAGGGTGAGATATCCCTAAGTATAGGAAACAACAAGAGTGACGAAACTGAACGAGGAAAGAACAACACGGTGTGTACCCCCCTATACTTAGGATAAGGTACGTCCTAAGTGTAGACACAAAGATATGGCGATAGTTCTGGGGCACACATAACATGCGGGAGAAAGAAGGAATAAACAAAACACATCTATACAAGTGGTGAAGAACTGGTGAAGTACAGGACGGTATCTGACAAGTGGATACCGTACTTGCGTCATTGTCTCTCTGTGAGAACAGTGACGCACTCAGACCGTGTAAGACACCCGGTTAGGCAGTTAGGTGGGTGTCAGCTACCAGGGCGAAAGAGATCATGAAATAGATACGGGGTCCGGTAGCATGTAGCAGTCAATCGGCTCGTAGGGTCAGCACGAGGAAACAGAGCCAATACTATAAGACCGGGAGGAAGAAGGAACAGTACAGATCCCTCCGGTCAATCAGAGTCTCAATAAGATATGGAAAGGTAAGGAACAAGAGACATCGTGGCATTCAGTGGTCATGAGGTAGGAAGATCAGAGGAGACACACCGAATACCTCAAGTCATGGCTCAACCCTGCGAGGGTCGTCAAGGTGAGCAGGCTCAAAGGAGCTGGGAATCAGACCATAATCAGAAGACGTGGTCCAGTGATCCGCAGGTCGGATACACAATCAGAGAGGGGACCAAGTACATATATCAGTAAAATCGGCTCCGTGCTCCACTGATTGGAGACACAATCAGAAGGAGACCAAGTATACAGCTCAGAAGACTCGGCTTCGTGCTCCAACAGACAAGAGACACCAGAAATGAAATCGAGTACCTAGAAATGGTGTACCCTCCCGCAGATAACCCTCGGGGAGTAGTACATGCTAATCGTCGAATAATCAGACAAACTCAACCTTGCAAGGGTCGTCAAGGTGAGTGGACGCAAAGGCGTCAGTGATCCATCAGATGGATCATCAGGTACGGTCTCGGTAGGTGACAAATCATCTAACCAGCAGAAGAGACCGCAAGATCAAGAGAATGTGGCAGTGTCCCACAGATAACCCTCGGGGAACGTACTGCCAACTAGGCATGGAAATAGCAGATATCAGGAGCTCAGCCTTGCGAGGACCGTCAAGGTGAGCAGACTCAAAGGAGTCTAATCAGATGGGTCCCATGATCTGCAAATCGAATAGGCAACTCAGGATGGGACCAAAATCATATATATCAAACGGCTCGGTTCCGTGCTCCGTAGATCGGAGACACAGTCAGCAGGGGGAATCGAGCATACAGAGAGTGTTGCATGCTCCATGCTGATGATCCGAGGAGCTACCTGGGGCCATGCTTTGTCGACCGGAGGGCTCAAGAGAGCCAGGGGCTCATCCGAGCGGTCTAACGAGGTTGGTGAAGTTCGAGGCGTCCAGGTACCTGCAGAAATTTGAAATCAACCCCAACAGGGGTCTTTTGGCCTCCCAGCACCTGCAAGATGACAAGCATAAACAAAATGAAGGGTTGGGGGCGTTTATTGGTTGGATTGGGCGGAAGATGAGCGCGGCGAAGGTCTCCGACGAGGGTGGTAGAGTTAAAGACCTGATCCTCAGATCCAAGGGGATCTGAGTGAGATGGAGGTGCCTGGGATGAAGAGAAGGTGATAGGAAACGAAATGGGGGTGGTTTGGTGGTCGGAATATGTCGGGAGCACTGTGAATGGGTTCGCCGGAGCGGAGCTCCGGTGAACTACGGGTACTCGATTTTAGGCTCCATCTCTACTCTAAGGACTACACTAATGACGTAATTAAAATGCGTAAGCAAAAATCTAACTAGAAAGGGGAAAAGCGCAGCTCATACCTGGCTGTTTGGCCAAGGAGTAGGACCTCCGGCGAGCGGCGGCCGTGGGTGCAACCTCCGCGATCTCCGACCGATTCAAGGTACCAGGGGACTCCTTCTGTCACCAGGACTCCACCTAGACCGAATTCGAAGAAGGGAGACAGGTAAAGGCTGACCAAAATTGCAGAGAAGGCGGAGGTTCTTTATTTAAGAACAGGTGGCGCACCCTTATTGACCGGGCCAATGGTGGAGGAACATGCTATGTACAAGGGGATAAATACATGGGCGTGGATGTACATCGATCGGGGAACATTTCGTCTGAAGACGGTGATGGAAGAAGATGGACGAGACGAGCGAGAATAAAGGGAGAAGACGGGCCGAAATGACAGGCCACGTCTAATCAGCCGCCTAGGGGTCAAGTTGACCAGGCAGTCAACGTTCGAAAAATCCTGATTGGTCCACGTCAGCTCGAAGTTGACCTATTATTTAAACATAATAAATGACTTTATTAAAAATTGCTTATAAAATAAAAAATATTTATTAATTAATGTAGTATTTATTTATGATTTTTATTTAATTTTTTGATGTATACTATTATGAATTTATTTTAATGATGTATTTATAAGTGTATTTACATGTATTTATTTTTATTTTGTATATTTTTATTTTTTTTATTTTATTTTCTTATTTTATAAATTTATAACTTATTTTTGTGATTCTAAATATATTTTTATTTAATTCTTATAAGTTTATTTACATATTTAAATAAATAGGTATATATATACTATGTAGGTATACTTATAGGTATTTTACCTATATTTTATATACATTTTATTTATTTAATGAATTTTATTTGTTTTTATTTTGAATTTACATTTTTAATAAAGTATGGATAATATTTACAATTTAATAAAGATGAATAAATAAAAGAATAAAATCCCCTTTTATTTATATACATAGGTAATACATAGGTATTTTGCCTATATAATTTATAACTTATTTTATTAGAGGTTTTATTTTTGGTTTTCTTTTAATTTCAATATGTACATGCATTTTATATATTATTTACAAAATTCTAAAAATATAAATTTATAAAAATGCTGAATAATGAATATAATGAATATTTTAATCGGGTAGACTGTACAATGAAGGCCAAAAACCTAACTTTCACAGATGGACTCCAAAAATTATGAAACCAATTTTATTAAATAGTTATTGAAAAGTTATATACAATTAAAGGTGATTTTGGTGGATTTTGAGTTTTTGTTTGCAAGATATGGGTTTGTGAAGTTGATATTCTGGCTTTTTATTCTGTGTATAAAATTTACACTTGTATTATTTTTGTACAAACTCAATTTTGTTTTTTATTCACATTATTATCTACAACTTTCATGTACAAAATTTCTTTATTTGATGGATAAATAAATATATATAAAATAGGTATCAAAATGCATAAATGAATGAATAAATAAATGAGGTATTTATTGTATTTCTGGCCCTTATCTCCCCCTACTTTATTCCTTGTCGACCAATTCCATTCTGGCCTTGGTCTCGAGGTTAGGATCATAAAATATTTGCAATATTTTATTCCTTTTTCTTTTCTTCTCTTTATTCTATAATTTTGGCATTAAAAACCTTATTTTATGTACAATAAATACAATAAATAATGGATGCTATTATAGACAAATTGATGTTATTTTCATGCATTTGCTGGGGTTTTAAGGCTTAAATGATAGAATAAAGGTGATGAAATGGAGATTCATCACCCTTTATACTTTCCTTTGCTAGTCCCTAGCAAATACTTATGCAATAAGTACAAAAAGAATAAAGAGTAAGAAGAAAAGAAAAGGCAAAAATGAAGAATTTAAAGAACATGATGATTTAACTCATCTGTACAAAATCAAAGTTTGGGACTCAGGTTAGACCTTGGTGCGAAAATGTGTGTGGAACCTAATCGGGAACCAAATTTAAAACACAACAGCCTTCGAGAGTCACAGAACTCGGTTTAAATCACATCAATAGCTTGGTCAGAACTAGCCTACGTCATACGCAAACCCTTATGACTATGAAGCTGACTTGTACAATGTAAGTGATAGTGGCTCTCCCCAACTGAAATGACAAAGGAACTGACTTCTCTAGAATGACAACCCAATGATTCCCCAATCCATCCCTCTACTGTCGAGGGGCGGGGTATTCCCTTCTAAGTTTAAGTGGCATCCAACTCAAGAGGAGGGGAAAAGAATGGACGGTAGTCAGTGTAGCTACCTATCCTGGGATGCAAAACCAGTGTAGTCAAGTCATCCAGCTGCAGGCTCACATGGTATAACTTTGATGCTCAAGCTTGCTTATTTTCTATACAACATATATACATACTCTGGCAGACACTTTTTATTTTTATTTACAAGCCTGTCCACTTTTTTGGAGTTTTTTTCAACATACTATTTACAGCATCATTTACATAAGACTTTTTCCTCTTGAGCCAGAAGACTATCCCTCTTTTGAAGCTTTATTGCAACCCACACTCTCCTGTCATTCGATTTCATTGAAATTGGACCAGGTTGGGGTGCACTTCCCTCCCTAGACAAGGACGAATGTTTCCACCCGTGTGCGTCTCAGACTGGCAAATCCAACCCCCTCACCACTCCAACTGAGTTGAGCCAAGTGAAAGGTGTAAGTGTCCAAGTTAGGTCACGGCCGACAAGAGTCATGTGTATGTCTTGAAAAGTTCTACTTAGTCAGTTGAGGTGACTTGAACCTAGCCCTGATTTCTCAAAGAATTAAGTTTGAATAGACCTGAAGTACCTTAAATCTAGTTCCCATAAGGTTCTAGTGCAATTAGGCGCGGTAAGGTTCAACCAAGCTCCAATGTTCGACTTTATTGGACTAGTTCAATCATCAAGCTCAATAAAAGAATATGAATGCTATGCAAATGCTATTTACAAATATGTAAAGAATAATGCAATTTTTCAGAGAATTTGAAACAAAGAGAAACTTTTTACGCAAAGAATTTTTGCAATTAAAAGAATTTTGGCACCCAAAGTATAAAAGTATATACATTTATTTACATGGGCGTGCCACTTTATTTACAAAGAATGAAGGATTTATAGTTTAGTTTTTATTTATAGATATATAGGTATAATTATTAAAGAATTTTGTGTTATTTATTATTTTTTTTATTATTCATTTGACGTATCTATTCCTCAAACTTATTTGAAAATCATTTTACAAACATTTTTGAAAAACTATAGTCCAAAATAATTTTTACAAGCACTTTACAAACATGTACACACATTTGAAAATCATTTTGCAAAGGTTTTCCAAACAAAATATATAGATTTTTCACATATTTTTGCAACCATTTTTCAAACCGTTTGCAAATAATTTTTCAAACATTTTATTTCACACAAAGAAAATAAACTTTACAAACCAAAATATTTTTAGAAAGGTTGAAAACATGTAACAAAACATTTTCAAAAAAATTTTCAAAAGATTTTCACAAAGATTTTCAAACTATTTTTCAAATATTTTGCAAAAAATATTTTCGCCTGATTTATTAATCAGTACATATGAACAGAATTTGAGGAATGATATCATCTTTTTATTAGGGGTTTTTTATTGAATTTTAAAGAA
Organism: Ottelia alismoides; assembly: GCA_037367405.1. Lineage (NCBI taxonomy): Eukaryota > Viridiplantae > Streptophyta > Magnoliopsida > Alismatales > Hydrocharitaceae > Ottelia > Ottelia alismoides. The sequence continues at coordinate 2,251,840 of JAZKJV010001419.1, read as the reverse complement.
TTATTAGCCATATTATTAGGAGAATACGAAAGTATGAGTGATGGCTAAAGTATATACGTAGTATATACGACCCCCCTATACTTAGCACGAGTTATGCCCTCATAGGTCAAAGAGACAAAGAGAAGACATAACTCGTTCTCAGTATAGAAAAACCTTATATTAGAATGAATAAAAGAATAACAAATGAAATAATAACGGGATAAATGAATAAGAAAATGACCGTCCCCCCTATACTTAGGATCAAATAATCCTAAGTATAGCAGACTGTACACAAGGCAGGGAGGGCCATGGGTGGGAATAAACAGATCAAAGAATTAACAAATCAGGGGTGCACCCCCTATACTTAGGACAAAGTATGTCCTGAGTATAGAAAACTTACACAAAGGGACGACACCTTTTATTTAGATAAAGAAATATGAAAAAGAAAAGAAGAAAAGAAGAAACGATAGATAAACGAAAAGATCGTGGAGAATATCACTCCCCCTATACTTAGGGTGAGATATCCCTAAGTATAGGAAACAACAAGAGTGACGAAACTGAACGAGGAAAGAACAACACGGTGTGTACCCCCCTATACTTAGGATAAGGTACGTCCTAAGTGTAGACACAAAGATATGGCGATAGTTCTGGGGCACACATAACATGCGGGAGAAAGAAGGAATAAACAAAACACATCTATACAAGTGGTGAAGAACTGGTGAAGTACAGGACGGTATCTGACAAGTGGATACCGTACTTGCGTCATTGTCTCTCTGTGAGAACAGTGACGCACTCAGACCGTGTAAGACACCCGGTTAGGCAGTTAGGTGGGTGTCAGCTACCAGGGCGAAAGAGATCATGAAATAGATACGGGGTCCGGTAGCATGTAGCAGTCAATCGGCTCGTAGGGTCAGCACGAGGAAACAGAGCCAATACTATAAGACCGGGAGGAAGAAGGAACAGTACAGATCCCTCCGGTCAATCAGAGTCTCAATAAGATATGGAAAGGTAAGGAACAAGAGACATCGTGGCATTCAGTGGTCATGAGGTAGGAAGATCAGAGGAGACACACCGAATACCTCAAGTCATGGCTCAACCCTGCGAGGGTCGTCAAGGTGAGCAGGCTCAAAGGAGCTGGGAATCAGACCATAATCAGAAGACGTGGTCCAGTGATCCGCAGGTCGGATACACAATCAGAGAGGGGACCAAGTACATATATCAGTAAAATCGGCTCCGTGCTCCACTGATTGGAGACACAATCAGAAGGAGACCAAGTATACAGCTCAGAAGACTCGGCTTCGTGCTCCAACAGACAAGAGACACCAGAAATGAAATCGAGTACCTAGAAATGGTGTACCCTCCCGCAGATAACCCTCGGGGAGTAGTACATGCTAATCGTCGAATAATCAGACAAACTCAACCTTGCAAGGGTCGTCAAGGTGAGTGGACGCAAAGGCGTCAGTGATCCATCAGATGGATCATCAGGTACGGTCTCGGTAGGTGACAAATCATCTAACCAGCAGAAGAGACCGCAAGATCAAGAGAATGTGGCAGTGTCCCACAGATAACCCTCGGGGAACGTACTGCCAACTAGGCATGGAAATAGCAGATATCAGGAGCTCAGCCTTGCGAGGACCGTCAAGGTGAGCAGACTCAAAGGAGTCTAATCAGATGGGTCCCATGATCTGCAAATCGAATAGGCAACTCAGGATGGGACCAAAATCATATATATCAAACGGCTCGGTTCCGTGCTCCGTAGATCGGAGCATACGACGAGACCACATGATCCAAGAACACTTCTCAGATCGTATCGTCTAAACCACAAACAAGTAATAGGATTACCTCTTGAAGCGTGGTTGCGATCAAGTCTCTAAACGAAGAGACCTCCTGTCTCAAGTCCGATCCGACGGAGGAGACGCTAGCGAGCGCGGGGATGAACCGCGTGCTTCTCGCAATCCATGTTGATGATCCAAGCGGCGGATCTCCTGATCTCGACACACGAGATCCGACATCTTCTTCACGAGCGAGGCGCACCGAAGGAGACAGAGATCCACGAGCAGACGAACGGGCAGCATAACGACGATACTACGGCGATGGAGAACTTCTCCATGGCATCCATGGTGGACGGCCATGAGATGAAGAGAGAGGGCTGACCTCTAGAGAGAAAGAGAGAGAGAGAGAGAGAGATGTGCTACAATAGCACATGTTGTGTAAAGAGAGAGCATGGGCATGCCTCTCTATTTATAGGGTTTTGGGATCCATGGATCTCAATCCATGGGACAACACAAATCCAATGGTTCTCATTGATTGTGTTTCTTTCAATGGCTAAGATTTATGTTGGTAAAAACCAACAACAATTAATTTAATAAAAATCAAATATATGTAGAATATAATTTGATTTATATTAAATCAATCTCAATTAGAGAAATAGGAAAGGAGGCAAGCCTCCTTCCATAAGAAGGGTGGACGGCCACCACATTCCTTGTGGGAATTGTGGCCGTCCACTCTTCCTATATGGAAGGTGGATGCCTCTCCTATTATATGAGATTGTATTATCTCATAATTCTCTCTAATATTTCTCAACAACTTTTGTTGAATATTATTTCACAAAAATAAATCCAATTTATTTTGTGAACATTGCAATCATGCCATTGGAAAATTGTGAATCACATTCACAACCCAAAACAAAATGTAATTTACATTTTCAATTAATTAGACAATGTGTATCCAATACACATTAATAATTAATCTACTAATATAAATTATATTTAACTCTCTCCAATACATTATAAATCACATTTATAATATATTATGAATAATTGGATATTACTATCCACATTATTCTTATCCATAATAATTAAATCACATTTAATTATATTGGATAACTTATTCTCATGTGCTCAAATAATATGAATAACATTCATATTATTTACATCTTTGATAATCAAATCACATTTAATTATCTAAGATAACTCTCTTTATAATATGAATCAAATTCATATTATTCATGACAATTAAATCACATTTAATTATCCATTTTCTCAATGCTCAGATACATATATCAACGATAGAATTATCCATGAACTCTTTCAAGGATAATGCGCTTTCTCCGCGAATACTTGGAGATAAGGACAGGGCGATTGTATTGTTCCACGTATAGTGACATGGATATTGAGATGATATCTCAAATCCAGATCGTGGGCCTCTCATAGATGCTTGATTAAATCAAGACCGCAAATCTAATCTTCTCATTGCATCTGAATCACATTCAGATCAATGTCCAACATTTGGACTAAGATCAGATTACTTCTCTACTGAGAGGAGTCACTAAAATCCAGACCCATTTCATCACTCCCTAGGAATGGAAGCGTCATGGTTATACAATCGTTTATGATCACATCACCCTCAGGTATTCCTAATACCTGTACATCCTGCATACTGGAAGACTCTGAGTAAACCCGAAGTATTAGATCAACTTTACACTGTCTACTTCCGGGTTTTATCAGTAAGTTTCTCATTCGATCATTGGGAGTCGGTATCGATCATATACTTTCCAAAAGCATATATCATACCTAAGTCTTGATCATATACTTCCAAAAGTATATATCAAACCTACAAATTCAGTCAAGCTTCCAAAGCGAGACGACCATGCGCATGGAATTTGATTCTTCCCAATATCTCATGAGTGAGCTCATGTCTTCCGGTTCAGTAACTGAACCTGTATGATCCCTTTGAGAGATCGTATTACTCATATGCCCTTATATGCACACCAGCACGCCGGTGTATAGACCTTGATTAGGTCATCAACCTATTGGTCTGTCAAATGTACATACTCAAACATATAGTAACACATCTGTCTCCGGTCAGAGGATGCGTGCATGTATCGTGACAGCATACGATATAGGACTTTGGTTATCTCGATCTCGTTAAGTCAACTCTTTGATCTAACTAATCTGACACCTCTGAATCTCTATTCCTATGCAGAGGACCTGCATCAAGAGGTCGGTCAGATATCAGCCTTTAGAGAAAGGATTGCCATCTCCTTCTCAGGCTAGAGATCATCTCTTAATAATCATTTGATGGTGCTTGATGAGTCCTCAATCTAACTCTTTAGATATTCATCCAAGCACCAGCCTCTATGATTCAATAATTGAATCTACATCTGTATGATCATCAAGATGGCCATGGTACACAACCCTAATTGTACTAAGGGACCTATTATGCAAATTATATACTCTTTATTTCAGATCAAGGAGTGAATTGCAATAACATTTATTGCATAATGGCTCGCCGTGGGCTCGCATGTCCAACAATCTCCCACTAGCCCAAAGAGCCATTAATGGGCTTATCATTTAAACACACACTCATGTGACAATCATAGGCTATTTAGAAAATAGCTAGGTAAGTTGATCAGTCACTCTGTTCCCGTGAGACTACACCAAGTCCTTTTACGGTACTTGCATATCCCCAGTAACAGTGCTCACATTTAATGCGAATGTTGCATCTCATGCAACCAATACTCAATTTTGTTAAAGCTATTATAGGGTCATTGACACTATAGCTTAATAATTTGTTATAACCAGTATTTCCATAATCCTTATCAGAATACCTTTATCTCTAGAGATCACTATCTCTAAAGGTATCCAAAATTAAGACCTTTTAGATCACTATCTATATAGTCTTAAGTATTTGAAGATAAGACTTTAAGATCACTATCTCAAAAATCTTATCATCTATGAAGATTTTGTTATTACTGCAATCAAGTGTTTTATCTCCATAGTAGGATCAGTAACATTTTACTACTCCCACTGCATGGCAGACATCCGGTATTCGTACACATCTAGCATACACTCAGCTTCTCGTAACTGATGCACAAGTGCAAGCAGTTCTAGCATTCACTTCCTCAACCTTTCGAGGTGCTATCCCTTTAGATACTCAGATCCAATGTTCCAACTACAAGAAGCTTATTTGAGTCCAAAGATAGAGTTCTTTAGCTTGCACACCTTGCTTCCTCAACCATGAAGCCCTGGGGCTACTTCATATGAATATCCTCAGAGAAGTATTCATAGAGGAATGCAATCTTGACTTACATCATGAAGATGTCATAGTCAAGTTGTGTAGCTATAGTTAGCAATATTTTGATGGGTTAAAACAAGGTCACTGGAGAGCAAGTGTCATCGCAAGCGATGTCTTCTCTTCGGTGTGTAGCTCATGGCTATGAACCGTGCTTTGAAGGTCTCTACCTTCTTATCAGGTTCCCTCTTTTCTCTTGAAGATCCATTTGCACCTTAATGGGTCTTACCCATATGGGTGGATCCTCGAGGGTCCATATACAACACTTGTATATGAAGTCTACATTAGACTTTTATTGCTAACATCCATCTTTTCATGTCATGATCCTCTGGAGCTTCATAACATGAAGTCTGATCATTTTCACATGGAATACTTCCTCAAACTCATTTGAAGAGGTATTAGTATTTCATCTTTAATTGTCCTTTTAGTTTCCAATTTCAGGAGCCTCATTATCTTTTCAAGATTAAATGAGTTCCTTCACTTCATTTTATCTTGATTCTTAAGAGAGTCATCCTCTAAGAATCACATTCTCAGAGATGAGATCTTTTAAGAATCTCAAGGTCATAAAGTAGGTATCCAATACCATACTTTATTTTCCTAATGAAGTAGCACTCTTTGGTGCTAGATTCCAGCTTTCATGCATGGAACCTTATTAAGTATATAATGTAGTCTCTACTATATATATACCTTGGAAACTAAGAGATAATTATGCTAGGATTAATCATTGATTAAATCATGTCACACATGATCAATTGTATCTCCCTACAACTCTATTGAGTTAAGGTTCATTAGGAGGATTGAGATAGGAATGATATTCACATCTCCACAAGGTATTCCACGAATTGATCTAATAGGTGCAAGCAACCTTGGTTAGATCAAATTCATCTCATCTTCCTTCAAACTTTGGTTCTAAACCAAAAATGTGAAATCTTTGAACATTTCAAAGGTTTCTTAGGTGAAGAGAAGAAATCTCATATCATACATAATCATTAACAGATATCACATATCCATAATGTTTACTATGATATAGATGATCTACATACATCAATATGTATGAGATCTTGAATACCTTAACATCTTACACCTATCACAAAGAAGGGTGTAGTGGACATTTTACTTTGAATACAATATTCACAAGTATGTGAGATTAGAATCTTTAGACAATCTAAAGTTTCATGTCTTACTAGTCCATTGATCTCATCAACAGACATGTGTCCAAAACTTGATGCCAGATCTTTGTTAAATGATCTTTATCCTCCTATTGATCTTTAAAGCTTTAATTTTCAGTATTAGAAATCTTAATGAACCATTCATTAATTTTCTAATTATGTAGAGTCCACTAGATTTTAGATTACTATCTGAAATATCTTCATCATAACTCTTTATGATAGATTTATTACAGAATTCATGTTTATATCCAACAATTAGAAATAAACAATGAGTGTATTCTAATATCTAGGTCATAGAGACATTCTCTAAGACTAAGGGATCCCACTGAAAATATGAAGTCTATTGATCTCATGGAAATTGTTGCAACACTTGCATTACTTTCAACATGGATGACCAATAAACATTAAGATCAAACTTCTAATACTCTAATACATATGCAACAAATTGCAAGTGTTATTAGAAGATTGAGATACAATTATTAGACTTTACCTTATCAAATAAGTAAGTCAATTTCAATGATTATATGTAGGCTATTCTGATATATTATCCGATTCCTTCTCTAAGGATTCTAGATAGATTTGATAATAATACTATCAACACATCAACATATTGCAGTATTGGCATTCATCCAACTGTTTGGATGTCATGTGAAAGTCACAGAAGTACAGTCAACTCTTTGATTATACTTCTTGCTTGAGTCCAACCCATGCTTCCACTGCGCTCCCTTTATCTATAAACAACTATTGCTTAAGACTAAGAACCTCTTATGTTAAATTCAAAAGAATTTAATGTAAGAGCATTTCGACATTTATACATGCTTCACCTAATTCATACAATATGAATATTATGAAGCTTCATGAATGACTAGAGTATAGACAGTAGAATGATGACACTCATCATCTACATCCATCTAAACTCTTCAAACATAGGTTCAGGTAGGTATTCAAATAATTTGAATACATCATCTCTTATAGAGCTACTATTCTACATGATGTAGAGAACCATATCATTCATGATTAAATGTCAAGAGCACATATGTATGCCAGAAAATCTTTATTGATTTTATAAGGATTATTTCATAATTAAGATCATCATTGACATGTCACTTCCAAAAGACATTCGATGAGATCAAGACTTATAGAGACATACAAACCCTAGGGTTTTAGTCCTATTGTCTATTTAATTATCACTTCTCATTATTATGAGGAAACTTGCATATTGCAACCACATACATTGTGTGTCCAATTGCAAGTACAATATCTGGATCATAGGGTCCAATCCATGATATTCTACTGGTTATTATTGAGTATAACATTGAGTGGGTTTAATGAAGGATTATCTGAAATAAGAAATTAGCATAAGGGTATATATTTATATATATACATGTTTTACTTTGATTTAGGAATTTTTATATCAAAGTTGTCTTGCCATGTCAACAATGAAAGTTCATTCCCTTAATCACTTTCAATGTAAGAGATATACTTACCATTATATCTCAAGCAAGATCTGGGATCTCCTTCCTTATCTTTGTTGCATCCCAATAATATGAGAACCTACAACTCGGATAAAAAGGAGCGGGAACACATTCCGCCTTGCAAGTCCAACTTGCATCTCCCAATTCGGTCTTTAATACCCGGGCCCACCACCCCTAAGGTGATGTTGACCCGTCATTAATTGAACCAACCATCAACAGGAATACAACTCGCTATGCGCAATCCAATATCGCCCTAATAATATGAGGACCCGATATTGGGGTCACTACGCATACGTCCTTACTCTTTCGAGAAGCGACGAGCTCGATCCAAATGGATCATATGCAGGAGCTGTCACTTCGGACAGGCGTCTCCCACATATAATATTTGGCGACGAAACCCTTCGCCTTGACGGGAGACCATGGATATCACTTATATGATCCTCCATCTCTTATTCAAATTTAATTAATTACTATGAATCACATTCATATAATTAATTCTTCCAAGGGAATTCTTAACTCCAATAATATTAGAGTATTTTAATTGGACATAATTAATTTAATCATATTAAATTAATTATCAATCCAATTCAATCAATCAAACTTAATTTTATGCTTGAATATATATGGTATTAGTCTCAAAGTACGTATTAATTCGTATTTTAATAATTAGAAAAATACATCTTAATCCCTCGGACATTATCCCAGCCCTACCCGTTGTCATGACCAGTACCGGCGGGAGTGGGACGGACCACATACGTTGCAACCCGCTACCCCAGCGATCCCCGACTAGACACCATATCCACCTCGGGAAAGGATAATGCCAAATTGAGTAATTTGTACTTGAGATGATCATCGGTTTTTCAACCGAAATTATACCATATAGTAATCAAAATAATTTTGATTATAAGGAAATTTGCTAGACAAATTCCCAATCCTACTCAAGCAAGAGTTTGGTGATTGTGATTTCAATTAAGATTTAGATCAAATCTAATCAATTAATTGATTGGGGCCAAGTCAATTAAGGAAATAATCATTCTTTAATATTTCACAAATATTTTTCATAATTATTTCTCGAAATTAACAATTAATTTCATTAATTGACAATCACATGATCTTGATTAGGAAAGTAATTTCAGCAGTGACCCCTACTTACTAAAATTAGCATATCTCAATCAATTTAAATCCAAATTAAGCAAAGTCAACTTCTAAAGTTTGCTAATTTGATTTAGAACAGAAACCAATTTCATGCATTTCGAGGCGTCTCTAAACAGTAATTAACTCTTTAATTACATTAAGATTCGCAGTTCCCGTAACAGTGAATACATGTTCATTAAAACTACCATATCTAGAGCATACGAAATCCGATTTACGCAAACTCAGATCCTATGGTTTCCTTATTTAATGGGGAACAAAATCCAAGACCTATTTTCGTGTTTAAACAATTTAAACATGGCCGAAAAATTACACCAAACAGATCTGCGAAATCAAATGCGATAAAAAATTTCGCGACCTTAACGAACCCAAATCGTCCTCGGTTAGCGAATCATATTCGAAACCGTCAACCTGGCTCTGATACCACTTGAAGGATATGGTTAGATCCTCAAGCGCATCACGAAAGCATGAGCGTCGTATCGAATACGACGAGGAGCGACTAGTCGCACTAGTTGCTTGATGCAGCGGAATTTAAAAAATTTTATTACGACGAGACCACATGATCCAAGAACACTTCTCAGATCATCTCGTCTAAACCACAAACAAGTAATAGGATTACCTCTTGAAGCGTGGTTGCGATCAAGTCTCTAAACGAAGAGACCTCCTGTCTCAAGTCCGATCCGACGGAGGAGACGCTTGCGAGCGCGGGGATGAACCGCGTGCTTCTCGCAATCCATGTTGATGATCCAAGCGGCGGATCTCCTGATCTCGACACACGAGATCCGACGTCTTCTTCACGAGCGAGGCGCACCGAAGGAGACGGAGATCCACGAGCAGACGAACGGGCAGCATAACGACGATGCTACGGCAATGGAGAACTTCTCCATGGCATCCATGGTGGGCGGCCATGAGATGAAGAGAGAGGGCTGACCTCTAGAGAGAAAAGGAGAGAGAGAGAGATGTGCTACAATAGCACATGTTGTGTAAAGAGAGAGCATGGGCATGCCTCTCTATTTATAGGGTTTTGGGATCCATGGATCTCAATCCATGGGACAACACAAATCCAATGGTTCTCATTGATTGTATTTCTTTCAATGGCTAAGATTTATGTTGGTAAAAACCAACAACAATTAATTTAATAAAAATCAAATATATGTAGAATATAATTTGATTTATATTAAATCAATCTCAATTAGAGAAATAGGAAAGGAGGCAAGCCTCCTTCCATAAGAAGGGTGGACGGCCACCACATTCCTTGTAGGAATTGTGGCCGTCCACTCTTCCTATATGGAAGGTGGATGCCTCTCCTATTATATGAGATTGTATTATCTCATAATTCTCTCTAATATTTCTCAACAACTTTTGTTGAATATTATTTCACAAAAATAAATCCAATTTATTTTGTGAACATTGCAATCATGCCATTGGAAAATTGTGAATCACATTCACAACCCAAAACAAAATGTAATTTACATTTTCAATTAATTAGACAATGTGTATCCAATACACATTAATAATTAATCTACTAATATAAATTATATTTAACTCTCTCCAATACATTATAAATCACATTTATAATATATTATGAATAATTGGATATTACTATCCACATTATTCTTATCCATAATAATTAAATCACATTTAATTATATTGGATAACTTATTCTCATGTGCTCAAATAATATGAATCACATTCATATTATTTACATCTTTGATAATCAAATCACATTTAATTATCTAAGATAACTCTCTTTATAATATGAATCAAATTCATATTATTCATGATAATTAAATCACATTTAATTATCCATTTTCTCAATGCTCAGATACATATATCAACGATAGAATTATCCATGAACTCTTTCAAGGATAATGCGCTTTCTCCGCGAATACATGGAGATAAGGACAGGGCGATTGTATTGTTCCACGTATAGTGACATGGATATTGAGATGATATCTCAAATCCAGATCGCGGGCCTCTCATAGATGCTTGATTAAATCAAGACCGCAAATCTAATCTTCTCATTGCATCTGAATCACATTCAGATCAATGTCCAACATTTGGACTAAGATCAGATTACTTCTCTACTGAGAGGAGTCACTAAAATCCAGACCCGTTTCATCACTCCCTAGGAATGGAAGCGTCATGGTTATACAATCGTTTATGATCACATCACCCTCAGGTATTCCTAATACCTGTACATCCTGCATACTGGAAGACTCTGAGTAAACCCGAAGTATTAGATCAACTTTACACTGTCTACTTCAGGGTTTTATCAGTAAGTTTCTCATTCGATCATTGGGAGTCGGTATCGATCATATACTTTCCAAAAGCATATATCATACCTAAGTCTTGATCATATACTTTCCAAAAGTATATATCAAACCTACAAATTCAGTCAAGCTTCCAAAGCGAGACGACCATGCGCATGGAATTTGATTCTTCCCAATATCTCATGAGTGAGCTCATGTCTTCCGGTTCAGTAACTGAACCTGTATGATCCCTTTGAGAGATCGTATTACTCATATGCCCTTATATGCACACCAGCGCGCCGGTGTATAGACCTTGATTAGGTCATCAACCTATTGGTCTGCCAAATGTACATACTCAATCATATAGTAACACATCTGTCTCCGGTCAGAGGATGCGTGCCTGTATCGTGACAGCATACGATATAGGACTTTGGTTATCTCGATCTCGTTAAGTCAACTCTTTGATCTAACTAATCTGACACATCCGAATCTCTATTCCTATGCAGAGGACCTGCATCAAGAGGTCGGTCAGATATCAGCCTTTAGAGAAAGGATTGCCATCTCCTTCTCAGGCTAGAGACCATCTCTTAATAATCATTTGATGGTGCTTGATGAGTCCTCAATCGAACTCTTTAGATATTCATCCAAGCACCAGCCTCTATGATTCAATAATTGAATCTACAGTTGTATGATCATCAAGATGGCCATGGTACACAACCCTAATTGTACTAAGGGACCTATTATGCAAATTATATACTCTTTATTTCAGATCAAGGAGTGAATTGCAATAACATTTATTGCATAATGGCTCGCCGTGGGCTCGCATGTCCAACACACAATCACAGGGGGAGGTCAATCAAGCATATCATCTGATTCGGTTCTGGGTCCCACCATAATGGCGACCGAATCAGCGGATGAAACCAAAGTCCAAGAAATTATCGCATTCTCCAACAGATAGTCCTCAGGAAGGAATGCGAGCTAGATCAATGTAGGTCAAGGGAATGCTGGCATAAGATCTCAGGTCCTCAAAAGCATTCAATCATTCAATCATCCGGAGGGCATAAGATCATGTGAAGGAGCAAATAATCAGGTCAATCACAATACAGTCCCTCAAGTTAATCAAATCTAGCTGAGATGGCACGAAAGATAATCAGGAATCCTCAAAGTGCCATGGGTGGATCAAAGAGTCAGGAGATCAGGGATGGGTCAATCAAAAAGATGAGGAGGTCATGCAGGGTCCGGGGCACCGTCATCATGAAGCATATATATCAAGATAGTCAATCCCAAAATCTGAATCTATACGAGCCGAGCCGAATGGGTGGATCAATCAATCAGGTCACATGAATTCCTCATCAAAGCATCAAAATGCATGACACCCTCAATCCGGTGTGCTAGACCAAAAATTCCTCAATAATGCATCACACCTATGTTTGTGCCCAAAATCAAATAACCTCAAAAACATGCACGTATCTGATCACAATCCCATGGCACACTCATCTCAGCATCCTCAATCTTTGGCCCGACTTACACAAATAATCAAGGTAATCATAAAATCCTCGATGCGGGCCTCATCGATGTGCACAACATTCCCGGGTAATAGAAAAGTGATATAGAGGGGACAAGGAGGGCGTGCGAGAAGATCGGGACATAGACAAAATTGGGTGTTCTACACAAGGCGGGAACACCGTCAAAATGGTGGTCCGAAGAGTATGCTCTCCTCGAACCTGAGAAGATGTGGATGGTACGGTGTATACGAGGAAGGTGGTGAAGAAGAGGGAAACGAAGGACTTGGCGAAGAATGATTGAGCTCAAGCGCCAATATCACTACTCGATGCAGATGAGGAGATATATATATATATATATATATAAGAGAGGTAGAGAGACTCAAAGATGAAAAAGATGACTCACGCAATGGGACCGACTACTCTAGCCATGAATGAAAAATGCAACGGACTCCAAGTCACATTCAATACACAAGGCAAACCCCCGATTCACCTATTCGACACAGTGAAGACCGTCAGGCGACGATCATTTATCTTTTCGATTTTAGAGTTAGGTGAGAACCACAAAAATTGTACAAACACTTAGGACGCTTGATGGGATTTGGGCTCTACTCCTTAGTGTGTATGTGAGCAATTAAAACGCATACAATGAGGGGGTTGCTCTCCCCAAGACAAGGAAGTCCATTATGTTTTATTTTTAGGTTCAAGTGGAGTTAACAGTCCCGATTTTATTTAGGTTATCACTTTTTTTTCAATGCACGTGCCTATCGAGGTTTCGATTTCCATTAAGCATCCTAGGTTGACAAAAATAGAGGGAGAAGGTCGGAAAAGCCATGCAGGTCGGAAAAGCCATGCAAGTCGGAAATCGATGATGCATGCTAAGTAAGAAGACTTACAGTGCCTCCAGCTCTCTCCATGCGGGATGCAAAACAGAATTTGAAACATATGCTATATGCAAATGCAAACCGAAGAAATCGCCCTAGGATAGTAACTGCTATTATCGTGAAGCACCACAAGTCGGTCACCGATCTTCAATCCAGGAGTCCGGTCTAGGCTCACCCCTCCTCCTCTCGACACATAGAGTTCAGGAGCAGAGCTTGGTAGGGTGGGCTACGGTACGAAGGCTCGAAGATGATGAGGTTGATTGTTTAAAGTTTGAACTAGGTCCAAAGCGCACTATAGGTACATGCAAGATATTAAGGTGTTTGGACCTAATCTACGAGCAATCAATTCTTAAGCTAGGGCTCATTCACACAAAATAATAAAAACAAAATAAAAAAGGAAAAAGCGTCAAAACCATCGAGGCCCCCAAGGGAACAATCCCTCGGGCAATGGACCTTGGGAAGTCTGAGTGTACATGTGAGAGTCCAATTATTACAAGTTTCTAAGTCGCTCTCTCACTTAAAATATACATAATAAAATAAAATGCATAAAAAATATAGACTGTCTTCAAAAATTCTCATTCATCTGCCTTCGATGCTCTCTCCTGTTGGCTGGTGTAGAAGAGCCAACTCCGCCTCGCTTGGGTGCATTGGACCTCATAGAAGGTCCTCCTTTGCTTGGCGGTCCCTCGCGTCAAAGACAAATAAAGGAGATGGGTCAGAATAGTCTCAATAATTTTAATAATAATCAAATAAATAAATGAATATTGAACATGAACAAAGAATTAAATAAATGAATGAATAACCATACAAAATCCGTTTCCTCCCCGGCAACGGCGTCATTTGATGAAATGGATTGAGCCGAGGTCGTGTCTTTCCACAAGGCAGATCGACAGTCGCTGAGGTGACCTCAAACAGAATCCAAATCAATCAACAATTAACCCACAATGAAATCTATGCAATGAATATAAAAAATGTGGAGTTAAAATTTATTATAACTTGCATGCAAGTGTGTATAGGTGAAAGCACAAGTAGAGGTCGAACACTGGGAGGCGAATGGTTGTGTGGTGGAAATGAGTGCACAATTATTCAATTCTTGGTTCATGTCCAATTCTTATTGTTTTTGTGGGTTTTTATTTTATATATTTTTTAATTTTATTTTTGTTTTTATAGTTTTTATTTTGTTTTATATTTTATATTTTTTTATATTTTCTTTTATATTTTTAATTATATTAATATAGATATATATAAATACATATATATAAAGAGATATACAAGAGAAGAGAGAGGAGTAATATAAGGATATATATTTATATGAATAATATATATTAGATATAATATTTTTTTGCCTTTTTATATTTTTATAATTTTTTTGTTATTTTTCTGGGATTTTACTAATTTTTGTGTATTTTTAATTTCAAAAATGACCCTAATATGGGACTAATTAAATAGGCCTAAAGTAATTTGGGTCTTAAAAATATAAAATAAGTCTCAAAATTACCCAAATAAATTTTAATGTGTAAATAATAATATATAGATAATTATAAAAGAGAAAAATATATTTTTGGTATTTTTCTAGGGTTTTTATATTTTTTTGTTGGATTTTGGGGCTTTCTGATTTTTTTATTTTTCTTTTTCTCATTTTTAGGGTTTTTCATTTTCTAGACTCAATATATATATAAATATACCATATATAATATTTTTGGAATTTTTCAAAAACATTGTATATTGTTTTGGTATTTTATAATTTAGACAGTGATTATTTAGGCTCTATTTGAATTTTAAAATTTATGTAAAATGCAAAAAATGCATGTTAAAAATATGGACGTAAATTACACTACATGAATCATCTACACTAATTTTTGTGGATTTTAAGGAGCTAAATAGCGATTTTTAATTAATAGATAAAAGACATAAAAATAAAATAGCCTAGCAGGGGCATTTTTGTAAATAAAATAAAGTCCAGGTCCAGTGCAAATACACCAACTAAATAAAACATTTATTTAAACTTTAAAGGTTATTTTACAATATCTAAAAATTGCTAGGGTATACATGCAATTTTCACGCGCCTCACGTGGGACTGCACGTGAGGCGTGGAAGGACCAAATAGTAAATACACAAAATGCGGGGGCCCTTTTGCAAAAAGTGCATTTATTTTACAACGTGATAAATTATTTACAATATTAAAAATTAAATACAAAAAAGGTGGGGGCTATATGTGAAAATTACCCCATCAGGCGCGCGATCCAACGGCTGGGCTTCCTCCACTTGACACACGTCGCCTCCTCCGTGCCCGATGACGCTTCGCCGATGAACGCTCGCGGGCTGATCTGACAGTCGATGAAGGGCTGCATCCAACGGCTGTAGTTCCAACTGGGCGGACCTCGATCGGACGGTGAAGACGAAGGGACGAAGAACAGGGAAGAACTCCCCCTTCCCCGATCTTCGATCCGGTGGCGCGCTCACATCCGACGGTCCCTCGAGCTGCTGATGATCCGTGGAGCTAGCTGGGGCCATGCCCTGTCGACCGGAGGGCTCAAGAGAGCCAGGGGCTCATCCGAGCGGTCTAGCGAGGTCGGTGAAGTTCAGGCATCCATGTACCTGCAGAAATTTGAAATTGACCCCAACAGGGGTCCTTTGGCCTCCCAGCACCTGCAAGATGACAAGCACAAACAAAACGAAGGGCTGGGGGCGTTTATTGGTTGGATTGGGCGGAAGATGAGCGCGACGGAGGTCTCCGGCGAGGGTGGTAGTGTTGGAGACCTGATCCTCAGATCCAAGGGGATCTAAGTGAGATGGAGGTGCCTGGGTTGAAGAGAAGGTGATAGGAAATGAAATGGGGGTGGTTTGGTGGTCGGAATATGTCAGGAGCACCGTGAATGGGTTCGCCGGAGCGGAGCTCCGGCGAACTACGGGTACTCGATTTTAGGCTACATCTCTACTCTAAGGACTACACTAATGACATAATTAAAATGCGTAAGCAAAAATCTAACTAGAAATGGGAAAAGCGCAGCTCATACCTGGCTGTTTGGCCAAGGAGCAGGATCTCCGGCGAGCGGCGGTCGTGGGTGCAACCTCTGCGATCTCCGACCGATTCAAGGTACCAGGGGACTCCTCCTGTCACCAGGACTCCACCTAGACCGAATTCGAAGAAGGGAGATGGGTAAAGGCTGACCAAAATTGCAGAGAAGGCAGAGGTTCTTTATTTAAGAACAGGTGGCGCACCCTTATTGACCGGGCCAATGGCGGAGCTACAGGCTATGTACAAGGGGATAAATACATGGGCGTGGATGTACATCGATCGGGGAACATTTCGTCTGAAGACGGTGATGGCAGAAGATGGACGAGACGAGCGAGAAAAAAGGGAGAAGACGGGCCGAAATGACAGACCACGTCTAATCAGCCGCCTGGGGGTCAAGTTGACTAGGAGGGTCAACGTTCGAAAAATCCTGATTGGTCCACGTCAGCTCGAAGTTGATATATTAATTAAACATAATAAATGACTTTATTAAAATTTGCTTATAAAATAAAAAATGTTTATTAATTAACGTAGTATTTATTTGTGATTTTTATTTAATTTTTTGATGTATATTATTATGAATTTATTTTAATGATGTATTTATAAGTGTATTTACATGTATTTATTTTTATTTTGTATATTTTTATTTTATTATTTCATTTTCTTATTTTATAAATTTATAACTTATTTTTGTGATTCTAAATATATTTTTATTTAATTTTTATAAGTTTATTTACATATTTAAATAAATAGGTATATATACTATGTAGGTATACTTATAGGTATTTTACCTATATTTTATATACATTTTATTTATTTAATGATTTTTATTTGTTTTTATTTTGAATTTACATTTTTAATAAAGTATGGATAATATTTACAATTTAATAAAGATGAATAAATAAAAGAATAAAATCCCCTTTTATTTATATACATAGGTAATACATAGGTATTTTGCCTATGTAATTTATAGACTTATTTTATTAGAGGTTTTCTTTTTGGTTTTCTTTTAATTTCAACATGTACATGCATTTTGTATATTATTTACAAAATTCTAAAAATATAAATTTATAAAAATGATGAATAATGAATATAATGAATATTTTAATCGGGTAGACTGTACAATAAAGGCTAAAAACCTAACTTTCACAGATGGACTCCAAAAATTATAAAACCAATTTTATTAAACAGTTCTTGAAAAGTTATATACAACTAAAGGTAATTTTGGTGGATTTTGAGTTTTTATTTGCAAGATATGGGTCTGTGAAGTTGAGATTCGGGCTTTTTATTCTGTGTATAAAATATACATCGTGTATTGTTTTTGTACAAACTCAATTTTGTATTTTTATTCACATTATTATCTAC
The DNA here is from genome assembly GCA_037367405.1 of Ottelia alismoides. Taxonomy (NCBI): domain Eukaryota; kingdom Viridiplantae; phylum Streptophyta; class Magnoliopsida; order Alismatales; family Hydrocharitaceae; genus Ottelia; species Ottelia alismoides. The sequence continues at coordinate 2,233,973 of JAZKJV010001419.1, read as the reverse complement.
AACTTTCATGTTCAAAATTTCTTTATTTAATGGATAAATAAATATATATAAAATAGGTATTAAAATACATAAATGAATGAATAAATAAATGAGGATTTATTGTATTTCTGGCCCTTATCTCCCCCTACTTTATTCCTTGTTGATCAATTTCATTCCGGCCTTGGTCTCGGGGTTAGGGTCATAAAATATTTGCAATATTTTATTCCTTTTTTTCTTCTCTTTATTCTATAATTTTGGCATTAAAAACCTTATTTTATGTACAATAAATACAATAAATAATGGATGCTATTATAGACAAATTGATGCTATTTTCATGCATTTGCTGGGGTTTTTAAGGCCAAAATGATAGAATAAAGGTGATGAAATGGAGATTCATCAATGTTCCAAACTCATCCCGAGACAAATCAGTTAAAGACAGATATGATGAACACACAAGTTTCTCGGAGACAACGACATACTCCCTTTTTTCCTTAGGCCTTGTTTGGTAGGAGAATAAGCCCTGGAATAAGGGTCAATTCTCCTCCTAACACGGTTCCCAGTGGTACGACTATTCCCCATTATTCCATCTTATTTCACTATTATTCCTATCTTTATCCCACCTTACCTACCTTTATTTTACCTTATTTTCCTTATTCCTATCCTCCAGTCGAACAAATAATAGACCCTTATTCTTCTTATTCCCCATCCTTATTCATGCTTATTCCCGAACCGGTGTGAGTACTATTGATTTTGATTTGATAACAATCGATGTGAGTACTACTCAGATGAGTCAGAATTATAAATAAATAAATAAGCAAATGCGTGTACATATGTGTGAACTTTTTTCTACTTAATCATATACTTTTATATTAATAGTTGGGGAGTTGTTATGTGGGACCAAGTAGGCATAATTTCCAAAAGATAGGGTAAGCTTTGTCTAAGATGGAAGTTGCACCACTTTAGATGGTATTTGATTTTATCGGAATTAAAAATAACAAAAGCTGGAAATTCTATGTTGCCAGTTGCCAAATTGGCTTGCACAATAATGTTGTTTGCCTTGATTTCAAAAAGTTAGGGATCAGTTGATCGAACGGAATAATTGTGGATGATGATATCCATCAAATAAATAACATTACTTTATCTCAAAAAGTAGAATAGGTATATATACGTGTAGCAGTTGGTATAAAATTTGTTGTTTACCAGTGAAGTGAGCACAATCAAAGTGTATTTAATTGAGAAAAAAAGATACATTATCTTAAAACATTGTTTTCGATAGTGATCGAATCAAGTTTTTTAAATATTTTTACAGAAACTTTAATCTAAAATATCCTAGTGTACGAACAAATTCATGTTTAATCACATTTTAAAAAATCCATTACTTTGCTCGAACATATGAAGAAGAAATTTTAATATGTGCTGATAAGATTAACAATTACTTAGCCATAATAAAGTATTTACATCGGACATGGACGAAATGGAATTTATTGGGTTTCATTTGATTTCCAAAGTTCAATATCAACACAATAATAACAAAGTTTTTTTCTTACATTAAATAGAGTAGGCTACATGAATTCTTTTCTTCCATTAAGATCTATCTTCGGTCATTCTCGGACTTAGATCTAAAAAATTATGATCCCTTTGTATAGACTCATTCTAGCGCTTCTTAGGCCTTCCTCGTCCTCTCTTAGCCGGCTCAACATCCCAAACTCACATCTTCAAACTGGTGCATCAACCGACCTCCTTTGCAATTGGTCAAACCACCTTAAGCGATCTTCTCGCATCTTATCCTCAATCAGAGCTATACTAACTTTCCCTCCAATTGGATAATTCCGAATCCAATCTATACATGTGTCCACACATCCACCTTACATTTTCATTTCTACTACTAGCATTCTATGTACATTTCTATTATTCACAGACCAACATTTAGATCCATAGAGCATACCAGGTCTCACGGCTGCTTTATAAAACTCCTTTGATTTTCAAAGGATTTTTCTTATCACAAAGAATATTAGAGGCTTCTCACCACTTTCACCAACCTGCATTTATTCTATTAGTAACATCTCTACCAATTTCCCCATCATGTTGCAAAATAAATCTCAAGTATCTAAAAGCATCTCTCTTCTGAATGTTATCGTCACCAATCCTCTCCTCAATTCCTTCACCATTGCTTCCATCAAACGTACACTCAATATATTCAGTCTTAGCCCTACTTATGCGAAATCCTTTAGCCTCCAATGTATGTCTCCAGACCCAAGCTTCGCATTTACTCCATCTCCAATCTCACAATCAACACAATATCATTAATGAATAATATAAACCAAGGTATCTCATCATGAATGTGACTTGTCAACTCGTAGGAATGGACTCAAAACTGGACCTTGATGTAGACCGATATTGATGTCAAAATAATCAATCTTCCTAAACTGGATCCATACACAAGATGAAGTCCAAACATACATATCCTTTATGAGGTTAATATACATGACATGTACTTATCTCTTCTCAATGCCTCTTCACAATCTATCACATGGGACAGAATCACAAACCTTCTCCAAATCAATAAAAATCATATAAATGTTCTTTTTATCTCTATAAATCTACATCATTAACCTCAGCAAGTGGATGGCTTCAATAGTTGAGCGACCTGATATGAATCTTAATTGATTTTCTTTTATTCCGGAGACTTGCCCCAACCTTCTTTCAATCACATGTTCCCAAATTTTCATAGTAATATAACTCATCGGCTTGATACCTCTGTAATTTGAACAATTTTGAATGCCTCATTTGTTCTTATAAAGAGGCACCACGATGCTTCTTCTCTAATCTTCAGGTATTTTTTTCCTTCGCCAAATAACATTGAATAAATTTGTAAGCCAAGTCAAACTATGCTCACTTAAATTTGTAAGCCACCGCCTCCCGCATCTTGTTTGGGGGTGTTTACAAGGAGGAGGGGGGAAACATATTCCTAAAATGGGGACGGTGCGAAAATATTGCTCAGAATAGGCATATATCGGCAAACGGTTTGTCGCTTCGTGTTCCGCACACGGCAAACGGTTTATCGTGCCACATTGACGGATGGGAGGGGGCCGGAACACATGACAAACGGCTACATGTGGCACGACAAATTGTTTGCCGCGTGCGGAACACGAAGCGACAAACGGTTTGCCGATATATGCCCATTATGGGAATTATTTTCAAGCTGTCCTTATTTTGAAGATTATTTTGCAAAGTTAATACCGCAATGGGGATTAACTCTCTCGTTTGCACTTCTATTACAGGCCCAAGACAAGTATTCAAAAACCTTCTCCCTGAAGCTTGATTGCTTCAGTTGAAGATTTCACCATCTATTCTAGTGATCTTGAAAACCATCATTTTCTTTACCAGCCCTTTTATTTGCATATCTATGACTAACAAGCGATAATGCGTTGTGAAACTCTCTCATGAGATTACTTTACAGTCTTTGCAGTACAACCGATCTCTTCTCAGCACAAAGCAATCTATCTGTGTTCTAGTCGGACCACTCTTATAGGTAATTAAATGCTCCTCCCTCTTCTTGAATAGACGGTTCGCTATGAAGAGATCATAAGCTATTATAAAATCCAGAATGACTTTTCCCTCTTCATTTCTAATCCTAAAGTCATGGCCTCCATGAACACTAAATACCCTAAAGCATCATTTCCCACATGTTCATTAAGATATCCACCTAGACAAATCATCTTTCTTTGTGGGATTCCTTATATAATCTTATCTAATTTCTCTCAAAAGATGTGTTTAATCTTTTTATCTAAACCAATTTGTGGTGCACTAACTGAGATGATATCCATAATTTCTTCTTCGGGCACTAATACGATAAAGTTCATTATCAACGACTATACTATTATTTGAGATACGTACGATTTATATTTTTTGCATGCAAAAATTGACATTCAACATGCATGCAAATAAGATAATGTTGTTTTACTTACTCCAACTCTATCATTATTCACACATCAGAAAGAAAAACTATTGCTTCGTTTAAAATACGAAATTCAACAAATTTCATCTTATTTTGTCAACAAGTCAAAAAGTAATAAAATATTTTATTGTGATTGAAGGAGAAATCATTAATAAATTCTTTTGACGATTTCTCCTGCAAAGTAATTATAGGGTTTAAAATAATAGATTAACTTTGATTTGCCGTTCCATTTAAGGGTCCTTAATATATTTCTAAATCAAGGTCTATGAGCAACTAGAAAATTATGACCACCCAAATAATGATGGAGATCATATCGAGGAAAATTTATTCGGACAGCTAGTCTCGAAAGTTATGGATCATGTACGGTCAGCAAAAGCTTCACCTCTTGTTCTTTCTGTAAATAATCGATAGGAGCCATCTCTTGTATAAATGTTGCTAACTAAATCAAAATCGTCTCTTCAAGCGGTGCCTTTCGTTTTAACCAGAGCCTTCAATTATACCACACACATAAAAAATCTAAAGACAAAGCCGCCTCTTAAAGAGTCTGCTTACCTATGATATATAACAAAATAAAATATTTATTTACGACTGTTCAGAGTCAATAACTTTCGAGACTTGCAGTCCGGATGAATTTTCGAGAGATCATATTCATTAATATCTTCTTGCCACTCACGAGTTAGTAATTTTTTTACTTCTTTTGTCCAAGTTTTTTGGAAACAATGTAACCGATATTTATCCCAATTAAGAAAATGATATTGGCACTTCGAATTAGGAAAATGAGATTGGTAGTGAGGGAAGTTGAATGATACTAATATAATCAATCAACCAAAAGATATATTAGAATTTCCAACTTCTTACTGTTCATATTCTCTACCACTTTATATTAGTATAGTCATTGTTAGCAGTACATGTAGATCGAATAAAATATATATCCGATTCAATCAGTTGTTATTGGAGTTGTTATTGATTGGATTGCTTTTATGGATTGGGTTGAATTTTTTAATCCATTAGGATTGGATCAGATCATATTCTCAAAATTCGATCCGATTCAATCCTAATATATATATATATATAACTCATTTGATGCAATTGTATGCCCTCTTTATATATAAATAAAGATGAATATGAGGCAGATTTTATATTTAATTTCCCTCACTCCCTTCTCACTAAATCCCCAAACCAACTCTCCTTTCAAAATCCCCAAACCCAATTTCTATCTCCATGTTCCATCTCTAGCAAGGTAGTAACCCATTAAGAACCAAAACACTATTCATTCCCAAAAGTCAGAATCACTCCATTGGAGACACGTCGCCGCCTTCCCCCCACGCACAATTGTCACGCCCTCCCTCTTGCATGTAACCAAAACCCTATTCTTTATCAAAATCTCAATTCAAATCATTACAAAGATACACTGTAAAGGATGAAATTTTTATGGAATGGAAACACAAGATACCATCTTCCTCCCAAGTTGCTTGGCCTAGAATTTCTCGCAACCATATAAATGATGGATGTGGAATCATTGATCTAAGATGATTAAATAATTCATTACTCTCAAAAGCCTATATTAATATTTAGGAAAACAAGAAGTTCTAAATCTCACGTATCATTAGTGTTAACTCTTTCAGCGAGCTCTATCTCCAAGGGTTACTTGTGGATCAACTCGCTCAATAGGGCACCCTCACTTCGCTCTACCTTTCTCATCTTTAGAAAGCTTCTAATTAATAATAAATTATGTATGGTCAAAAATGATTTATATACTTGAGAGGCCATATTCAACCCGTTAAAAGACCTTTACAAGAAACTCCCACTTGCTTTCCTTGGAAATTTTCATACATTTGATGCTACATTGGATCGATTAACATCCTCCTTGCGAGAGTGTGATGGAAATCTAATCATTTTCCCCACTCTTAATAAAAAAACATATAATATTTAAACAATAACATTTATTCTCTTCTTTTTACAACATTGTTTTATCATCATCCCATCATAAATTTTGGACTTCTCTACTTGATCAAGGATACCATATTTCTTGTGGCTTCTTCATCATGAAGGAATTATCACTCGTGAAGGATGCAAAAAATATAACATATTTGTTTGAATATTGTGATTGTACTAAACAAATATTTCAAGCTCGTATTTTCCGTTTTGATTTTATGCATGTTGGAGACTCCTCCTCTACCTTAACTAGTCCCCAAAAGAACAACTAAGACAGTTGATGATCATGAAGGCCTTAATTTGGTGGCCGAATTGGAAGGTGTGATGTCGTTGACAAACTATTCAAAGGAGCCTAAAGTTCGGTCTTGGAGGAGTATGCAGTGTCTGACAAGTCGAGTCCGGCAATCTTTGTATCGGCACTTAGCTCGCGAACAATCAAATCAAGAAAATAATCAGCCCATAATATAAATAAATAATAAAGGAATGCATGGTGAAATTTGTTATACCCTACATAAAGATTTGTATAGACAACAGGTGTAAGGGCCGAACCACCAAGATCTACAGGGATAGGTATAATTGTTGTCAATTAATAAAAATAAATAGCAATTATTTTTGCACTTTTTCTACTTTTTGATTTTATGGGTTTTTATTATATTTAATTTTTTAGGATTTTTTTATTTTATAAATTTTTATATTTTAAAAAACTAAGTTTTATTTTATTTTTAATTTTTGCAGTTTTTTAGTTTCTTATTCTTTTTAAGATATAATATGTGTGTATTTATATATATCTATATATAATATGTATACTACAAAAACTTTATATGATATACAATAAATAAAAATGTAAAAATATAAGAGATATAGACAAGAATGGTCCTTTTTAGTTTTTAAGAGTTTTAAAAAATATATATGTATTTATAATGAATAATACTAAAAATAAGTAATATATAATATAAATAGTCCATGTAGGGTTTTATATTTATAAATGTAACTATATATAGTTAAAAATTACAAAATAAAATGTTTAATGTTTTCATACTTTTCTTTATTTTTGTGATTTTTTTACTAATTTTAGGTATTTTTAATCTATTTAAATATATTAAATAGAGAATATAATAAATAGGTTGGATTATTTTGTGTTTTAAAATTAGATAATAAGTCTAGAAATTCCCAAAACTTTTTTTAAATATATAGTATATATAAGAAATAGAAACATATACTTTTGGATTTTAATGGAATTTTTCTGATTTTTCTAGGCTTTTTAGGTATTCTAAATTTCAAGATTTTCTTTTATATTTTTCATTATTTTTCAGCTGGAGTTATAATATATAATAATATATATTCTATTTTTTGAAATTTTTAAAGTAGGTTTTCTATTTTTTGTATTTTTATAACTAAACAAGGAATAAATAACTTCTACTTGATTTTTAATAAATGAAAAAACATAATAAAATGCTAAACAAAAATATGGGTGTGCATCTGCATGAATTAAAGCATTTACTTTATTTTTTCCAAGATTTTACAAGCACAAGAACTAATTAGTAAAAATAAAAACACATTTAAATAACTACAAGCCTTACAAGTGTATTTATGCAATAAAAATACATTATAGGGGTCTTCATGCAAAAATACCTAAAATAATACATTTAATTTACAATTTTCTAGACTATATGGAAATAAAGGAACCTGGAAGGGCTTCCTTGCAATTTGCCTGCCTCACGTGGGTCGTCACGTGAGGTGAGTTGGCATGGACCTAAAAGTAATATCCAATAAACATAAAGGGTCCACTGCAATTTTTACAAAACTATTTAAGTGTACTTTAGTATTTACATAACTTTAAGGTAAATACAAAAGAAGCGAGGGGTCTTACATGTTTACCCAATAACGATTCGGATCAGCCGGTGCTGCTTGCGTCACGTGGTTGATCAGGTGGTAGAGGAACGACATCATTCCCCTTGCTTTGAATGGCCCAGAGTAAATCTGGGGCTGGGTTCTGATCGAACAATGTTCGAGGGCTCTGGAAAAACAACCCAAGAACACAGCTGGGGAAATCTTTGATCATCAAGTTCTTTGTCCTCTGGCCACCGTATGTCTCGCCAACACTCGCTTTAGCTTCCCGAGGCATCGTCGCTTCAGTAGGAAGGGTCAAACCGGTTTGGGTCACATCGGAGGGGGGCTGGAGCTCTAACTTGGCTTCTATCCTCACTCCGGGTGACTCTTCAAGGCTCGAATCCTGCATAAAAAGATCAAGGAGGATGAGAGGGTCGCAACTGACCCTCTCTTAAAGCTTGATGCATAAGGGAACTATGGGGCGATGGAGCTCCGATGATAGGCGATGGAGGGAGCTCAGGGGCTCTGATTTTTGAAAGATAGTAGGGGATAAATGGGGAAGAATATGTAGAAGATGAAGGGGAACGAAGATGAGGTGGAAGTGAGGTCGGAACATGTAGGGGGACGATGAATTTCAAGATAGAGCTTAAATATCTAGTGATAAATCTAAAAAATATACAAATTTATCCACTAATTAATGAAAATAAAGATTACGCTACGATGATGGAATGAAAATCAATTAAAAATCCTAGGTCTAGCAGCTCATACCTGCTTGGGACAGGGAGCAGAGAAGCTCGGCCGATGGAGCTCCTACGAACTTGGATCACCACGATCTACACCCCTGTCCACATCGACAAGGAGGTGATTCTTTTTGTTGTCACCAAGGTGCATCTACCATAAGGTCCTATTGGGGTTATGGTCATGAATCAGAGGTCAAAAAGCAAAAGAGGGGTGACCATGGTTTATTTATAGGTGAAGGTGGAGGTGATTCGAGGGAAGATCTTGTGCTGGAAATGGAGGGTTGGTGGAGTCTAAGGCATGGGCGGTGGAGAGGGATGGTAGGAGATGAGAGTGAAGTTAGGCTCAATGAAAATGGAGGCATTGAGGAAGACCAGAAAATTGGAGAAGAAGAGGTGCACGTGACTCTGACAAGAGTCAGAGGGGGCGGGGGTACTGTTGATCTGTGGTTGACAAAGTGAGGCTCATGGTTGGTCCACATGGACCAACAAAAAAAGAACGAAAGAAATGCCTTGTTAATTCGAGTATAATTAATAAATGATTTTATTAATTTTTATTAAAATATAAAAATAATTGTAATTTTGTGTAGTATTCTATTCTGATTTTTATTTATTTATACAAGTTAATAAATTAGAGGCTAATATTTACATGTATGTACATAGGCATATAAACTCGTATTTATAGTATCAATTTTTTATTTTGCATTGTATATTTTATTATTTTATATACATAATTTCTATTTTTGTATCTTATTTAAATACAGAGTTACATATTTTAGCTTATTTCTCTGAATTCATTTATTTACTTAAATAATTATGTATAAGTGTTGTATAGGAATAGTTTACCTATGTATTTTAATACCTTATATATCTTAATATGTTTTTTAAATATTTTATTCTATGTTTCTTATTGTTCAATCGGTCGAACAAAAATCCTAGCATCCGATCTTGGAAGGCATGCGGTTTCTGATAAGTCAGATCCGACAATCACCATATCAGTGCCTCTCTCTCTCAGCTCTCGAATTCTAATCAATGAATTAATACAGCAATCAACCCACAATCTGTGATATATCAATGAAAATTATGCGGGGTAAAATTTATTATACAATGCAAATAAATATGTATATCAAGCAAGTGCAGGGATCGAACCATTGAGAGCAAATATGTGGATAGGTGATTTATTGTCAATTAAATAAAAATTAAACAATAAACATGGATACCCATGCCCCTATTTTCCACAGATTTTTATTTTTTTTTGAAAAATATTACCATGTATATTCATCTATATATCCCTCCAATATGCCATTTGAATTTCGTCAGAAATAGAGACTCCTTTATCTTCCATCTAGAAAACGTAATCTTAATGGTCTGAACATTGTTGTAATCGACCTATTCTATATGTAGGGCATATCGATACGAGTCTCTGTTTTTGATGAAATTCGAATGACATATAGGAGGGATATATAAATATACATGGTGATATTTTTGAAAAAAAGTTGAAAATGGGGTGGGGGCAGCTATGTTGGGGCAACCCCATTGAACCTATCTATAATATAAATAATATATGATATATAGAAATAAATATATAAAATCAGAAAATACAAATAAATACAGTCTCCTTTTTATTTTTTTAAGATTTTAGAATATAACTAAGAAAATTATAAATAATAACAATAATACTATACAAGTAGTATTAAGTGTATATATACTATATAGGATTTTATATTTATAAATATAGCGATATATACTCAAAATTACAAAATAAAATGTTTTTACGTTTTTCTAATTTTCTCTATTTTTTAATTTTTAAGAATTTTCTGCTAATTTTTAGGTGTTTTTATTTGATTTGAAATAGCAAAACATTAGCTTATAATAATAGGTCGGATTATTTGGGGTTTAAAAATAGATAAAGATTATAAAAATTCCTAAAACTATTGTTAATATATACTATTTAATATATAGAAAAAGAAGAAAAGAGCGTACTTTGTGAAGTACGTAACCTTACCTACTTCACATCCATTTTTTATTTTTTTAAATGCTTTCGTGGATTTTCATAACTATATCCCTCTAATATGTCATTCAAGTTTCGTCAGAAACAGAGACTCATATGGCCTCCATCGAGAAGAGGTAATTTACAACAAATCTAAGACCGTTAAAAATACATGTTCTGGATGGAGGCCATAGGAGTCTCTTTTCTGATGAAATTTGAAAGACGTATTAGAGGGATATAGTTATGGAAATCCACGGTGGTATTTTTCAAAAAAAAAGTAAAAAAAATTGCTAAAAATGGATGTGAAGTAGGTAAGGTTATCTCCTTCACAACAGAAAATTATTTTTTTTAGTTTTTATAGAATTTTTATGATTTTTATATGGTTAGGAGGGTTTCTCAATTTTTAGTATTTTTCTTTTATGTTTTTTTATGATTTTTGGTCTAGAGTTATATTGTATATTAATATATAATATATAATTTTTTGGATTTTTTGAGATGTCTTTATATTTTTGTATTTTTATATCTAAACTACGAAGAAATAGTCCCTAAATGATTTTTAATAAATGGGAAATTGCAAGAAAATGCTCAAATGACAATATGACATGAACAAGAATCAGTTTGAGCATTTACTACAATTTTCCCAATATTTTACAAGCATATGATCTATTTAAACAAAATAGAAGTGCAACAAAATAAATACAATATTAGCGAAGGTATATTTAAAAAAATAAATAAAGTTAGGAGGTTGTGTGCAAATAAACCCAAAAGTTTACATTTAATTACACAATTAAAATACTAAAATCAAATTATAAAGCCGACGGGGGCTCCCTACAATTTGCCCACCTCACATGGGCTACCACGTGAGGTGAGCTGACACTGGACCTAATCGTATTTTACAATAAAGTATGGGGGTTTGTGCAGTTTTCTCACAAAATATAACTCATTTTTTAATATATATATATATAGGACTTAGTTGTAAATATAAAAAGTGTGGGGGTTAATATGCAATTACCCCCCTTATCTCCGGATCCATTGCTCCTTCGTGTGCCACGTAGCCTCTTCGAAGGCTAATGAAGGCTTCTATTTGCTTGATAATCTGACGTCTCACAAAAAATCTAGAGCAGAGGGGCAATCCAACGGCAACTGCTCCTCCCCAAGAACTTGGAAGAAACATGCGTAGGGCGAGCTTCTTCTCTTCGATTCTTCCTCCTCCAAGCTCTTTCACTGTTGATGTGCTCGATCTGCTATTGGAAGGATGCACATCCAGTGGTACCCTCAAAAGTGTCCAGGACCCATCGATGGGATCCTACAGGCTCTAAGAGGCTCGAGGTACCTAGAAGTCGAACCTCAAAGTTAAAAAAAGCTTAGCAAAAGGCTTGAGCAAAGAGTCCCATCTATTATTTGGAGGAGATTGGTTCGAAATGAGGTGAAATGGAGAGGTCTCCGAGGAAGGTGGAGGAGGAGACCTCGGTGGCTTGATCCACAGAGGATCAAGGTGGTCTGGGTGGAGATGGAGACAGAGAAACATGTGGGAAAGAAAATAGGGGCAAAGATGTGGCCGGAACATGGTTTACAGTGGATGAATGAAGGCTCCGGCGAGCTTAGATTAACCTAAATCTATACTAGAACCACGGAAAATGCATCAAATAAAAACTGGAAATAAATGCTGATATCAAAAACTACCTAGAAAGCAAGTAAAGACAACTCGACTCGACATGGGAGCCAAGGAGCAAAAACCTCACCGGCGGTGGTCCGTCGAAGTATGAATCACCTCAATGATGTCGTAGCTCACTGCAAATTCGATAGGGAGCGAGCTGTCACAAAGCTCCATCTATCTGTGAGAGGATCTGAGGGTTCCAGACGTAAGGAAGGATCCAAAAAAGGGCAAACGGAGAAGAGAAGAAAAAGTCACTGACAAAGAGCAGACCTAGGGAGAAGGATAGTTGGCTTGAGGTCAACAGTCCCAGGTCTCCCATTCGTCCACGTCTGCCACAAATGACATAAGTCAATTAAAAGAATAATAAATTATAAATAAAATAGTAAATGAATTTATTGAAATAAAGCCAAAACATAAAATATTTCTATAATTTTATGTATTATTGTATTAAGATTTTTATTTATTTTTACAAGATTATTTATTAAGTTTTAGTTTTTACATGTATGCTTTTAAGTATAAATACATATATATGATGTATTTTATTTTTATTTTTAATTTTATATTTTATTCTTTTATTTGTATATATTATATATTTATAAATAATTACATATTTTCATATTTTTATTGCATTTTTATGAATTTATTTATATGCTTAAATAATTATGTGCATATATTATATATGTATTATGTAGGTATAATTTACCAATATTTTCTATAGCTTCATTTATTTTTATGAATTTTCATATTCTAATTTGATTATTGATATATATATATATATTTCAAGTATTATTTACAAGTTTATAAAAAGACAAGAAATGTAATAATATAAGGAATGAATATACTGAATATTATATACAAGTATATTGCACAATGAGGGTCCAAAAGCAATGCATCTTAATTCTAAATTAAATGAAACCACTTTTATGAACAATAAAGGTGAGTTTGGCCAATTTTGGTTATGTATGGAGAAGATATATGTCTTTAAAATTTTCTTTGCGACTTTTTATTTTGTGTATCCTAGGCATACTATGCATTATTTTTGAATGAAATCAATTTTGTCTTTTTTTGTATTTTTATGTACTACTTTCATATCGAGGGTTTTGTTAATTGAGGTATAAAAATATAAAAATAAAAGAGATACCAAACTATAATATATTTACAAAAATAATTAGGATTTTTAGCCCATTTTCTGTACAGTTAATTTACCATATCTTCCCATACTTTATTCATTATCGACCACGTCATCATGATGATTGGGTCTCGGTGTCTAGGGCTACTCAGTGTCTTTGACATTTCATTTTTTCTTTTCTTTCCTTTATTCTTTTATTTTGATATTAAATACATTATTTTATACAATATTTATTTGTCCATTAGTATGGTATTTTGTATAAATTATTACTATATGCATGCATTTAACTAGGGATTTAAGACCAAAATGAAAGAATAAAGGTGATGAAATGGATATTCGTCACTTATTTACATGAATTTAAATGATATTTACAAGTGTAGAAAAATATAAGAAGCTAAAAAATATAAAGAATAAATATAATGAATATTATATACAGGAATATAGAACAATAAATACCCAAAAGCCAACTTTTGCATCTCAACCTCAAATTGAACGAAACCATCTTCATTAAATATATAATTAAATTTTATGAACAATAGAGGTGAGTTTGGTGAATTTTGAGTCTGTATGAAGGAGATACAGGTCTGAGAATTTTTCTTTACGACCTTTTGTTTTGTGCGTTCCAAGTGCACTGTGTATTATTTTTGAGTGGAATCAAGTTTGTATTTTTCTTTGTATTTTCATGTACAAGTTTTATGTATAGGATTTTATTATTTGAGGTGTAGATAATAAAAAATAAAATATGTACCAAACGTCTATTATTGATGAAAAATATTAGGGTTTTTACGTGTGTTCTGTACAGTTACTTTGCCCTATCTCCCTCAACTTTATCTTTGTCGACCAAGTCATCATGATGGCTGGGTCTCGGGGTCTAAGGTCACTCAGTGTTTTTAACACTTCATTCTTTTTCTTTTCTTTCTTTTATTATTTTATTTTTAGATTAAATAACAATAGTTATACAATATTTAATAGTTAGTTATTAAGTATTATTTTGCACAAATTAATGTTATATACATGCATTTAACTAGGGATTTAATGTCAAAATGTTCGAAGACATGCAATTCACTCTCACTCTCTACTAGTGAATAAAAATATCCTCAAAGTGATATTCTTTTATTCTCTCTACTAGTGAATAAAAATATCCTCAAAGTGATATTCTTTTATTCTCCCTCTGTTGTTTTCGAGTTCTTTGATATTTCTGAGAGTAGTTTTGAAAATAGTTTCTTTGAGAAAAGTTTTTCAACAACAAGTATCCAGTTGCCTCCAAGTCTTTGATTTCGTTTGACAACAGTCATAACACTTTTAGTAGACTACAACTCTAGTGGAATTATTCTTTTGTTATATAACCTCTCTTTGCATAAATTTTTTATGTTAGATCTAAAAGTTTGCAGGTTGTTCTTGGATTCGTGGATCGCTAGAGAACAATCGAAGTTTATTTATCCTAAATATTGCCACAATGTGAGATCTATGTTGTTAAACTTTGGTGTTTGATTCGAAGTTGTAAAGCAAGCAAGACGTTTAAACAGTTGAGATATATGTGTAAATATCTCGGGCTATAATAAAGCAATTGATTGGATCGGCTAACCAGAAATCATGAGTTACGAGAGTCAGGTCATGATTTTCACCCGGTTGAGTTTCCATGAGAAAATCACGTGCAGTGTGCTTGATTGATTGGTTGATTGTGTTGTGCTCGAGTTTATTCCGTAGAAGATTTATTCTGTCATCCGTACTGCTATTTACCCCAATGTAGTGGTTTCTAGTTACTCGGGAACTCACAAGTGCAATCTTGTCCCTTAATCCCCATTTTTTGGACAAATGCTGTTGGAATATTTATGCTTTAGTCATTGCACCTCAGCATTATCTGTTGTAGCTAAACATATTTGGTTAATCATTACTCAATAATTCGTTGTGTTTTTTATATCGACAAATTTTATTTTCAAGCCAAATTGAAAACTTATCCTTGAAATAACAAAAATCATAAACTTGTTTTTTTATTAATTTTCCTACTCATTTTGGGAGTTTGTTGTTCCAAATGAGAAATCAAATTCAAAGTTTTGAGACAAGTTAATCATTTACAAGTCATCTAATTTAACGTTTCCATTATCCGAATAGAGAGATTCTCCAAATCTTGAATTAAAATAATTTTTAAGGGTATTTTCAGAAAATAACATTAGAAAATATACACTGATGAGAGGGGAGCTATATATACATATATGAGAAGCGGTATAAAAAAAGAGAAAGTCAAAATTCAAATACAATTGTCCCAATCATATAATTTATAATTATTACCTCTGTAAAAGTAGCTTTAAATATAACAGGTAACCTTCCAGTTTTACATGATCGAATAAGAGAACTTCATCTTTTTGAATAACCGACTTTAAATGCTTCCTTTAGAGGATTTTTGCTTTAGTTCTCACTTGAAATCACTCTTTTTCATTATTAATCCATTTCACATTTTATTTTCATGAAAAAACACTCGTTCGCAACTTGTCCAAATACCAGTATTTTATAATTTACGTGCAGCCTGAAATCAATCTAAAGGCCCTTAAAATATCACGTATGTAGTTGTACTTGAATGACACGTACATCTAGCACAATGTCCTAATAGGATTATTGAACCTTTATTTCTCCCTTCAAATCAACATCTATTAATTACTAGACATTTAGAACCCACCAAGCAGTGAGTTCTTACTCTAAAAACAAACCAGGGTTGAACCCAACCCTCCCTCCTTTAATCACTAAAAAAATACTAGAAAATTAGGTAAGTTGATTACTTAATACACAGCTCCACCACTTTGGCGTCGTTAGGTGGCTCCAAAGTGGAGAAGTTCAAGCCATCGAAGCCATTATTAGCAGCAGAGATTTTATGTTTCTACTCCTTAAAAATCTTACAGTTGCACGTGAACGTCCCTGTAAATTTTTGCTTGATTTCGAATTTGGTAGAGTTGCTTCTTTTTCCCATCAAATGCAAGCTAATCATTGCGAAGATATTTTTTCCCATTTTCTCACGTAAAGATCATTCCATCATTCATTCATGATGGAAGGAAAATGGCTAAGGGTGTAACGAAATGGGTTGTGCTGATCAACGGAAGCACGTGAATTTTAATTCGCATGATCGATCCGTTACTTAATTATGTTTGGTTGCTGGGTTGGACTGGGTTGGCCCAACCCTGGTTACTATTCACAAGGGTACTTCCTCCTCACAGATTACTATTCACCCACCCCAACCCAGCCCAACCCAACCCAGTCCAACCCAGCAACCAAACAGGCCCATAAGGATCAATAAACGTAATTAAATTGAGAGTTCCATCATTACATCACTAATAAGGGTATGGTTGCAAAAGATAAATAGCTAATACAATAATATTTCATAGGTTGCAGTGGGTCCATTGAATATCTTGATGAAACTGTTGCGTAATCGTATCTGCATGATCGACCTTGTCCTGCACCTGAAATATAATTTTGCATGAGACTGATACTCGGTATGCATTGGGGTCCATGCATAAGAATTCTAACGGACTTTTAACTCATTATATTGCATGTACTTGAATTTCCATGGAAAAATATCATTACATGTGTAAATGTTTCCATACATGTCTAAGTTCGTCCCTAACATGTTGTATATTGATTTCTATCATAAATATGAATACGGATGTGTAATATACATAAAAATACATAAGCTATCATTTTTCATCATAAGGGATATATTTCGTGAAATTCATAACATGTACATGTCTCCTGTATCATTTAGGTCATTCTTTCATATTAACCCCTTAAATAGCTTTTGCATAACTTGTGAGTGTTTATTATTCTTAAACCATTTCTCTCATAACATATAATGATTTATCTTTAATTTAATTATTTTTGTATAATATATAATGGTTTATTTTTAATTAAATCATTTTCGTGCATAACATGTAATGGTTTATCTTTATAAATCATTTATTCCATAACTTATAACGGTTTATCTTTATAAACCATTTCCTTGCATACTTGTAATGGTGTACCTTTATAAATCATTTATTTGTATAACTTTCATGTACTTATCTTGTTACATTTTCAACTACTGACACTTGCAGTCCACATGACAAGATAGTGTAGCTGCAATTGTAGAAGACTTAACTTTTACCTATATGGTTCCTTGCAACCATACGTTCATTGATGACGTTTACTGTCATCCATGAGACTCTTTATGAGCATGTACCTTAATTCTTGTTTAAGGTTATCAAATGCTCTCAATTTATCATGAAATAAAATAGTACGGGTAATTAGTACTGAATTCACGGATACATAAATATCCTATATAATAAGTTCATTTAAGTTTCTTTTTTCTATAAAAAATTACACACTTTATCTTACTGCATAAGTTACATCTTATTTATAACTTTTTAGTGACTACAAGCAAGCAGTTTGTATGTCCTTTCATGTGTGTATACATATTTTTTCATCTGTATTTTTTCGTCATGCTCATATATTAATTCATGTTATCTTATAACAAAAGAAGGATTAATTACAATAGCTTCGCAAAAGGTGAATCCATGAATTAAAGATCTGAATGACAACCGAAAATCTTTTTCTAACTTTCTATTTTATTTCCATGTTAATACTGGCGAGATCCATTCAATACAAGTGATGTGTCCATAAAAATTAGTAAAGGAGTATTTGTATTGTACCATTTCTTAACAAAAAAATCATGTTTTCGGATTACATAGTATCTAACATTAAACCAGTACATGCATGATAAATTTAAACAGCCCTCATGATATCCAACTTTATCCAAAATTCATCTATACTTGGTAAAATTTTCTTTGACATGAAGGCCTAGTATCAATGACCTCACTTTTTTTTGAGTTTATCAAACGTGCTCCATATTTGTGTAAAAAGATTCTTATGAAATATTAAGCATGGGTTGAGGCGACATCATTCGTACAAATTCAGACTTCATAATCCGGGCATTAAACTTCCACTAATACATCCAAGGGCATATTGATACAATATCTTAAGGTCTTGGCATTGTATTTGGAGGACTCCGAGAAGATAGGATCAATATTCAAAACATACAATGTGACGTCTTTACTCAAATCAAGTTGATGTGTACATGTGTTATCTTTTGAACCGACACATATATTTGGATATCTTGTTCAAAATCTAGTCATTACGTGTTTGGTGATCCTACGAAATCGAGTCGAAAATTAAGGTGTCTCGAAAAAATTCAATCATTATATAAACATATCATCCCATGAAATCAACATATAAATTTATATATCGTGTATCGAATAAGGTCTTTGTTTGTACGTAATCATAAGTTGATACATACCTCGATTTTATTGCACATCCCTCGAACTCGTTGTCATTTCTCTGAGACTCCTTCAACGTCGCAAGTCCCCGCTACTCCGAATTGACTCTGGCGCCTCCGGCAAAGAAGACGGGACTCCTGATGAGTGGCTCTTCTCTCTCTCCATCTCTCTCTAGTACACGAGTCGGGAGATATGGACATGGGTGTTGAGATTTACAGCAATATGAGTTTTTAATGCTATTAAAGAAGAGGTATTAATGAGGAATAAAATCTAATAAATTAGCATTAAAAATCCTATGTAATTGGCATTCCATTTTGATTGCTTCGATGGTTTTTAGCGGGGAAATAAGGAATGTCAGCTTGTGTAAGAAAAATCCAGCCGTTACAAAGGGAGTACATGATTGAAACTCTGAAAGGAGGCATATGTGTTGGATGACCACAAACTGTTTTTTTTGCTAAGCAACATTCGTATAGAATTACTTCAAAATCCGGTGATTACAAAGAGGGCTTAGAGCCCCAATTTGGGCAGCACAACCAAGGAATGAGTAAAGGGTAAAACGGATTTAAATGTAGCTAAGATAAGCTGGAAACAGGGACTCCAAGAACAGGGATTCCTGAAGTGGCTAAATTAAAGTAGCGTTCAAAATGCTTGACACTCTCCAGATCAAATTCTGAGGCGAAGAGGCCCGTCCCTCAGTCCATGAGAGTTGCGCTCCTTCCAAATTGCCCAGGCAGTGGCGGCGAGAGCGGCTGTGTTCTTCATCTTTGCTCAAGTTATTGTATGGAAATACAGTTATCCAGCATAGAGGGGAGACTCGTAGATCCCAAGTTTGGGAGAGCGAGGCCGGAGGTTACCCCCTCCCAAACAGCCACCGAGTAAAGGCACTCAAAGAATAGGTGTGAAGAAGTTTCCTCCGAGAGTTTGCAGAGATAACAGAAACCATCAGTAGGTAGGCCACGTCTAGATAATCTGATCAGTGTTGGCAAGCGGTCCAAAATTGCACGATAAAGCACATAAGCATGTTTAGGAACCACCTTTGAGTTCCAAAGGATTGCAGCCCAGGGAACACAATTAGCACTTTTCCTCACCTTATCGTAGGCTTCACGAAACGATAGGGGCCGATGGATGAGCGTTTGATTGTTGCTCCCGGGATTATTAGCAATGGAAGACAGCAGGTGACGAGCATCCAAGATACGTTTCCAAACTAATGAATCCCCATGAGCTTTGTTGCAGCATAAGAAGTTGCCATCCCTTATATACCTGTCACGCATGTAAGATACCCATATAGATTTTTCTTCGAAGAAAATTCTCCCACACCACCGTGAAGGCATACGTTTTTTCTGCTAAGTAAATTAACCATATATTCCAAAAATGGGGCTATAACATATTACAGCAGAAATATGGGGGGGGGGGGCTAACAATAGCCAGAGATCAGAATATGCATTGTGAGTAAAACAAAAAAAACAAAACTAGGCCGATCCTAGGTGAATACAGAGCACTGTAATAAGTCTAGAGATTGATTGCGGAGAACGTATCATGTACATCCGAGATGAGGCGTTCCGAAGAGGTGCAGCCCGAGAGAGCCCATCTACGATTGCGCTCCCTCAAAGGTGCCAAACCACGATCGCGAGGATGGTTGCATAGGAAGAGCGATCAGCCTTCGAGTGCAAGTTGATAATCCAATGCACCAGATCAAGGAGGACATTACCGGCAGGAGAGGGGAGGCCAAAGGATTGGAGGGTCCCCGTCCAGACCACCGAGGAATAAGCACAATTGAGGAACAAATGCTCATGCGATTCTTCCTCGGCAGAGCACAGCCCACAGGTGGGCAGAAGGGACATACCAAAAGCGTTGAGCCTATCAATTGTAGGCAGTCTTCCAAGAATGGCCATGTACATTGTAAAGGAAAACGAGGGCGGGATATGTCTATCCCAAACAACGTCATACCAGTCGACTAGGCCAGCACGATCCCGAAGAAGTTCGCAAGCATTCGCAAGGGAAAAACCAGCGCGAGAGTGGGTCCAAGAAGCAGACCCAAGATCCCCACGAATGGCACCCCTCAAGGTCGGCCGCATAGCCAACATCTTTCTCTAAGTAATAGATGCGGAAGAGGAATGAGAAATATCCCAGAAGGAGCCACTAGCAATGTACCTCCTACGCATATACTCGGCCCAAATGGAAGAGTCCGCAGCAAGAAACCTCCAAACCCAAGAAGCAATCATGGATCGATGAATGGTTAGAAGCGAGATGAGGCCCAGGCCCCCCTCCCTTTTGGGAAGACAAATACGTGACCAGGCAATATTGTGGCGCTTACGGCCCCACAGAAAGTGAGCGCACATTTTATCAATGCGCCTGATATTGGAAATGGGAATAATAACACATGCAGCCCAATAGAGCACAATTCCCCTAACCACAGTGTTAAGCAGGTGTGCTCTGCCCGCCGTAGATAAACATCTGGCATGCCACCCATTAAAGAGATTGGAGATCCTATCCTCCAGGACACGCGTGTCACAACTACGGCCATAGGAGGAAGCAATCGGTAGACCCAAGTAGGTAGAGGGAAGGCGTTGTTGGAGCATCCCCGTATCAAGGGTAGCTGCGAAGTCACAAACAGCCCATCTAGGCCTGAAAATTCTGCTCTTCCATGGATTAAGCTTAAGGCCAGAGGTGGCCTCAAAGTCATGCAAAATGTCACGAATAAGTGCAAGGGAGCGTGTGGAGCCCTTGCAAAAGAATAAGAGATCATCCGCGTAGATAAGGTGAGTAGGCGCAGCGGTGCGCCCACGGCCCAACGAAAGGAAGCGGCCCTCCAAAACAGCCAACTCGAAAATGGTGGAGAGGGACTCCATGGCAACAGTGAAGAGTAATGGGCTAAGAGGATCGCCTTGCCGCAATCCTCTAGACCCTTTAAAGAAGCTGTGCGGGGTACCATTAACAAGGATGGAGAACGAAGCCGTTGAAATGCAATTCTTAATCCAGGATATCCATCGGGAGCTGAAGCTCATTCCCGAGAGAGCCAACAGGATGAAAGAGTGATCCACCGAGTCAAAAGCCTTAGATAAGTCGATCTTGAGGCATGCTTTGTTGAGCGACCCGTATCTTCTATCAAATCCATGGAGAATTTCATTCGCCAACCTGATGTTATCGCTAATAAGACGGCCCTTAATGAAAGCCGTTTGATTGAGGGAGATGAGGGAAGGCAGAACCGTCGAAAGACGAGTGGCCAGAATCTTGGCGAAGATCTTGTAAATTACATTACAACCCGAAATTGGCCGAAATTCTCCAAAACTTGCCAGGGATTGAACCTTCGGTATGAGAGTAAGGAACGTGTGGTTCACTTCCCTCACCATCCCCCTCCCTCATAGAGGAACCTCATGCATAAGCTGAGTAAGAAGACCAACATGAAGGCATAAGAGTAAGAAGACCAACATGAAGGCAAAAGTAAAAAAAATGACGGGACGCTAACTATTAGGGCCCGTTCGGTAGGAGAATAAGCAGGAATAAGGATGGGGAATAAGGGGAATAAGGGTCTATTCTCCGTTCGGCTGGAGGATAGGAATAAGGAGAATAAGGTGAAATAACGGTAGGTAAGGTGGGATAAAGATAGGAATAAGAGTGAAATAAGATGAAATAATGGGGAATAGTCATACCACGGGGAACCGTATTGGGGGCTTATTCCCCTTATTCCATTCCCCCGTATCCTCCAAACGAACAAGGCCTTAGAGTGTTCGTAGGGGCTTTCTAAGTTATATAAAATCGAGTACTCATGCAAAATTGCAATTTTCAAAGGTATTTTTCTTTGTTGACGGTATCATATGCAATGTCTTTTCAACTGTATCACTGTCAAATTACCTTCATGTTATATAGTAATTACTGGAATATGAAAAGATAATTCCGATTTTCATTCTTTGTTTTTTTTGGACTATTCTTATTGTGAAAATAACATGTTTATTTTCCATGACAATATAATAGAAGTTTTACAAATATAAAAAACAGAAGTTTCCAGGGTATTTTTGCAAATAATAGAAGTTTCCAGGGTGACTTTACAAATATAAAATCTATAGGTGCATTCACGTAAAATTCCTTTAATGTGTAAACCCAGGTGCTGAAACCATGGGTGGTGTTGGGGGGAGGTGTTGTTCATGCACCGTATCTTTCAGGAGCTGTTGTTTTTGCTCCCAACCTCTCCATTTTTTTTTTTTGATAAGTAATAAACCTTTGTATTCAATAAGACGTGAGTAAGATACAAAAAAGAAGGGGAGAAATGCCCCCTAAAAATTAAGAGCCCAAAAATTTGTGTTGTACAGGGTGAGTAGAAACCATCAAAAAGAGAAACCAGCAGAACAAATATTGTAACCAACTTGGTCCTGGTGGAGTTTACTGCTCAGGCTGGGAATAGTTGTGCAGCATCAGTATGTTGATTAAATTGCGTCCACAGTCATGGAGGTCCTGGCAGCAAAAATGATAGAATTTGCCAACTGCGCCGATGTGTGAGTTCCGCCAGTGGACCATCTGCAATTTCTTTCCGACTATATTTCCCAAACGGCGGCAGCGAGCGCAACACAGCATAGCCGGCGTAGATAGGCTGAGGGGAGAAGGGGAATTTGCCAACCTCTCCATTTACATGCACTGTTTGTGCGTGTGGGGGATCTCCTGTCTTCCCTTTCTTCTCTCTCTCTTTCTCCTATTTGCGCGGAGTGAGGTAATGTTTAGTCTTGTGCCCCCACTGCCCACATGGGATAGGGATGGGGCTCTGTGTGGTGCATGTTAGTTGCTGTGGATTTTAACCCCACACGTCTCTGCACACCTTTCCATCTTCTGCAAAATGTTGCGGCTTTCTTTGTCCGCTTCTCCAACTAGGTCAAAAGATAGGGAACTTTACGTTTTCGCTCCTACATTTTTACGTTGTATTACACGAATCCTTGTAATTTAAGCCAAGAATTGCGGTACTGTAAAGGGTTCGTTTGGTTGCAGGATTGGGTTGGATTGGATTAGGGTACTATTCATAGGGATACCTCCTCCTCACAGTTTACTATTCACCCGGCCCAACCCAACCCAACCCTGCAACCAAACGATGGGTAAGAGTCCAGTTAGATCACCTCCCCTTGATGTAATTTGCCAGCAACATGGTGTAATTATAGAGATAGGGAGATTACAGAGTAATTTAGATATGGTTTTAAGGACTACTAGTACTATTGATTTAATTAAATTCAAATTACAACCTTTTAATTTACTATAAGACATGGAACAATGAAAGATACAACACTATTCGTTTCAAAATATGCTTCATACGTGAAAGCACAATTCTGAAGGAATAGTGACATCTACCACAATCCATTTATATCTTATAGAACTCATGTAGTATATCTTAAGTCTTATTGGTTGTCTTGTGTCCTGATCAATTCACTTGGTTAAAATTTAATTTAGGCAATATTTCAATAATGAGCCAAAGCAAAGCTCTTCCTGCAATGTCGCATCACCATCTTAGTTATCCTTAAGTTCAAATACATTTTCA
Organism: Ottelia alismoides; assembly: GCA_037367405.1. Classification (NCBI taxonomy): domain Eukaryota; kingdom Viridiplantae; phylum Streptophyta; class Magnoliopsida; order Alismatales; family Hydrocharitaceae; genus Ottelia; species Ottelia alismoides. The sequence continues at coordinate 2,209,946 of JAZKJV010001419.1, read as the reverse complement.
TCTGTATTAGTTACTTTGTTTCATTCGTTGATGACATATTAGTATCCAATATAAAAAGAAAAAATGCAAGGTAACATGACCAATTCGTGTTGACGTATGTATTCCCATTAATCATATGGACATTTAGGTTGAATTTATATTAAATTAAACAGATGGATGAAATTACTCCTATAAGTACATATTAAGATAAATCCGGAATAAATGATCATGGTTATGTATCAATTGATGATGTATCTAATTGATTGTTTTCAGATAGACAAATGTTGCATCAGATACTAAACTGTCAAATAAAAAACATCTTAGACCTACACATCATAAGGGATTGTCAATATCCTTTAATGATATGTATCTTTTTAAACTATATATTTTTTGAAAATTAACCTAAGAATTTAGCCCATGTAGTAGGATATTCGAAAAAGGTATATACATTAAAGGATTTCTTATCGCTTGAATTATGTGGATGGAAAGTGCAGATATCAATACATTTTGGAAAAATCTAACCCAATAAAATATAGAATCCATGTTTATTTTTAATCTTTTTATATAATATAAAGCTTCTTTCACATAGTATTAGTATATAGATTTTTTTTATTTAATTTTAAATTTCAATAACATTTAAAACCGTAAGTTTCAAAAATGAAAACTTAATTCAGAGTCAATTTTTAACAATGATTAATGCAAATATCGATTGCATTGACAATGAAAAACTTTTACTATATATATAGGGGACCTTTCAGATGAGGTGGGGGCTTTTCTGAAATTGTAAAAGCCACTGCGAATTTAGTAAAAACTCTGTAACAGTTTTGTAAAAGTATAAACTTCGCATTGTAAAAAAATAAATTTTGTAAAATATAGCACCTAAATTTAAATCAACATTTCCATCCAGTATAATAATATTTTCATAATTTTATTTCACTATACATGTTGTGTTAATATTTATTGTTATACATATGAAACAAAAAAATGTAAAATATATTGGAAAGATGCCTAAATTGAGGGTGGCTCACCATATATATGGTGAGACCCTGCCTCATTTGATGTTTCTCCTATATATGGGACCTTTCAAATGAGATGGGGGCTTTTCTAAAATTGTAAAGGCCAATGTGAATTTAATAAAAACTATGTAACAGTTTTGTAAAGTATAAACTGCACATTGTAAAAAAATGAATTTTGTAAAATATAGCATCCAAATTTAAATTAACATTTCCATCCAATATAATAATATTTTCATAATTTTATTTCACTTTACATGTTGTGTTATTATTTATTGTTATATGTATGAAACAAGAAATTGTAAAATATATTGGAAAGATACCTAAATTGAGGGTGGCTCACCATATATATATCATCGTTAGCGATATACACTACAAGAAAGGTAACCTAATGCAACAAATAATTTAATATCTATTGCCATATCTTTCGTAGTTAAATATATATGAAAGAATATTATTCAATGCTTACTTCTTTAAATCCACAATGGATAATGGTATCGTTGTTATATTCCTCGCAACGAATCATATAACAACAATTATTTGTTTACTTTTTCTTTTAATTGTTGCTAAATTTTGCAATGATTTGTGTGAATTTTGACAAATAATTTAATACAAAATCATTTTTGTATGGACCTTTAACAATGAATATGACATTCATTGCTAATTACAAGTACAAAAGATGATTTCACAACAACTAAAATCCGTTGATATATCTTTAACATCGGAGGATATCATAAAGAATATTCAAATAATTCATTGCATTAGGTACCGTTTCTTGTATTGATAGTGACATATATCTTATTTATAGATAATTTCAATTACAAAAGTCATTCTATAGGAAATAATATTTGAAATAATATTTGTTCTTACATTTATCATCGCATGATATAGAGATGAATACCAAGATACGCATCACTATAAAATGATTTTCATCATGGTATCTATATTCATTTAACCTGGCATACATTCTCTTATCTTAATTTACATTATTTTACGATAGTGTGCATTATTTATATTGCAATATGTAGGACACAAATTCCCAAAATTCCATCTTATTGCGCATTATGTTATATTTTTGTAGATGCACTAGCCCATAATCCCTTCACTACCATGATATTTTAATGAAAACAACCACGACTGAAATAGGAGGAAAAATTTTCCATAAATTCCAAATAGAACAGTAAAGTTACAAAAGATAAGAAAATCCCCCTACAATATCTAGCTGCAAGGGAAGGGACACACATACTCAAAAATATAATCAATCTTCCACTCATATGGTTTACATTATATATAAGATAACGATTCCATAGCTAGCGTGATCCATGAATAAATATATGTGAATACAAAACTTTAAAACTCAAAATAATATCATATTATATATTCAGTTTTTCCTATAATTCATCTTAAGATGTAATCTTGCTATAATTAATAAGTCGGACCATATCAAAGATATGCCTTGTGTTTTTAAGGGTTCAAATCACACTTCCACTCCAATTATTCTAATAGAGAACAACATTAACTAGATGATATAAAAGGGAAGAGGATCGTCTCTTATAGAGGGGATTGCAGTAGAGGTGTTGTAATCCCCAATAATTTTCTTTTGTGATTTAGATTCTAAAATCCAACCTTATAGATTGACTCTTAGATTAATGCTCTCTATATCCTCAAATTTTGCTTAAATATGAAATTATTTGCTATTTTATCTTAGGGATTTTATCACTTGTGCCCCTCCGAGATATCGCAATTTCAGTTATGCCCCTATCTTTTTGGTAATATCAGTCGTGCCCCTCAATTCTTGTTAATTTATCACTTTGTGCCCCTCGGGTTAGTGACCGTCCATCCACAGTGCAAACGGCCGTTAACTTGAGGGCAAAAGCAGAATTAGTTTTAATTTTTTAGGTTATTTCGTCATTTTACATCCTCTTCTTCCTCCTCTTTCCCCATCTTCTTCTCCTCCTCCAACCTCCTCCTCCCCAGCCCGCACCTCCTCCCAGCTCCGCCCCGAGCTCCCCGCAACTCCTCCCCAGCTCCGCAACTCCTCCCCAGCCCGGCACCTCCTCCCAGCTCCGCACCGCCCCCTCCCGCACGGCGCCGCCCCTGCTCCCCTCCCCCTTCCCCGCCTGCTCCCCCTCCTCCTGCCCCGCACGGTGCCGCCCCCTGGCCCGCACCGCCCCCTCCCGCACGGCGCCGCCCCCTGCGCCCCCTTCCCCTTCCCCGCCTGCTCCCCTCCACCTGCCCTGCACGGCTCCACCCCCTCCCCCGCACCGTCCCCTCCCGCACGGCACCGCCCCCCATGTCCCCTCCCCCTACCCCTTCCCTCCCCCCGCGCCACCCCGCCCCGCACCGTGTCGCCCCTACGCCGCCCAGCCCTCCCCTCCCCCGCGTCGCCTAACCCCACACCGCCCACCCCCGTGCCGCCCAGCCCTCCCCCTCCCCCGCGCCGCCCAGCCCCGCACCGCGCCGCCCCCGCGCCACCCAGCCCTTCCCTCCCCTGCATCGTGTCACCCGCGCGCCGCCCAGCCCTCCCCTCCCCCACGCCGCCCAGCCCCGCACCGCGCCGCCCCCGCGCCGCCCAGCCCTTCCCTCCCCCACGCCGCCCAGCCAACCCCTCCCCTGCACCGCCCATCCCTCCCATGCCCCGCGCTCCTATCCCCTCCCTCCCCTGCGCTGCCAGCCCCGCACCGCCTCCTCTGCCCCGGCTAATGTAGGTGCACAGCAAGGGAGGGCACGCGGGGAAGAACGTGACGGCTGTAATCAATGGTTAGGGCAGCAGGAGGGCATGGTGTGGTCGTGCGTGGTGCAGGCGAACTGCGGGCGGAGAGGGAGGAGGAGGAGGTTGGGAGAGGAAGAAGAGGAGTATGACAATAATACCCCTCTTAAATGCACCAAGGTTTGAAAAAACCGTGGTTAAGTCAATTCATTGATGGTCAAACTGACAGAATGGCACAACTGATGACGGAGAAAGAATTGAGGGGCACAACTGATATTACCAAAAAGATAGGGGCATAACTGAAATTGTGATATCTCGGAGGGGCACAAGTGATAAAATCCCTTTATCTTAATGGTCAAACAATCGATCAAGATCTAAGCAACTTGAACTCCATTTAAAAAGATCCGAATTCTCAAACATTAAGATAAAATAGCAAATAATCCCATATTTAAGCAAAATTTGGAAGATACGAAGAACATTAATCTAAGATTCAATCTATAAGGTTGGATTTTAGAATCTAAATCACAAAAAAAATTATTAGAGATTACAGCACCTCTGTTGCAATCCCCTCTACAACAGAGGATCCTCTTCCAATACAAAAGTGGGTAGAGAGAGAGAAGAGAGAAGGGGAAAGGATTGGGAGGAGCACTAGAAGGAGAGCCCGCGTGTCCTAAAGAGAGAGTGGCGTGAGAAGAACTCAATTTTAGATTATAGTATAAATAGTGTAAAAGTTCTAAAGAATTATAAAGAGAATAACATTTTAGACTTTAATTCTAAGCATTTGTGGTAAAGCCATTACAAATGATGTCGCGTGAGTACTTCCTTTATAGTGGAGAAGATCATTTACACGAAATGGATTGCATTTTTAACACCTCGACCATAGTCCAAAATCAGAAATGAGCTAGAGGTAAGGGTATGTTGTAAGAGAGGAGGTCTAACATTTGACAAGTTGAGCTTAATTATTCCGGACGGTTGTAATAGATCCAATTAAAGTTGAATCCACCAAGTTGTGAGAGGTATTGGTTAGTTTTCTTCGATAAGGACTCAAATCTATTGACTTAGAGCTATATTAAGGACATCAAAATGGATTCTCTCTAAATCTTGAGTTGCAGTAACATCGCAAAGACTTATAAAAGAAAGTATGATCAATGAGAGTATGTCCTTCATTATCAGCGGTAATAAGTGATCAATAGGTCGTGTCTCACGAGTAGACCTGGCCAATGGGCCGGGGGCCCGCCCACCCAGCCCGTCCACCCCGCTCATGGGCCGGGCTTGGGCTAAGAAATTTCATTAAAGGGCGGGCCCGGCCCGGCCCGCTCTTTGGCCCGCCTATCAACTGGGCGGGCCGTGGACATGTACCACAAAGCCCAGCCCGGCCTGGCCCAGCCCGCAAAAAAATAAAGTATATGATGCTGGTTGCTATCTTTAGAGATGTTAATCATAATTTGCAGTCTGTAACATTTGATTGTGCCTTACTTATGAATGATTCAAAGGTTTTGTATGTTTGGTTGTTTGAAACTTGGTTGTTTGCCGTGGGAGGGCACCATCCTTTGGTATTGGTTTCTGATAGGGATAAGGCCGTTGAAGGGGGCAATTAGCGAGATATTTCCTAACATCCGTCAACGTTTTTTAAGTCGCACATCTTAAGTAGATGCAAGCAACAACTCTCAGATGTATATCTCGAAACATGCAAATTTCAAGAGGGAACTAAAGGAATGCGTCAATGAGTCGGAAACTCCTGAAGAATTTGAATCGTGTTGGGAGTCGATTGTCGCAAGATACATAGGATTATGCCAGTCACTATATGAAATTCATGGGCCTGGATAATGATTGAATGACTGAAGTACCTAACTTAATATTTCGGCTTAATATTTCCTGTTGCACGAGCTTATCTTCTGTTAAGAAAATTTACCGGACTCAACTTTGTCAACCAGCTAATGCTCCTGGCATAAGCTTTTCCCTTAATGTTCCTAGTAGTTTGAACTTCGAATAATGTGCAGGTTTATGGGTTGAAATTATCTAACTTTTTTCTGGATTCAAACTTTAACTTCTTAAAAAGAACAAAAGAATTTTGATGAAAATGTTATACGTTTTTTTTACATGTAAGATTGTTCAGTTCTGTCGACTGGACAATTTGCAAAAAGTATTTGATTTTTATGGCTTGTTGACGAGTACTATATACTTTTAAAATATCATTATAAATCTTAATACAGAAATTCGTCACTTAACCTTCGACCATTTCTTGTTTGATTGATGTAGATTTAACATATATTATGGTAACCTAGATTTACAATGATTAAATGATGTTCAAAAAACCTATTTATCTCTATAAATTAGATTAAAAAATGAAGAAAAAATACTTTACATTTGGCCCATGGGTCGGCCCGGCCCAGCCCGGCCCAAACATGGACCGGGCTTGGGCCTTGAAGGACGGCCCATGGGACGGGCCGGGCCGGGCCCTGGACATAGGGTTTTAGAACCTCGGCCCGTTCGGCCCGGCCCATGGCCCGGCCCGGCCCGCACTTTGGCCAGGTCTACTCACGAGAACCTTGCATGTTTGTTTCATCATGGAGAATTAGTTTGTTTTGGGTCCAAAATAATTTTTATGATACATCAAAACTTTTATTTACACAATCTAATGATTCCTAAAAAAGATTCAGTTTTTGAATTTCTTTATCACATTTTGATCTATTTGGCATTTTAGTGTATACAAATGGTTGAGGTAGAATAGAAATACTAAACTTATTTGAGCTTTTATTGGTTTCAATAAGGTATAAGGTATAATATTTTCCCATTTGCATCTTTTTTACAATTTGAGGGCTGGTAGATTTTGTCCAATATCTCAATTCAGATTTAAAGGAAAAAGACAAAATCCAATAATGATGGATGTAAAAACATTTGTAAGCGTACTCAACTTGATTGTGATTATGATTTGATTTATAAATAAATTGCACCCTTTCAAGAGATCCCATACTGCTTCCAGTTTGAGCTTGATTTTATTTTATATTATAGTTATTATAGTTGTCGTTGGATGCAATGAACTATGTACCCAACAAGTGACGCGAGTTCTCTGTTGTGGTGTTGTGGTGCTGTACCGCAACACAGCCGCTCGATCAAGCTCTCAATAGTAAAACGAATCTAGATTCGAAACGATGCATACGTGAATAATTCTGCCATCTGATTCTACTATCTTATCTATTTTACAAAGATTGATTGATTTCGATATCGATGTCCATATCCGTCTATGTTTTATATATGTTATGCATGGATGTAAATATTTCATGCATTGTATTTTTGTTAGATTTTTGGTATCTTATTCGTTAGCGAAATGATTTTTGGTATCTTATTCGTTAGCGAACTATGTGTCACGGAGAAAATAATGCTTCGATGGTAAATCTTAGTACAGTTAGAAATATCCATTATTGATGAATTTTTTGAGTCCAATTAGTATAAAAATATTTGGAAAATAAAAAAATACGGAATCTCTTGACCTTATAACAAAATAGATTTAGTGATATTTTTTTAAACTATCATTGTATGATCCATTTTTTAAAAATTAGTGACGATAGTTACGAAATTATCTTTTATAATTGAAATTAACAACAAATATGATATCCTTTATTATATTATTTGCGATAGTACTACCATTACCTATTTTTAAATTTTAATTAATTATCATTAAATTTTGAAAAAAAATAACTATATTGTTTAAATTTTGAAAAATAGCAACACATAACTGCACCGACAAGAAGTTGCTAATTTCAAGTGTAAATTCTCAATGAATAATATCATTTTATATAGTCAACGATGAATGATATATTAACAAATTTCTTAAAAGATGTCACTAAAACTTCATTTTTCGACGAAAGGAGCTTCTGTCCAAAGTTTCGATCAATATATTCTTCAAATAAATCTGATTTGTCTTATCATTTTAGCCCACAAAAAGATGCTAAACGTCGTAGTGGAGTTTGACATATGAATCATAGGCTCAAGACTTCAGGTTCAATAATTAATTTGATGGTGCAACCATTATATTTTATTTTATATGTTTATTCTTCAACAGCTAAACATAGCCCGTTGATAATCTACTGCTTTCCACAATAAAAGCTAATTAATTGGTAGGCACAAAGTTCTCAGCTGCTACTACAGCTACTTGATTCAATTAATTGTTGTAATCAATTAGTCGTAATTTAAAAGTAGAAGGTCGGTATTTTTTTCTCTTCAAAAACTGTGGCTTTTGCTAATTGTTTGGGCAATAGGATAGCATTTGGGAGAGGACATAACCCAAACCTTATCTTATCTCTAACAAGAAAACCAACATCTCCTTCCCTCCTCCTTATTATATTTTATTTGGTGTTATTTTTATTAATTTCAGCTCAAAATTAAGGATCGGCAACAATTAAATATAGACCAACTAATCTGTATTTTTCCCTTTTTATTCCAGACTTCATTTGGTACGAAAAATTCTCATGACACGATAGAAAGAACACAAATAAATTAAAATTTAGAGCAGCGAATATTTTGTTGGGAAGAGATGAAATACTCATGATCATTAAACCAAAGTACCTCACAAAGAACACAAAAATACATATGCACAAGAACAAATAAAAAAACCCTCAAAAAAACCCATCCCAGATTACTCTTCATCTTGCAAGATCAAGCGCGAGATCCACAGTCGTACACGTGTCACCTTCTCCCTCTCCCACCAATCCGCACTTCTTCGTAGGCGGTGACCTCTTCGTCGCCGGTGTGGGGCCGAGCGTAAGCTCGAGCCTCACCACACTGTCGGCGTGGCTCGTAACCATCGACCCCTCTGCCGTCTCCTCCGACACCATGCTCCCATTCTCCTCCTCTTCCTCCTCCTCCTCCTCCTCATCTGCCACTACCGCCGCCGCTGCCACTGCTGTAGTCACAGATTCATGACTCTTCGCTCTCTCCTCCTCGCGTCTTCTCTTGAACCTTGTCCTCCCCGCCTTCGCCACCCCATGGAGCTCCTGGGAAGGCCCCCCTTCCTCCCTCGGCACATGCCGTATGTCAAACGCCTTAGCTGTCGCCGTCGCTGCCTCGGTCGAGATCTGCACAATCGGTGCACCTTTCAGCACGTTATCCACCGCTGCCTGACACAGCTGCCAGCTCCCCGACCACAACAACCCCACAGATCCGTATATCGGGTTCACCACCCTCCCGCACGCCTCGTACAACAACGATCTGAATATGGCTGCAAAAAAATAAAAAGTCATGTAAGATGGCTTGGACGTACTGATTAGAAAAGACAGAATTACATGATTCAGTCACGTTAGCTGACTGTTTACCTGGACGTAGGTGTTCGGGGCCGGCGTTGATGAGGTTGAGGAGGCCGGCACGGCCGTAGAACTTGGCTAGGAAGACGGTGGCGTTGCCCTGCGCCTCGGGGCTCTTGATCCACTGGAGACAGGGCCTTATGCTGCAGTCCTCGCTGCAGCCCTTCCTCAGAACTCGGCAGCCATTGCAGCTCATCCTCATGGCTCTTAACTCTTCTCTGGGTTGCGGAGATTTATGAGATTTGGAGTTGGGATTAATTCTTGTGAAAATGGAATGGAAATGGTGGTGAGGAGCAAAAATGGGGTGTCTGGGATTTATATAAATGGCCACACCAGCCAGCAGCAGCTGTGAGTTGGGACGGTCGGGATGTGAGATTGGCGGGGAGATGGACGGTGGGGATTGGGGGTACGCAAACCGACGGCGCGTGGCCCTTATCCTCGGAATCGGGAAGGAAAGCGGGGACCGCGAGGGCTCCCGGTTTTCTGGAGGCCGTACTGCTGGTTTTCGGACAATACCGCTGAGCGGTTTTCCAGTGGCGCTATGTCTGGTTTAGTAGTGGGACTGTGGGCGCCGGGTGCGGCCAGTGGTTTTGCGGGACAAATTCAATTGATATCCCTGCCATAGTTCGTCGTTACGTGGATATCCTTGTACGCGTTGTATATTGCATGGATGCCCTTACGGAAGTTTTTATTATGCAACCCCACGAAAAATGTCATTATTCTTATTGACAGTGAGGATAATTAGTTTAATGGATAATTGAAATCGTACGATAAGTTTAAGTACCACATTCATTTTTTTAAATTTGCTGACAGAAATCGTTTACATTATGCAATTTTTTAAACAGAGGAGAGAGTGAGAACACCACTAACCTTAGATTTTTGAAAAATATTAGAACAAATTGAGGGGCTAGGTTGACCTCCGTTTAAGGACTCGTGATACTTGAGATTAAATTGGGATAAGCGGTTTCTTACAAACGAAGGGGAAATGCGAAGAAAACCGCTAAAAAAATTTATTTTGGATTTATCAACGAAATGTATAACAATTGGGTGCCATAAAACCCTAATACAAATGATGGTTTCTAGACCAATTTTCGTTGGTTTCTTTTTATATAAATTCACGGATAGATATATATTATTAAATAATACCCGAATAGATATATAAATGTTATAATATTTTTTTGAAAAAATATAAGATAGGGAAGTCTTCTCTCACTTTAAGTAAGATCGGTTATATGAATTCTTGTACAAATCCATGTTGAAAGATCCAACTATCTTTTGTATTGGTCGTCAGCTACTTAATGCAATAATCACAAGAAAAGATTTGAATCATGATTTTTTGGATGGCAGTCATAGAAAAATATAAGATATTAAAAATATATTATCATATATCGCTAAAAATAGATATTTGGTGGGGATCGGATATGGATCATAGAAAAATACTTAAGCATATACGTATTTTATATCTTACATATGATATCAATGTATCAAATGTTTTATTTAGGAATAATTATATGACCTATGTTTGAACTTTGAATGATTTATAATACAAACATTAAAACTGCACATTATAATACAAAACTGTATATGTATTCTACTAAAGTCATCCTGTTTTATACAAAAAAGGGGTTGGCCTTCCTTAGCTTAGGAAGGACTGCGTCCTATTTGAAATAAATCCTATATATATATATATATATATTATATGTAATTATAAGTAAATCTACCATCACGTGCTCTTGCTTGTTGATTCTAACAACCCTATCAAGTACAAATCCATCAACTTTGTTAGGTTCTACGGAAGCGAGGCGAGGAAACTAATACATGAATACGCAAGCATGAAGACAATCACACCACATGATTTACAAGGTTTGACCCTTAACTAGGCTATGTCCTTAATGGCGATAATGGATCTCTCTCAATATGGCGGAAGAACTGGAGTGAAAAAGGGTGATTCAAAACATTAATCCTATGGGAGTTTATATAGCACCACATACTGAAAAATATCCATTAATAAACATATTCTAAAATATTTCAAAATAGATAGATTCCCCAAATCTCCTTATGAAACAATCTTCAAATCTCCTCCGATGGGTAGAGCAGAAAAGTTAGGAAACAATAAAAATTAAGATGGATCCTTCAATCACTTATGGTCTAGGTGAATTCTCTAATTAGAAGTTGAATGAGCGCCATGATCAATCAAAATCATAAGAGTCTTCACATCAATTATAATCTTGAAATATCTCAAATTTAGGATTCTAATCATATCAACAATCTCCATCTTTAATTGAATCCTCAAAATAGAAAAACAACAGCCGTTAGATTCCTTCGCCGCCTTCCCCTCAACGGGGTTACTGCCTATTGTCAACATTGAGAAAGTCTAGACAAGATTTGAATTGGTTTGTAGGAACTACCTTGGTGAATATATTAGCATGATTATCTATTATGCCAACTTTCTTCACCTTGATCCTCTTTTTAGAACGAATGAAGTGATACTTGACATTAATATTCTTAGTCCTTTCAAGATGCACATGATCCTTGGTTAGGCATGTTGTGAGTAGTATACGCTAGCCAAATTCTGTTGTAGGACGAGGTCTCCAACTAAGCCTTTCAACCAAATGCATCCATTTGCTGCTTTTATTAGTGCCATACACTTTGCTTCTATGGTAGATAAAGTGACTAAATGTTGTAATATACCCTTCTAAGTAATGACAAAACTCCCTGAAATAAAGACATACCTTGTCATTGAGTTCCTTTCATCAATATATGCTAAATATGAATATTCAGTAATCTAACCTTCTAAATCACTTTCATACATTATGCCAAATATCAGTTGTTCCTCTCAGACTCCCAAATCTACTTGATTCCCTTGCCAATTATTCATTCATGGATTGCCCTTGAATCTACTACCAACACTCACAACATGAGCAATATATGGTCGTGTGCATACTGCATCATACATAAGACTCTCAATTGCACTACCATATGGGACTCGTGACATGTGCTCTTTCTTTGCATTTCACTGAGGTGTAAAAGTTAATGAAAGATGGATATTTGCAGTAGATGTAGTACTGAAGAGCTTTGTTATAGGCATCTCAAATCTCACCAAGATCTTTTTAATCAAGTTCTTTTGAGATAAGAAGATTTTTACTTTTATATTATCACTGATGATTTCCATCCCCATAAACTTCTTTTCTACAATAAAGTCTTTCATATCAAACTCTAAACTAAAGAGCTTCTTCAGATCATTAATGATGCTTTTCTTCGTACAAGCAATCAACATATCGTCCATATAAAGTACAAATAGATGAAGGTCCCATCTTCCACCTTGTTGTGGTAAACATAACAATTATATAGGCTCCTCTCAAATACAATATTAATCATGATGTTTATAACAATGTTTGGGATACTGCTTGAGTCCATAAAATGATTTTTCAATCTGCACATATGATCTTCCTCGCCTTAAAATGTGAATCTATCTAGTTGACTCATCAGACTGTCTTCTTCGAGTTTATGAAGAAAAGTTATTGTCACATCTAAGTACTCTAGCTTTAAGTGTTGATGTGCTATAAGAGCTAGTAGCACCTAGATGGATGTGTATTTTACAACGAGAGAGAATATCTCGTTGTAATCCACACATTTTTTACTATAGTGTTTTGCAACTATACATACCTTCTATCTATTGCCTGCACATCCTATGATTCTTGTCTTTTCTTGAAGACCCATTTGAAGTCAAGGACTATCCACCCCTTTACCTTGATAAGATCTCATGTTTGATTCTTGTGAAGAGATACTATTTCCTAACCAATAGCAACAATCCATTACTCAGATTACATACCTATTATAACCTTTGTGTATGTGGTTGGCTTTGTGCTCTGTACAAGCTCAGCTACTTGTTGCGCAAATACAATCATATCCTCAAATTTGTAAAACCTTCGATTCAGTTTGATATTGAACCTCCTCCAGGAGTCACCAAGTATATTAATGTCAAAGCTTTCAATGAAGGGCCTATTTTTTAGGAGTATGTATCTCTTTACGAGGTCGATCGATAACAATGCTATGAGTCTTTTCCTCTGGTTGCTCAACTTTAAGTTGTTTAGCATCGACCTGATTAGAAGTGTTGTAATCAACTACTTGATCATTACTCAGTACCAATACGAACTCTACCTATTTGTGGATATCATCACACATCCCTTAATCAAAAAAACTCGATCCTCGAGTGAAGCATAGAAGTATCATCAAAGGTGATATTCATACTAACAATTATTCTATGCTTAGAAGAGGACCTGGCTATAGCCTATAAACTCCCCTTTCTTTTCCCTTGGATCTAATTATCCTTCAGTAATATGTTAATATAAAGCACAACCAAAAACACTCAAATTGAATAATCGGCATTACCACCATATCATATCTCAATAGATGTTTTGTAGTCAGTAGAAAATGAAGGACTCTAGATCACAAAGTAACTCTGCTTAATACCAAAATGCCATGTCAAAGTCAACATTTCAGAACATGTATTTCTCTCTCTCGAGAAGTATCTTTTCATATGTTTTGCGACTCCATATTATTGTGGCGTATCTACAATATTATGATGTCCTATAATACCATCCTCCTTGCAAAACTCTGTGAGCTCTAATGAGCAAAACTCCAAGCCATTATCATCACATATATGTTTGATATTATTTTATATCTGATACTCCACAAAAATCTTCCATCTAAAAGTCTTAAAGGCCTTGCTTTTGTGCTTCATCATGAAAATCAATCCATCCTATTGTAACCATCAATTATCTTTATCCCAAAGATGGACCATAGCAGGGGTCCCCACAATTAACATTGATCTGATAATTCACAAAGATCTTCCATCTAACTTGATTTTATTTGATATTTTTAAATTCCAACACAGTTAGACATATTTATTTAATCCTTATTTTGGGATATTTTTTACTTTAAAATATATATATTAGCAAGATTATTTAAAAATCACAAAAATAGTAAATATATATATATAACTCAAAAATATTTTATTTTGGTATTTTTGACTATTTTTACCTATATTTATAATTATATTATCCTATAGTGTATTATATATCTATATATCTATATTAATATATAAGTTATACTAATTTTCATACTTATAAATATTTTATAATTATTTTAGAATTTTAAATAAATATATATAATTTAGAAAAAATATTTTAAAAATACTTATTTTAAAAAAACCACATTCTTGATTAATAGTGTGCATACATATATACATTAATACCTATATTATTTATTCATTATTTATTTATAAATAATATTGAGTGCTACACCGCATTGCTTCCAGTGTTCGACGCCCTACTCTTCTTATCACTATACACATTTATTTGTAGGATTTATAATAAATTTTGATTCACACATGTTCATTCATTGATTAGTATCTATTATGTGGGTTGATTGTTGTTTTAATCAGTTAAGAGACTGTTTGACCCTCTTTGTGTGGATCACGAGACGGTTCCTTGGAAAATCGATTAAACACTGCATGTGGTTAAAAAATCAAGCCAACCTCATATTATTTCAAATTTGAGAATTTCCAACTTCCTCCCCAACCTAATTTGGCTTCTCACTTGAAATCAATTTATTTTCCAATTGCAATTCCATAGATTTACCAAGTTAAAATCTAATTACATTAAATTAAATACAACATGGACCGGTTTCCATGTCATCGATGGAGAGGAGAATTATGATATATAATATTCTTTCGTATAAGAACTTGTCCCGGTTTGAACCTTTAATGGTCCTTATGGAAATTGGATTAACAACTTCCTAATATTTGATTTGCAACCATCAAGATCGAGATTACTTGAAGTATGCGATTCATTGATTCTCTCTTTATTGCTTATTATAACTTCTTTAATTATCAGAAAGTAAAATTTTCATGGATGCAAAATGATTTCTCGTGTACTATAAAAAGGAAGGAAATGATACATGGCATTTCGTCTTAATAGCACAAAAAACACACTAGAGAAAGAATAAAGAAGGTACATGGATACTATAACAACTTTAAAGGGAGTAGTCTTTCATGTTTTTATTTTACGGTTAGTTTGGAAGCATTTTTAATAGTTAGATGGTATTTTATGATGTTTATTTATGTTGCGCATCACGGAAGCAAATGTCCACAAACATGATTAATCAAGCAAGATGTATACACACAGATTTACAAGGTTCACACGTAATTGGACTATGTTCTTGGGCAATAGCATTTGGATTTCACTATGTGGAGAAAGAAGAAAAGTACAATGGATACAGATAGCCCTAACTTTAGGGAGTTTATATAATACTCTCGTACAACGTGTAACGTCCCGGGCTTAGGTCCATGGTCTGTTATCGAGGAAAACTAACCCTGACACCTTGTTGGGTTCGGGCTCAAGTGGACCCGTACAACCACCCAAAATGCTTAAGCTCAAGTTGTCAAGTAGTAATCCTCATCACTTATAAATCACACCAACACTTCGTGAGTTTTAGATGTGGCACTATGTTTGGGGGTATGGGTGTTACAACCTCCCCCACTTATATTCGCAACGT
This sequence comes from Ottelia alismoides, assembly GCA_037367405.1. Lineage (NCBI taxonomy): Eukaryota > Viridiplantae > Streptophyta > Magnoliopsida > Alismatales > Hydrocharitaceae > Ottelia > Ottelia alismoides. Next base: position 2,194,386 of record JAZKJV010001419.1, on the reverse strand, counting down.
CCTCGTTGCGACATGGCCCATCACTTATTTCCAGTGACAGTGGTGGTTGCACGTTCCGGGTAGACATTTCCTCATATCTCTTTGTAGAGGTGGCTCCACCTCTCGGGTAGCCCTTTCCACTATCAGAGGGTAGTTGACTCTGATACCATTTGTAACATCATGGGCTTAGCTCCCCGGTCTGTTATTGAGGATACATGACCCCGACAACTTGTTGGGTTCAGACCCAAATGGACCCATTGACAACCATCCAAAATACTTAAGCTCAAGTTGTCAAGTACCACATCTAAAACTCACGAAGTGTGAGTGTGGTTTATATATGGTGGGGATTACTACTTGACAACTTGGGCTTAAGCATTTTGGGTGGTTGTCAACTGGTCCATTTGTACCCGAACCCAACAAGTTGTCAGGGTCAGTTTTTCTCGATAACGGACCGGGGATCTAAGCCCGGGACGTTACACAACTGATTCCGGAAACAAACATGTCCATATACTTGAATACAAATTGAACTGTTCATAATAAAATTATCCACAACGAGACCCCCGTCTTGTTCGGGTATGGTATGACATCAGTGCATATGGGGTTCTTCAACCTAAGTTAGATCGTTAGGATTAAAAGCATATCAACAACTTATATCCACTATTTTGTGATTTTTAACAATGCATAAAAGGTTGGCTTTATATAAGTCTCTCACGAAAGACAGATTTGATTATTAATGCTTGATTTTAGGTCGTGATCAACCTCGTGATTTTCGCCCTCTAAAGTTGGAGGATTTTCATATCGAAATTCTTTTGTTCATTTGTGGTATATTTTCTTGGTTCACTCATCAAATTTGTGCATTTCTGACAACCCAATCTTATATACAGGGGAAATAATCCTCCCACTGACGATGCTATGGAGTCATGTCTAGATAAGATTTAAGTATCAATTACTTCTTTCTTCCAAGATGCAATTAGAGAGAAGCTCAGCCTTAGAAGTGGTAGGATGATTTAAAGAATTGGTTAAAGCAGCTTTAACCAATTTACCTCTATGTGAGTTTGCTCTCGTCATTACTTTGTACAACTTACCTCCTCGGAGTTTCAGAGGCTGCTAAGAGGTTGTCCCATAAGAATGACTGTATCAGATATCCACGTCATTTATGCAACAAAAGTTAATTAAGGTTATATAGACATCTAAAATCATTTTATCAAAATATGTACGTAAAATTTTGGCAAAGTTTTGTTTGTGATAAATAGCTCAATGATTTCTCAGACTTATGATAAATCAATTAATTTTACCTGGATTTTGTTTCTTATTTTATTTTCGGGAGCTCGCTTTTTTGAGATTTAGATTTTTGTATTTGCAAGGTCTCAGGGATAAGGACGTTGACCAATAGAGCTCCTACTTGGAAATTGGAAGAAGGTTGACCACAAATCAAATGTAGTTGTTGCCAGTTTGTTTCGTCATGGACAAGTTATAATATGTATTAAATTAGTGGGACTTCTACTAATAAGAAAATGACTAGAAAACTCCAAAAATTATGGGATATATTCCAATATAAGCCACTATTTTGGAAACAATCTCTTCACTACACGGAGGGACGTTTATAAAATTCGGCATAGTTCATGAGGTAACTGCACCGTATTTATCACAATCCAATGGAATAGTAGAACGTATTCAAACATAAGGATAGTGGAAGAAACCAAGAGGTTCTTGAACATCAAATTTGAGATGGACTTATGAGTTGCAAATGTGATTTTAGAGTTCAAACTGATTAGATCTACTAATGGGATAACTGTGTCTCAATTATACAGAGAAAGCTCTAGAAAAATTTGTCTATCAGAGATGTAAATATGTGTGCACTCCTTATGATTCATTTAAACCCATCTACAATAACAAGAGCGGAGTACATGTAGCACAACTACGATATTTCCAGATTTTTAGGAAGTTTGATGTACCCTGTGAATTGTACTCGACCTAATATTTAATTTGCAGTCGCAAAGTTGAGTAAGTATACAAGTTGTCCTGACCGTACTCACTGGAGGGCCTTGCACCGAGTGTTGAAGTACCTTAAGGGCACTGCACTTCTTGGATTGCATTATGGTAAATATCCTCTTGTCTTAGAAGGATACTGTGATACAAGTTGGATTGATCAAATGGAGGACTCTGGAAGTAATGGTGTGACTGGGTATGTATTTATCATTGGAGGCAATGCAGCCTCCTAGAGGTCCGTAAAACAGACCATCTTGGCTCGATATACTTTTGAGGCAGATCCGTGTGCTTTGAACACGATAGGTATAGAGGTTGAATGGCTTAGGGAGCTTCTCTCTGTGATGCTCGTGGTGGGTAAGACTATACCAGCGATTTCTTTACATTGTGATAGTATGAATACTATTGAAAAGGAAAATAGTTCAAAGCACAATTAGAAATCTAGAAGACATATCCAAGTTAGACTTAAGTCTATTAGAGATTTGATGTCTTCTGGAGTGATTGCTGTGGAATTTGTCGGTACCAAAGATAACATGACAGATCCATTTACAAAGAAACTCGACAAATCTTTATTCTAGAAATCCAGACTTGGATGGGGCTGAAATCCACTGAGAATTTGCCCATGGTAGCAACTAAACCTAAACGAGTGGAGATCCCACAAAATTGATTCAATGGAAAAATAAGTTGTATGGGATCTGTTGGCACTCATTATGCAATACTTTGCATGTGAGTCATATACCTGAAAAGTCGAGTGCCTCAAAGTTGCGGGAAAAAGGTTGAGCATCACACTCTTAATAGGTTCAAGCTTTTTATAGGCAGGATGTGAGTAGTACATCCTTGGAGAATGTCGTCTATATGAGTATTTATGTGGCTCGCAGATAAAGGATGAGGATTTATCCTTAATATACTCATGAAATAGGGTATAGTGCATAGTCGTTAATAGCACTAAAACTAGAAGATTATCACCATGAGCTTCACTTTGTTGTACTCATCGATACCATTGTATTAAAGGATTAAAGTTCAAGACTTAGTTCACTTTATTCTTGTGATGGTGAAAGGGGATAGCTCGGGTAAAGGTTCAAATCGGAAGGTACCTTTACTGAAAGAAGAGTGTGAAAACCCCGGATTTTTTGGCTCTTCGTGTTTCAACAATGAATTCTTAGGGGGTGGTTGGAATTAACTTTATTGGGATGTTTAAAGCAACTTGGTAGTCAATATCAAGTTGTATTAATGTATCTCAATTCCTGAAATTCAATGTTTCAACCCTTTAGGGGTGCTGTTTAGTCCCATACAGTGGAGTATCAAAACTGGTATGTGATTTTTATATGGGAAGTCTTGACAACAGTCTGGAAATAGACTAGAGGAGACTTTAGACCACTACACACACGTACGCATGCTCGCTCGTCACGTCGTGCAGGGTTGGGTCAGGCATGGGCTTAAGCGTGGTATGAAGACTGAGTCAGTTTTGTGTAACCGCAGATTGGTTTGAATTTCAAAGAACCCGTCTCTTAATTCTCCCACGATGTGTAACTGTCTCGAAGACTTTAAGTACCGCTCTCAAAGCCGAAGGCTGGAATTACGAACACATTACAGTTCTATTCCTACTGCTTCTCTTCTCCCTCTCACTATCTTGGGTTTCATCCACGGATGTGACTTTCGAGGATGCTTAAGCATGGCGTGTACCATCGACGAGCATGGAACTGTCGTACCCTAGGAGAGGCATGTCAAGGCCCTGTACACCTAGGGGGCATCGTCTCTCTAAAGAGAGTCCTACAACAAGATACTTTGGTTGTGATCTCAAACCCTCCTTTTCTTTGTCGCATCGTTTTGTTATAATGATTGTCTACTGATTTTTCCATTGCTCTATTCTGCATACAATTTTAACATGGATATTTTTCTTGTCATTTATGATCTAGATACATATATACTAGATATATATATACTGTGAATTAAACTGAAAACCTGTTGTAAATCTAATTTCTATATGTATATGCATGCTACGATTTTCAACAACAAACCTCCCATCAGAATCAACGACTGAGTACAAGTTACCCAAATATTAAATTAAACTAATTGCAAAATTTCTTTATATATTATGCTTTTATTAATGGTCATGCGTTGCTTCTGAATCAAAGACCGAAAAAAAAGCTGAGAAAATGTGTCATTGGTGTTGATCTCCGAATCAGGTCATCTTTAAAATATCTTCGGTGTGGGATTCCACAGCTGCAAAGTGCTGTCATCTGATGATGGTCAAAGACTTGCGACTCAATCTTTCTTAACCTAATAACATACAAACGAAGAGATTACATTAGTTCTTATCCACTTTTTTTTAAAGCTGGTTTCAAGTCACTTGGCACGATTATTGTAATTGCCAATTGATAGGAAAGAGTCTTTTAGAGTCTTAAACTACACAACTATGCACAGAAATCAACTCCCGTACTACCCTTAATATATATTTTTAAATTAAAAGAATGTGTAGTCGATTTCCATTACTTTGGGGAATAAGATTTAAAATCTCTTCCCAATCGATTTGCAATCTTGATGTCTAAGATTAACGTGGAGACCACGCGCCCATTGTTGCCCAGAAGAAAACTAGGGGTAAACCCTTCTAGAAGGTTATGTACCTTCTCGCGCTCTAATTTAATCAGTTTCATAATCGTGACAGATCAATTATCTCAGAAAGAAAGGAAAAAAAAAAGTAGACTTTTTATCACTTTGTGCTCTTCTTAATAACTTGTGCAATATCAGACATGCCCTTTCTTTTTTTAATATAAGTTATGCTCCATACTTCTTACAAAATTCACGATTTTATCTTTTTATTATTTTCAATTATGTCCTTACTTTATCTTAACTGAAGGACAGAATTATGAATTTTGTAAGAAGTATGAGCACGACTGACATTACTAAAAACAGAGTGACATAATTGATATTGTAGAAGTTAAGAAGGGCACAAATGATGAAAACCCAATAAAGTAATTTGAATTCACGAGAGAACTTTGAAAGTATCAGGTGATGTAGCACGAGACATCAAGAGTGGTCTTTCTTTATGATCTTCTTGGTTTACTTGTAATCCTCAAGATGGTTGTAGAGGAATAAAACAATCTGTGTATTCTTTTTTGTTATCTCTGCGATGCAATAAAATTACTTTTGTCCAAAACAATGTTACTAGATTTAATGATCTAGGTTTTTAGCTCTCAACAATCCAACTTGTGGTCACTCCAGGGAGGATAATCTCTATCGTATATTGTTGTATCAATCAGCTTTGGAGGGCATTGTACCCAAAAGAATGAAAAAAAAATAGTTCAAAATACGAAAACCATTGGTCTCTGAAAGTTGGACCAACTTCAAACCTATGTACCCTTGTCTAAATCATAAACTTTTAACTATCTTAAAAAACCATTACAAATTAGAAATTATTTGCATTTCCAAATTTACGATCAAACTCTGCTAGTCTGAAATCACGTGCTCTAAAAGAACTCATAGATCAAAATGTCGAGGTAGAAAAAAATCTGATCTTAAAAATGTTCTGTAGTTGAGAAATCAAAGTGACTTGGCCGAGCAAAAAATGACGAGATTAAGATCAAGCAAAATTGGAAATTATCTACAGAATAGAACTCCAAATTTCTATACCTTCATACTGCGCCAAGAAAAGCTGAAAATAAAATTACTGCCATTTGTATGAACAATGGCATCGATATATCATAAACTAATTTAGTATCCTATTAGGTTATACTAAATATATACTTCTAAATTCCATTCTTTCCGAGGAAAATACTTGCAGTCCTAACATGATTGCTACCATTTGATTGTCCTTTTAAATAAGCTTACTTATGTTTATACTTTTCAACGAATATTGGAGATTGTCAACAAAATATGTATCATAACAGTACCAAAGAAAGGATTCATGCATGCTGAATATCAAATATTTCAGACCTGTGACGGAAAGAATAATCTCACTTTATTTAGACGATACTATCATATTTATGCAATTAACTCTTCCAAAAGGAAGATCTGCGATTGATTCTTCGGGATTTGTAAATCATTTCCGACTGAAAAGTCATGAAAAATTAGGATCATTATATAAATAGACTTCCACATAGTCTTCGATAATATGAATTGGAGCTTTTTCTTAAAATCCTCACTTGTATGACATTCTAAGGATTTTTAATAGTTAAATTTTTAATATTTTGAATTCGTCCTTTATCATATCACTCCTCAATATCACGATGTTGGTTCTAACTAGGGATGAGCATCGGGTCGGGCCCAACCCTGTCCAGCCCGAGCCCGATTCCAATTTGAGGGCCCTCGGACCGGGCCTAAGCCTACCAAATTTTAAATTTGCGGCCCAAGCCCGAGCCCAACCTGCAAGTACATGGGTCGAGCTGGGTTGGACCGGCCCGTGATATTAAGAAAAAGATTTAAGCATGATTTGCTTGACCATTGGACTAGCGATATTGCTTTCCAACATTGTTCACTTTTGTGAAAATTAGAAACACCTCAATTGATCATATAATCCACGCTTTCAACTTTAAGTGATCTAATAGGGAATTACCAGCATATCTTACTTGTCCAATGCATAGGAGATGCAGTAGAACACCAATACTATGTATCAACCCCATTAAACCCATCTGTCATTTCTCAAATCATTGTGCTGCAACTAGCTATATCTTAACCACTCCACTTACTGCACGTTCCAACATCGTAATTGGGACAGCCACAAATCCAAATTCCATGAAGATATAGCAAATACACATGAAAAAAGAATCAATGATCAATACCATTTAAACCTGCGGACCGTGGAGGCTACAATCTCCTTCGTACGAGCATTCGTATACCTCCTCGATCTTGCATTGCTCCCCGAAAATCCTATCTACAATCCCAGAAAAATCGGCATCCAGAAATACACCAAATTTCATGCAAATCCAGAAAAAAAAAGAATGGTATCAAAGTCCATCTTGTTGGATTGGTTGACGAGGGAGATGGAGTTGTTAGACATGCATCACGGAGCAGATTTGTCATCTTTGAGGGAGAGAGGTTTAGCTCGGACAATGACGTAGATCCTCTCCATTGAAGATGAGTGGAAGGGAGCATAGCAGACAAGGGGTTTATGGTTTCGAGTGGAGGAGGAGATGCAGTGGGAAGGAGAGAGTGTGCGGCGACGCCGCGGCCAGCGGCAGTGGCACTAGGGCTAGGGATACGACTCACGAGGATGGTTATGGGCAGCGTTGTGGCCAACAGGAGCGAGAAGACGAAGAACGAGTGCTGAGGATGGGGTGGGTGGTGCCGTGGCGCAAGGGGTGGTCGACTGGTCGGGTGGGGGATGGAGAGGGGGCATTGCGGTTGTGCGGTTGTGTGCATGTGTAGCGGGGCGTACACACCCCATCCACTTAGGGCTAGACCCGAGCCTATAACCGGACCTACAATCGGGCTGGCTCACAGGCTTCAGGCTCAAGCCGCTGTAGCCCGGATCCGACCCGAAATCAGAATTGGGCCTAAATTTAAGCCCAAGCCCGCCCATTTATTTCTTGGGCTCGGCCCTGAGTCGAGCTTCATCGGGCCAGGCACCGAGCTGGGTCGGACCGGCCCTAAAAATTGCTCATCCCTAGTTCTAACTAGTTAACCTATCACTAGGTGGTTATCTCTTCAAATCTTATGAATATAAAACAAAAAATAGTAAGGAAACTAATTTTCAATTTACTAATGAACTCCCAATCTTCATCGAAGAATGAGAAATCACAACATGGAACTTTAAATAAATGAAAACTTTGCATATTCGACACGGTGGAGTTTAACTACGGTGGAGGTCATGGTTTATGCTGAGGGTCTATTCGACCCTCCAATCATGGCTCAACCTGGCCGACCCCTCCAGGGAGCTTGGCTACCGTCGGTGAGGCGGAGCTACACGGTGAGTTCCCGTGGGTCGACACATGGATCTTTGGCCATAATTGCCAGCCGATTGTGCCTCCTCCTGTCACAAGGAGGGATTGGTAGCTAGGCCTTAGGCCCGTGAATGGTGGACGAGGGTGCTTGGAGCGGAGGAGGTGGTTTTATAGGAGGGGGCGACTGGGAGTTATGTGGTGACGAGGCAATTATGCAAGAGGAGTGAAGGTGAAGGAGAGTGATAGAGGGGGGTTATGGGAGTTACGCAAGGGTGGCTGGCATTAGGACTACTCGGAATGATCGTTAGGTGGTGGGGAAGTGGCCGAAGGCGAGGGCTAAAAATGGAAGGGGACGGTTGGCTTGCGAGGTGAAACGGCTGGGGAGGGGGACGTTACGGAGGAGGAAGACGAAGTTTGAGCCATTGGATCACACAATCCAATGGCTAGGATGGTAGCGCGGGCAGACGACTGCGATCAGATCAGGGATCTGATCCAGCGGTGGAGGGTTAAGCGGTGGCGGATGGCTAGGATGTGACCTGGCAGAAATCCAACAATGAGAAAGAGTGGAATGACGTGGAGCACAGTGGATCGTAGGATACACATGGGATCGGGCGGCTGAAGTGAAGTGGTGACATGGCATGAAGAAGAGCGTTGGATAGAATGATGATCGAGCGACCGAAGTTGAAGCGTAGATGAGTGGCAGTGATTTGGTCTGGCCGCTAGATCCAACGGCTGGGAATGAAGCGGTGGTGGAGGGCTGAGATCGAGGCGGGGCGTGAAGATCGGACGGCTCAGGAAGGAGTCGGGTGGCAAGAGAAGAGGCGGGCCACGTGGTGGCTCCAGAGAGCGCGTGGCCCAACCAGAAAATTTAAAAATATAAAAACAAATAAAAATACAAAAGAAATAGTTAGAGGCAAAATCAGGAAAAAGTCAAAACATGAAAGTTGCTCATCTCGACGAGATCTATAAGTTTCATGTTGGACAAAAAACCAAAGAAGTCATTTGTATAAAAAGTATTTTTGGGGGGTATTTTAAGGGGAATAAAAACACCGACTTTTTGGTTTTGAGTTGTTTTTGTATTTTTAGTCTTTTTAAGGGTTAGTGAAGTTATGGATAAATACTCTACCTAATTTTTGGGGGTTTTCAATGAGAAAATAATTACAAAGAAAATAAAGGTAATTATAAACAATTAATTAAGGGTTAATTATTCACAATATAAAACAAGATAATAATAAAGAATTAATGGTGATTTTTATTGGATTGATTAAGACAAGACTTTAATTAATGAAATTTAGCATGATGAATATGAGATTCATCAATAATATAATAATGAAGTGATTCAAAAATATAAAACAAAAGATATTATCATAATCATAATGAACACCAAACAAAATGTACCAATTAACCTTTAATAACAAAGACTTCTTTAAAAACACCTATTCTAACAACATGCTTAGAAAAAATCTCATGTGCTAAACCTTTAGTTAGCAGATCTATAATCATTAAATTAGTACTAATGTACTCTATTGATACTCTTTATTTATGAACTTCCTCCTTTACTGATAAATACTTCAATTCCATGTGCTTTTCATACTTATAGTACTTATTATTCTTTGAGAAGAAGATGGTTGCGACATTGTCATAATAAAATTTCAGCAACTTGGCAATGTTGTCAATAATTCCAAGTCATGATACGAATTTCCACAGCCACGGTACTTGAATTATAGCCTCAATGCACACTACAAATTTAGCTTCCATAATGGAAATGGCAATGATAGTCTACTTCACAATTTTCTATAACACAGCTCCTCTAGCGAGTAGAAATATATAGTCAAAGGTTGACTTTCTTGTGTCTATGCATGCAGCAAAGTTTAAATCTGAATATCTCATAATCTCAAGATCATTGGATTGTATGTACACGAGCATATGATATTTGGTGCCTTCTAAATACCAAAGAACTTTCTTTACAGCTTTCCAGTGGTGCATACCAGGATTACTTTGATACCGATCCAACATTCTAGTGGCAAGACTAATGTCTAGTCAAGTACATGTCTGAACATACATGATACTCCCAACCACTGATGCATAAGGAATCCCATTCATTTCGTTACATTCCAATTTATTCTTTGGACATTGACCCAAACTAAATCTGTCTATTTTCTGAATAGGAACAATCCCTGCAGAGCACTTTATTCATCCTAAATCTTTCCAAGACCTTCTCAATATATGCCTTCTGAGATAATCCTAACAATCCTTGTGATCCATCATAGAATATTTCTTTCCAATCACATAGGATGCATCGGACATATATTCCATTTCAAAGTTCTTGGAAAGATATTTATTTGTATCATATAATAAACCTAAATCATTTGCAACCAACAATATGTCATCAACATATAGGACAAATAAAATAGACTTGCTCCCACTGACCTTCATGTAGATACACCTATCTACAGTGTTTTCTACAAAATCATAAGATGTAATGGTATTATTAAACTTAATATACCATTGATGGAAAGCTTGTTTTAATCCATATATTGACTTATTTAATTTGCATACTATGTTTTCCTTTCTTATGATCCTAAAACCTTCGTGTTGGTCCATATAGACATCTTGCTCTAACTCTCCGTTCAGAAAGGTTGTCCTTACATTTATTTGATGAAGCTCCGTATCATAATGAGCCATCAAAGCTTAAATGATTCTTAAAGATTCCTTCTTTGAAATCGGAGCAAATGTCTCTTATTAGTCGATACCATCATTTTGAGTAAATCCCTTTGCAACAAGTCTAGATTTATATCTTTCAATGTTATCTTTATAGTCATGCTTGATCTTATAAACCCGTTTACATCCGACTCTTTTCGATCCTTTGGTAACTCCACATGGTCCCATACATTGTTATTGGACATCGACTCGAGATATTCTTTCATATCATTCAACCACTTTTCATAGTCATTACATTCCATGGTTTGATGGAATGGGCTTGGATCTTTATCAATGCTCAAGTCACATTCATGCTCAAGTGTGTAGACTATATAATCAATCAAAATTTGCAGGTCTCCTTTGCCTTTCATAGTGTCTTAATGCAGGTTCTTGTGATTGTGATGCACTTGGCTCATATATAACGTGTTCATTAATAATGAAATCATCATTTAATGTGGGTTCTATTTCTTGATGTCTCATGTCATTATGTGAAGGTGAATCCATAGGTGAGACATCTACTGTATAAGCTTCAGGGCATGTATGAAAGTGACACTTTATCCCTATCTTCTTAATTTCCACATTTCATGATTCCTGTCTCCCATTAATGTTATCATTCTCAATGAAACGAGCATTGGCACTCTCAACAATTCTTGTACTATGGTTAGAGCAATAAAATCTATACCCTGTTGACTTTTCATGATAGCCAATGAAAAATCCACTGGTTGTCCTTGGATCTAATTTTTTCCATGTGGGTTGTATACTCTAACTTTTGCTTGACATCCCTAAACATGTAGGTGTCTCAAGCTAGGTTTCTTACTTGTCCAAAATTCAAAAGGTATCTTTGAACTTCTTTACTAGGAACCCTTTTGAGTAAGTATGCTAACATCTTTAAGGCATATATTAATAATTAAATAGTTAAAGTACTATTATTTATCATGCTCCTGATCATTTCCATTAATGTACAATTTTGCCTTTCTACAACACCATTTTATTGTGGTGTTTTGTCCATTGTGTATTGTGCACAAATGCCCTTACTTTCAAGGAATTTTTTAAATGGACCAATATGTTGTCGTTCCTCATCATGCCTTCCAAAATATTCATCATATTGATCAAATCTCACAACTATTATCTTCCTATACAATTGCCTTTCAACCTCATTAATAAATGTCTCGAGGATATTTGTCGCTTGAGTCCTTTTATGCACTAGATAAATATATCTATACATTGAGAAATCATTTTTAAAAGTGATAAAATATCATTCCCCTCCCCATTATGAGACATCAAAATAATCACATAAATCGGTACGTGGTTCTGTGACTTTCAGTGTGTTAAGAAGTGATTTTTATGTTGGTGTTGCTCACATGTGAAAACCAAGATATTCAAATAAAATTTCTTCAACTACAAGCCAACATATATTAAAATATGCATAGGACAAGTAGAGGATCGATCCACAAGTACTCGGATATTTTTATGTGAATTTTTATTCTATTTACAAAGACATTTTCGACTTTATTCACTCAAATTGAATCCTATTTTTATTTTTATTCCTGAGATTTAGAATATATTGAAATCTCTGTACTAAGCTTTAGACATCATGAGGATTGCAGGTGAATTTTCTAATAATTTTCAGATTTTCTTTTATTTTTTATGATTTTCGAAAGTGCCAAGAGTATTTGTGTTATTTTCTAAGAAATTTTGAGGCTTGAATACAAATACACAAAATTTAAGGGCTTGATTGCAATTAAATAAAAAAGACTAGACAAAAGTAAAATTTGCCAATAAAAAACTTAATGGGTAAATTACAGAGAATAGAATAAACTTTAAGAAAATTGTAGAAAGTTCCTTAGAGGAATGGAATGTAATTAAGAAAAACCTGAATAACAAAAATACAAATGTTGCATAATATAAAAATTCAAAAATGGAAAATTGCATGATACAATTAAAAATTTAGCAGTATTACATTTAGGTCCAAAAACATAAAAAAACTAAAAGATGGCCAAAATTACGTGGTGGTGTGGGTGGTGGCGGAGGTGCGCACAAGGCACGTGATGGAGACGGTGCTTGATGGAGAGGAGGGAGAGGTACGACGGAGCATGGGGCAGTGAGGAGACGTAAGAGTAGCAGTAGCGGAGGGGTAGACGAAGCCTCTCCTCGATGGGTCAATTGGGATGAGCCCCTTGTTAGGTCCTCTCATCTTATCGCCCTCCCTCCTCTTTATAGCTGGAGTCGAGGGAAGGGGAGGGGGCTGAAGGTGTGGTGAAGACAAAGAAGGGGAGGGGGCACTGCCATTGGAGTCAAGGAAGAGGAAGGGGCGGCACCCACCTTCGTTTGTACGTTGCTAGATGTGAGGAAGGAGATGGGGGTGTTGATGCCAACGCCCCTTTTATTTTTAATTTTTTTGATATGTTGATGTCATGGTAACGTCGACTATTTTGTAGCGTAGCGATTTTTTTTGGAAATGAAGGAGGGTATTGGAGAGCTCTCTTGGGCCTCTTCTAATGCAAGCCTGAAAGATAAAAATTGGTTAGTAACTCCAATACGGGCTTAGACTTCATATTTATTTAAACTTAATTAATGTAAATTTTTTTCTTTCTTTTTTTAAATAATTTATAAGGAATGTTATGCAATTTTTTAGATGATTTTGAATGCAATGCATATGAAAATTATGAAATAAAAATTATGCAAAAAGGTAAGAAAAATGCATGGATTAAACACATAATATTTTGCTCAAAACGGTATAAAAACTTGATAAATCACATATTCATCCGATCAAGTCAGATCGTGCCCAAAATCATTTTTCCTATATATTATAAAATAATGAGAAAATTCATAACTTAAAACATATTTTTGTGATTTTTCTATGATTTTATAAACTTTTTATGATTTTTCTGTGCTTTGTAATTTTTATGAGTTTTACTTATTATTTTTCAAAAACACTTGTACATAAAATGAAATATAATAAAATAAGCTTGCAAGATTTTTTTAATTTTTCAACACATTTTATGATTTTTATGGATTTTTAAATGATAAACAGGAAAAATATAATTTTTTTTTTGAATTTTTATAAATAAGAAAACTATTTTAATTTCTTGCAAAAAATATATCCGATGAAATATGGTTTCATGCACTTAATATATTTTCCTATAATTTTTAGATTCTAATGATATTTTTATTAATTAAAAATAAGTACAAAATTGAATCAGCAATACATTGACCTATTTGCAATTTCTCAGAAGTTTCAGAGCATTCATTAACACTTTTATAAAATCCAAGTTCCTACATGTAATATTCACGTAACTAAATACAGTACCCCCTGGTAGGGGTATAAATGCAAATAAAATAAGCCACATGTCTAAGTATGCAATTTATCCAAAATGTTTTACACTAATATTCAAAGTTTAAGGACCAAATCGAAATAACACAATTCGAAAGGGGGTCCACTGCAAAATGCCTGCCAACTCATGCACATAGGTACGTGAGGTGATCTCGCATTGGACTATAGTGCAAATAAATAAAAGCTTGGTTCCAAAGTGCAAATATTATAGGAATATTACAAATGAAAATAAAAGATTTAATACTAAATATTAAATACAAAAAGCGAGGATGTATAGTGCAAATACCCCTTGGCATGCGATCGAACGGTCTATAGAGATCCACTTAATCAATGAACAATGAGGAATAGCTGAAACTGGTTAGATGATGGACAAGCATGATCAGATCCTCAAATAGATCTGATGGTGTTGGGGCTTCTTCATCCAATGGTCACCTTCTAATCTGGAGCTCAATTCTTCATCTGACGGCTACTGCTCTTCAGCAAGAACAAGGAAGAGCATCTGCCTGGAGTTGCTTTCTCAGCATGATTCTCTAGTCTCCAGCCATCTTAGAGCCTCGACAGAGGCCCAAAACATTATTGACACTCCTCCGCAAGTGTTGGTGCACTCAGATAGGTTCGAGCTTCGTCGTAGGAAGCTCGGGGCTCAACAAACAGAAGGAGGCCTAGAGATGCTTCCTCATGATTGAATCTACCCCAGATGAGATCGTTTGGAGGTGGAACCTGGTCAAAAATACTCGTGATACATGGGCAAAATTATCGGTCTTGTTTGTTAGCAAACATGGGGCACGGATGGTGGGGATGGTGGAGATCTCTAGCAAAGAGGCAGGTGGAGATCGGATTCCTCGATTTGAGCAAGATCAAAGGTGGATGGGTGTACATGACTGATGTAGGAGGAATCAGAAAGATGATGATGTGATCAAAAAGTTCAGTACAGGAGTTTTGACTGAGGAACAGAGGGCCGGAGCCTAGAGATCCGATGAACTATTTTTTATTTTAAGAATACTTCGCTCAAATCAAATGAAATAAAAGGCGAATCTATGTTGCTGACTACACTAGGAATTAAAAGAACATAAAATAAAAGGCTCACCTGGCTTGGAATGGCCGAGAGCTGAACCGTGCGGAGGAGCTCTAACGATGAGTGAATATTGATCCTTCCACTTTATCCTCGCCTTGATTCAAAGAGGAGGCTCCTCCTGTCACTAGAGCTCAACTTAGGGATGAAATCTATGGATTACGGTGGGCGAAAAAGGGAGAAGAGTAAAATATGTAAATGTTGTCTAAGAAGGGGTCTCCACCTAGGGTTTTTGCGTGAATCGATGGTTGACTGTTGTTGATCTCTGATTCATGTGAAAGCTGGTCATTTGGCAGAAACCTTTGTTGAAGAAATTGAAGGAAGAAGAGATATGGAGCTAGCTAGAGAATTTGGCAAAAATGAGGAAAACACATGCCATGGATCGATCCAAAGGGATACCGGGAAGTTGACCCAAGTCAACTAGGGGAGGCTCCTGATTAGTCCTAGTGGACCAAGTCGGGACAAAATAAAGCTGAAAATAAAAAAAATAGAAAAAATAGAAATATTTTTTATTAAATAAATCTCAAAACATAAAAGTTGTTTCTTATTTTATGTACTATTTTTAGGTGATTTTTATTTATTTATATCGACTTATTTATTATAGGTTAATTATTACAAGTGTAATTATAGATATCTATACTAATGTTTTATGTATTTTATTTTATTTTGTATTTTTACTTTTTATTATCATATGTACATATTTTATTTATTTATAGTATACCTAAATACATATTTACAAATTTTTATGAGTTTATTTATACACATAAATAATTGTATATATATACTTTATAGGTGTAGTATACATGTGTATTTCATATGTTATTTATTTGAATGTATTTTTAGTTGTTTTATTATGTATTTATGTTTTATTATATTTAAAATAATATATGCACTTTTTAAAATTATAAGTAGAGTAAAATATAATGAATGAAATATATGAATAAAATATATAGATACATAGTACAATAGGACATCAAAAAGCCATTTTTTGTATGTTAACTTCAATTTTAATGAAACCACCTTCATTAAATAAATAATTTAATTTAGAGTATAATGGAGGTGAGTTTGGTATATTTTGATTTCATATGGAGAAGATGTTGATATGTGAAGTTTGGTTTATGACTTCTTCATCCGTGTGTCCCAGTTGACAGTGTACTATTTTGTGTGCAATTATTTTTATAAATTTCAATGCATTAATGTATACTATTTCATGTTGAAAATATTTTTATTTGAGGTGTGTATGAGTGTGTATAAATTAGTGTAAGTTTTGGTTGTATGCAGTGTATTGAGTACCTAGGGTTTCTAGATGATTGTGTCTTTTTCCTGTGTTTATTTGCCCTTATCTCCCCCTACTTTATTCATTGTTGATCAAGTCAATATTGACTTAGTCTCAAGGTTTAAGGTCAGTCAAAATTTACAATACTTCCTTAATTTTCTTTTCTTTATTCATTTATTTTGTATTTAAATATAAGTATATATAATCTATTTACAAACAATAATTAATGTGTTCATTTATTCAAGTTAGATATATTTACATGTATTTATCTAGAAGTTTAAAGATAAAATAAAGGAATAAAGATGAATGAATGGGTATTCATTACGAGGTTATCCAGTTGAGTGTCGCTAGGAGGAGTGGTTGAAGGTGATGGCATGACCATTGGATCTGGGGATCTAATGACTGAAGGTGAGGTGTAAGGGAAAGGCTGGGATTTAATCCATCTAGACAGAATTGGCGGTGGAGAGGAGAAGCAGGTGATAAAGAAGGGTTGGTCCACGTGGGCTCTCCAAAGAGAGCCACGTGGGCCCAATAGGAAAAATGAAAATGAAGAAAAATAAAGAAAAGTCAGCATAAAATAACTACAAATTTCAAATCAAAAAAATGTTCAACGTGAAAATTGTAGATTTTTTCGAGATATATAACTTTCGTGTAGAACTCAAAATAAAAATGTAATATATGTACAAGATAATATTTTTGCAAATATTTTTTAGTAATTAAAAATACTTATTTTAATATCTATTATTATTAATTGTATTTTTTATTTATAAATAACATCCAACAAATATGTACGATATTACTCTAATTTTATGGTAATTTGAGATTAAGAAAATACAAAAAATAAAGGCATAATAATATGTTTATTTAGATAAAAAAACGAAGGTTGGTTATATGCAAGGATTAATTTGTTAATGTTAGCAAATTAATGGTGAATCTTGTTAAAAATTTAAGAGGGATAATACATGAAAGATAAGATGATAAATCATAGATTTATCAGAACCCACATTGAGAGGATGAGAGCAAGTACTATGGACCTAGTCGTAAAGTAAATTAATGGTTTATCTTTAAAAGGAGATAAAGAAGCACTACGCAAAAGGAAGGGAAGACTCGATGGTGTTTTAAGCATGAGAACAAAGGAGAAACACATAAGGAGAGTTTGTCGCCATGCACTGCTGAGCATGAAAATGGAGGTTGAGTTGGGTAGTAGTTGGGTATCAGAGGCTGAAAATAAATTGGGGAAGGCCTTGAGTTAAAAGTTCCCATGATATTTCTATTTTAATCTGAACCATTAATTTATTTCATGATCGAATTGTCCACAGTAACTGCCATCATCCTCTCAAAGTGAGCTTCTCTCCTAGGATCATACCTCTATATACAGACATATATGTGTGTTCGTGTGGATAAACACTAAATCGGTCTTGATCATACCTCTATATACAAACATTAATGGGAAGTCTTCAAACACCTCAGACTTCCCCACTAATGGACTCCTCAAACTTCCCCATTAATGGGATTGATTAAAATCCATTTAAGGAATGTAATTGGACAGTAATCATGGTGGTGCTTCGAGGCATATCTCAACGAATCTCCAACTTGAATTGAACTCCACTGGAAGGTAGCGCGAGATCTCTCTCTTCTCGTACAAAGCCTTTATGCCCTAGAAAGACCGACTAAGTTCTCGCATGTTGCAAACTTGTTTGGTATAATTCGTTTGTCCATAAAGTTTGTTGGATTATTTGCAGTAGCTATATTTGTCATCTAAATGTTTCCATTTGTGAGTACTTCTCTAATGTAGTGGTGGCATACACCAATGTACTTTGGTCTTTCATAGCATATGGTCCTTTGTCAGATGTATGACACTTTGACTATCACAGTGTATGACAACTATCTTATGTCTAGGATTGAGATCATAAAATAATCCTCTCAACCAAATTGCTTCCTTAATTCCTTCAGTTGTCGACATGTATTCTCTTTCCATAGTAGATAAGGCCATGTTATGTTGAAATGTTGTCATCCATGAAACTACACATTCTTCAATAGTGAATACAGAGCATGTCATAGATCTTCTCTTACCATGATCTACCACATAATCATCATCAACAAAGCAAAATACTCCATCCTTACTTCTTCCAAATTCAAGAAAGAATCTAGTAGTGCCTCGCAAGTACCTCAGAATCCACTTCAAAGCAAGCCAATGAACTTTTCATGGATTTGACATGTATCTACTCGCAACATTGACTACAAGGATGATGTCTAGGTGAGTGCATATCAGGGCATACATGTTAGACATGCGAGCCCACGGCGAGCCATTATGCAATAATTGTTATTACAAATATCATTCACTAATCTGAAATCAAGAATAACTAATTTGCATAATAGGTCCCTTAGTACAATTAGGGTTATGTATCATGGTCATCTTAATGATCATACAGATGTTGATTTAATTATTGAATCATAGAGGTTGGTGCTTGGATGAATATCTAAAGAGTTAGATTGAGGACTCATCAAGTACCGTCAAATGATTATTAAGAGATGATCTCCAGCCTGAGTAAGAGATGGCAATCCTTTCTCATTTAGGATGATACCTGACCGACCTCTTGATGCAGGTCCTTTGCATGAGAATAAAGATTCAGAGGTGTCAGATTAGTTAGGTCAAAGAGTTGACTTAATGAGGTCAAGATAACCAAAGACCTGTGTCGTATGCTGTCACAATATAGGCATGCATCCTCTGATCGGAGACAGATGTGTTACTATATGTCTGAGTATGTACATTTGGCAGACCAATAGGTTGATGACCTAACCAAGGTCTATACATCGGCGCGTTGGTGTGCATGCAAGGGCGTATGAGTAATACAATCTCTCAAAGGGATCATACAGGTTCATTGCTGAACCGGAAGACATAAGCTCACTCATGAGATATTGGGAAGAATCAAATTTTGCACGCGGTCGTCTTGCTTTGGAAGCTTGACTAAATTAGTAAAGTTTGATATATGCTTTAGGAAATTATATGATCAACACCTAGGTATGATATACGCTTTTGGAAAGTATATGATCAATACTGACTCCCAATGATCGAATGAGGACATTAATGATAAAACACTGAAGGAGACAGTCTAAAAGAGATCTAAAACTTCGGGTTTGTTCTGGGTCTTCCAGTATGCAGGATGTACAGATATTAGGAATACTTGAGGGCGATGTGATCATAAACGATTGTATAACCATGATGCTTCCATTCCGATGGAGTGGTGAAACAAGTCTAGATTTTAGTGACTCCTCTCATAGAGAAGTAATCTGATCTTAGTCCAAATGTTGGACATTGATCTGATTGTAATGCAGATGTAATGAAAAGATTAGATCTACAACCTTGATTTAATCAAG
This sequence comes from Ottelia alismoides, assembly GCA_037367405.1. NCBI lineage: Eukaryota > Viridiplantae > Streptophyta > Magnoliopsida > Alismatales > Hydrocharitaceae > Ottelia > Ottelia alismoides. The sequence goes on along the minus strand of JAZKJV010001419.1, from coordinate 2,174,782 downwards.
CATCTTTGGGAGGTCCGCAAGATCTGGATTTGAGATGTGATCTTACTAATCCAAGTCACTATACGTGGAACAATACAATCGCCATGTCTTTATCTCCAGGTATCCACGGAGAAAGTGCATTATCCCTGAAAGAGTTCATGGATAATTTCATTGTTGATATATGTATCCGAGCATTGATAAATTTGATAATTAAATGTCATTTAATTATCATGAATAATATGAATTTGATTCATATTATAAAGAGAGTTATTTGAGATAATTAGAGGTGATTTAATTATCAAAGATGTGAATAATGTGAATGTAATTCATATTATTTGGGCATATGAGAATAAAGATCCAAGATGATTAAATGTGATTTAATTATCATGCATATGAATAATGTGGATAGCACTATCCATATTAATCAGATATATTATAAATGTGATTTATAATATATTAGAGAGAGTATATTGTGATTTATATTTGTTGATTAATTATTGATATGAAATAGATTCACATTGGATAATTAATTGAAAATATAATTTACATTTCGTTTTGGGATGTGGATGTTGTTCACATTTTTCCAATGGCATGATTGCAATATTCAAAAGATAATTATGAATTAATTTTGTGAAATAATTTACAACAAATGTTGTTGTAAATCTTGGAGATATCATGAGATAATGAGATCTCATGAGATAATGAGTTCTCATGAGATTTTGAGGAGATAGACCCATTCCATCTCAAAGGGGTGGCTGTCCTCCCCTTTTTTGGGGATATGGTCAATCTTCTCATTATCTCCAAGATTGTGATTTGAAATGAATTTATATTGATTTATCGATATATATTAATTTAAATTAAATTAATTGTTGTTGTGGTTTTACAATAACATCATGGCCATTGAAAGAAATACAAATCAATCCCAACCATTTACTGTGTTGTCCATGGATTGAGATCCATGGACTCCCAAATCCTATATAAGAAGAGGCACCCCTTGCTCTTCGAGTTACACGATTACTACGACAATATATGCTCTCTCTCTCTCTCTACACGTCATGTCTCTCTCTCTCATTATGGCCGTCCACCATGGAGCCATTGAGAGAGTCATCATCGTCGCAGCATTGCCGTTATGCTGCCGGAGTATTTGCTCGTGGATCTCTGTCTGCTTCGGTACGCCTCGCTCGTGAAGAAGACATCGGATCTTGTATGACGAGATCAGGAGATTTACCGCTTGGATCATCAACATGGATTGCGAGGAGCACGCGTCTCATCAATGTGCTCTTAAGCATCTTCTCCGTTGGATTGGACTTGAGACAGGAGGTCTCTTCGTTTAGAAATTCGATCGCAACCACGTTTCAAGAGGTAACCTTAATACCAATTGTTGTTTAGATGAAACGATCCGAGAAATATTCTTGGATCGTGTGGTTTCATCACATTAAAAAAATTATATTCCACTGCATCGAGCAACTAGTGCGATTAGTCGCTCCCGGTCGCATATGATGTGATCCTCACGCTTCCGTGACGCGCTTAAGGATCTCTCCATATCCTTCAAGTTGTATCAAAGTCATGTTAGAAGTTTTGGATATGATCCATAAACTTAGGAAGATTTGGGCCCGTTAGGGATTGTGAAAATGTTATCGCATTTCATTTTCGCGGCCCTATTTTGTGATTACTTTCGGCCTTGTTTAAAAAGATTAAACACAAAAATATCACATGTATAATGTTCCCCATTAATTAAGGAAACAGTGTGATTTGAGTTTGCGTGATTTGGAATCCGATTGCTCAAGATATGATCATTTTAATGAACATATATCCACTGTTTTGGGGATGGCGAATCATGACGTAATTAAAGTGTTAGTTAATATTTTGAGCCGCCTAAAAATGTATGCTAATCACTTGGGTTCTATTTTAAATCAAATTAGAAAACTTTGAAAACTTATTTTGCTTAATTTGGATGTAAATTGACTGAGATGTGCTAATTTTAGTAAGTAAGGGTCACTGCTGGAAATTACATACTTGATCATGAACCTTGTGATTGTCATTCAACTAAAATTAATGGAAATTAATAGTTAATTTCTTGAGATAATTATTGATAAATATTTGTAAAATATTTAAAGATGATAATTATTTCCTTGAATGACTTTGACCATAACCAAAATTGATTAGATATGATCTAGATCACAATTGGTTACATGAACCTTCCAACAAACAAAGTTGCTTGAATAGGATTGGGAATTTGTTTAGCAAATTTCCTTATAATCAAAATGATTTTGATTATTACTATAAGGTATAATTCGGTTGAAAAATCGATTATCATCTCAAGTACAAAGTGATCTATTTGGCATTATCTTTTTACGAGATTATCATCTCAAGTACAAAGTGATCTATTTGGCATTATCTTTTTCCGAGGCGGATATGGTGTCCAGTCGGGGAGCATTGTGGTAGCAAGTTGTATCGTGTGCGATCTATCCCACTCCCGTCGGTATTGTCCATGATAGCGGGTAGGGAAGGGATAATGCTTGAGAAATCATGATGTATTTTCTAATTATTAAAATTTGAAATAATATGTATTTTTGAGATAATACTATATTTCAAGTAACAACAAAGAATGTTTGTTGGATATTAATTAGATCATTAATTAATATGATTAGATTAATTGGAATCCAATTAAAATTAAAACACTCTGTTATAAATAGAGTTGTTATTTCCTTAGAAAAATTAATTATGTGAATATGATTCATAATGATTAATTGGAATTTGAACATGATATGGAGGATCACATAAGTGACATCCATGGTCTCGCGTCAAGGCGAAGGGTTCCATCGCTAGGGATTGTATGTAGGAGATGCATGTCCGAAGTGACAGCTCCTGCATACAAGCGCATCTGGATTGGCTCTTTGCTTCTCGAAAGAGTAAGGCCATATGCGCAGTAACCCCAATATCGGGTCCTCATATTATTGGGGTGATATTGGATTGCGCATAGCCAGTTCTAATCCTGTTGATGGTTGGTTCCAAAAATGGTGTTTTTTGTTTTGTAATTTTCTCTATATTATTTATTTATATTAAAACTAATTTGGATAAATTTTGGTACTGTTTGGTATTTTCCATCTCCATTTTAATATCGACCTGATATTTTATCCCTATTTTAGGGTATTTTCCACTTTAAAAATATATAAAAATTAGCAAAATTCACTAAAAAGCTCAAAAACAATAAAAATTTATTTAAAACCAAAAATATTTATTTCTAAAATTTTTAGATATTTTTAGTTATATTTACATCTCTCTTGTCAATTATTATATATATAGTTTTATATACCTTTTATCATATAATTAAATATATATATAATTTATATAAAATTAAAACAAAATACAAAAATATAAAAATAATAATAATAATAATAATAATAATCCCACATTATTTGGCTAATATTGTGTATGTCTATATATATACATATACTAAAACTATTTATTTATAAATAATATTGAGTGCTACATCGTGTGTTCCTTGTGTTCGACACCCTACTCTGCATGTCGCTATACACGTTTTATTGTAGGGTTTATAATGAATTTTGATCCATATCGTATTTTCCTTGGTAATTTATTTTTGTGGGTTAACTATTGATTAATTGGGATTTCTCAGCGACACTGTAGTTCTCTCCTTGTGTAGACTACTTTAGATCCTCGCAAAATCCCTGGTTATCAAAGGGCGATGTTGCCGAGGAGCAACGAATTGTAGCACATTTTTGTATATATAGCGGTTCATTATTTACTTACATTTTCCTGCTTTTTGTTTTTTAATAATTATTTGACTATTCTAATCCTTTTTTTCTTGTAAATATTTCTTGTGAGGGACCGCTCGACGAGGGCTATCTCTTAGGAGGTGGGCGCACCCGAGGAGAGCAGAGGTTAGTCTTCTCTTTGTGAGCCGACCAGGAGAGAGCAGGAGAGATGGACAGGGAAGGAGGAAAAGAGCAAACTTAGCACAACATTTATTATTTTTATGAGAGAAAGATTTAACTTTTACAAAATAATTTGTAATTAAATTGGATACTACTCTCTTCACCACGCGAGGTCCAGTGCCCGGGTGTCTATTCACCTGGGAGCCTCATGCTAGATTTTTCCTGTTTTATCGCATTTGTTTATTTTGTTTCCCGTGATTTGAGCTTTCTGAATTTGTTTATATTTGTTTTCTGTGAGTGAGTGATCCCTTAGACAGTAGGTTTCTTGACATGGTAGCTAGGTCTAAAGCCCTAACAACATTGCATGCACTTATAGCATACTTTGCTTGGACTTAGTCAAAATTAAATTGCTAATTACTTAGACTTGGAACCACGAGCCATGAGAGACCTCATACAACATTTGCAGGACCCGTTGTGGCAGGCATCGAGAGGTCTCCAATACCGGACATACATGATCTATTTCTAAGTGATTAGCATCTAGTTCTTCTCCATAATAGCCGGTACTTTTTAGGATGTTTTCTCGCTTTTGCATATTGTCATATAGTGTAAATATTTCAATTTTGCCTTGCATCTCGCATGGATAGAGCTGGGAAGCGTTGTAAGTAATTCTAACTTTGCATGCATCATTAGTCACTACGGTAAGATTTCTACCTTAGTGATGACTTGCACGGCTTTTCCATCCTCTCCCCTATGTGTTTATATCACTTAGGATATAAAGGAAAACTACAAAAAAATCGTTAAGTGGCTTTCTCTGAAAAATACTCAAAAAAATTGAAAATCCAAAAATTAAAAAAGGACTGCTAAATAAACTTGACCTTAATTAAAAATCGTAACGAACCATTTCATTCATAAAGCCCACATTATTTTCAGGTACACTCCAGACTGAGTGAGGCGTGACCCGCTAAGGATAAGAGCCCAAATCCCGATCTGTGGCGCCTTGATTACCACATGGGTTGGCGAAGTATTGGCACTTCTATCGTACGTGACTGAGTAGGGCCTAGTTGAGCACGGTGTTCCCGCCTTGTGTGAAGCATCTAACTTGATCTGACGTACTGAGCTTAGGCCACCCCCTCACTGGTGTGTCTGTCTCATCTGTTTGCGTCTGAGTAGGTCCTTGCACACTCACATGTGATTCTGTTGCGAGCGAGGTCTGAAGTATTGGTTTCACCTATTAGCTTCCTTTCTCTATTTCTTTGACTGAGAAGCTGCTCAGGCACAAGATTAAGGACCTTTCAGTGCACAGATCACATGTTACAAAGGAAGTTGAACAAGTACAGGGCACTTGTCTGGCAGTACACAGGCACTTATAGCGTGAGCGTACTTAAGGGCTTATTATAAGACTTCCTAAAAATAATAATAAAATTGAAAAGATAAAAAATAATCGAACTTTTATGGCTTCGCATGTGTTGAGTGGGTGAACCTATACTTGCTTTGTGTTTGTTTGAATTAGATTAGGGTTCGAAGATCAGTCATGCATATTATATGCCTTTTGCACTTTAATTTGATTCCCTACTTGACCCCCTGCTCATTTGGAGCCTTCTACTATTTTACACTCCCTTTATTTTCTTGTTTGACCTTCGTATCATTCTTCCATTCTCAATCTCCTCTTGACCTTCGAGATGGAGACACATGGATGGCTTAGTAGGGATCCTGCTAACACCAATATCGATTCCATATGCTAGTCACCTCCAATAAATTGAGGCGATTCCCGAGAATCCAGTTCAGAATCCGTGAACCGCTCTCCAGACTCCCCGTCTTCTCTAATAATATAGGATCACTCTTGTCCCAACCTTTACCCATTTTGGATGGCTATTGATTTCACTGCTTACACGTCACCATCTTTAATGAAGTTTTGTGTTGACCTTAACACAGACCGATTCATTACATCTGGTGCTTCCATACAGACTGATCGAGGCATTATTCCGTTTGCAGATCAAGAGCCCAATCTAGAGCTAGAAATTATGATAGAATCAGACTCAGGATCAGAGAGAGATGACTCTTGGAGGAAAAGGGAAGGGAGCGCAACCACCACCTCAGCCAGATCAGAGTCCGTAGTCAGATCAGAATGTAGTCAATGCCCAGATCCTTTCCTCTATTCAGGCAATCCAGTAGCAGCTCACAGATCAGGTTTTAGCACAGGTCGCCTTTCAAGACATGCATAATGACTTGAGGAGAGCGAGGGAAAACCAAGGAGGATTTGAAGAATCCGAAGGTGGAGGCAGTAGAGGCCCAGCAGATGATCTGAGAGTAGAGCGGCGCAAGCCGACTCTAAAAGAAACATACAATCCTGGGGCAAGACAAGTCATTGAATGGGTTTAGATTCTTGCAATTCATGTCCATTTTGAATTGAAGCATCGGCTATTGGTTCTCCTACCCACCTTTCGAGGAAACACCAATGAAGAACCTTATATTCATCTACAACAGTTCGGGCGCATCTGTGGCACAACTCACTACCCTGATATACCTCTCGGCGTAGTCAAGATGACGGCATTTCCCTTCAGCCTTCAAGATAAGGCTCTTCATTGGATCAACCACTTGGAGGAGGTCGTCACCAGCTGGGAAGAACTGAAGTTAGCCTTATGCACAAATACTATCCTCTTGGGTGACTTAATTAGATGTGTGCCCGCATAGCAAACTTCACCCAAGCTGCTCACGAATATATCCATGAGGCTTAGGAGAGGTTTACCGAGTTGCAAGAAAAGCGTTCCCATCATGAGATCCCTAGGACCAGCATAGTCCAACATTTCTTCGAGGGATTAACAACAGAGAGTCATAAGATTGTGGATTTTGCATGTAGTGGCACACATTTCAACAAAGATGAGGACGTCGTCTGGCAGATCTTTGAAGAAATTATCGAAGGAGATGCCGCTTTATCGTCGTCCCGTGCATATCAGCACCAGCCACAGAATATTCAGAAGCATGTGCATATGACAACATCGCACGAGCCAGACAGGGATGAGAGCTCTAACCTGAGCATTATTGGGAGCCACCTGTCCAAAGTGGATATAATTGAACAGCAATAGCAGGACATGGAAAAACTTGTTGTGATCAAACAGAGGATACAAAGTTAGATAGAATCACCAAGCAGTTGAAGCTGCTGGTGAGCACAATCAATTCCTGCAACTTTGTGTCTGCATTGGCTTCCACTCCCGCTGAGATGAAGGAACAAGCACCGCCACCACCTCCTCAGCCGAGTTAGCATCAGCCAATGGTTCAGCATGTCTACCATGTGCAGACCCCAGAGCCATCCACTCTACATCAGTCACAACAGCAGTTGGTTGTCTACCAGCTGGAACTCCAGTACATTCTAGATCAATTTTCCCCTCCACCACCTCTCATTAAGGAGGAGAATGGTGTATGGTTGAATGATGCACAATTGACCCGTCCAGGTGGACCTCAGCAGGGTCAGGCTGTTAACTCCCGCCAGTTCCCTCAATAATAGGGAGGGAGATTTGTCCAAAACAGTCAGCCTTAACACCAGCAATACCAGCAGTCTTCACAATTCCATGGTAATTGGAGATAGAACCAGTACCAGCAACCACAGTACTGACAATACCAGCGGAACCTCCTTAGCAGTACCATCAACAACGCCCTTCTCCGCAGTATCATTCTCAATACCTCAACCAGCAGTCCCAGCACCACCAGCAATACCATCATGGCTAGCACGATGAAATGTCTGACGCCGCAGTTCTTGTGAACCCAGCCTTGGACTGCATGGCCCAGCTTGTCAAGGGCCTTGCTGATCTTAGTCAGAAGTTGGATGATTTCACTGCAGCCAATACTTCCATTCCCTCACAAGTGGAGGCAAACCCCAATAATTTTAAGAAGAAAGAGCGGGTAGTCTGTGATGAATCTCCATTTCATCACCTTTATTCTATCATTTTGGCCTCAAAAACCCCAGCAAATGCATACAAATAGCATTAAATTGTGCATGATAACATTCATGATTCATTGTATTAATTCCACATTAAATAAGGTTTTAATGCCAAAATTATAGAATAAAGAAAGGAAAAGAAAAAAGGAATAAAATATTGTAAATATTTTATGACCCAAACCCCGAGACCAAGGCCAGCATGGCATTGGTCGACAAGGAATAAAGTAGGGGGAGATAAGGGCCAGTGTACAATAAATACCTCATTTATTCATACATTCATTTATGCATTTTTGGCACCTATTTTGTACATACTTATTTATTCAACAAATGAAGAAACTTTGTACATGAAAGTTGTAGACAATAATGTGAATAAAAATACAAAATTGAGTTTTTGTAAAAATAATACCCAGTGTACATTTTATACACAGAATAAAAAGCCAAAATCTCAACTTCACAGACACATATCTTGCAAATAAAAACTCCAAATCACCCAAACTCACCTTTAATTGTATATAGCATTCCATGAACTATTTTACAAAATTGGTTTCATTATTTTTGGAGTCCATATGCAGAAGTTAGGTTTTTGGCCCTTCTTGTATATAGGACCGATTAAAATATTCATTTTATTCGGTATTTATTATTTGTACAAAATCATATTTTTAGAATTTTATAAATAATGTATATAATGCACATACATATTAAAAATAGAAGGAAACCAAAAATAATCTAATAAAATAGATAAGCAAAATTCATAGACCAAATACCTATATTATACACCTATATACAAATGAAAAGGATTTGATGCATTGATTCCTTTATTGTTTACACTTTTACAATAGTATATACATTATGCATAACTCATTAAGAATACAAAACCAAAATAAGAATCATGAAAATATAATAAATAAATTAAGTATATAAAATATATAGATAAAACACCTATAAGTATACCTACATACATCTATACCTATTTATTCAAAAATATGAATAAACTCATAAAAATCAAACAAAAATACCTTTATACTCACAAAAATAAATTATAAATTTATAAAATAAGCCAAGAAAATAATAAAATAAAATGAACAAATTAAAAATAAAATACATAAAAATACATGTAAATACACACATATACACATTATTCAAATAAAACTATAATAAAACACCTCGAAAAATTCAATAAAAATCATAAATAAATACTAGATGAAATAATACACATTTTTTATTTTATAAGAAAAAATTAATAAAATCATTTAGGGCGTCAAATAAATCAATCTTCCATCAGGGCTTCTGTTTTGTCCTTTAGCGGCTGAGGTGGACCAATCAGGTCCCTCTGCGAGTTGACTCCAGTCAACTTGACCTCCAACCGCCCGATGTGACGCAACCCATCTCTTCGCCCGTCTTCTCCCTTTTTTCCCGGGCATACCATCCATCAATCGAAGATACTTCCTTCGCAAGAATCACTCCCTAATCATCCATGATGCCCGCCGATTCCTTAGGTCAACCTAATACTCTTTAGATCATGCAATAATCGCCGGTCAATAAGGCCACTCGCCAATGTTTATAAATAACAAGCTCCGCCTCCTTCCTCAGATTTGGCCATTTTTATTCCAACCTAAAGCTTAGATCTCGTTCCTGGATTATTTCTCGTGACAGGGGGAGTAGCCCAGCACCGCGACTCGACCGGAGGAAGGAGATTTTGACGCGGCGGAGCTCCGACGTCCGCCCTGCTCCCTGGAGGCCCCCAGGTATAAGAGCTGCCCTTTCTATGCATTTTTAGTTAGTTTTAGATGTTATCTTTTCATTCCAGTCATTAGATTAGGTTTTAATTAATGTCTGTAGTTTAAAAATCAAAATTCGAAGTTCGCCGGAGCTCCGCTCCGGCGACTTCTCCACCCTCGTTTCGACCGTATCCGACCGCCCCAAGCATCTCATCTCGTTCCTCGACGCTTTCTTCATCCATTTCGCGCACTTGTTCAACCCAGGACCCTAGGTCCTGGCGAATCGGGGATCCCCCTCCGCCGTTCGCCGGAGCCCCTCCGCCCATCTCCATTGTGCATCGTAGCTTCAAAATCCCGGGTCGAGGAGCAAGCTCTCTCGCCCACGGTTCTTCCTGTGCGGGTACTTTGAAGAATCGAGCCCAACTGGACTCGCACCGATCCGGGAAGAGGTTCCTGGGGGCCCTTTTCTTCCCCGACCTCGCTTCATCGACTCGGACCCCCAGGACCCATGAAAACGCCATCAATCGACGCGGGACGCTTCCAGCCACCTTCAGAACACTTCAGACTCGCTGGAGAACCCTGGAGGAGCCCAAGCTCTTCGATCCAAGCTCGCCAGCTCCGAGCTTCTTCCCCGTTCTTCCAGGGGGCTTCAGCGCCGTCGGATCAGGAGAGCCGCCCCAGATTCAACAGGAACCGTCCGATGGAGCATCGTACCCACCGTCAGATCAGCGGGGCTGATCTAATCTCAGTGCTTCATCGGCGAAGCGTCATCGGGCGTCCAGGAGACGACGCGTGGCAAGTGAGAGGAGCAGATCTGTCGGATGCCACGTTTTTATTAGGGGTAAATTTCACATCCACCCCCCTTGCTTTTTGTATTTAATATTTAATGCCAAAAATAAAAGTCACAGTTGTAAATAAAATGTCTATTTTGCAAAAGGACCCCCGATGTTTTCATATTTGCACTTTAGTCCCTCCACGCCTCACGTGCAGTAACCACGTGAGGCGCGTGAAATTTTGCAGCTAAGTCCCTCCGGGTCCCTGTAATTATTAAATGATCTTGAAAATAACAGTTAAAGTGTATTTTTACTGTGATTTTTGCATGTATGCCCCTGCGACTTATTTTATTTGCAAAAACACCCCTGTCGGGCCATTTAATTTTTGAATGTTTTGTCTATTTATTTCGTGCTTCATGTTAGATCGAAAAATCTTGGAAAAATAGACTTAAGCTACTGATTGGTTGTGCTTGCATGTCATATTTTTAGTTTGTCATTTTATGGCCTTTTTGCATTTATTAAAAATCAAAAACATGTCTTTTATTCACTGTCTAGAGTATAAAATCCCAAAAAAATATCAAAATGCCTTGAAAAATTCTAAAAAAATTCCCTATGGTGTACTTTGTCCTATTCTAGTGTCAGTCCAAAAATCCCTAAAACTTTCAAAAGGAAAACCTTAAAAATGCAAAAATACCCAAAAACTTCAAAAAAATATTAAAAATCACAGAAAAATCAGAAAAATACAAACTCAGACCCTATGTATGCTATATTTTATTCTCTTTACTAGAAAAATCGTGTGGGAAAATTTTGAGGCTTGTAACTATTTTTCATGCTCATTTTTACTGCAACCAGACCTTACCCCACTGTTTTCTATTATGTAGCTATTTAAAAATACTAAAGTGCTCTCAAAAATGTCCAAAAATCACAAAAACAGTAAAAAATGATGAAAAAGCTAAAAAGATTTTATTTCTTAATTTTTGACTATTTTTTAAGTATTTTTGTAAGTATTATAAGTGCCCCTTTATATATATGTATTCCCTCAAAAATATATATATATATTACCTAATTATATTATTATCATCTATCTATATATATATATTAAAACAAACATAAAAAAATAAAATAATAATAAATAAATAAATAAAAGAAAAAAATATATATATACATATATATATTCAATTAACTAAAACCCACGTCTCACAAGGATGACTCATTCGCACCTGAAGGCTCATGCATTTTGTATTGCTCTCTGTGGTTCGACCTCTACATGCTTGTTCCCTATACATCTTATGGTAGAGTAAATAAAAATAAATTCACATTTATTTTCGAGCTTGATTGTTGTATTATTTGTTGTGGGTTAATTGCTGATCAACCCCCATGTTCTGCGAGCGGTCGCCTCAGCGACACCTCTGTATTATTTATTCATGGCGACCCTCGTGGTCTGTGGCCGTTATCAGATGGCGTCGTTGCCGGGGAGCAATGAGCATAGCCTAATTGATTTTTGTCATTCTTGTATAAAATCCTTGATTAATCATTCATTTTTGTGAGCAGCTATTGTTTTATTGTCATTAATCACCATGCTTCATTTATTTATTCATTGTGATTATTTTTCTCTGCTCTATTTGATTGACTGAGTATGCTAATGCAATCTTTTTGTGACTTTGATGCGAGGGACCGCCATGCGAGGATGGCTTCCTAGGAGGCCAAGGCAGCCGAGCTTGGAGGAGGATGGTCTTCTCTTCTCATGACCATATGGAGAGTGCACCAAAGAAGCAAAGAGAGGGGCATTAGATAGGCTAGATACTTAGGAAAATTATTTTTGTAATTCATGGTGAGAGAGAGACTATTTTGGCATGTAATTAAACAGGACTCTACTCTTCACAATGAGGTCCAGTGCCCGGGTGATTGTTCACCTGGGGGCCTCATCGCGGCTTTTTCGAGTTTTCATCGCCTTCTTTTATTTTGTCTTCCGATGTTTTGAGCTTTCCGCCTTTCTTTTACTTTGTTTTGTGTGCTTGGAGCCCCTAGATATAGGTTGCTTGACTCGGTAGCTAGGTCCAAACATTAATAAGAATGCATGTTCCTATAGTCTACTTCGATTGGATCTAGTCAAACTCAAACAAGTTGTAAATTTGTCTCTTAGTCCCCTGTGTCGTAGCGAACCCTGTAAAGCGCTTTCTCCTACCCTCAATTTGTTGAGCAGAGGAGGGGTGAGCCAAGACCGGACTCTCTTGGGCTAGAGACAAATGAGCAACTTATGGTTCTTCACGCTAATAGCAGCTTATGTTTAGGACGATTTTGTGCCTTGCATACCGACATGTTGATAGGTTTAAAAATTCTGTTTTGCATACCACATGGAGAGAGCTGGGATGCACTGTAAGTCTTCTAACTCAGCATGCATCATTCGGTTCAATGGTGAGATTTCCATCATGGAACCACTTGCACGGCTTTTCCGCTATCTCCCTCTGATTTTGAGCACCTAGGAGTTAAATGAAAATCTACAAAAACGTTAGGCGCTGGTATGAAAACAGATCCAAAAAAAGTGAAAACCAAAAAAATTAAAACCAGGGGACTGCTAAATAAACTTTGACCTTAATTAAAATCTGTAATGGACTATCATTGTACCGGGTTCATAAAGCCCTCATTGTTTTCAGGTACCTTGGAGGGGGACCAAAACCCTACTCCCTTGAGCGAGTGCGACCCTAAGGATAGAAAGCCCAAAACCCAGTCTGCAACTGCCTTGTGTATCGCCTGGATTTCCGAAGTATTGGCGCTTCTATCGTACGTAGGCGAGTAGGACTTGGTCACCAATGGTGACTCTCTGTTGTGAGAGCATCGACCCTGTCCGAAGTATTGAGCATAGGCCACGCCTTCACGGGGGTGTCTGTCTCATCGTCCTGCGTCCGAGTAGGTTCTTGCACGCTCACGGGTGATTCCGTTGCGAGCGAGAACCGAAGTATTGGTTTCGCCTGTCGACTTCCTCTCTCTTTTCTTTGGCTGAGTAGGGATCCAAGAAGGGTTACAAGGACTCCAAAAAGTACAGACTACAGGTTACACAGGAGGAGGACAAGTACGGGATACTCTTCTGGCAGTACTCTCTCCCCTATAGGGTAGCGTACTAAGGACTTGTTATAAGATATGCCTGAAAATCACAACTCTAAAAATGAAAAGATAATAAATAGACGAGCTTTCACGGCTTCACATGGCATGAGTTGGTGAACCCGATTTTGTATTGTGTTTGTATGGATCTAGATTAAGGTTCAAAGATCAAAGTCCCGCGCCTTTGCGCAAATTTTGTTATGTCTTCCTTTGACCACCCTGCTCAACCGAGCCTTTCTACTGTTTTACACTCCTTTTATTCTTCGTTGACCATCGTATCATTCTTCCAAAAATCCGACATTCTCTTGTACTTCGCGAAGTTGATACATGGATGATTTCGTCGGGACCATGCCGATACCTACATCGATTCCATGGACTCAACCTCGCCAATAATTTCGAGGCGATTCCCGAGAACCCGATCCGGACTTTGCGGATCGATCTCCAGACTCCTCGTTTTCTACCTTTCTCTTGGCCACCCAATAAACTGGGATCACTTTTGTCCCGCTATCGTCGTTGTGAATGGGAGTCGATTACAGTCTACATCATTTTTCCATTCACAACGTGCTGAGGTTGACCTGAATTCCAGCTTCATCACGGCAGCTGAACATTAATTGCAAGTGATCTGATTCGGACCATCTCATTATGCAGATAGAAGACAGTGCGAGCCCTGGAGACTACTCCGGAGTTCATTTCGTCCGACTCAGACCCTGACATGGCGCCAGGAGGAAAGGGCAAGGGTCAGCAGACACCCACACCAGAGGGACAGGTGTCAGATCAGAACCAAGTCAATGCACAGTTGCTGGCATCTATCCAGGCCATACAGCAGCAGCTGACTGAGCAGGCCCTTACGCAGACCGCTTTCCAGGACATGTTGAACGATATGATGAACCGTAACGACGGAGGAGGAGGCCGAGGCAGAGGAGGCAGGGGAGGAGGAGGTGGAGGTGGAGAAGGTGGTGATGACCACAATGATGATCCCGAATTCCCACCACCGCCGAAACCGACACTCAAAGAAACATACAATCCGGGAGACAGCCAGATGACCGAGTGGATCCTCATTCCACCGGTACACGCTCACTTTGAGCTGAAGCCCCAATTCATAGCCCTTCTCCCTGCATTCCATGGCAACACCAATGAAGAGCCGTACATTCACCTCCAGCAGTTCTCCCGCATTTGCCGCACCACTCACTATCCGAATGTCCCCCTGGACATTGTCAAAATGACGGCTTTCCCCTTCAGTCTACAGGACAAGGCCCTCCAAGGCATACCAGAAGCAGCCCCAGATCCTCCAGAAGCAAGTGCACATGGCTGCATCCAAGGAAGCAGAGAGAGATGAGAGCTCCAACCTCAGCATCATCGGGGGACATCTCTCTAAGGTCGACATAATCGAGAAGCGATCACAGGACCTTGAAAAACTGGCTGTGATTGAGAAGAGGACCCAGAACCTGGATAAGCTCGATCAGATCAACAAGTACCTCGAGCTGTTGGTCGGTACGATCAACTCTGTCCAGTCGGCTACACCATCCGACGCTCCCGTTGAGAAGAAGGACGAGCCGCAACCGCAGCCTCAGCCGAGCCAGCAGCCACCAGCAGTCCAGCACGTGTACTACGTGCAGGCGCCCGATCAGGGCCCGCCGCAGCAGCAGATGGTCGTTTACCAGCCAGAGTTCCTTTCCATTCCTGATCCAGTTTTCCCACCACCACCCTTGATCCAAGAAGTTAACGGGGTATGGACGAATGATGCACAGCCGACCCGTCCTCAGGGACAACTCCAGGGTCAGCAATTTGCCAACCGGCAGTACCACCAACCTCAGGGTGGTCGTTTTGGCCAAACCTCTCAACCTCACCAGCAACACCAGCAGCCTCCCCAGTTTGCACACCAATGGAGGCAGAATTTTCCTTACCAGCAGCCGCAGTACCGCCATCCACAGCCGTATCACCAGTATGCGGCTGCTCAGCCTCAACCATACCAGCAGTATCCACCTCCGTCCTACCAGCAACTTCAACTTCCTGCTCCACCACAGCAACACCACCAGCAGCCTCCCCACCCATCTAACCAACAGCAGCGTAGTCTGCACGCTGAATCTTCTGATGTGCCCCCAGCTAATCCCACCATGGAGTGCCTAGCCCAGCTTGTTAAAGGGCTAGCGGAGATGACCAAGCGGCTTGATGACCTGACCGCCACTCGCACTACCATTCCGGCGCAGGTCGAAGCCAACCCCAACAATTTCAAGAAGAAGGAGCAGGTAGAATATGATGTCCGGTCCGCGTGTGATAATGATATTACTGTTTATTCTAATGCTGTTACTCTCAGGAGCGGTAGGGCCTTGCCTCTGCCTGCTACCAGATGTGGGGTGAATAAAGAAACAGGTGGAGCATCATCTTCCGCATCAGCCGTGCCAGTTCCAGGGGCG
The DNA here is from genome assembly GCA_037367405.1 of Ottelia alismoides. Lineage (NCBI taxonomy): Eukaryota > Viridiplantae > Streptophyta > Magnoliopsida > Alismatales > Hydrocharitaceae > Ottelia > Ottelia alismoides. Next base: position 2,158,966 of record JAZKJV010001419.1, on the reverse strand, counting down.
GGTGAGGAGGAAGAGGAAGGAGAAGCCAGTCCAGCCGTCGTGCCATGTCATCAGCCTTAGCCAAAAACACAAAAAAATCAGCAAAAACAAAAACAACAAAAAGAAGCATGTAGCAGAAGTGAAGCCGCGCCAGCTTTGGAGGAGCCGCCAGCAGCAGCCGATCCCTTGCCAGCCGATGGAGCCGATGCTACCCTTTTTGATCGCCCAACCGCACCAGCATATTCAGATCCAGCTTGTACTCCTTTTTGTAGTCCGGATGTACAACATTCTGCGGGCGATGATTTTGATGTAAATAAGAACTCTAGTTTTCCTGCCAGTAATGTGAATATTCCTTTTCTGCATGCAATACAAAAATCCAAAAAAAATTGCAAAAAGAAAAAAAGCATTGTCTGATCCAGGTGTTGTGGACATTTTGGATAAATTGACTGTTGAGATTCCCTTGTTGAAGGCCGTGGAATACATGCCAGCTGTGAAGAAAGGGCTGAAAGAGGCATGTACTACTAGGCGTCGCCCAGCGCAAGACAACATACGCCGAGAAGTAGAAAAGCACGTCTTATCCATGGCCACAGTTGCAGCTATCACCAACCTCCCCCAGAAAAAGCAAGATACAGGAGCACCTCTGATCAGTTGTGTGATTTTCGATCAGGTCTTCGAGCGTACTCTTCTTGACAGTGGTTCTTCCATCAACCTTCTGCCCTCGTCCGTAATGCAAGAATTCGGGCTGGGACCGCTCAAGCAGACACGTATGATCCTTCAGTTCGCTGACCGATCCGTCAAGCGGCCCCGAGGTCTGTTGGAAGACGTGATAGTTACCGTGCAGGAGATGAAATTCCCAGCTGACTTTGTAGTCCTTGATATGGACTCGCCTGCACCACTGCTCCAGACTCCTATCATCCTTGGCAGACCATTTCTCCGTACTTCAGGTGCCGTGGTTGATTACGGGTCTGGAAAGATCACTTTCAGCTCGAACACCCAGCAAATCACAATCAATATGAACAAGGAGCAGAATGCCACAACTGATGAGAGTCAAGCAGCATCAGAAGCAGACTGTGATTTTATTGCAGAGATCAGAGATTCAGAGTTGTCATTGGACGATCCATGGACCCGAGAAATCCTCACTCTTGAGGAGGACTTGGAAAGCACAGTCAGCATATGCTCCGAGGAGTTGTGGGAGACGGATTCCCAGATGCAGGTGCATCTTCTTGAGTATTCACTCCAGACCGAACATGATCAGCCTACCGCAGAACCGTTCGGTGCATTATCAGAATCTCAACAGATTGATGAGGATGGTAACAGCCTCAAGGTACATCCCACCACCAGCATGGTATCAGAAGTGACCGATAAAGTGGGCAGACTGAAACCAGAACTCAAGCCACTTCCTGCAGGCCTGAAGTATGCTTACCTTGCAGGTGAAGAACAAATGTATCCGGTCATTATCAGCAGCAGACTAAATCCGGATCAGGAATCTCGACTTCTCGAGGTTCTAGAAAAGAACCACAAGGCACTTGGTTGGAGCGTATCAGACCTCCGAGGGATAAATCCAGCTCTGTGTTCACACCATATCTATCTAGAAGACGATGCCAAGCCGTCCCGCGAATTTCAGAGAAGACTGAACCCTTACCTTCGGGACGTGGTCATGAAAGAAATCACAAAATGGTGTGATGCAGGCTTCATCTATCCCATCTCCGATTCAAAATGGGTAAGCCCCCTGCATGTAGTTCCCAAGAAATCCGGGCTTACCGTGGTCACAAATGAAAAAGGAGAGGGCGGGTGTGTGTTGACTACCGCCGTCTTAATGCAGCAACCAAGAAGGACCACTTCCCCTTGCCATTTATTGATCAAGTATTGGAGAGATTAGCAGGCAAGGAGTTCTTTTACTTTCTGGATGGGTACTCCGGGTACAACCAAGTGGCGATCGCCCCTGAGGATCAAGAGAAGACTACCTTCACTTGCCCGTTCGGTACCTACGCCTTCAAGAGGATGCCCTTTGGATTATGCAATGCACCCGCAACCTTCCAAAGATGCATGCTAGCTGTATTCGCCGAGATGGTAGGCAGTTTTCTCGAGGTGTTCATGGATGATTTCTCTGTCTATGGTGATAGTTTCGATTCTTGCCTCGAGCACCTAGACAGAGTGCTTCAGAAATGCCGGGAAGTCAATTTAGTGCTCTCATGGGAAAAGAGCCACTTTATGGTCACAGAGGGTATTGTGCTAGGTCATGTCGTTTCCAAACGTGGCATGGAAGTCGACCCAGCCAAGGTGGATGTCATTTCAAACCTTCAACCACCTCAGTCAGTTAAGAATGTGAGGTCATTCCTGGGGCATGTGGGATTTTACAGGCGATTCATCAAGGATTTTAGCCGCATCGCCCGACCTCTGACCGAACTTCTGTGCAAGGAAACCGAGTTCATCGTTGATCAGCCAGTTCTCCTTGCTTTCAACCAGTTGAAGGAGCTCATCACTCAGGCTCCCATCTTACAGCCTCCCGACTGGACTCTCCCATTTGAGATAATGACCGATGCGTCAGATTTTGCAGTCGGAGCTGTTCTTGGACAGAGGAAAGATAAGGCGCCCTATGCCATTCACTATGCCAGCAGAACATTAGATGAAGCTCAAATAAATTATACAGTGACAGAGAAAGAACTGCTGGCTGTGGTTTTCACCTTAGAGAAGTTCATATCCTATTTGTTGGGGTCGAAAGTCACAATTTTCACGGACCACTCTGCTATCCGGTACCTACAGCAGAAGAAGGATGCCAAGCCAAGACTGATTCGCTGGATCCTTCTCCTCCAGGAATTGGATCTGGAAATCAAAGACAAACCTGGAGTTCAGAATGTGGTGGCAGATCATCTATCCAGAATAGAGCAGCATGAGTCTCCTCTGAGCAATGCACCTATCACAGAAACCTTCCCTGACGAAGCTATCTTAGCAGTGGATTCTCTCCCTTGGTATGCTGACATTGTCAATTACCTCGCCTCGGGGGTAATACATTCGGATTGGACGAAGAATCAGAAGAATAAATTCATGTCGACCATCCGCTTCTACCAGTGGGAAGATCCTCTTCTATTCAGAGAAGGGGCAGATTGTATTTGGCGCAGGTGCATCCCTCAGACGGAGCAATCTAGTGTCCTCGAGCATTGTCATTCGCTCGAATCTGGTGGGCACCATTCTGGAGATCGTACGGCAGCAAAAGTATTGTAGTGTGGCTTCTGGTGGCCCACATTATTCAAGGATGCAGCAGACTTTGTTAAAAGATGTATTGACTGTCAGCGACTGAAAGGTACACTCACTGCCAAAGATTCAATGCCTCTGAAAATTATTCAGATAGCCGACGTCTTCGATGCATGGGGCATTGACTTCATGGGACCTTTCCCTAACAGTCAAGGTTTTGAGCACATCCTTCTTGCCGTCGATTACGTGAGTCGTTGGGTTGAAGCTATCCCCGCCCGAGCCGCCGACAGCAAAACAGTTTGCCAGTTTCTGAAGAAGAACATCATTTCGCGGTTTGGGATACCAAAGATTCTCATCTCAGACGGGGGTAGCCATTTCATCAACAAAGAGGTCAAGAAGTTAACGAAGGAATACGGCATCGATCACCGTGTCGCATCTCCTTATCATCCGCAGACCAATGGCATGGCGGAGTTATCCAATAGAGAAATCAAGACCATATTGCAGAAACTTGTTAGGCCAAACAGAAAAGACTGGTCTCAACTCTTCGACTCAGCTCTTTGGGCTTACCGTACGGCCTACAAGTCTCCCTTGGGCATGTTGCCCTATCGTCTTGTATATGGAAAACCATGCCATCTGCCCGTGGAATTAATTCACAAATCTCTTTGGGCAATTAGTAATTGTAACTTGGACTCACGAAAAAGTGGTCAGAAGAGAAAAGAAGATCTGAACAGGCTCTTGGAATTCCGAGACTGCGCATACGATAACACCTTGATGTACAAGGAAAAGGTGAAACGCTGGCATGACCGGCACATCAGACGAAAGACCTTCGACGTTGGGCAGAAAGTGTGGTTGTTTGATGCAAAGTTGCGGATATTCCCAGGTAAATTAAAAAGTAAGTGGACAGGGCCATTCCGAGTATGTGAAGTGTGTGACAACGGAAGCATTGCGATATCAGAATTGTCCCCTGACGCACAGCCCTTCGTCGTCAACGGCCAACTACTGAAGCCTTACTTGGAACCCGATGCATTCTTGGCCATTGTTGACTCTATTCAACTAGTGCACCACGATGACATCTCCACAGCACCTGCAGCACCGAAAGATTCAGACGATGTACTCCAACCACTATTTCTCTGATTTTCTTCTTTTCTTCTTTTCTTCTTTTCCTTTTTTATTTTCTTTTTCCATCTAAAAGGTGCCGCCTTTGTAGACAGTTTTCTATACTTAGGACGTACTTTGTCCTAAGTATAGGGGGATGTGCACCTAGAGTTTCTGATTTCGGTTCGATCTTCTCCATTGTCTCCTCTTCTTGTCTATACTTAGGAGTATCTTACCCTAAGTATAGGGGGAGACAATCTGAGCACGATCAGTATATTCCCACCCTTGACCCTCCCTGCTTTTTGTACAGTCTGCTATACTTCGGATTATTTGATCCTAAGTATAGGGGGGACGGTCAACTTCTCATTCATTCATTTCTTTCATATTTATTCTTTAGATCTGTCTATACTCAGTACGAGTTATGTCTTTGCTTTTTCCTTTCGATCTATGAGGACATATCTCAAACTAAGTATAGGGGGGTCGTATATACCATGTATATACTAAAAGCCATAACTCATACTGAAAAATAAAATATCACTACAACACAAAATAAATTGTAAAAAGTAGCTTTATAGTAATGAAAGATGATTGTGAATTCCTCGGACTCATTGTAATTGTACTGACTATTGAGTCAGAAAAGTGTTTTGTACGAAACATTTTCCTTTGAAAAAGCTTGTGAAATTTGTTTGAAAACAGCGTGTACAAGTATTCAACGTTTGAAAAATTAGTTTCTGTGTAAAACCTATTTTCTTTGAGTGAAAGCAAAAACTTTGTGAAAATTAGTGTGCAAATGATTGAGAAAATTTGATTGTCAAAAAATTGTTTTGAAAAAAATCTATCTATGTTGTGTAAAACATTTGTAAAAGGATTTTCAAATGCGTGTACATGTTGCAAAATTATTTTGGACTAGAGTTTTAAAAAACCCTTGTGAAAATGATTCTCGAGTAAGTCTGAGGAATCCGCACAAAAATCTCTCATTTGTAAATAAGGAATAAGCCAAGTAAAGTTTATAAGAACTGAAACCATATTGTACATCAAATACAATTTTTCTTCTTTTGTATCTACTGATTAATAAATCAGATACCTATACAGTATGATTTGAAAAAGAGTGTGACCAGTTTTGAAAATTTTGATGTGAAATGATTTCAAATGTGTGAAACTGTGTTGATTGCAAAACTTTTCTTTGTGTGAAAGAAAGGATTTCAAAAACCTATGTGCAAATGTTTTGAAAAATGCTTGTCAAACTTATTGTGAAAATTGTATATATACATATAGTGTGAAAAATTTTTGCAAAAATAGTTTTCAAGTGTGTGTAAATGATTGCAAAAATTATCGTGTACTATAGTTTGCAAAATTATTTTCAAAAAGCTAATAAGAACACCATTGCAGATACTAGTAAATCAGAAACAAGACACATACAATTCTTTCTGTACATACCCAAATAAATTATTTCATTCACACCTGTAAAGTTGCTAAAAAATCCTAAATGTTGAAAATAAAGCAGCACGCCCGTGTAAATAAGTGTGTATACTTTTTGAATATTTGCAGTTTGTACTTCCTGTGCAAAAATTCTTTTTGTAAAAACATTCTTTGATCCTTTCAAAATTTTTGTGAAAAATTGCATCATTCATTGTGCATAGCATAAGCATACCATTCATATTCTTTTTGAGTGAAGCTTGATGATTGAATCAGTCTAAGAAAGTTTCAAATTGGAGCTCGGTCAGACCTTACCGCACCTAATTGCACTGGAACCTTATGGGAACTAGGTTTAAGGTACCTCAGGTCTATACAGACTTAATTCTTTGAGAAATCAGGGCTGGGTTCAAGCCACCTCAGTGGACTAACTAGAACTTTTCGAGACACACGTACGACTCTTGCCGACCGTGATCTAACTTGGACACCTGCACCTTTCACTTGGCTCAACTTAGTTGGAGTTAGGGGTGCACATGGATCGGACTGGATCGGATTTTGGCTCAATCCATGTCCAATCCACACTTAACGGATTTTTTATTTTTGCAATCCAATCCAATCCATTAAACATGCAAATTCAGTCCAATCCGATCCACCGGATTACGGGTTGGATCGGATTGGTTCGGATTTTTAATACTCACATAAGTTGTGATAAGTTTGTAGCACACTAGACCTCGATATTTAAATCATGATTCTAAAATTGAGATTATGGATAAATGTAAAGAAAATGATAGTTACTTTTTGGAAAGCAAAAACCACGCTTGTTATGGATATAGTACGGACAATCATTTTATAAGTTATAACTAAATATAAATAACATAATTGTAATCCATAGAAACCATAGAAGCATCACCTTGACTTTGACTAAAATGCAAGTTTGCATATATCAAATAGGAACTACAACTAACCCGCTTGGCTACGTATTACGAGATGGAGGATCGTGCATGAAGGAGGTCTGGGACAAGAACCATGCACGACCGTCGACTGTGCAGTGTAGAGGCGAGGTTCCTGGCTGCACGTACACGAGGGAGGTCTCGGAGAGCCGAAGACGAGGTTTGTTTGTGCATGCGCGAGGGGGGTCTAGCTATGCGTGTGAGCGGCTGGGGATGAGGTGAGTGTAGGTGAGGACGAGACGGTAAACGGCTAAGGTGGAGATCTGGCTACACATGTGCGAGAGAGGTCTAGGAGAGCTGAGGATGAGGTCTGGACATGCATACGCGAGAAAGATTGGGTTGTGCATGCACGCAACTGGGGACGATGACAACATCTGACAGAGATGTGTGCGCCTAAGAGTAGAGATGTGTGCGACACGAGTGGATGTCCTGTTTGGAAGGATCCCTAGGTATTATTATTTTTAAGAATGGTATTTTGTTTGGAAAACTGGAAGGACTGAAGGACATTGTGGGTAGCTAATGCTTTTTCAAACCAACAAGTGAGGTGGGTAAGGGCGTTTCCAGCAAGTGGTGTGGAGTAAAGCTTGAGTTGGAATATATTTCACTATAAAAGAAGTAGCTTGGATATTTAATATAGCTTTCAAATAAAATTAAATATATAATTTACTTTAATGTTAAAAAATAAATTATTATATATTATTTATTTATCAACGGATTAACGGATTGGATTGGATCAGATTTTGATAATAATCCGATCCAATCCATAGATGAACGGATTTGTAAAATTTCAATCCGATCCGATCCATTAAACTTATAAATCCAAACCGATCCAATCCAATGACAACGGATTGGATCAGATTACGGATTTTATCCGATCCATGTGCACCCCTAGTTGGAGTGGTGAGGGGGTTGGATTGGCCAGTCTGAGACGCACACGGGTGGAAACATTCGTCCTCGTCTAGGGAGGGAAGTGCACCCCAACCGGATCCAATAGCAATGAGGACTAAAGACAGAAGATTGTGGGTTGCGATAAAGCTTCAAAAGAGGGATAGTCTACTAGCTCAAGAGGAAAAACTCCTTATGCAAATGCTGCTGTGACTAGTATGTTGAAAAAAAATGGTCAGGCCTGTACAAAAATAAAATGCCTGCAAAGTATGTACAAAGTCACTAAGCAAGCTTGAGCTCCAAAGTCAAATATGTAGGCCTGCAGCTGGATGACTTGACTACACTGGTCTGGCATCCCGGGATATGTAGCTACACTGGCTACCGTCCATTCTTCTCTTCACCCCCTCCTCTTGAGTTGGTTGCCACTTGAACTTAGAAGGGAATACCCTGCTCCTCGAGGAAAGAGCTGCTGGATTTGGGAATCATTGGGTTGTCATTCTGGAGAAGTCAGTTCCTTTATCACTTCAGTTGGGGAGAGCCACTATCACTTACACCGTACAAGTCAGCTTCATAGTTATAAGAGTTTGCGTATGATGTAGACTAGTTCTGACCCGGCTATTGAGGTGGGTTGAACCGAGTTCTGTGACTATCGAAGGCTGTTGTATTTTAGAGCTGGTTCCCGACTAGGTTCCACACACATTCACATCCAAGGTCTGACAGGAGCTCCAAATTCAGATTTTATAAGGACATGCATTGCACTGAAAGCATCCCTATTCACTCTATATTGCTGTCATTTTCCCTTTTTCTTTTCTTTATTCTTTTTACACTTATGGCATAAGTGTTTGCTAGGGACTAGCAAAGGCAAGTATAGGGGGTGATGAATCTCCATTTCATCACCTTTATTCTATCATTTTGGCCTCAAAAACCCCAGCAAATGCATACAAATAGCATTAAATTGTGCATGATAACATTCATGATTCATTGTATTAATTCCACATTAAATAAGGTTTTAATGCCAAAATTATAGAATAAAGAAAAGAAAAGAAAAAAGGAATAAAATATTGTAAATATTTTATGACCCAAACCCCGAGACCAAGGCCAGCATGGCATTGGTCGACAAAGAATAAAGTAGGGGGAGATAAGGGCCAGTGTACAATAAATACCTCATTTATTCATACATTCATTTATGCATTTTTGGCACCTATTTTGTACATACTTATTTATTCAACAAATGAAGAAACTTTGTACAGGAAAGTTGTAGACAATAATGTGAATAAAAATACAAAATTGAGTTTTTGTAAAAATAATACCCAGTGTACATTTTATACACAGAATAAAAAGCCAAAATCTCAAGTTCACAGACACATATCTTGCAAATAAAAACTCCAAATCACCCAAACTCACCTTTAATTGTATATAGCATTCCATGAACTATTTTACAAAATTGGTTTCATTATTTTTGGAGTCCATATGCAGAAGTTAGGTTTTTGGCCCTTCTTGTATATAGGACCGATTAAAATATTCATTTTATTCAGTATTTATTATTTGTACAAAATCATATTTTTAGAATTTTATAAATAATGTATATAATGCACATACATATTAAAAATAGAAGGAAACCAAAAATAATCTAATAAAATAGATATGCAAAATTCATAGACCAAATACCTATATTATACACCTATATACAAATGAAAAGGATTTGATGCAGTGATTCCTTTATTGTTTACACTTTTACAATAGTATATACATTATGCATAACTCATTAAGAATACAAAACCAAAATAAGAATCAAGAAAATATAATAAATAAATTAAGTATATAAAATATATAGATAAAACACCTATAAGTATACCTACATACATCTATACCTATTTATTCAAAAATATGAATAAACTCATAAAAATCAAACAAAATTACCTTTATACTCACAAAAATAAATTATAAATTTATAAAATAAGCCAAGAAAATAATAAAAGAAAATAAACAAATTAAAAATAAAATACATAAAAATACATGTAAATACACACATATACACATTATTCAAATAAAACTATAATAAAACACCTCGAAAAATTCAATAAAAATCATAAATAAATACTAGATGAAATAATACATATTTTTTATTTTATAAGAAAAAAATTAATAAAATCATTTAGGGCGTCAAATAAATCAATCTTCCATCAGGGCTTCTGTTTTGTCCTTTAGCGGCTGAGGTGGACCAATCAGGTCCCTCTGCGAGTTGACTCCAGTCAACTTGACCTCCAGCCGCCCGATGTGACGCAACCCATCTCTTCGCCCGTCTTCTCCCTTTTTTCCCGGGCATACCATCCATCAATCGAAGATACTTCCTTCGCAAGAATCACTCCCTAATCATCCATGATGCCCGCCGATTCCTTAGGTCAACCTAATACTCTTTAGATCATGCAATAATTGCCGGTCAATAAGGCCACTCGCCAATATTTATAAATAACAAGCTCCGCCTCCTTCCTCAGATTTGGCCACTTTTATTCCAACCTAAAGCTTAGATCTCGTTCCTGGATTATTCCTCGTGACAGGGGGAGTAGCCCAGCACCGCGACTCGGCCGGAGGAAGGAGATTTTGACGCGGCGGAGCTCCGGCGTCCGCCCTGCTCCCTGGAGGCCCCCAGGTAAAAGAGCTGCCCTTTCTATGCATTTTTAGTTAGTTTTAGATGTTAGATTTTCATTCCAGTCATTAGATTAGGTTTTAATTAATGTCTGTAGTTTAAAAATCAAAATTCGATGTTCGCCGGAGCTCCGCTCCGGCGACTTCTCCACCCTCGTTTCGACCGTATCCGACCGCCCCAAGCATCTCATCTCGTTCCTCGACGCTTTCTTCATCCATTTCGCGCACTTGTTCAACCCAGGACCCTAGGTCCTGGCGAATCGGGGCTCCCCCTCCGCCGTTCGCCGGAGCCCCTCCGCCCATCTCCATTGTGCATCGTAGCTTCAAAATCCCGGGTCGAGGAGCAAGCTCTCTCGCCCGCGGTTCTTCCTGTGCATGTAATTGAAGAATCGAGCCCAACTGGACTCGCACCGATCCGGGAAGAGGTTCCTGGGGGCCCTTTTCTTCCCCGACCTTGCTTCATCGACTCGGACCCCCAGGACCCACGAAAACGCCATCAATCGACGCGGGACGCTTCCAGCCACCTTCAGAACACTTCAGACTCGCTGGAGAACCCTGGAGGAGCCCAAGCTCTTCGATCCAAGCTCGCCAGCTCCGAGCTTCTTCCCCGTTCTTCCAGGGGGCTTCAGCGCCGTCGGATCAGGAGAGCCGCCCCAGATTCAACAGAAACCGTCCGATGGAGCATCGTACCCACCGTCAGATCAGCGGGGCTGATCTAATCTCAGCGCTTCATCGGCGAAGCGTCATCGGGCGTCCAGGAGACGACGCGTGGCAAGTGAGAGGAGCAGATCCGTCGGATGCCACGTTTTTATTAGGGGTAAATTTCACATCCACCCCCCTCGCTTTTTGTATTTAATATTTAATGCCAAAAATAAAAGTCACAGTTGTAAATAAAATGTCTATTTTGCAAAAGGACCCCCGATGTTTTCATATTTGCACTTTAGTCCCTCCACGCCTCACGTGCAGTAACCACGTGAGGCGCGTGAAATTTTGCAGCTAAGTCCCTCCGGGTCCCTTTAATTATTAAATGATCTTGAAAATAACAGTTAAAGTGTATTTTTACTGTGATTTTTGCATGTATGCCCCTGCGACTTATTTTATTTGCAAAAACACCCCTGTCGGGCCATTTAATTTTTGAATGTTTTGTCTATTTATTTCGTGCTTCATGTTAGATCGAAAAATCTTGGAAAAATAGACTTAAGCTACTGATTGGTTGTGCTTGCATGTCATATTTTTAGTTTGTCATTTTATGGCCTTTTTGCATTTATTAAAAATCAAAAACATGTCTTTTATTCACTGTCTAGATTATAAAATCCCAAAAAAATATCAAAATGCCTTGAAAAATTCTAAAAAAAATTCCCTATGGTGTACTTTGTCCTATTCTAGTGTCAGTCCAAAAATCCCTAAAAATTTCAAAAGGAAAACCTTAAAAATGCAAAAATACCCAAAAACTTCAAAAAAATATTAAAAATCACAGAAAAATCAAAAAAATACAAACTCAGGCCCTATGTATGCTATATTTTATTCTCTTTACTAGAAAAATCGTGTGGGAAAATTTTGAGGCTTGTAACTATTTTTCATGCTCATTTTTACTGCAACCAGACCTTACCCCACTGTTTTCTATTATGTAGCTATTTAAAAATACTAAAAGTGTTCTCAAAAATGTCCAAAAATCACAAAAACAGTAAAAAAAGATGAAAAAGCTAAAAAGATTTTATTTCTTAATTTTTGACTATTTTTTAAGTATTTTTGTAAGTATTATAAGTGCCCCTTTATATATATATGTATTCCCTCAAAAATATATATATATATTACCTAATTATATTATTATCATCTATATATATATATTAAAACAAACATAAAAAATAAAATAATAATAAATAAATAAATAAAAGAAAAAAATATATATACATATATATATTCAATTAACTAAAACCCACGTCTCACAAGGATGACTCATTCGCACCTGAAGGCTCATGCATTTTGTATTGCTCTCTGTGGTTCGACCTCTACATGCTTGTTCCCTATACATCTTATGGTAGAGTAAATAAAAATTAATTCACATTTATTTTCGAGCTTGATTGTTGTATTATTTGTTGTGGGTTAATTGCTGATCAACCCCCATGTTCTGCGAGCGGTCGCCTCAGTGACACCTCTGTATTATTTATTCATGGCGACCCTCGTGGTCTGTGGCCGTTATCAGTCTGTGAAGTCCCCTCCGACCTTACAGAGTCAGATATGAATGAGTAGTTTTTATCTGATGTTGTCACTCTCAGGAGCGGTAGGACCTTGCAGCCATCAATCACTTGCAAGGGGAATAATAAAGCAACCATAGGGGAGTCGTCATCTTCTTCTGCATCAGTCGTACCAACAGCCGGGCCGGGTGAGGAAGAAGAAGGAGAAGCGCAATCAAAAATCCCAAAAAAATCAGCAAGGTCAAAAATGCCAAAAAGAAGGCACCAGCAGCAACAGCTGAAACACCAACCAGCCAGCTTCAGAGGAGACTGCACCTAAAGTTGATCCGATACTAGCCGATGGAGCCTCGCTTGAAGATTTTGGATGCCTGCCTTTCATGGATGACCCTGCTCATTTTAGTCATCCACATGTGCAGCCTAATATGGGCACGGATTTTGTTGTAAATAAGAACACTATTTCTACTGTTGCTTTTGATTTTGTACATATTATATTTCCTGATGCAATAAGAAAATCCAAAAAAATAAAAATTTGAAAACTACCTTGTTTGAACCTGATGCGGGGGAAATAATTTAGAATCTTGTTCTTGAAATGCTTCTTCTTAAAGCCATCAAGTACATGTCTAACATCAAGAAAGGTCTAAAGGAGGCATGCACCTCAAAGAGACATCCGCACAAGGCTCATGAAAGAAATGTGAAGCATATCTTCACTGTGTCTATAGTAAATGCAATCAGCAATCTCCCAACAAAAAAGAAGGATATGAGAGCTCCTTTATTCAGATGTTTGATCAAGAGTTCGACCAAACTCTACTTGACAGTGGATCCTCAATCAACCTGACGCCCACTTCACTGATCAAAGAATTTGGGTTGGGACTGTTCAAGTCTAATAGAATGATTATGCAGTTCACAGACACATCCATTAAGCGGACTCGAGGAATTTTGGAAGATGTCGTGTCACCATTTAGGGAATGCAGTTCCCTGCAGACTTTATAGTTCTAGATATGGATGCTTCAGTTCCTCTTTTTCATACCCCAATAATCCTTGGACGGTTGTTCCTTCGAACATCCAAAGCAGTAGTGAACTATGACACCGGGCAAATAATATTCCATTCATAATCATAAAGTGTCGATTGAGACGATCCAAGTGCCTAAACCTTCAGCATCTGCACCAGACGAGAGTGAGCCAGCAGAACGGCAAATAGAAGACTGTGACTTTTTAGCCGAGATACGCGATACAAATCTGTTCATGGATGATATGAGACCCAAGCATTCCTCTCCACAGACGCAGTCTTGGATAGAACAGCTGAGTTCCCAGATATCCTTGAAGATGAGAATTTTGCTGACTTGCCTAATGAATGCATTCATGACCACCTGTCCTTGGCAGAACAAGAGGCCATCATTGCAAATTTTTGTGAACAAGATTCGATCATCGAAGAATTATGTGTAGCACTGCATTCATAGCCTACAGAGCCAATGGTGGACACACTACAGATGAAAGACCCAACACCTTTGACCTGCACAGTAGCCGAAGTCACCATTGAGCTAAACCAATCCCCACCTGAGCTCAAACCACTTCCAGCAAACATGAAGTATGCCTTCCTTGCGGGTGCACCGAACATGTTCCCCGTATCACAACTAACTAAGGAACAAGGATCCCGTATGCTCGAGGTTCTAGAAAGAAACCACAAGATCATAGGCTGGAAAATTTCAGATCTCCATGGGATAAACCCTTCACTACGCTCACATCACATTTACTTGAAGAAGATAACAAGCCTTCACGTGAATTCTAGTGTCGACTAAATCCAAACCTTTAGGAGGTTGTGATGAATGAGATCCTGAAATGATGTGATGCGGGATTTATATACCCCATCTCCAACTCAAAATGGATGAGTCCCCTGCATGTTGTGCCCCAGAAATCAGGGATCATCATGGTCAAGAATGACACAGGAGAGAATATCGCAACCAGAGTTCCAACATCATGGCACGTCCGTGTGGATTACAGAGTCTGAATTTAGCAGCCAAGAAAGACCATTTTCCACTCCCCTTCATCGACCAGATGGTTGAAAGACTGGCCGCGAATGGATATTTCTGTTTCTTGGATGGATACTTTGGTTATAATCAAGTCGCCATTGCTCCTGAAGATCAAGAGAAGAGAACATTCACCTGTCCATTTGGGATATATGCCTTCCGCAGAATGTCGTTCGTGTTATGCAACTCTCCAGCGGTGTTCCAGCGATGTATGTTGGCAGTATTTGCAGATATGGTTGGAAGTTTTCTCGAGGTCTTTATGGGTGATTTCTCATTCTACGGAGAGCTTTGATCAGTGTTTATCTTATTTAGACCGAAATCTGAAAAGATGTTGTGAAGTGAACCTTGTGCTCTCGTGGGAAAAGAGCCATTTTATGGTGACCGAAGGTATTGTGCTTGGCCATGTCATCTCAAAGTGTGGCATGGAGGTAGATCCAGTGAAGGTGGAAGTGATTTCTAAGCTAGAGCCACTTACAAATTTGAAGCAGGTCAGATCATTCCTAAGACATGTCCGTTTCTACTGATGATTCATCAAGGATTTTAGTAAATCGCCCGACCCCTGATCGAGCTTCTAGGCAAGGAGGCAGACTTTATTGTAGATAATAGAGTCCTCCAAGCCTTTACCCAGTTGAAAGAAATAATCACTCAGGCCCCTGTCCTTCAACCGCCAGACTGGTCTCTACCATTTGAGATCATGACAGATGCTTCTGATTATGCCATTGGAGCAGTTTTGGGACAAAGGAGAGTTCATATCCCATTTGCTATTCATTATGCCAGCAGAACTCTCAATGAAGCACAACGAAACTACACTATCACTGAAAAAGAGATGTTGGCAGTAGTATTTGCCCTTGGAGAAATTCAGATCTCGTTTGCTTGGATCCAAGGTCATAGTGTATACAGACCATTCGACCATCAAGTACTTACAAGCCAAGAAGGATGCCAAACCACGATTAATCAGATGGATCCTTCTACTACAGGAATTTGACCTTGAAACTCACGATAAACCTGGAGTCAAAAATGTGGTGGCCGATCACTTGTCAAGATTACTAGAGCCAGACACTCCTGGGCAGAATTTATTACCAATCACAGAAACTTTCCAGATGAAGCTATTTTATCCGTTACTTCATGATGAATCTATGATTCATCACGTTTATTCTTTTATTTTAGCTTCATTTCCTTAGTCAAACACCTGTAAATACCCACTAATTTCATGAAATTACCATTTTGCATGCATTTATTAAATATGCATTTTTAACACTTTTTGTATTCAAAATAAACGAATAAAGAAGAAAAGAAAAGAGAAATAAAGGATGTGTTTATGAAATAAATGCAAACTGACCCAAACCTCGAGAGAAGGTCAAGACTTGACCTGATCGACCAGGAATAAAGTAGGGGGAGATATGGTCTTAAATTCAAAAATCCAAAAATTATTGGTAAATTTTCCCTGTATATTTGTACAAAACTAAATTGACCTCAAATTAAATATTTTTGTAAACAAAAGTTGTAAATAAAATTGCGTTGTAAATAATAAAAATAATTGTAAAATAAAATAATGCACAGATTACAAATAATCACACTCAGAAAAAGCCGTAAAGTAATAATTGAAAGATCAATTCCATCTCCATACGGATTCAAATTGAATCAAACTTACTTCCATTATACTCTAAATTAAATTATCTTTCAAATGGCTGTAGTTTCATAATTTTTGGAGTTACGGTTGAAAAATTGGTTTTCTAGGGTGTTTTGTGCAATTTTACCAATTACCTATTGTATATATTTATTCATATTTATTTTAATGTACATAATTGTAAATATTATCTTCATCATTAAAAAATAAAAAATAAAATAAAATAAAATAAAATAAAATTATATTTAAAAATAATTTCTTTATTTGTACATATGTATATTATACTATATATATAATATTTATATACAACTAATTTCGTTACATAAAAATTACCAAAAAAGTAAATATCTAACATTTAATTAATTATGAGATTTGTATTTAATTATTTAATTATTTAATTTATTCATTTATTGGATTTGAAAACATGCCTTGTATATAAGATATTATTCTATACCTTAGATAACCACCATTAAGGTGGGTAATTATTTTTTAAAATTAACTTATTTACTTATTTTATTTTTGAATTTCGTAATTAATTAATTAATTTAATTATTTATTTAATTTATTTATTTAATTAACCAATAAAAACCTTTCTTATTTGTATATATTTTCCATTTTGATTTCCGTCTTCTTTTTTGTGGGCTCCTCCTCCTTCGTTATTCGTTGATCAATCTTTGGTGGAGAGGAGCCCGATCTCCGAGAGCCATCTTATTGAAGAAGGGTGCCCAACCTTCGAGTCGTCCGGTGACAGCGAGCCGGCCCTCGTCGAGGCCATCACAGCTTATCCAATTCTGAGGTGAGATCCATTTTCTTTTCCGTCATTTTCCCTAGATAAATCTTAGAATTAAATTTTGCTTCGATTTTATTAATCTTTAGAAACTAAAATCCCAAAAAATCCACTAACATTTTCCATTCTGACACCGATTTTCCATCTCATTTTCTCGATCTCTACATATTCCCGTTCTACCTAGCACAACCTATCACCTCCAACCACGCACGGTGATCGAAGATTTGGGTCTACCTTCCATATCGCAAGATCCTCCCCATTCACATCCTATTTTATCTATAAATAATATAAAAAAATAAAATAAAATAAAGCATAATTGTTTTTCTTCTCTCTCTAACATTTGTTTCACAAGATCATCTTAAAAAAATTTTAAAAATAATAAAATAATAATAAAAATTCTGTCTGTCTACAGTTCCTGTTTCAAAAAAATATAAAAAATTATATTTTTTATAGTTTTCTGCTTACAGTTTATAAAAATTAAAAAAAACAAAAAATAATCACAGCAGCAGCCGCCCAACAGCGGTGCGGCACCCTTCGCTCGCCGGCCGATGCCGCCCCGGCTCTTCATCATCCCATGCCGCCCCCAATCACCATCCGCGGCCTCGGTCCTCCCACCGCGCTCCCCCGCGCGGCCCCTCCAGCAGAGTCCACCACCGACCGCGCCGACGTCTGCCAGAAAGCTCCCGTGCCCAACGGCGTCTTCATCGTGCGGTGCAGCCCTCTCGCCCCCTAGTCGCGACTCCAGGCGCCCCCGCACCCGATCAGCCCTGTCGCACCGCCGCGCACCTTCAGCCTCGCGTGCGGGCGATGGCCGAACTCCCCCCTTGGGCCGCAGCCCTCATCTCTATTGAAGAAGAAACAACAACAACAACAACAAAAGAAGCCCTAGGGTTGCTTTTGAAATAAAAAAATCTTTTGGAAAAATTGCTTGTCAGCCCTCGAGAGTTTCCATATCTGCAGAACAGCCCCTGGCAACTAAGTGTACGTGATCTGTGGGTAAATTTCACTTTTTCTCCCGTAAGTTTATCTTTTTACATTTAGTACAAAAATTTTAACTATTTATATTTAAGTCCCTGTGCTTCCAGACATTGAACTTGCTTGATCTTTTTGATGAAATAAATGTCTTCCATGCTCTGAAAATTATCAAAAAAAATTGTGTATACTCATGTTGTAGTGTTCTTCATTGTATAAAATTTTTATCATATTTTGTTACTATTTAATATTTTAAAAATATAAAAATAGTGTTCTTTTGTATGTTCGAAATTAGAAAATTCATAAAAATTTGAAAATTTGTCTAAAAAGTCCAAAAAATACTGTAGGTGTATTTTTAATGTCCTTTAATTTCTATCCAATTTTCATGCAATAATCATTTATAAAACCCAAAAAATGTGAAAAATTAAAAATCTTATAAAAATTGTAGAAAATTATAGAAAATCTAAAAAATTCTGATTTCAAACTCTGTTTGTAGATATTTAATTGTACTTTAGCTTAAAAATAATTTCTAGGAGTTTTGGATATTAAAGTATTTTTAAGTTGCAAAATACTCATGGTTGTGCAATGTTTTCCTTTTTCTCTACTGTTTGATTTTTATAAAATCATACAATATCAAAAAATTCGAAAAAAATCACCAACAATATTTTAAAAACTGTAAAATCCAAAAATATATTTTCTGTACTTTTCTGAGCATTTTTTGATATTTAGAAAAATACAAAAAAAGAGTGTGGCATGTGTATTTTTATCCCCTTATGCACTTTGTGACTTGTGCTTTATTTGAAAATGAAAAATTGAAAAAGCAAAAACCATTAAACATTTAATTTCGAAATTTGACTACTTTGTTTTTAAATCGTGCTCCTTGTGTTCGACCGTGGTCGCTATACCAGGTAAATTGAATAGCGAAAATCGCTTACATTTCAGTGCTTGATTTTTCTCTTAAGTGGTTTAAAACATATTTTTTCCCATTGACTGTGCTTGGTGATTCGGGTCACAACGACCCTTGTTTATTTCATACTTAACCCGAGTTGTTAGGCGCGTCATCACTTCGCTCCCCCGGTTCGTTGATATTGTGAACTTTCTTTTATCCAAGAAAACTCCACAAGATTGGCCTAAGCTAAAAAGAGACAAGTTCTTGTCAGAAAACCATTTCTATCAGCGGGAAGATCTGTATCTCTTTCGTGAAGGAGTTGACTGCATCTGGAGAAGATGCATTCCTCAGGAGGAGGTCCATAGTGTCCTCAAGCATTGTCACTCCGGAGAATCAGGAGGACACCACTCTGGAAGAAGGATGGCAGCAAAAGTTACTACAATGCGGCCTTTGATGGCCGACTCTATTCAAAGATGCAGAAGACTTTTTTAAGCATTGCATTGACTGTCAGAGACTAAGGGGTACCATTGGAATGAGAGACACGATGCCCCTGAAATACATTCAAATTTCAGACGTATTTGACGTATGGGGTATTGACTTTATGGGCATGTTCCCTCACAGCTAGGGATTTGAGCATATTCTGTTCGCTATCGATTATGTAAGTCATTGGGTGGAGGCTATCCCAACCAGAACCGCCGACAGTCGTACCATCTACCGATTTCTAAGAGATCACATCACTGCAAGGTTCGGGATCCTTAAAATCCTGATATTTGGTGGGGGTAGCCACTTCATCAACAGAGAGGGAGGAAGCTGACACGGGAATTCTGCATTGAACATCATGTGGCCTCTTCGTACCACCCACAATCCAATGGTCTGGCCAAATGTTCAAACAGGAAGATAAAGATGATTTTGTAAAAGCTCGTACGCTCCGATAGGAATAATTGGTCGCAGTTGTTGGATTCAGTACTTTGGGCCTATCAGACCGTGTACAAGTCACCGTTAGGCATGTCTCCCTACCGCCTAGTATACGACAGCCGTGCCATCTGCCCGTAGAACTTATTCATAAATCATTATGGGCAATCAACATTTGTAATTTGGATTCCAAGAGGAGAGGACATAACAGAAAGTTGGATCTGAACCAGCTCCTTGAATTCCACAAGTATGCATATGACAACAACCTGATGTACAAAGAAAATGTCAAGAAGTGGCATGACATGCACATCCACCGCAAGAACTTCGAGTCAAGATCGAAAGTTTGGTTGTTCGGTGCAAAGCTCAAACTATTCCCAGGGAAATTGAAGAGCAAGTGAACATGATTGTTCGTAGTAAAGTAGGTACGTGATAATGGAAATATAGTCATATCCAGTTTGTCGGTTGATGCACAACCATTTGTGATCAATGGACAACTTCTGAAGCCTTATCTTGAGCATGATACATTTCTGTTCGTGGTTGATTCAATTCAGGTGGTCCGCAATGAAGAACTCACAGCCACAGCATCGACTCAGGCAGATTAGGCTAGCGAAAATATTTTTGAATAGTTGACCATTTTCTTCTTTTCTTCCTTTCATTCATTATTCTTCCGAAAAGTCACATTCATTCCATACATCATTTATATACTTAGGATATGCTTCATCCTAAGTATAGGGGGGATGAATGCATTCGGGTGCTCATTCTATTGATCCCTCGCATATTTCCTCAATTTTTGACATACTTTCTATATTTAGGGATATTTTACCCTAAGTACAGGGGAAGACAGGCCAAGCCGTTGATTTATTCACTTATTCGTTCCCACCCTCGACCCTCCCTGCATGTAAAAACAAAATGCTATACTTAGGATTAATTGATCCTAAGTATGGGGGAATGACCGACTTCCTATTCTTTAGTCGTTGTAGTATAGACTTTTCTATATTTAGTACGAGTTATGTCTTCCTTTCTCTTCGATCTACAAGGACATAGCTCAAGCTAAGTATAGGGGGTCAATATATGCTCTGTATATATTTTAGCTATAACTCGTACTTTCGTATTTTCAATAAATATGGCTAAAACATTATAAATATATATACAAATTCGATAAATTATTTATAAAAATGATGTTATTATTTCTCAAATTCTTTTTGTATACACTGACTAATAAATCAGGTAAAAATGCTTTGCAAAATTTTAGGAAAATACGTTGGAAATCTAATTGAAAATATTTTAAAAACTGTTTGAAAAATATCTTATAAAATGATTTCAACCTTTGTAAAATATTTGTTTTGTAAAAATTTCTTTTCGTTATGTGAAATAAAATGTTTTGAAAATCTATTTGCAAATGGTTTTGAAAATGCTTGCAAAAATATTTTGAAATATATATATACTGTTTGAAGAACCCTTGTAAAATAGTTTTCAAATGCTTATAAATATTTGTAAAAATTATTTGTGAAAATTATTTTGGACTATAGTTTTCAAAATCGTTTGTAAAATTATTTTTCAAATAAGTTTGAGGAATATGTACATCACACTCAAAGTTCTTTATTAATATATTTATAAAAATGATCACTTATCCCTTGTAAATTCTTAAAAACCCAACTCTTGTAAATACAAGATGCATCCCCATGTAAATATTTATACATATTTTCTTAAGCCAAAATATCTTGTTTTCAAAAATCACAAAAACATTTGCAAAAATAAAAATATCAAAAACATTCGCAAAAGTATTTTTGGAAAAAATGCATTTGCGTCATCTTTTTCAAAAATCCAAAAAAAGATCAAAAGTCTGAAAATCGCATTACACAAAAATATTTTCTGCATTGTACATAGCATGAGAATTTTTTGGAGTAATCTAGACAATTGAACAAGTCCAAATAAAGTCTGAAGATTGAGCTTATTGTAGACCTTAATACACTTAATTCAGAGGAACCCATTGAGGACTGGAATTAGAGATACTTCAAGTCACTTTGACTTAATTCTCTAGATTCCATAAACTATTTTCATGAGTCAATTCAATGTGCCTAAATAGAACCCTTCATATCATCCATATGACTCTTGAGACAGTGACTTGACCGGAAACCTCGCACCTAGCAATTAGTTCAATCTAGATGGACTGTTGAAAAATCTTGGGGTCTAAATCGGGATGATGCAAGGTCGCTTCGCAAGGGTGGCTCAGGAACCGAGATTGCCGACCCCGGTACTCTAACCCACTTCTTTCGATAGCAATGATATCTAAAGACTGGAGATGGATTGAAACAATGCTTCAGATGAGGGATGGTCTACCAGCGCAACTTTTTCCAAGACATCAAAAAAGTGGGTGGAACAAAAGATGATATATCCACCTGTCAGAAACAAGAATGCAAATGATATGCAAATTCAAAGAAAATATACAAATATACCTTCGACCAAAAATTCCACAAATATGAGCTTCAGAAAATGCCTGCTTCTCGGTAAAGATCCGGTTACACTGACTGACTTCACGCGGGGATGAAGACTACACTGGTCCATTCCCACTTCTCTTCTCATTCTTCTAACTTCTTATCCCATTCGGTTGTAAAGACCGGAAGCACCTAACCTTAGAAGGAAAGATCTGACTCCACGAGGGTGAGTTATCATAAAATCAAACACCTTGGTAGTTCAATGGTTTTGTCTGGGGAGAGCTAAACAATTTCACACACAAGGTTTTATCATTTCAAGGTAGCAAGAGTATGCGTCTGGGAGGATGGTTTTGACATGGCTGTGAATTGGACAGAATAATAGGAGTGTGGAACCTAAGGGTTGTCGTGTCACAAATCCCAACCTCTAAGTGGTTTCAAACACACCGTTAATCCAAAGGTCTTCTCTTGACATTATTAAAGACAAGTTTAAAAGTTGAAAATTATTCCAAGTTATTTCTTTTTCTTTTCTTTATTTTCTTCTCTGTACTTATAGGCATAAGTGTTTGCTAGGGACTAACAAAGGCAAGTATAGAGGGTTATGGATCTCCATTTCATCACCTTTATTCTTTCATTTTGGCCTTTCAACCCTAGCTGAATGTACGAGTACATCATTAATTTATCAAAATAAACATTCATTAATTCATACTAAATATTTATAAAATAATGCACTTTTATGGCATTTATTGTCAAAATAAAAGAATAAAGGAAAGAAAAGAAAATAAGCGAAGTGTCAATGACATTGAAGTGACCCTAGCCCTCGAGACTCAGTCGTCACGATGACTTAGTCGACAAGGAATAAAGTAGGAGGAGATAGAGCGGCTAATTGTACAAAAAACATAGACGGATCACTCTATAAAATAGGCCAATAATTACTTTTTGGACCTATTTTATTCTTTATTATTTACACCTCAAATAAAAAATTTTACACATGAAAATTGTAGCTAAAAATATATAGAAAAATATAAAATTTATTTCATACAAAAATAACATATAGTGTACATTTTATACACATAATAAAATCCTAAAACCCAAACTTCGCAGACCCATATCTTCCAAATAAAAACTCAAAATGTATCAAAATCACTTTTAATTGTATATAACTTTAATAAGCTATTTAATGAAGGTGGTTTCTTATTTTTTGGAGTCAAGGTGTGAAAGTTGGGTTTTGGACTCCTATTGTACAATGTACATGAATAAAATATTTATTTTATTTATTCTTCATTATTTTTATATTTTTACAAATTTGTAAATATTATTTATCATTTGTACACATTAAACTAAAATAAAACCATAAATAAAATAATAAAATAAAGTACAAAGATACCTAGATGAATGTACAAAATATATACCAACATAATACACACCTACATTTATTTATGTGTGCATATTATACTGATGAATCCACATTTCATCATCTTTATTCTATCATTTTGGCACCAAAAACCCTGGCAAATACCTGTAAATAGCCTTAAATCAAGCATTTTAGCATTCATGCATGTGCATCTAAACAGTGTATAAATTACTGTAATTAAGGCCAAAATTATAGAATAAATAAAGAAAAGAAAAAGAATAAAATATTGTAAATATTTTATGATCCAAAACCCCCGAGACCTAGGCATCTTGATGAATAGGTCGACAAGGAATAAAGTAGGGGGAGATAAGGGCCAACATACAGTATAAATACCTATACATTCTATCTATTCTTTATTCATTTTGGGACCTATTTTTGGTTCCACTTTTTATACATCAAATAAAGAAACTTTGTACATGAAAGTTGTAGATAATTTTATAAAGAAAAAATACAAAATTGATTTCACAGAAAAATAATGTACAGATAAAAAGTTATGGTCTGAATAAAAATCCAGAATCCCAACTTCCCAGACCCGTATCTCACAAACGACAACTCCAAATGCATCAAACTCACCTTTAATTGTATATAGAATAAAATAATCTATCCAATGGCGGTGGTTTCGCATTTGGTGGAGCTACGGTGTGAAAGTTGACTTTTGGACCCACATTGTATACTTGTACATATTAAAATATTCAATTTATTATTTATTTATTATTTTTATAATTTTATATTTTTATAATGTTGTAAATAATACTTATAATAATTATGTGCAGTTAAAT
Source organism: Ottelia alismoides (assembly GCA_037367405.1). NCBI lineage: Eukaryota > Viridiplantae > Streptophyta > Magnoliopsida > Alismatales > Hydrocharitaceae > Ottelia > Ottelia alismoides. The sequence goes on along the minus strand of JAZKJV010001419.1, from coordinate 2,134,775 downwards.
CAGAAGAAAAACATAAATAAAATAAAATAAAAATACTTGTATACATGCAATACATAGGTACATTACCTATATACATACATATATAAACTACCTTTATATTTTATTTAATATACAAAATACATCAGAAAAATAAAATAAAAATATATTTACGCATATAAAAGTATTTTACAATTTTATAAAATAAGAATTAAAAATAAATAAATTAAAGATACACAAATAAAAATAAAATACTAAAATACATAGATATTATACCTATATAGGGTTAAAAAGGTAACTTGTAAAAATATAACTCCTTAAAATAATTAAAAATCAAAATAAAATGCTACATAAAATTCTAAACATTTTTTATTTTATAATTTTTATTTAATTCGGCCATTTAGTATTTTAAATAGAATTAATAAAACTTTTTCGCAGGGTTTTTCCTGGTTGGTCCACGTGGACCAACCAGGAGGCAGTCAGCATTGACCCTAGGTCAACTGCCTGCCTTCCCCCGCCTGTGGCCTGTCAGACCTGGGTTTTCACCCATTTTTGTCGAGATTTTCCAGCCGTGCCTTGCATTTTTTTCGTGGTGATTTCTTCACATCTTTTCTTCCTCGTTATGCGGTGAATCGCGTCCAAGTGAAACCTTGGACTTTGGATCACTGTGGCGATCAGGGCACCTTGATCTTTGGGGCTCCTCAGCCACTTAGTCAAACTGCATAAAATGGAGCCCCAACTTTGAAGTCGATTTTGAACACCTTCGGTCCACCACCTCGCGCCTCTCCCGTGCTCCAGAGCCACCTGGAGGTGACAGCTCCGACGTGAGCTCTTCAGCCAAGGCCGCCGAGGTCGGAGGCGTCTCCACCACCTCCCGCGAAGTCGTCGGTCGAGGTACTCTTTTTCCTCTGGCTCCGGCCATCGAGGTCATCCCCCCGCTTATTTCCTTCTTCCATTTCGTTCCTGTTAGCTTAAGGATCAAAAACCCCAAAAAAATCTCGAAGTTCCATCATCCATATCGCCCAATCGAGCATCTTGGCCGGAGCGCAACTCCGGCCGTGCATCCACCTGTCGATTCGCACCCCCTCGCGACCATCTAAGGGTCCAGGTAGTTTGCCCTGGACCCTTTGACTATTTTTGCAGGTCAAAGTCCACTTGAAGGCGCCTGGAGGCGAGTTTTGACGCTCGCCGGAGCGTAGCCGGACTCCCCAGCTCCGCCACCTTCGCCTGAGCACCTCGGCCGCCGCCGAGGCTTTTTGCCGCCACCAGCCGATAGAGAAGGACCAGGGGACGCTTCACGGCCGTTTTGAAGCCTAGACGCCACCGGAGCCGGACAGAGGAGCTCGAGGAGCTTCGCCCAGTCGGAGCTCCTCCGTGTTCTTCCACCGGCCTCCCCAGCCGTTGGATCCCGGAGCGCCCCCCAGATCGCACAGCCTCCGTTGGATCGTCCTTCGCCTCGACCGTCCGATCAACCAAGGAGGATCTAATCCAGACCGTGCATCGTCGAAGCGTCATCGACCGTTCATCGTGCGCCACGTGTATAAGTGGATCGCTTCCAGCCGCTGGATCGCACCCTGTTGCCCCGCCGTTGGATTCGCGCCACGCGTCGTCATCAGAACGCCCGAGCGAGGGTATTTTACATCTACACCCTCGCCATTTTTGTATTTAATATTTAGTATTTGAACTTTTGTCTGTAGTGTAAAAGTTTTGTAATATTTGCAAAGAGACCCCCAGGCTTTATTTATTTGCATTTGGGTCCTTCGCCACGTCACCTCACGTGACCTGTACACGTGAGGGGGTGGGCATTTTGCAAGGATACCCTCGTTCGTTTGTTTATTTCGTTGTAGTCCTGAAACTTTCGCAGCACGTGTAATATTTTTGGATATTTTGCAAGTAGGCCCCCAGGTTTTTGTTATATTACATTTTGGTCCTTCCCAGGCGCGTGCAAGTCACGCGCCCTGGTGGGTAAATTTCTAGCAAGCCCAGGCGGCTTTTGTAATTGCTTTTTAGTGCTAGAAATTAAATATTCAGTGCAATATTTTGTGGAAAATTGCGTGAATGCCCCTGGATGTTTTATAAATTGCTTTTATACCCTTGCCAGGACTGTTTAATGCTGGGATTCTTGTTCTAATTGTTTAAAATATCATTTTAAGCCCAAAAATTCCACAAAATTAGATTTAAGTTCCTGTGTCCTTGTATTTTAACGCCACAAATTTAGTTTTTGATTTTACTTTATTTTTATATTTATTAAAAATCAAAAACTTCCTTTTTGTGTACTGTCTACCTTAGAAAATACCAAAAAATATTAAAACACCTCTAAAAATTCCAAAAAAATCACCTAGTGTCTACTTTATCATATTTTAGTGTCAGTCCAAAAATCACTAAAAATCTCAAAAGAAAAACACTAAAAATTTAAAATTACTCAAAAACTTCAAAAAAATATAGAAAATCAAAGAAAACTCCAAAAATTATAAACTCAGGTTCTGTTTATCCCTTATTTTGTCCTTTTCATTAGAAAAATAGTGTGAAAATTTTGAGTTACTGGTTGCTATTTTTAATTTGCATTTTATTCACAGCCAGCCTTATTTCCATTGTTTTGTCTTATTTCAGTATTTAAAAATATCAAAAACACCTAGAAAAACCCCCAAAAATCACAAAAACAGTAGAAAATTATAAAAATACCAAAAACATTTTATTTCTGAATTTTTTAGCATTTTTGCACATTTTTATAAATATTTTAGCTTGCCTTTTAGTATATTGTCCCTAGTCTCCAATATTGAAAAAGAAATAAAAAAATATATATAATACAAAATATCAAAATCAGAAAATTAAAAATCAAAATACAAAATTAAAAATTAAATAAAAAAATTAAAAATTAAAAACGCACAAAACTTAATTTGCTTGTTTGCTTAGTGTAGACACTCCACACATCACACACACACTTAGCATTTTTGCTTGAACTACCCTGCTTGTTCCCTGTGTTCGAACTCTCTACATACTTGCACCTATACATCTTTTATGTAGAGTTAAAAATAAATTTGACTCCACACTTATTTTTCATTGATTGATATTTGATTGTGGGTTCATTGTTGATTAATCGCATTTTATTGTGGGTCGCCACAGCGACATATTTAGACCCTCGATAATTTGTGTTAATCAAATGGAGCAACGGCGAGTAGTTCACATTTTTGTTTGATTGTGTGATTGTTTACCATAGCATTTTCCTTCTCTTACATTTTGATATATATCTTGTTGAGCTATCTGACCACTCTTCTTTGTCTTCTTGCGAGGGACCGCGGAGCGAGGCGGATCGCCTAGGTGACCCGACGCATCCTTGGGAAGCGGAGCCGGCTGTTCTTTAGCCAAGCCGGCAGGAGAGAGCAAGGAGTGAGAGAGAGAGTGATTAGATTAGTTTTCATTTATTTTGTGAGAGAGTGATTCATTTAATTTGTAATAATACATGTACACTTGGACTTGGACACTTGAACATTCGGGCCTAATTTCCGGGTGTTTGTTCACCCGGGGGCTCACCGCGGATTTTTATCGCGTTTTTTATCGCCGTCATTTTCCGGTTTTGTTTTCATTTTTCACTTTCTTTTGTGGATTGAGCTCTTAGTTCTAGGTCTGCTTGACTCGATTAGAATAGGTTCAAACACCTAATTATATTTGCATGCTCCTATAGATTCGTATTTGGACTTAGAATAATCAAACAGTTAGCTAGTAGCTTCCGAATCCACGCGCCGCGAGCTCACACCCGAACAAGCGCTTTCTCCTACCCCAAATGTGTTGGGCAGAGGAGGGGTGAGCCTAGACCGGACACTCGGATTAGGAGTTATTAGTTAGCTTGTGGTTCTTCACGCTAGCAGCTGCCTGTTCTAGGACGATTTCCGCTTGCATTTCGCCATATAGCTTAGGTTTAAAAATTCTGCTTTGCATCCCGCATGGAGAGAGCTGGGATTCGCTGTAAGTCCTCTTACTTTGCACGCATCATTTAGGCACAAAGGTGAGATTTCCACCTTGGTGTCGACTTGCACGGCTTTTCCGACTCTATTCTCCCTCTGTTTTTGGAACAAAGTAGGATAAAGGAAAAATACGAAAACTATTAGGCGCTTGTTTGAATTTACTCAAAAGAAGCGATAACACCAAAAAAAATTAAAAAAGGGACTGCTAAAGAAAACTTGACCAAAAATAAAATCGGTAATTGGATTCATTGCTTGGGGAGAGTAACACCCTCACTTGTCTTCAAGTTGCATAGGAAGGTTTCCTTCCAAGAGAGGTGAGCGCTTCGTAAGGATTAGAGCCAAAAACCCAACTTGTGGCTGCCTTGTGTATCACCTGGACTTCCGAAGTATTGGCGCTACTATCGTACGTAGTCGAGTAGGACTTGGTCGCCATTGGTGACTCACTATTGTGTGAGCGCCGGCCTTGTCCGAAGTACCGAGCCTAGGCCACGCCTTCACGGGTGTGTCTGTCTCACCGGCTGCGTCCGAGTAGGACCTTGTACGCTCACGGGTGATTCCGTTGCGAGCGAGGTCCGAAGTATCGGTTTCGCCTATCGGCTTCCTCTCTCTTTTCTTTGGCTGAGTAGGGATCCAGGAAGGGTTACAAGGACCTTAAAAAGCGCAAGTTACAGGTTACACAGGAGGAGGACAAGTACGGGGACACTTTCCTGGCAGTACTCTCTCTCCTATAGGCGTAGCGCTCTAAGGACTCGTGAAAAGATAAATACTTGAAAAACAAGCTAAAACTGACAAGATAAAAGCCGAACCTTCACGGCTTCACGAGTTGAGTTGGTGAACTCACCCTTGCTTTGTGTTTGATTTCTAGATTTGTTAAGGTCAAGATCAAAAACACAGCACAATTGTGCGCAATTTTGTTGCATATCATCTTCTCCTTCTTCTCTTGCATTTTCCCTGTTCTTTCCGAATAATCAAGATGATGGGACGGAGATCTCTTAGGCCGACCTTGTCGGCACCGCTATCCAGCACTCCTCCCTACTCATCTAGGAATGCCTCGGAGAGCCCGCTCTCCGAGCCTGAGTTCACATCCACCCTGTTCCCCCTCGACCACCCTTCCCATTCTCCTTCCCTCAGTCCAATTATGTCAGAATTCAGTGCATCGCAGAGCTCAGCTCATTCTACAGCACCTGAAATGGCCTCTTTTGCATTTTCAGAGAATCAAGCAATGGCAGACAGAGGCGAGCACCCAGATGACCACGATCACCCTCCATTCATAATCGATCAGGCGGCCATCAACAATTCATTACTAGCGTCCCTGGAAAATATGCAGAGACAGATCCGTGACCAGGGAACATTCATGGGTGATTTGATGAGAGAGATAGCGCAGCTGAGAGAAAACCGACCTGGGGGCGGTGGCGGTGGAGGAGGAGGAGGACCCGATGCAGGAGGAGGCGACCCAGACGGTGAGCGACCGCCACAGACTATCATGAGGGAACTGCACAACCCAGCTTCATCCCTCACTCACCGGTGGATCAGACTCCCGCCAATCCACGGAGACTTCGAGCTTCGGCACCACACGATTCAGTTGCTACCCAAGTTTCATGGGTTGCCGACCGAAGAGCCGCACCTCCATCTCCAAGAATTCGAAATGATATGCAGCACCATCCACGATCGGTTGTTGACCGAGGACACAATCAGGATGATCGCCTTTCCATTCTCATTGGTTGACAGAGCCGCTTACTGGCTCAAGCATCTAGGGCGATTCGTCGATACTTGGGCAGATCTCCGGTCCGTATATTTGAAGAAATACTATCCCCTCGGCCGGACCAACGCAGCTCGAGCCATGATCAGCAACTTCGTCATGATCCCAAATGAACAGTTCCATGAAGCATGGGATCGATTCAGAGAGCTCATCGACCGGTGTCCACATCACGATATCTCCAAGCCCCACCTGGTGCAGAGTTTCTTCTGTGGGCTGACACCGGAGCTGTAGGGGCTTGTGAACGCCTCTTGCGGTGGATCATATTTCTCCAAGGGAGAAGACGACGTCTGGGCCATCTACGAAGGTATGGCAGAGAACTCCACAGTGATGACCCAGGCCAGAGTCTACAATCAGCAGAAGCCCCCGCAAGGAGCGGGATCATTTCAGAGGATCGCCCGCATCGATGCCGGTCCCAGCACAACGTCGGTAGCCGCAGCACAAGCCGAGTCAGCAGCAGCCGACATGGGCATTATTAGCGAAAAGCTGGACCGCATGGAGATCCTCGAAAAGAAACAGAACCAAGGTCTAGCCCAGATGGACCTTCTCACCAAGACAATGAGTGACCTGAAAACTCAAATTCTCTGTATTCAGGAGGCACAGGCCCATTCACAACAGCCTCCCAGGTCACAGGTTTGTTCCAGCAGCAACAATCCCAACCAGGCCTCCACCTCATACCGCCAGGTAAACCATATCCAGGCGGAGCCGGTTCCATTGTTGCAGTACCATCCAGAGCAACCGCCATCTCAGGAGACGCAGATGGTGGTGTACCAGCCGGAGTAGCCACTGGCAGTTCTTCCTCCACCTTCCTTCGAGCAGGAACCGTTGATGGAAGTCAACGGGATTTGGTATGACCGATACCCTCAGCCCGCAATTCGTAGGGATCACCCCGGATTCCGTTGGGGGAATGGTGGATCCTCGTCCCAGCAGCATCCTCCTGCCCAAGGACAGCAGAACAGCCAGTCGACACAACACCAGCAGCCCCAGTATGCCCAGCCACAACAGTATCAGAGTGGTCCTCGTCCCGCCTATCAGGGACAGCAGTGGAGGCAGCGACAGCCGCCTCAGCATTCTTATGCCCAGCCTCCCCCCCAGTATCAGCAGCAACACCAGCAGCAGCAGCCCCATTTCCAGCAAGGACAGCCATCCGGTTCTCAGGGTCCAGCCTATGAGAACCCAGCCCTTGATGATCTTGCCCGCTTGCTATCTGAACAGCGAGCATCTTTCAGGCAAGAAATGGATGAGTTCCGGCAGGAGATGCGGGAAATCATCAAAGGCAAGGCCGCCATACCCGCTCAGATCGAACCTAATCCTAATAACTTAAAAAGAAAATCTGAACAGGTAGAGTTCACAGAGGATACCTCTCCTAGTGACGATTTGAATGATATGTCTTATTCTGTGAATGATGCTGATTTTGTGACTACTAGGAGCGGTAGGATGCCAGCCGGCGGCGCCTCTTCTGAGCGACAGCCAGATGCAGGATCAAGAGCGCCAGAGGAGCAGAGGAGCGGTGCTGATACCGCACATGAGGATGTTGAAGACGGTGGTGCTGATGCCACCAATGATGGAGTCCAGGACAACGGTGCTGATGCCGTTGTGATACCAGATGCAGACGGTGGTGCTGATGCCACCATTTTGGATGCTGAACCAGAGCGCGGTGCTGATGCCGCGAAGTCCGGTGCTAGTGGTGGTACTGAGGCCACCACATCCACTTTTGTTGAGCCAACTGTGATGTTACCACATTTTGTATCTAGAGACTGTGGGAACAAAAATAAAAACAAAAATATGAATAAAGGAAAGGTTTCTGTTCAAATTACGGATCCATATGTGGTGAATGATGATTATTGTATGGATTCTCCGTCTTCACAGGCACAGAGACCGATTCCTAGTCCTCCATCTGAGGAGGCCCCTACCATCCCCTTCCCTGAGGCACTCCGCCGAGCGAAGGGGAATAAAAAAGAAAATCCAAAAAAGAATCAGCAGGTAGAGTTCGGCAACGAAATGATTGACAGATTTCATATTCAGCTGACTCTACGAGAAGCATTTGAGCATATCCCCTTCTTCAAGAAGAATTTGAAAGAAACAACTACTATCAGAAGGAAGAAGAGGCACAGAGATCAAATCCATATGCTCACTCATGACACTTGCTGCGCCATTCAGAAAACATTGCCAGCCAAGCGACCAGACGCAGGAGCTCCCTATGTCAGATGCGAGATTCAGGAGCAGCAGTTTGATCGTACTCTATTAGACAGCGGCTCTTCAATTAACCTCCTTCCGGCAGCCTTACTCAAGCAGTTCGAGTTTGGCCCTCTTCTTCGAAGCAGAACCGTCCTTTAGTTTGCTGATAGGTTGATTAAGAGGCCGAAGGGGTTATTGAAAGACGTGGTCGTTACCATTCAGGGCCTGAAATTCCCCGTGGACTTCGTTGTGTTGGACATGGAGATCCCTGAGGCGGTAACTGATGCCCCCATCATTCTCGGACGTCCATTCTTGGCCACAGCCAAGGCGGTGACCGACCATGATAGTGGGAAGGTATGATTTCGCGTAGAGGGAGAAACTATACAAATAGAGACGATCGAAGAGATCAGAGCCAGAGAGGCAGAATGTTCAGAGCAGTCCAGCGAAGCCGAGCAGATGACAGAGGAGGAGCTAGACATCCACCAGGTTTGTGATTTCGAGATGACTGATGATGAATCCAACTGGAAAGATCCCGTAGCACCGACCCTCGCCTTGCCTACAGATTCACTATATCTCAAGCTCATGGCGGTCGAGAGCCGGGAGAGCACATCCCTGGATGAGGATATCTCTGAGGCTGACAGTGTTGTGATGAGTGGTGCTGAGGAATTTCAATCTTGCTCATCGTCTTCTGATCCCTCGGATTCAGACATAGACTGGGATGACTTTGACGAATATTTACCTTGTCTGATTCCTTCTGAGCCGACAGCCATGACAGAGTGCGAGCCAGTGCAGTTGATTGATGAACCATCGGGCCGCCCTTCGTCAGAAATTTATGTAGAGCGAGAGTTCTCACATGCAGACCTGGTCGCCTTCACACAGACATATCAGAAGCCAGATCTGCCACCTCCCAGTTGTCCAGAACGGAAACCTCTGCCGCAGTCAATGAAGTACAGATTCCTTGCTAGAGAGCCAGAAATGCACCCAGTCATTATCTCAGCAGATTTGACTGGAGAGCAAGAATCTCGTTTGATAGAGGTTCTTGAAAGGAACCGCAAGGCAATCGGTTGGAGTATAGCTGATCTCCAGGGGCTGAGCCCAAATCTTTGCTCTCGCCACATCTATCTTGAAGATAATGCTAAACCGTCGCGTGAGTTCCAACGACGGCTGAACCCGAATCTTCGAGACGTAGTCATGAAAGAAATTTCCAAGTGGTGGAGCGCCGATTTCATCTATCCCATCTCCGACTCCAAATGGGTAAGTCCGTTACATGTGGTACCCAAGAAGACGGGTATCACTACAGTTGTCAATGAGTCTGGAGAGGAGATCGCTACCAGAGTACCAACTTCTTGGAGGGTCTGTGTGGACTACAGACGATTGAATGAGGCCACCAAGAAGGATCACTTCCCGCTACCATTCATTGATCAGATTATCGAGCGGCTAGCTGGGAAGAGTCACTATTGTTTCCTTGATGGGTACTCTGGATACAATCAGGTGGCCATTGCGCCCGAAGACCAGGAGAAAACGACATTCACCTGTCCGTTTGGGACTTATGCTTTCAGACGGATGCCCTTTGGTCTATGTAACGCTCCGGCGACATTCCAAAGGTGCATGTTGTCCATCTTCTCGGACATGGTGGGTGACTGTTTAGAGGTCTTCATGGATGACTTCTCGGTCTATGGCGACGGGTTCGACGCTTGTCTTGACTGCCTAGACCGTGTGCTTAAGCGCTGCATTGAGGTCAATCTTGTCTTATCCTGGGAGAAGAGTCATTTCATGATGACTCAAGGGACGGTCCTTGGTCATATCGTCTCCAACAGGGGCATGGAGGTCGATCCGGCTAAGGTGGACATCATCATAAAACTCAATCCGCCGTCCAATTTGCGTCAGTTACGGTCTTTTCTGGGGCATGTCGGTTTCTACCGACGGTTCATTCAGGACTTCAGCCGAATTGCCCGACCGCTCACTGACTTACTGACTAAAGACACCGAGTTTATTGTTAATGATAAGTGTCTTGAAGCATTTGAGACTCTCAAGAATATGGTTGTCTCAGCTCCTGTCCTTCAGCCACCCGATTGGTCTCTCCTATTCGAGATCATGACGGATGCTTCAGATTTTGCCGTTGGGGCTGTGCTTGGACAGAGGAGGGATGGATTACCTTTTGCCATTCACTACGCCAGCCGGACTTTGGATGCCGCGCAGCGGAATTACACTGTGACTGAGAAAGAGATGCTGGCTGTAGTCTTTGCCCTTGATAAGTATCGATCGTATATTCTCGGATCTAGAGTGACAATCTACACTGATCATACCGCCATCCGGTACTTAATGGCTAAGAAGGATGCCAAAGCACGTCTCACCAGATGGATCCTTCTAATCCAGGAATTTGATATTGAAATTAAGGATAAGCCTGGAGTCAAGAATGTGGTGGCGGATCATCTCTCCATATTGGAGAATCTCGAGGAATCTGAGCCCAACGCACCTATCACAGAGACATTCCCAGATGAGGCTATCTTGGCTGTCACCTCACTCCCGTGGTATGCTGACTTTGTAAACTATCTTGTTGCCAAGACAGTCCCTCAGGGTTGGCCCAGGCAGAAACTTGAGACCTTCCTAGCTAAGGCCAAGTTTTACCATTGGGAGGATCCCGTCCTTTATCACGAAGGAGGGGATAGTATCTGGAGGAGGTGCATTCCTCAAGAAGAGCAACATAGCGTCCTCACATACTGCCACAAGCTTGAGGCAGGAGGACATCATTCTGGAAAAAGGACAGCACAGAAGGTGCTTCAATCCGGCCTATGGTGGCCTACTCTCTTCAAGGATTCTGATGAGTTCGTGAAGAGATGTACTGATTGTCAGAAAATGGGAACCTGCGGACAGAGAGACATGATGCCCATGCAACCCATTCACTTCTGTGAGGTTTTTGATGCATGGGGAATTGATTTCATGGGCCCATTTCCTAAGAGTCAGGGATTCGAGCATATTTTGCTCGCTGTGGATTATGTCAGCCGATGGGTTGAGGCCATCCCCGCCCGAGCCGCAGATGCTAAAACCGTTTGCAAATTTTTGAGGAAAAATATCATTTCACGGTTCGGAGTACCTAGAGTCTTGATTTCAGACAGGGGGTCTCACTTCATCAATGACAAAGTCAGGGCCCTTGCAGACGAGTTCGGCATTGACCATCGGGTTGCCACTCCTTATCACCCTCAGACTAATGGTCTTGCCGAAGTATCGAATAGGGAGATAAAGACTATCTTGCAGAAAGTTGTCCGCCCAGACCGAAAGGATTGGTCACAGCTTTTGGACTCGGTCTTGTGGGCTTATCGGACTTCTTTCAAGAATCCATTGGGAACATCTCCCTTTCGTCTCGTCTATGGCAAGCCGTGCCATTTGCCAGTGGAGATCAAGCATAAATCTTTTTGGGCAGTTACTGAGTTGCTTTTAGATCCCGAGAGTATAGGAGACCAGAGAAGAGCAGAATTGGCAGCCCTGGAAGAATTGAGAGACACAGCCTTCTCCAACAGCCTACAGTACAAGGAAAAAGTGAAGACATGGCATGATTCACATATCAGCCATAAACAGTTTGAGCCAGATCAGAGAGTATGGTTGTTTGATTCCAGGCTGAAATTATTCCCAGGGAAATTGCAGAGCAAGTGGAAAGGACTGTATGTGGTCAGGAAGGTACATGACAATGGCAGCATCGACATATCCGAACCGTCATCTTCCTCTACCTTCCGCGTCAATGGTCAACGCCTGAAACTATATCTTGATCATGATCCGCCGACCATTGACGTTGCCCCCATTCTTCTGGTATGAGATGTGTCCTTTGATTTCCATCATCTGCATCTCATACATGGTGATCAATTCCATCTTCCGCTGTACAAATCCATTTGTTCATATCACCCTGTTGTCTGTCGATTTATTTTCTTATTTTCTTCTTTTCTTCTTTTCCTTTTCTATTTTCTGTATCTATCAAAAAGGTGACGCCCTTGTAGACAGTTTTCCATACTTAGGACTTACTTTGTCCTAAGTATAGGGGGGTTGGCACCCCGAGTTTTTCTATTCTTTTTTTGATCCTCTCCATTGTCTCTTCTTCTTGTCTATACTTAGGGATATCTTACCCTAAGTATAGGGGGAGACAATCTGAGTACGATCTGTTCATTCCCACCCTTGACCCTCCCTGCCTTGTGTACAGTCTGCTATACTTAGGATTATTTGATCCTAAGTATAGGGGGGACGGTCAGCTTCTCATTGATTCATTCATTCTTTCTTTAGATTTTCCTATACTTAGTACGAGTTATGTCTTCTCTTTTCTCTCCGATCTATGAGGACATAGCTCAAGCTAAGTATAGGGGGGTCGTATATACTACGTATATACTTTAGCCATAACTCGTACTTTCGTATTTTCTTAATAATATGGCTAAAAATTCTTTAAAATTCATTAAAAATCCTTAATAAAAAGATGTGGTTATTCCTCAAATTCTTTTTGTATTTACTGATTAATAAATCAGGTGAAAATGTTTTTTGCAAAATGTTTGAAAAATAGTTTGAAAATCTTTGTGAACATCTATTGAAAACTATTTTGAAAATATTTTGTTTCGTGTTTTCAACCTGTGTAAAAATGTGTGGATTGTAAAATTTCTTTTCTTTGTGTGAAATAAAATGTTTGAAAAATGATTTGCAAATGGTTTGAAAAATGGTTGCAAAAATGATTTGAAAAACCTATATATACTGTTTTGAAAGCCTTTGCAAAATGATTTTCAAATGTGTGTAAAATGTTTGTAAAAACTATTTTGGACTATAGTTTTCAAAAATTGTGTGCAAATTGTTTTCAAATAAGTTTGAGGAATATACACATCACACCAAAATCCACTATGTATAATTGTATAAAATTGATCACTTACCCTGTAAATTCTTAAAATCCACTTCTTGTATATATAAGAAGCACTCCCGTGTACATATTTTCACCTTGTTTTCAGCCAAAATCTTTTTGTTTTCAAAAATTCCCAAAAACATTTGCAAAAATTAAAATCCAAAAACACTTGAAAAACCTTTTTGAAAAAAAAAATACAAAAAAATGCATCTGCATATGCATGCATCATATTCTCAAAACTCCATAAAAATTCCAAAATCTTTGAAAATTGCATCACAAAAATATTCTCTGCATAACATTGCATAGCATCCGCATTTTTCGGATTGAGTTTGATAGTTGAATGAGTCTAAGTAAAATCCGGAGATTGGAGCTTGATTGGACCTTACAATCTACCTAATAACAGGAACCTTCTAGGAACTGGGTTTGAGGTACTTCAGGTCTAGTTGACTTAATTCTTTGAGGATCATGAGACTTGGTTCAATGGATTCTTGACTGCCTAAGTAGAGTATTTCGGAGCACACGTACGACTCTTGTTGATAATGACCTAACTTGGACACCTGCACCTTTCACATGGCTCAACTCAGTTGGAGTGGTGAGGGGATTGGATTTGCCGGTATGAGACGCACACAAGTGGAAACATTTGTCTTCCTCTAGGGAGGGAAGTGCACCCCAACCCGTCCAGTGATTAGGAAATCTAAAGACAGGAGGCTGTGAGTTGCGATAAAGCTTCAAAAGAGGGATAGTCTACTGGCTCAAGAGGAAAAACTCCTTATGTAAATGCTGCTGTATATAGTATTCAAAAAAAAATGTGTGTCCAGGCATGTACAAAAAAATAAAAAGCCTGCAAGTATGTACAAAGTCAATAAGCAAGCTTGAGTTCCAAAGTCAAATATGTGAGCCTGTAGCAGGATGACTTGACTACACTGGTCTTGCATCCAAGGATAGGTAGCTACACTGGCTGCCGTCCATTCTTCTCTTCACCCCCTCCTTTTGAGCTGGTTGCCACTTGAACTTAGAAGGGAATACCCCGCTCCTCGAGGATGGAGTTGCTGGATTGGGGAATCATTGGGTTGTCGTACTGGAGAAGTCAGTTTCTTTATCATTCTAGTTGGGGAGAGCCACCATCACTTACACTGTACGAGTCAGATTCATAGTCGTAAGAGTTTGCGTATGAATTGAGATATTTCTGACCTGGCTATTGAGAAGACTTGGACAGAGTTTTGGGTTTCTCAGGGACTGTTGGATTTCAAACATGGTTCTCACCAAGGTTCCGCCCGCACTAAAATTCCAAAGGCCCGACTTAAGCTCCAAACTTTGATTTTGTGAAGACAAGTTTGCAATCAAATAAAATCCAAGTTCTTCTTTTTCTTTTCTTTCTTTTCTTTTTGCACTTATTGCATAAGTGTTTGCTAGGGACTAGCAAAGGTAAAGTATAGGGGGATGATGAATCCATATTTCATCATCTTTATTCTATCATTTTGGCACCAAAAACCCTGGTAAATACCTGTAAATAGCCTTAAATCAAGCATTTTAGCATTCATGCATGTGCATCTAAACAGTGTATAAATTACTGTAATTAAGGCTAAAATTATAGAATAAATAAAGAAAAGAAAAAGAATAAAATATTGTAAATATTTTATGACCCAAAACCCCCGAGACCTAGGCATCTTGATGAATAGGTCGACAAGGAATAAAGTAGGGGGAGATAAGGGCCAACATACAGTATAAATACCTATACATTCTATCTATTCTTTATTCATTTTGGGACCTATTTTTGGTTCCACTTTTTATACATCAAATAAAGAAACTTTGTACATGAAAGTTGTAGATAATTTTATAAAGAAAAAATACAAAATTGATTTCACAGAAAAATAATGTACAGATAAAAAGTTATGGTCTGAATAAAAATCCAGAATCCCAACTTCCCAGACCCGTATCTCACAAACGACAACTCCAAATGCATCAAACTCACCTTTAATTGTATATAGAATAAAATAATCTATCCAATGGCGGTGGTTTCGCATTTGGTGGAGCTACGGTGTGAAAGTTGACTTTTGGACCCACATTGTATACTTGTACATATTAAAATATTCAATTTATTATTTATTTATTATTTTTATAATTTTATATTTTTATAATGTTGTAAATAATACTTATAATAATTATGTGCAGTAAAATCAGAAGAAAAACATAAATAAAATACAAATAAAAATACTTGTATACATGCAATACATAGGTACATTACCTATATACATACCTATATAAACTACCTTTATATTTTATTTAATATACAAAATACATCAGAAAAATAAAATAAAAATATATTTACGCATATAAAAGTATTTTACAATTTTATAAAATAAGAATTAAAAATAAATAAATTAAAGATACACAAATAAAAATAAAATACTAAAATACATAGATATTATACCTATATAGGGTTAAAAAGGTAACTTGTAAAAATATAACTCCTTAAAATAATTAAAAATCAAAATAAAATACTACATAAAATTCTAAACATTTTTTATTTTATAATTTTTATTTAATTCGGCCATTTAGTATTTTAAATAGAATTAATAAAACTTTTTCGCAGGGTTTTTCCTGGTTGGTCCACGTGGACCAACCAGGAGGCAGTCAGCATTGACCCTAGGTCAACTGCCTGCCTTCCCCCGCCTGTGGCCTGTCAGACCTGGGTTTTCACCCACTTTTGTCGAGATTTTCCAGCCGTGCCTTGCATTTTTTCGTGGTGATTTCTTCACATCTTTTCTTCCTCGTTATGCGGTGAATCGCGTCCAAGTGAAACCTTGGACTTTGGATCACTGTGGCGATCAGGGCACCTTGATCTTTGGGGCTCCTCAGCCACTTAGTCAAACTGCATAAAATGGAGCCCCAACTTTGAAGTCGATTTTGAACACCTTCGGTCCACCACCTCGCGCCTCTCCCGTGCTCCAGAGCCACCTGGAGGTGACAGCTCCGACGTGAGCTCTTCAGTCAAGGCCGCCGAGGTCGGAGGCGTCTCCACCACCTCCCGCGAAGTCGCCGGTCGAGGTACTCTTTTTCCTCTGGCTCCGGCCATCGAGGTCATCCCCCCGCTTATTTCCTTCTTCCATTTCGTTCCTGTTAGCTTAAGGATCAAAAACCCCCAAAAAATCTCGAAGTTCCATCATCCATATCGCCCAATCGAGCATCTTGGCCGGAGCGCAACTCCGGCCGTGCATCCACCTGTCGATTCGCACCCCCTCGCGACCATCTAAGGGTCCAGGTAGTTTGCCCTGGACCCTTTGACTATTTTTGCAGGTCAAAGTCCACTTGAAGGCGCCTGGAGGCGAGTTTTGACGCTCGCCGGAGCGTAGCCGGACTCCCCAGCTCCGCCACCTTCGCCTGAGCACCTCGGCCGCCGCCGAGGCTTTTTGCCGCCACCAGCCGATAGAGAAGGACCAGGGGACGCTTCACGGCCGTTTTGAAGCCTAGACGCCACCGGAGCCGGACAGAGGAGCTCGAGGAGCTTCGCCCAGTCGGAGCTCCTCCGTGTTCTTCCACCGGCCTCCCCAGCCGTTGGATCCCGGAGCGCCCCCCAGATCGCACAGCCTCCGTTGGATCGTCCTTCGCCTCGACCGTCCGATCAACCAAGGAGGATCTAATCCAGACCGTGCATCGTCGAAGCGTCATCGACCGTTCATCGTGTGCCACGTGTATAAGTGGATCGCTTCCAGCCGCTGGATCGCATCATGTTGCCCCGCCGTTGGATTCGCGCCACGCGTCGTCATCAGAACGCCCGAGCGAGGGTATTTTACATCTACACCCTCGCCATTTTTGTATTTAATATTTAGTATTTGAACTTTTGTCTGTAGTGTAAAAGTTTTGTAATATTTGCAAAGAGACCCCCAGGCTTTATTTATTTGCATTTGGGTCCTTCGCCACGTCACCTCACGTGACCTGTACACGTGAGGGGGTGGGCATTTTGCAAGGATACCCTCGTTCGTTTGTTTATTTCGTTGTAGTCCTGAAACTTTCGCAGCACGTGTAATATTTTTGGATATTTTGCAAGTAGGCCCCCAGGTTTTTGTTATATTACATTTTGGTCCTTCCCAGGCGCGTGCAAGTCACGCGCCCTGGTGGGTAAATTTCTAGCAAGCCCAGGCGGCTTTTGTAATTGCTTTTTAGTGCTAGAAATTAAATATTCAGTGCAATATTTTGTGGAAAATTGCGTGAATGCCCCTGGATGTTTTATAAATTGCTTTTATACCCTTGCCAGGACTGTTTAATGCTGGGATTCTTGTTCTAATTGTTTAAAATATCATTTTAAGCCCAAAAATTCCACAAAATTAGATTTAAGTTCCTGTGTCCTTGTATTTTAACGCCACAAATTTAGTTTTTGATTTTACTTTATTTTTATATTTATTAAAAATCAAAAACTTCCTTTTTGTGTACTGTCTACCTTAGAAAATACCAAAAAAATATTAAAACACCTCTAAAAATTCCAAAAAAATCACCTAGTGTCTACTTTATCATATTTTAGTGTCAGTCCAAAAATCACTAAAAATCTCAAAAGAAAAACACTAAAAATTTAAAATTACTCAAAAACTTCAAAAAAATATAGAAAATCAAAGAAAACTCCAAAAATTATAAACTCAGGTTCTGTTTATCCATTATTTTGTCCTTTTCATTAGAAAAATAGTGTGAAAATTTTGAGTTACTAGTTGCTATTTTTAATTTGCATTTTATTCACAGCCAGCCTTATTTCCACTGTTTTGTCTTATTTCAGTATTTAAAAATATCAAAAACACCTAGAAAAACCCCCAAAAATCACAAAAACAGTAGAAAATTATAAAAATACCAAAAACATTTTATTTCTGAATTTTTGAGCATTTTTGCACATTTTTATAAATATTTTAGCTTGCCTTTTAGTATATTGTCCCTAGTCTCCAATATTGAAAAAGAAATAAAAAAATATATATAATACAAAATATCAAAATCAGAAAATTAAAAATCAAAATACAAAATTAAAAATTAAATAAAAAAATTAAAAATTAAAAACCCGCAAAACTTAATTTGCTTGTTTGCTTAGTGTAGACACTCCACACATCACACACACACTTAGCATTTTTGCTTGAACTACCCTGCTTGTTCCCTGTGTTCGAACTCTCTACATACTTGCACCTATACATCTTTTATGTTGAGTTAAAAATAAATTTGACTCCACACTTATTTTTCATTGATTGATATTTGATTGTGGGTTCATTGTTGATTAATCGCATTTTATTGTGGGTCGCCACAGCGACATATTTAGACCCTCGATAATTTGTGTTAATCATATACCATAAAAAATTAATAAAAATATATTTAAGCATATAAAAATAAATTGTAAATATATAAAATTAAATAATAAAATAAAAATGTCAAAAATACAAAATAAAAGTAAAATATACAAAACATAGAAGAATATATCTATATATGTACCCTAAAAAGTAACTTGTAATTAAACACCACTAATAAATAAATAAAAATATGCATAAAATACTAAAAAAATTAGAAACATTTTTTTATTTTATAACCTTAAAATATTAAAATCAATTACTATTTATTATCTATTTTCCAATGCATTTTTGTCTTGGAATTTCCTGGTTGGTCCACGTGGACCAACCAAGCGCCTCCTTTTGTTGACCTCGGTCAACTGTACAACCTCCGCTCTGACCTCTATTAGAGCTTCACGAGGGTGTTAGTTCATCGAATTCTCCACGATTCCTTCTGCATCCATTGCTCTTGAAACTACCACCTTCCTGTAGCCATTCCGTCCTAGACCCACGCCCATCATCGAATCCCCACCAACCTCCTACCAATCTCACGCAAAATCCCTCAAAAATCGTTCAAAATTTGCCTATAAATATACCTCCATCACCACCTTTTGCTTTTTGACCGCTCTTAATCTATCTTTAACCCCTTAAATCACTCCTAGGAGCTTTGCCATGGTGACAACAAGGGTAAGCCTGTGATTTGCGGCGAGGAAAGGCAAGGAGGAGGTGCATCCACCCCCACAGCCAGAGCTCCTCCGACTGGTTCTGCTCTGGAGCCACATACTCTGTTGAGCCCTTATTTTCTTCGCATTTTAGGTACTTTCTTATCCATAGGTTTCATTTAAGCATTTAGCTTCGTCTTTGATTGCTTGGAGTATAAGTAATCGACAAATCCCTCATCGACGTGGAGCTCGAGCTCCAGGTCGATTTCATTGTGATTCGCATGTATTTCGACCTGCATTCACATCATTCTCCGTACCTTACGCATTCTCCACCCTCCACTCGCAAAAGCCCCTTCGATTTCGCTCAAATCGAAGGACTTCGAGCTCCTCTGCCGCCATCTCATCGGAGCTCTTCGTCCATACCATTTCCCCCGTTATTTGGTTCAACTCTTGGGTGGAGGAGATAGACCTCACACCCGGGAGTGTTTTGGTGCTAACTTGCAGGACTAACGATGCTCCTGGGACCTCAATGACCACTTGGAGTTGCTCCAGGTGGTTCAACCTTGTTGGAGCATCTAGGGCCCTCTCGCCTCGCCTGGCCCCCTCCATCGCATGCGGAGGAAGCCCAGGTATCTGCTGGGCTTGTTGGAGGAGTGAATGATCGTCGGAGCACCAAGGGACGAGGGATCGTAGTTCATCGGAGTCGCGTTCTTGCCTGATCTTGCAAATCCCCTCACTGTCGTTCAATCAAGAACAACGGTCAAGATCTAATCTGGACCGTTGAAAATCTGCGAAAGGGTATGCGAAGGAGACCGCATGATCAGACATGTGGCACACCGTGGACGACTGGATCCCCAATGATAAGTGGGTAATTTTCATATAACCCCCTCTGCCTTTTTGTAATTGGTAAACGGTCCTGTAAATGTTTTATGTAGTTTAAAATGTAATGGACAAATTGCACGTAGCCTCCTGAACTTTTTGAATATTATAATTTAGTCCCTACCAGAGTCGTGTGCATGCGCACGTTTTATCTGGTGAAAATTGCATGTAATCCCTTCACTGATTATTTAAATTATCTTTTAATATATAAAATTTAAATATCAATGTTAACTTTTGGGTGAAATTGCATTGTGACCCTCACTTTTATTTATATTTGCAATTATACCACTACTAGGTTGAATATTTTTGTGAGTCATTTTATATTTATTAAAAATAGTTGTCGTGCCTTAAAATTACCAAAAATAGGATTAGGTACCTAGATTCATGCTTGTTCACACTATATATTTATATTGCATTTTATGTCCTTTTCTTATTATCTAAAAATCAAATAGTGCACGGTCAATCCCTGTTTATCTTTAAAAGACAAAAAATTTATAAAATCGTATTGAAAAAATCCCAAAAATATATATTTTGTTTATTTAGTACTTTTAACCTTCAAACCAAAGATCACTAAAAATAGAAGAAGAAAATTCTTAAAATTTGAAAAATCCCAAAATTCTTAATAAAAAATTATAGAACTCCTAAAAATTCCAAAAATAGTGCTTTTTATTTTGTAATTTTCTCTATATTATTTTTTATATTAAGATTAATTTGGAGAAATTTGGTACTGTTTGGTATCTTTCATCTCCATTTTAATTTCAGCCTATTATTTTATCTCTAATTTAGGGTATTTCCCACTTTAAAAATATATAAAATTAGTAAATTTTGCTAAAAAATCACAGAAATCTGTAAAAAAAATTATTTAAAAAATTTATTTCTACAATTTTTTGATATTTTTAGTTATATTTATATCTATCTTATCTGTTATTATATATATAGTCTTATATACCTTTTATCATGTAATTAAATATATATATATAATTCATATAAACTTAAAACAAAATACAAAAATATAAAAACAAAATAATGATAATAATAATAACCCACATTATTTGGATAATGTTCTGCATAGCTATATATACATATACATATATTACTTATTTATAAATAATGTTGAGTGCTACATCATGTGTTCCTTGTGTTCGACACCCTACTCTGCTTGTCGTTATACATATTCTATTATAGGGTTTATAATAAATTTTGATCCACACTATATTTTCATTGCTAATTTATTATTGTGGGTTAATTGTTGATTAATTGGTATTTCATGAGTGGTTGTTTCAACGACATTGTAGTTCTCATCTTATGTAGACTACTTTAGACTCTCGAAAAATCCCTAGCTATCAGGGAGCGTGTATATATTACATATATACTTTACCCTAGCTCGTACTTTCACGTATTTTTGTATACATTATGCAATAATTACGAGGTGGGTAAAAATTGTAAAAAAACCATTTGTATGTGTGTATATTGTATAATACTTATATAATTTGTAAATAATACTTTTGTAAAATTTATTGTAAGATAGGAGGTATACCATATTTGTGAAAAAACTTTGAAAAAAACAATAGAAAACAAAACAAAAAAAACAAAAAATAGGCTTCTTATTTACTCTTGCATATCATCCTTGCATTCAAAAAAAATTATGTCTTGCACTACATCTATATACATTGCATGTCATCTGCATTTCATCTGCATATCTAGCATATGCTATGTGAAAAGTTAGTGGGTTCTGAATCAAGTTATGAATAGATGTCGAGGATGGATCCGATTTGACCTTAATCTACCTAATTTCATAGGAACCTTATAGGAACTGGAGTTAAGATTTTTCAGGTCGAGTGACTTAATTCTTTGAGTATGCAAGTCTATGTTCACATGTCATCTTGATTGGTCTAAGTAAAATATTTCGTACACACGCACGATTCTTTTAGACAATGACTTAACTTGGACAAGCACCATGCACGTATCTCTTCATTGATGAGGTAGTGAGGAGGTAGAATCCTTTGGCTTGGAGTAGCACGCGAGTGGAAACATCTGTCCTCCTCTGGGGAGAGTAATGCATCTCAACATAGTCTAGTGGTGTTGACGTCTAACGACGGGATGTTGTAGGTTGCAATAATGTTTCAAAAGAGGGATAGTATGCTGGCTCAAGAAGAAAAACTTCTAATGTACATGTTGCACCTTGTATATAGTCAAAAAAGGAAAGAGAGAGAGAGAGAGAGAGAGAGAATCCAAAAAATGGGACATGCCTGGTTGAAAATAAAATGCCTATCGGAGTATGTATATTTGCAAGGCATATGCTTCAAAGTCTCATACCAAGGAAGCATGTAGCTGGAGATTTGGCTACATTGGTCAAGCTCTATGGATATGTGATTACACTGGTCACAGACCATTCTTTTCTCTACCCCCTCTTCTTGAGCTTGTTGCACTTGAACTTAGAAGGGAATGCCCCGCTCCTCGAGGAAAGAGTTGCTAGACTAGGGAATTAGAGTTACCTTGTTAGAAGAGGTTGTTTCTTTGCTATTTCTGATGTGGGGAGTTATATTTCACTTACACAAGTACAAGGAAGATTCACAGTCATCAGAATTTATGTATGAGGATTTCTTCTAACCTGACTGTTGAGAGGACCTGGATAGAATACTTATGGAACTTAAAGGTTGTTAGGTCTTAAATTCAATTTTAAATAAGGTTCCACCACACTATTAATCCAAAGGTCAAGTCAAGCTCCATTTTCACCTTTTGTTCATGACCTTGGTATGGAACCCAAAATCATTTCACGCTTGCATTTCATTTTAGTTTCTCGAGGACAAGCAATGTTTAAGTATAGGGGTTGATGAATATGTGATTCATTACTCTAATAGTTGAAAATAGAGCTTTGTTCTCCAGCAATTAGCTGCACATTTCCATTTACTATGCATTATTCGCATTCATGCATTTATAATTAATGTTTGTATTTTAGCATGCATATTTGCATTAAATAAGGAGCCAAATTCATTTGTACATATTCATCTGTATATTAGCCAAATTCACTTATTTGTATCTATTTTATACTAAATCCAAATCCAATAAATACAACTCTATATTGTATATATTACTAACACTAATAAAGAAAAAATTCAAAAAAATACTAACTTATAAAATTGACCAATAAAACTCGAGCCTCAGTTTGAGATTATGAACCTTAAAATGCGCATATCTCTCTCATACAATGTCTGATTCAGGTCTGCTCACTTTTCAAGTAATATACATTCAAAGATCTTCAAAATAAGATCAATTTCATAAAAATCAGAGTTCGTATGTAGCTTGGGTCCCCAATTGTATATTGTACATATTGACCAAACTACCCTTATTTTATCTATTCATTTTCTTATTTATTAAAATCCAAAAAATAGAATAAGTTGTAAATATTCCTTTTATGTTTTCTATGATTTTACTTTGATTTTCCTCTTATTTAAAAAAAAAGACAAAAAATCTACAAAAGATAAAAAAATACAGTATTTATACTTATAAGGTACCCCAAAAATACTTTTTGTACAGATGACTTCTTTTGATTTTTGGTCCTTCACGAAAGTTGTAGATCTTGTCAAGACGAGCAACTTTCATGTTGATCACTTTTTTATTTGACCTTTTTATTATTTCTTTTTCTATTTTTATTTACATTTAATTTTTGAATTTTCAGCGAGCGACACGTGGCACCTCTTGGAGCTGCCACATGTCACCCCCATTATTTATTTCTTTATTTATTTTATCTTTATTTATTTATCTTAATTATTATTTACTTTAATTATTTACTTTGATTATTTATTTATCTTTATTTTAATTATTATTACTTTACTCATTTATATTTATTTTATTTTATTTTATTTTATTTTTATGCTACCACATGGTCGGTCCCCGCATGCCATGTGGCACCCCTTTTCTGTCTTCGCTCTTCTTTCTCTTCCCTTATTCTCTCCTCTCGTTTCTCTCTCTATCTATCTCACGAAACCTCCTTGATGAGTCGCGAATCGCCATGCTTAAATGTCGTGAATTATCGAGCACTTAAATTAATGTGTCGTTTCATTGTAGGCAGGCAATCGGAATCAATCAAGAAATAACCACAAGAATATTTAATCAATTTTTAATCCCGTGCTTTTATGTTTATTTTACTTGGGCAAGTCCCAAGGTCTAACTCGAGGAGGCAAAGGAACAACCTAGAATTTTATCTATCAAAGTTCGTGTACGATTTTCGAGGCGGACTTTTTTTGTATTTTTTTAATGCAATTTGAGATGCAATTAGGCCAATTTTTAGGACTAGAAAATGATTAGCAATTAAACGATGTCTAAAAAATATGAAACTTGGCTAAGATAAAAATTACGATGAAATGAATGCACTGTAACTTTTTTGGAATTTTTGGATGCAAGATAATTTTTTTATGAATTTTCAAATGCAAAAAATGTGAATTTAAATATTTAATTATAACAAATATTAATCCTATTTATTTTCAAGAGATAAAATTATCCAAGATCTATCACTAGGTGATTGATCTCAGAAAAATCCTAAACCTCGAAAATATGAGATTTAGTACCTACTAAAAATTAAAGATCGAAATAGACAAAATGATTTTTAAAGGGCAAATGATGCATGCAAATGTAAATCTTTTTGAACAGATGTGAAACACAACTAAATCTACAATCCGTGATTTTTCGACATTTTTCAGAGCAATGGTTGATTAGTTATGAATTTCAGAACATAAAATGGGCAAAATAAGTAATTTTCCACAAAATAATTAATTAATAATTAACCATTGATCACAAAAATATCAAACATATGCCATAATATAGAGAATTAGTTGTAAAATAAAATTCTTATTTTTAATAAATAAATTCACGCAATTTAGAGGTTTGAAACAATGTGGGAACACAGGGGTATTTCTGCAAATGATAATAATAAAATAATGTAGTGAAGGTTGATTTGTAATTACCGACAATTCTAGGGGGCTTTTTACAAAATTTCTAGAGTGTCACGCAAGCATGTGACTTCTGGACTGGGCTTCTTCGGAATTTGAGGACCATCAGGAGCTCTTTCGTAAAATACCCACCTAGCACGTGCTTATCACGTGACTGGGGGGTTCTTCTGAAATTTGGCGGAACCTGGGGAGCGAACAGCAAAATTATCCCTCCCGTCACGTGCCTCGCATGCGGGGAGGGCCTCGGGCCCACCACCAGGCGATCGAGGTGGAATGCGGAGGAGGGGGCGAGGCTGCGGAGGGCCGGCGAGTCGCTCCTGGATGGTGTCTTCTGCGATGATGCGTTGTTGGTCGGCGAATCTCGTGGGCGGTGGTTGATCCAAGGCGCGGCGGAGGAGCAAAGAACTCCGGGGTCGAATGCATTGACTGGAGTGCTTTGATAATCGGAGGCATTGGCTGGAGTGCTTTGATGATCGGAGGCGTTGGCTGGAGTTGTTGTACGCGAAGGAGCAGCAATGGTGGTCGAGGGTCCGCCGGGACTCCGAGGGAGTTGGCCTCGGCTGAAGATGGTCGATGGAAGATGAAGATGGCGTTGCTCGAAGTGCTGGATGGCCGATGAAGTCGCAGACGGTGGAGTCGAGGACTTTGAAGGTGATGCCTTGGTGGAAGTTGGTGGAGCTGTCGATAATCATTGGCTCGACGAAGATACACCGGAGCAGGGGCAACCACACAGTGGAGGAGCGATGTTGCAATGGCCGTGGAGGGTCGGATCTCGTCAGAGAAGAAGACGCGGTGCTGTCACCACCGGAGCTTTCTCTGCAATCGGTGGATGATCGGAGATGGGGGGTGCGGCGGAGCTTAAATAGGAGAGGTGTCCAGCCAAATTAGAGAGTCTGTCGGTAGCAAATTGATTGATATCGGAGAAGGGATTCTGCGGAGGTGAATTGGGTGAAGATCGACGCGAGATTTGGGGGGTCCGGCGGCAGTTAAAATCGCGGCGGAGAATGAGGGAGGAGGCGACGGGCTACAATTGCGATTTGGGAAAGTTGGGAGGAAGACGACGGCCTACATGTGCCGTCCGATCGGCCGAGATCAGACGGCCCTGATGCCTCCATGTGGCAGCAATTTGGGATGTCGACGGAGCATGTGCATGGCACGTACGTGGGAGGCACATGCTACACACGTGCGAGCCTTTTAAATTTTTTAATAAAAAATGAAATATAAAAACCCCAAAAATGGGTGACGCGTGACGGCTCCAGGAGCTGCCATGTGTCAGCCCAACAAAAATAAAAAAATAAATACCTTAATAAATACATAAAAATAGTAAATGACCTCGGATTAAAAAAGTTTCTTCACAAAATTTATTCGTCTCGATGAGATCTACAACTTTCATGAAGGGACCAAAACCAAAACGATCATTTGCACAAAGTGATATTTTTGGGGGTATCCCATGTACATATAATACATTGATTTTTGAGTTTTATAATTTTTTGTCATTTTAAACCAGATAAAAATCCGAAATAAATATGATAAAATCAAATATAAGTATTTACACATTAATCTATTTTTTTGGATTTTTACTAATTAAGAAAAAGAATAAATAAAATAAAGGATGAAAAAGTCATTTTTTGTATAGACAGTTAGTGAAGACTCTGACTCAGTTAGTTTCTTTGATTTCAAGCTCAGTTTGGATTTGGATTTTTGCTTATTTTAATAAAACTTTTATCAAAGAAGACCAATGAAAAAGAAATAAAATAAAATAGGTTAATTATGTACATAAAATTATAGGTCAAAAACCGCTAAAATACAAAATGTACAAAAAAGGCCCAAAACCCAACTTTAACATATGAACTCTGATTCACTTGAACTTGGTCTTGTTTTGAAGGTAATTGAATGTACATTAGCTCAAAAGTGAGTAGGATCAAAACGGGCACTAGATGAGGAAGATATGAAGGTTTTACTCCAGAAATCCTAGAACTATGATTTGGGTTTTTGGTCCACTTATTTAGGTTAGTGATTTTTTTTATTTTTCCTTTATTCTTGTTAGTGATATGTACACAGTGGATGTAGTTTTGGGTCAATTGGAGTTAGCATGAATTAGTTAAAAATTGGGGAAGTTAGGCTATTTACGGATCAATTTGGTTGGGATTTTTTGCTTCTTATTTGTGTAAAAATAAGTGATAAATGCAATTCTTATCAAAACATGCATGAATGCTAATTATGCAGAATAATTGAAGAAATGTCAATGATTTTTAGGGATTTGAGCTTAATTAATGACTTTTAGAGTGATGAATATGAGATTCATCACTCCTCCCTTTCTTTCTCTCTCTCTCCAACTCTCCCATGCATGCACGTAGCCCATCCTCCCCCCTCCCTCTCTCCCCTCCATCTTTTCCTCTCTTGTTTTCCTTCTCTCCCCCTTCTCTCTCTCTCTCTCTCTCTCTCTCTGCCATGCAGACATGCACCCCCGCGTCTCTCTCCTTTATTCCCTCTCTCTCTCTCCTCTCCACACTCCCCTTTTCATGCATGTAACCCGCTACTCTCCGCATGACCCGACCGCCCACTCCCCTTTCTCTCCATCGTGCACCACCTCTCGCGTGCGGCTTCCCCATGCAATCCGCAACCGCTCCCTATGATTGTATGCGCCGCCCACCTCCTCCATATCCCAAGATCTCCGTCAACCACCCTAAAAGGGGCCGCACCACCACCGTAACGCAGCATCCACGGTTTGAAAGAGAAAGTAACTTTAGATTCTCCCCAATTTCGGTGACAGCGAGATCAGGTTCTTGTTGAGCGCCATGGTGAAATTCATCCCAACGTGATCTGCAGAGACATCTGCATCTCAGCTCACATCCGAGCAGCTGTAGAGTCTCATCGTGTTCATCCATGGTTCGAGGCGATAACTGTCCTGAGCTAAAACTCCAGTCATCCTAGGTGTTTCCTCCTGCAGATTCCCTTCCTTCGATTCCTCCTAGTGTTTCTCTGCTACCGATTCCACCCATCCCCCCCCCCAACCCGCTTCTCATGTACAGGTCCATCAGCATCATACACCACAGGTAGAGCACCACCCCATGCCTCTTCCAACAGCCATCAACATCGACTGCTGACTGCGCGCTCCGCCGCATCTCGTCCACGAGTTCACGCTCTCCTGCAGCAGGAGGTTGCCCGCCTCTTCGCACCACCACCTGTGCTCCCAATCGATTTCCAGTCATCCTCGCAGCAGAGCGCCTAGCCTCTCATGCGTGTGGGCTCACCTCCATCACTCATCCCAACAGGACCCCTCGGGGCTTCCTCGACCGCCATTGATAGCCGCCCAGCTCACCACCGACCTCGACCTGTCGCGCCTCCAACCACAGCGACTCCCCCCAACTGTCGAGGAACCTTCACGCTACCCCGCTCACAAGCAGCCCCTCACCCGCGTGCGGAGGAACTTCCACCTCCACCCGCATCGCACTGCTTCGCGCCTCCCAGCAGATCGCCGGCCCGAGGCCTTCGTCCTCAGCCACCTGCGGCCATCGCATCGTACCGCCTCTCTCCCTCAAGCTCATTCCACCTGCGATTGTGCACCTCCAGCATGAGTCCCCTTCTGCCCATCGCACTCAAACCTGCATTTTTTTCAACCTCACGTGTGCGGCGCGTGAGGTCAAGAAAAATTACGAGAGCACCCATTCCTTCTTGGAGAATAATGTCCAAAGCCCCTCTCAAGCAGGTGCATGCTTTGCACGTGCCATGGTGGAAAAATTATGCACATGACTCTAGAGGATCCGATATTTAAAGAAGTACCCCTGTGTGTTATTTCTTTATTCATTTTATTTTCTATTTTGCATGAATACCCTCATGTTTGGACATATATTTGAGTACTCATTTCACGTTATTTTTAATTACAAAAATAACATGTTGTAGAACAATTAATTCTTTATCTATTGAGCATTTATTTACATTTTTGTGATCAATGGATTATTTATATAAATTGGTTTGGTGAAAACTTGCATGGTTTACCCATTTTATGTTCAGAAATTCTTATTTAATTATTCGATGATCTAAAAAATCTCAAAAATTCACATTAAGTAGATTTTAAGTTGTTCTACCTTGTTTCTAATTATCATGTCATTTGCACGTATAATGAGGTCTAAGTAAACTCATTAGTAGTTTGTATAATTAATTTTTAATAAGTCATAGATCAATTATTTTTAAGATTTAAAAATTTTCCTAGATTTCTCTCACTTAGACTCATTTAGGATAATTTTATTTCTACAAAATAATTTGGTTTGGTATTTATTAAAATTAATTAACTCAAAATCACCTAGTCTGCATATTTTATTCATAATTAATTCATATTACATCCAAAAATTCCAAAAAATAGTTAATTTCATCACCTTTCAAATTCTGGCCAAGTTTGAGGATTTTTGGACTTCGTTTGCTCATAATTTACATTTTAATCCCTAAACTTCGCCAAAATTGCATTCCCCTCATTTATTGCATTTAAAAATACCAAAAAATGCCTCTTTGAAAACCTAATCTCTATATCAAATAAAAACAAACCTAAGGAGACAGTGACCTCCCTGAGTTCGACCTTGGGCTTGCCCAAGTAAAAAAATTGACTGCTCGCTTTAATTGGACAATTAATTGACCGTTTTTTATTAATCCGAATTTGCCCGAATGAAACGAATGAAAAATTCAAAGGTTAATTCCGACAGATTAGCTAGGGCATCCTAAGGATTCATCAAGATACAATGGCCAAAATAGAGAATGATTATACTAATTTAAAGAGCATCCTTAGAGCTTTCAAATGGAACCAAACTCGCGTCAATTGAATCTCATATGTTCAAGATATTAAACGATTAGTCCAGGGGTATAAATGTAAAGAGAACATAATTTAATAAACATATATCTTCATAGTTTAGTCATTAGGGTCCGAAAGGCAATAAATAAATGGTGGTGTTCTTATCTTGTAATTAACCCTCACATGGGGGTATTCCTGAAATAAATAAGAACTAGCATAGTACAGGTGCAACAAACCCAAGTCGCATGTGTGGTACACACGAGGTGTTAGGCTTGGAGAGCGCTTCAACCTCAGATAGGCGGTGGCTCTTGGTGCTTCGGCGATGGTTCGGGTCAACCACGCATTCATGTTCGAAATGATGGATCGGCTCTTAGATAAGTCCATAGGATCAGATTAAGGGGATTTGATCCGATGGCAACTGTAGTTTGGAATAACCCTCCTCCTACACAGACGACGGAGCCAGGGGTCGTGTTGTGGCGGCCTTATAGTGCCTCCCCCTTGTTTTGCCTTCGAGAAAGGTCTAGAAAGATCATTGGATGCTGGGCGAAGATAGAGGCAAGTTGGGGATGAAACAAGAATGTCTGGAAGGATTGATTGATGGATGCCTGAAGACACGGATATCGAGATCGGCTAAGATGGAAAAATAATCACAAGTCGTTGTTCTCGACCAATCAATTCGGTCAATCAAGAAAAATCAAGACCATGCAAATAAGACAATCAAAGCACAAAATTCAATGTTAGTGGTCTTCGTTATTTATTTAACCTGGTATAGAGACCAGGGTCGAACACAATGAGCATGAGTGAAACCAACGAAGTAGTCGTAATCAGAGAAATAAAAGATGATTTTTAATCATTTTTAATTTTGCAAAAAAATTGTATTTTCAAACTAAGAAAGTAAAACAGTAAATAAGAAAACAAGCACAAGCCAAGCTTTTGCAATTTTTATTAAGACTAAAAAGGTTCAAAAATAAGAAATAAAAATATTTTTATATTTATCAAATATTCAGATGTTTTTGGTGATTGTATGGGGTTTTTCCAATTTTTATATGATTTTATAAAAACCAGACAAAGGCAAGAAAAGAAAGCAGTGTACAACTTGGACTAAAAGGCAAGTTTAAAATAACTAAAATGCCCTAGTGATTTTTATGAGAAAGTAAATGAAATTAGCTAACAACATAAACTGAATTTTTTTAATTTTTTAGAATTTTTAATGATTTTTTAAGTTTTTAAGAGTTTTGTGATTTTTAGGGTTTTTTCATAAGGGATAATGCAACAAAATAGGAACTAAATGCAAAGCACAAAAACACGTATACATGATTTTTTTGGAATTTTTGAGATAATTTTTATATTTTTTGGTATTTTAAAAAATAGACAAAACAGTTTTTAGGTGTTTTTTATTTTTATAAAATATCAAATAAAATTAAATTATTTCACAAAAATTACCATAAATATTACATGCTTGCAGGAGCTAATTGTAATTTTTATGAAATTTTTGGAGTTAATTAGGTATTGATTTGATTAAAAACAACACACACAACAAGTAGGGACCTAAATGCAATTATACTAAAGTTTTGGGCCAAATATTAACTCATATAAAAAGTTCCTGATCCATTATGCAAAAAGTCCAATAAAAAGCGCACATGCTGAATATTCACACGTACAGGGGTATAACCGCAAATATCCGAAAACTTTTATTCAAAGCATAATAGTAAAAAGCACAGGGATATATCATGCAAATACACCAGCTACACATGTGAGACAGTACGTGAGGTCAATCAACTAGGACTAGAATGCAAATATACCAAACTACAAGGTCCAAACTGCAAATGGTCGAAACTGCAACTTTATTTACACAGCCATCTAATAAAACATAAAAGTGCGAGGGTGAAAGATGTAAAATACCACGAGGAGGCACGTGGCACACGTGGAAGGTGTCGTGGACGTACGACTCTGATCACTGTCGCCTGCGGATCTGATGGTGCAGAGGCTGTTGCGGATGTGAGGTTAGATCTGACAGTGCAGTGCTGATCTAACGGCCACAAAGATGAACTGGTCGGGCAGCTGTGATCGAATCCGGCAGAGCGGGGCCCGTCCGACGGCAGGAGGGTATGTTGGACGAACTCCCTCCAGACGACCTTTGACCGAGCGACGAGTTGAATCCGTCAGCCCGATGAAAGATCTGAAGGTCTCATCGCGCTCGGTGATACGTCGCACGTTAGGAGGGCGACTCCGGTCAAAAGGATAACGGTCGGATGGCTGTCGTGGTGGAGGTGTGTCTGGAGCTGCTCTGCCTAAGTAGTCAGGGGCCAAATAGGGGTCTTCGGTGCGAACCAAGGCCTGTAATGGAAAGAACGCTCGGAGGCATAGCTCCGGTGAGGGTTTATTGCGAGTAGAAGCAAGAGAAGCGGAGGGGAATGGAGGTCAACTCCCGACGGATGTGGAGGGAAGGAGTCTCAGCCTTAATCTCGATCTGGTGGTCGAGCCTAAGGGTGATCAGGCTGCTATGTAGGATGAAGGGTGAGACGGAGGGTCGATCTGAACGGATGGATGCAGATAACGGGGCTCCGATCAGCTAGTCGGATCAAGTGGGTGTGCGACGGAGCTAAGTTGCTAGTCAGAGCAAGTGGGTGTGCGATGAATCTAAGTTGAATGAATGGAATCAAAGGCGAAAGTGCGGAGGATAGGATGGGTACCTGAAGATCCGGATGGACTCCTGAGCTCTAGGCGATGATGGTAGTCGAGGTTATGGCCTCAACCGCATTGCGGCGGACGGGGTGGCTGCTCGCGATGGATCTCCGGCCACGATGGGTGAGTTGCGTCATCACTGCACCAAACCGAGTTCCAACGGACTCTTCGAGCAGTTGTCACTCAGCTGGTGGTGGCTAGGGGTCGAAATGGGAGCGAGGAATGAGCTGCCCCCTATGGAGGCGGAAGAAGATACTTTATAGGGTTCCCAGGGGGCTAGAAGAATCGAGAGCAAGCGCGCAACCCTAGGAAGATCCGTGCCTTCCTAGGGATCCGCGATGGTCGTGGATCCTAGGAGAATGCTCGAGCGAAAATTCGGATCGAGAGGAGGCCTGACCCGACCGAGAAAAAGGGAGAGAAAAAGCTCCGGTGGAAGGAGTCGGGTCAGGTCAGCCCTGGAAGAGGGCGTTGACCAGGGTCAACGAAACGAATTGGACCAATCAAGAAATTGGAATTTACAAAATACTTATAAATTCAATAAAAATAATAAATGCATTCAAAATAAAAAGTGTACAAAATAAAAAATGTTTATTAATTCGCAAACTATTTTTATGTGATTTTTGATTATTTTTATGAAAAATAAATCAGTGTATATACATTATATAGTATTATATACAGGTATAATATACCTATGTATTATATACATTAAATTTTATTTTATTACTTTTATTCAAATACCCCAAATTTATATTTTATTTATTTTTCACATGATTTTAGGAGTACAAAATGATTTTTATTTTATTTTTATGAATTATTTATAAATATAGAATAAATAGGGGATGTGACATATATACATGTATTTTGTACAAGTAAGAAGGATTTTATTTTTATTTATATTTCATTTTTTTGATTTTTATTTTATTTTGTTTTATTTCCAAGACTATGTTCAAGGAGGTAAAAAGGAATATTTTATTTTTATTTTATCAAAAATAATTATTTACATATATATGCAATATGTACAACATAGAGTAGGCCCTATCTCTCTCTACTTATTTTATTTAGCGATCAGGTCAGGGCTTGACCTTCTCTTGGGGTTCGGTCACTCTGTATTTATTCTAAATACCTCCTTCCTTTTTCTTTTCCTTTATTCTTTTATTTTTGCACAAATACATGCTAATTATACAATATTAATAGATGCATGCTGAATGCTAACTTATTGTATTTACATCTATTTACATGATGTTTTCTAAGATAAATAGCTAAAATAAAAGAATAAAGAGATAGAATCAGGGATTCATCACCCCCCTATACTTTACCTTTGCTAGTCCCTTAACAAACACTTATTTGAAAAAGAAATGAAAAGGAAAGAAAAGAAAAGAAAAGAAAAAGAAGGAGAATCAAGGTTGATTATTAAACTTATCTTCATTAAATTGAAGTATGGAGCTCAGTCAGACCTTTGGATTATTAGTTTGTCGGAATCTTATTTGGATATAGGTTTAAGACTCAACAACCTCTAAGTTCCACCATTCTATGGTCACGACTCCTCAACAATCCATATCAGAACAAGTCTACATACACAAACTCTGATGACTATGTATCTTTCCTTGTACAGTGTAAGTGATATGTAGCTCCCCATCTCAGAATGACAAGGCAACAGCCTCCCTCAACAAGGTAACTCTAATTCTCTAGTCTAGCAGCTCTTTCCTCGAGGAGTGGGGTATTCCCTTCTAAGTTCAAGTTCAATTGGCTCAAGAAGAGGGGGAAAGAAGAGAATAGACTGTGGTCAGTGTAGCCACGTATCCCTGCGAGCCCAACCAGTGTAGCTAAGTCTCCCGCTGCAAGCTTCATGAGATGAGAAGGTGTAACACAAGCTTTGCTTTATTTGGCTAGATACACTCCGGCAGGCATTTTGTTTTCAATCAGGACCGCCACTTTTTTGAAGTTTTTTTCTTTCTTTTGCACACATTTTTTTTTGAATGTGCATATATACAACGTATCTACATGGTGCAGCATATATACATAAGGATTTTTCCTTCTCGAGCCAGTAGACTATCCCTCTTTGAAGCATTATTGAAACCCACAACTCCTGTCTTTAGACCTCAACACTGCTAGAACAAGTTGAGACGAGCTTCCCTCTCTAAAGAAAGACGAGAGGTTCTGCCTAGAAGTACTACCCTCGTATGCTACCCCAAGCCAAAGGAAACTGCCTCCTCACCACCTCATCCATGTGGAGCTGAGTGTAAAGTGCTGATCCAAGTAAAGCCATTGTCTGTGAGAGTCATGTGTGCGTTGTTAAGTGTTCTACTTAGGCTCATCACGATGACATGTAAACATAGCCTAGTGGACTCAAAGAATTAAGTCGCTAATGGACCTGAAAAGTCTTAACCTCAAATCCTATAAGATTCATCTGAGAATTAGGTGCATTAAGGTCTTAACCAAGCTCCATTTTCCAATTTAATTCCAGACTAGTTTAAATGTCAACTATGATTTAGAAGAAAATACAAATATATACAAAAATCTTTTTATGAAAAACTTTTGAAAATGTGCAAAATTTTTGAAAATGTTTGAATACATGCGTGAATGTAGAGGTTTTTTAACTATTTACAAACATTTAAACAAGGGTTTTTGCAAACTTTTATTTTTCAAATATTTTTCAAAAATTTTGTACTATATACATAATTTTGGTACAAAATAGTTACAAATATTTCACAATCAAAGTATTTTTACAAACATTTGTATAAAAATACCTTTTATAAATAGTTATGTATGTTCATGAAAGAATTTTATGTACAAGATTTTTTTTAGTTTTTTTGTGATTTTTAATAAGTGATTTTTAGCCATTTTATTTATTAACACACTCACACAAAGTACGAGTTATGGCTAAAGTATATGTACAATATATACGACACCCCTTATACTTAGCTCAAACGATGTCCTCGGAGTGATCAAAGAGCGATGAAGAAGACATAACTCGTGCTTACTATTGGGAAGTGAAAAGAAAGGTTATACTGCAACGACAAATGAAAGAATAAACTCAATAAAAGTCGGTGATCCCCCCTATACTTAGTATCAAGTAATCCTAAGTATAGAATCTGTACACAATGGGAAACCAAGGGTAAGAATGTACAGGGTCTACCTCTCCTGTACTTAGGGTAAAATATCCATAGTACAGGTAGCAAAACAGAGGTCAAAAGAAATCAAAAGATAATCAAAAATCTGACACCCCCCTATACTTAGGGTAAAGTACACCCTAAGTATAGCATAATCATAAGATGCAAAATGGGGTGTTAGACAAAAGAATGTGTGATATGGACATATGGATCTATACAAGGGCGTAGGATAATGATAATCAAACATGAGATGCAACGGATGTGAGTCAAAGACCACATCTCATGCAAAATGAATCGGGGCGACATCAATGATCAGCGGATCATGATCTAGATATGGCTTGAGACGCTGACCGTTAACGCAAAAGGTGGACTCAGATGACATTTCAGATATGTCGATACTACCATTGTCATGCACCTTTCGAACCAGGTATGGTCCCTTCCACTTACTCTGCAACTTCCTGAAAATAATCTAAGCTCGGCATCAAACAACCATACTCTTTGATCTGACTCAAACTGCTTATGATTGATATGAGAATCATGCAATATCTTTACTTGCTCCTTATATTATAGGCTGCTCGAAAAGACTGTATCTCGAAGCTCCTCCAGGGCTGCCAATTCTGTCTTCCTTTGATCACATATACTCTCTGGATCCAATAATATCTCAGTGACAGCCCATAGTGACTTGTGATTAATCTCAACAGGTAAATAGCATGGCTTGCCATAAATGAGATGAAAGGGAGACGTGCCCAAAGGAGTCTTGAAGGAAGTCCGATATGCCCACAAGACCGAGTCCAAAAGCTGTGACCAATCCTTTCGGTCTAGGCGGACAACCTTCTACAGTATCGTCTTGATCTCCGTGTTCGATACTTCAGCAAGACCATTTAGTCTGAGGATGATATGGAGTGGAAACTCGATGATCTATGTTGAACTCATTAGCAAGGACCTTTACCATGTCGTTGATAAAATGAGACCCCCCCATCATATATCAATACTCTAGGCACCCCGAACCGTGAAATAATATTCTTCCTCAAAAATCTGCATACAATCCTAGCATATGTGGTTCGTGCGGGTATGGCCTCAACCCAATGACTCACATAGTCAACAACCAACAGAATGTACTCAAATCCCTAACTCTTAGGGAATGGGCCCATGAAATCGATGCCCCATGCGTCAAAAACCTCACAGAAGTGAATGGGTTGCATCGACATCATATCACATTGTCCAAAGTGCCCATCATCTGACAGTCAATACATATCTTCACGAATTCATCAGAATC
Source organism: Ottelia alismoides (assembly GCA_037367405.1). Lineage (NCBI taxonomy): Eukaryota > Viridiplantae > Streptophyta > Magnoliopsida > Alismatales > Hydrocharitaceae > Ottelia > Ottelia alismoides. The sequence goes on along the minus strand of JAZKJV010001419.1, from coordinate 2,098,398 downwards.
CTTGAAGAGGGTAGGCCACCATAGGCCGGATTAGAGCACTTTCTGTGTTGTTCTCCTCTCAGAATGATGTCCTCCTACCTCAAGCTTGTGGCAGTAAGTAAGGACGCTATGGCGCTCCTCTTGAGGAATGCACCGATGCCAAACGTTATCCCTCCTTCACGATAAAGGATGGGATCCTCTCAATGGTAAGACTTGGCCTTCGCAAGGAAGATCTCAAGTCGCTTTCTGGGCCAACCTTGTGGAACTTTCTTGGCAACGAGATAGTTCACAATGTCGGTGTACCGTGGGAGTGAGGCATTAACAAGGATCACCTCATCTAGGAAGGTCTCAGTAATATGATCAATCTGCTCGGATTCCTCAATATTTTCCAAACGGGGGAGATGATCCACCACCACATTCCTGACTACAGGCTTATCCTTAATCTCAATATCAAACTCTTGGAGTAGAAGGATCCATCTAGTTAATCGATCTTTGGCATCCTTCTTTGCCATAAGGTACTTGATGGCGATATGATAAGTATAAATCATCACTTTGGTTCCCAAAATATATGATCTGAATTTGTCCAAGGCAAAAACTACGGCTAGCATCTCTTTCTCTGTAACTATGTAGTTCCGTCGAGCAACATCCAATGTACGGCTAGCGTAGTGAATGGCAAATGGTAAATCGTACCTCCTATGTCCTAGCACAGCCCCCACGGCAAAGTTGGAGGCATCCGTCATGATCTCGAATGGGAGAGACCAATCAGACGGCTGAAGGACAGGAGCCTAAACAACTAGGTTCTTGAGAGTCTCGAACGATGAAAGGCACTTATCATCTACAATGAACTCGGTGTCCTTCATTAGTATATAAGTGAGCAGTCGGGCAATCATGTTGAAGTCATGAATAAAACGTCGGTAGAAACCGGCATACCCCAGAAAAGACCGCAACTGCCACAAGTTGGACGGTGAATTGAGTATCCTGATGATATCCACATTGATCGGATCAATCTCCATGCCCTTGTTAGAGACGATATGACCAAGCATCGTCCCCTGAGTCGTCATGAAGTGACTCTTCTCCCAAGAAAGAACAAGATGGACCTCTATGCAGCGCTGAAGCACTTGGTCTGGTCAATCAAGATAAGCATCAAACCAGTCGTCGTAGATCAAAAAATCTTCCATGAAGACCTCTAAACGGTCACCCATCATGTCCGAGAAGATGGAAAACACACACCTTTGGAATGTCGCAGGGGCGTTACATAGACCAAAGGACATCCGTCTGAAAGCATATGTCCCAAACGGACAGGTAAATGTCATCTTATCCTGGTTTTCGGGCGCCATGGCCACCTGATTGTATCCGGAGTACCCGTCAAGGAAGTAGTAGTGACTCTTTCCAGCTAGCCTCTCTATAATCTGATCAATAAAAGGTACCGGGAAATGATCCTTCTTGGTGACCTGATTCAATCGTCTATAGTCCACACAGACCCTCCAAGAAGTGGGTACCCAGGTAGCGATCTCCTCTCCAGACTCACTCACAACTGTAGTGATGCTCGTCTTCTTGGGCACCACATGTAACAGACTAACTCACTTGGAGTTAGAGATGGGGTAGATAAAATCGACGCTCCACCATTTAGATATCTCTTTCATGACCACATCTCGAAGATTTGGGTTCAACCTTTGTTGGAACTCATGTGACGGCTTCGCGTCCTCCTCAAGATATATATGGTGACAGCACATGGCCGGACTTATCACCTAGAGATCAGCTACACTCCATCCAATTGTCTTGTGTGTTCATTTAAGAACCTCCATCAATCGAGATTCTTGCTCTCTAGTCAAATCCGTTGAGATAATGATTGGGTACATCTCATGCTCACTCGCAAGGAACCTATACTTCAACGACTGCGGTAAAGGCTTCAGTTATGGATAATTGGGAGCTGGCAAATCTGGCTTCTGAAAGGTCTGAGTGAAGGTAACCAGATCTAAATGTGAGAACTCTCGTTAATCACGAGAAACAGGTGAAGATGGCCTTGATGGTGTATCTGTGCTCGGTACTAGCTCTGCGAATCAGACAAGATAACAGGTCATCAAATTCTGCCTAGTCTATGTCTGACTTCGAGGGATCTGAATCCGAATTACAAGATATATACTCTGCCTCGTTATCCTGAATGCGGTCATCAGCCTCAAAAGTGTCCTCAGCCAAGAGTGTGCTCTCCGAACTCTCATCTACTGGAAGCTGTAAATCTACGGCATCTGAAGGAGAGAGAATCAAAGTCGCACTCCTGGTAGACGTCTCGCTCTGCCTCTGTCGTCTGCTTTACATTGCTGAACTGCTCTGAGCAAGCTGAGTCTCGTGCTCTGGTCTCATCGATCATCTCTATTTGTATACTCTCGTCCTCAACGTGAAAGTACACCTTCCCGCTATCATGGTCGGACACCGCTTTGGTTGTGGTCAAGAATGTACGTCCTAGAATGATGGGGGTATCGGTCACAGACTCAGGGATCTCCATGTCCAACACAATGAAGTCCACGGGGAATTTTAGTTACTGAATTGTGATGACCATGTCCTTCAACAATCCCTTCATCCTCTTGACAGATCGATTAGCAAACTGAAGGATTGTCCTGCTCTGTTGAAGATGGTCAAACTTGAATCGATCGAGTAAGGTTATCGGAAGGAGGTTGATGGAAGAACCGTTGTCTAATAGAGTACGATCAAATCTCTGCTCATGAATGTGACATCTGACGTAGAGAGCTCCTGCATTTGGCCTCTTGGCTGGCAGACGTTTATGGATGGCAAAGCAGGTGGCACGGGCCAACACATGGATTTCTGTCTGATGGTTCCTCTTCTTCCTACGAATGGTGGTCTTCTTTCTCAAGTTCCTCTAGAAGAGAGGGATGTGCTCAAGTGCCTCCTGTAGAGTCAGCTGGATATGGAATCTGTCGATCATCTACTGGCTGAACTCCAACCGCTGATTCTTTTTTTATTGCCTTTTTTATTTCCCTTAGCCAAGCGGAAGGGACAAAGCCAGGATGGTTGAGTTGGGGGTGGGGGCAAATAGAATAGGAAAATTATATGTGTAGAGAGAGATTTTTCATTAGATGCAAAAATTAGTTTGACCTCATGTCATACCATCTTTAAAATATTAACTTTTTTCAACATATCAGAATATTTTTTAATTGGAAAAAATGGGGATGTCGCTGTTGGCTGCCCCCACATCATTTTTCGTAATTTTTTATTTTTTGAGAAAATATCACCATGTATATTCATCCATATATCCCTCCTATATGCCATTCAAATTTCGTCAGAAACAGAGACTCCTATGGCCTCCATTCAGACAGTCATTTTTTTAACGGGCCGACCCTATCTAGTTGGAGGCCGTATGAGTATATGTTTCTGACGAAATTCAAACGGCATATAGGAGGGATATAGGGATGAATATACATGGTGATATTTTTCAAAAAAAATTGATAAAAACGGGGTGGAGCAACCATGTTACCATACAACACTTTTTAATTATATGAGAAGAAAGGTTGAGTAATAAAATTATCAATAAACTTACTTTGATGAAGTAAAATCTAGATGGAAATTTTTTTGATACAGATATTGACGAATACGGATGCAGATACATATATTGACGAATACGAAAACTATGTTATCATATTCTTAAAAAACGGATACGGATCTAAAACATGTACCGATCATATTTGAATACTCTATATATTAGCTTAAATAAACAAGCATTAGATGGAATACATATGACATAAATATACTAAATGCGCTTATATTATAATAGTTATATCAAATATGGGGAAAGAAATTATAAAATTAAGGATTATTATCACTTGTGCCCCTCTTAGATTATTTGATATCAGTTATGTTCTTTTCTTTTTTATAATATCAGTTATGCCACTATATTTGTACAAAACCTACAATTCTACCATTTTATAATATCAGTTATACCCCTAGTTTATCTTGATGGAAGGACAAAACAGTGAATTTCGTAAAAATATAGTGTAAGAATTGATATTACAAAAAAGGAGGAGCATAATTGATATAGCAAAATCAAAGAATGGCGTAAGTGATATAACCCTAAAATTATGATATTTATGGTTAAATTAAATTGGCAATTATGTGTGTGTGTGTGAAAATGGACATTCTAATATAAATACAAATGTTTCTAGATATCAAAGTGATATCCTTATCCATATCTAATTTAAAACAGATATAATATGGATGTAAAAACATGTATAAAACTGATACGATGGAGGAACATATATAGTTGTATCCTTATCCGTTTCCATCCCTATTAGTAGGACATTCACTATTTTTTATTATTGTTTTTATAACACATGAATCATCTCACCTACCTATTTGATGTGATTATATACAAATAGATTAGTGACTAAAAATACTAATTCATTCTATCACTTCTTTTACGATCTATCAAAAAATCCAACATTTACTCTAAAATCAAGATAACCATGAGATATAAATAAATTTGTTGAAGCGGACAGCATTGGAGGTGCGGGCCTTGTGGTGCAGGAAAGTGCCAGAATCTGGCTCCTTATTGTTGAACCCAAGAAGGAGAAGATGTTAAGATGATATAAATGTAGTTTTAGAATTTTAAAAATTGGAATTGAGAAGGGAGGAGATTAGGAGGGGGCTTCAGTAATACATATATGCATCTTTAGAGATAAATGTTAAAAAAGAATGAGAAGCTGCTCGTTACTTCAAACACCCTAAAATTTAGTAAATATTTTTTATTTTTAAAATTTAGAAAGTTGCATAATGTTAAGAGGGAGAGGATACAATCTCGTTATTTGGAAATTGGAGGTGGGGAGGCCATTCTCACGAAATTTAGGGAGGGAGGTTGGGGAGCAATGGGGAGGTCTGACCCCCTCCCGCCCCCTCTCCCTCCGTCAATGCCAAGCGGAGTGCTTGGGGGAAGGTGATGTATGGGCCCTCCTCAGATAGAGGGTTAGGAAGAGGTTCCTGCTGCTGTGAAGGAATGGAGCCCATACAAAAATCATCATGCAGCATAAATGGACTCACAGTAGATAAAGAAACCTTTCTTTTATTAATTTTTTTGTATTTTTCAAATAGTTCTGAGATACAAGAACGGGATGGAATAGAAGTGGTGGCATCAGTACCATCCACGACATATGTCTTCGCGACATCAGCACCGCGCTCTGGCTCAGCATCATCTGGTATGGTGGCATCAGTACCACCCGATGCATCTTGAGAAACAACGACCTCAGTACCGTCGGCTGGATCATCGTCCTTAGTGGTTTCAACACCATCATCATCAATATCATCATCAGCGACCTTAGCACCACTGTCCTCCTCGTCTGGCGCTCATGGCTCATCGTGGTGTCGTCGCTCAAATGAGGCGTCGCCGACTGGTATCCTATCGCTCATAAGTGATACAAAATCAGCATCAAATGTATATGAAGCAATTTCACCCAATAAATCACTAGGAGTGGTGGTCTCTGTGAACTGTACCTGCTCAGACTTCCTCTTTAGGTTGTTCGGGTTGGACTCGATCTGAGCATGTATGGCGACCTTGCCCTTTATTATCTCCCTCATTTCTTGACGAAACACGTCCATCTCCCGCTTAAAGGATGCATGTTGGTCTGTGAGTAGGCATGCTAGATCATCAGGAGCTAGGTTCTCATAGGCTGGCCCATGAGAACCGGATGGGTTGTCTCGTTGGAAATGAGGTTGCTCCTGCTGGAACTAGTAGGGGAGGGTGAGAATACTGGTGATGAGGTTGTTGCTTCCAGAACTGGTAGGGGAGGGTGAGAATACTGCTACTGAGGCTGTTGCTGCCTCCACTACTATCCCTGCTGGTAGGGACAAGAACCCGACTGGTACTGGTGTGATGGATGTTGGGAGTAATGGGGCTGCATTTGATGTTGGTTGTTCGATCCGTCCTGAGCTGGAGGCTGTTGCTGGGACAAGACACCTCCGGTAGACCATCTGAATCCAGGATGATCTCTGCGGATCCCAGGTTGTTGCTGGTCATACCAAATCCCGTTGACTCCATTAGCGGCTCCTGCTCGTATGGGGATGGGGGAAGAACTGTCAGTGGCTAATCATGCTGGTACACCACCATCTGAGTGTCATGAGATGGTGGTGGCTGAGAGTACTGGTGCTACAACTGTTGGACTGGCTCCGCCTGGATGTGGTGAACCTGTCAGTATTGGGTGGAGTGTTGGGACGAGCCGATGCTGCTAGGATCAACCCGTGACCTGAGACGAGGTTTAGAAGCCATATGCGCCTCTTGAAGACACATGATATGGGTCTTCAGGTCACTCAAGGTCTGTGCCAACTGATCAATCTGCGTCATGCCCTGACACTACTTCTTCTCGATGATCTCAATACAGTCCAACTTCTCGTTGATTATGCCCATGTCAGCGGCTGAAGACTCTGCCTGTGATGTTGTTGCTGCTGACGAAGAGGTGGATGGACCCATATCAACCCGTACTATCCTCTGATATGACACAGCCTGGGGTAGGGGCTTCCCCTGAGTGTAGAGCATGGTCTGAGACATCATTGTATAGTTCTCAGTCATCTCCTCATAGATGGCCCAAACTCGGTCCTCTTCTTTGGTGAAGTCTGAGCCCCCACAAGAAGCGTTAACTAGCCCCTACAGTTCTGCTGTCAGCCCACAAAAGAAGCTTTGTACTAGGTTGGGCTTGGATATGTCGTGATGTGGACACTAGTCAATGAGCTCACATAATCGATTCCATGTATCATGGAACTGCTCGTTGGGGATCATGGAGAAATTGTTCATCAGAGCTTGCGCTGCGTTCGTCCAGCCAAGTGGATAGTACTTGTTCAAGTACTTGGTATGGAGCTGCTCCCACGAAGTCACATATCTCCCTAAATGATTCAGCTAGTAGGTTGCTCTATCAAGCATGGAGAATGGAAATGTCATCATCTTGATGGTATCCTCATCTACAAATCTGTCGTGGACAGTGCTGCAGATCATCTCAAACTTCTGCAGGTGTAGATGTGTTGTTCGGTGGCAAGCCCATGGAACTTGGGCAAGAGTTGAATGGTCTAGGGATGAAGCTTGAAGTCTCCCAGAATCATCGGAAGCTGGATCCAACGGTGGGTAAGGGTTGCACCAGGGTTGTGCAACTCCCTCATCGGCCTGGCGGGTCTGGTTGTCTCCTGCGGCTCTTCTGGTTGTCCTCCATCTCCTCCTCCAACCTCTGGGATCTCTCCACCGGGTGCTCTTTGATGCTCTTCTCTGTCGGCTCGCATCTGTATCAGTTCCCAACACAATCATCCATAAATATCCCTGATCCCGTATCTGTCTCTGCGTCATCTCAAGGGAGGCTAAGGGCGTGTTGTTGATGGTGCCTTGAACTAAAACGTACGTAGAACCATGGGGTTGTTCATCGATGCGTCCGTCATGCTGGCCATCTCGTGGGTCTCTACAAAGGCAAAAGACTCGAACTCAGGTGTCGTCGTATGAATAAATAATTATGTTGTTGGTCTCTTCTCGGGTACCTCATGACTATAAGAAGGGTGGTCGAGGGGGAATAGGGCGAATGCGAACTCGGGTTCGGGGAGCGGGTAAAGGATCCCCGGAACCTCCCTAGATGAGTGGGTCGGAGTGCTCGAGAGCAGTGCTGTCAAATGCAGCCTAAGGGACCTCCGACCCATCATCACGATGTGGAAAAAATGCAGATGAAATATGGTAAGCAAACAAGATCAGAAGTCAAACCCCAATTTCACCTACGCAATGCTGAGCTGATGACTGTGAAGGTTCGGTTTGTTTATCTTGTCGATTTTATTTAGATGATAACTCAGTCCTGCATAGCGATTAAGCGAGCAGGTAGGTACCCGATGCTCCCAAGAGACTGGTCTGATCCCAAAGCTAGATCTTTCCTAACCAGTACGAGTTGTGGACCTTTCACCGGCTACCCAATCAACTCGATCTATTAAGGACGTCACGGCCCGTTTTACCGGAGACCAGAGAGATCCTCACTGGAGAATGACTAACTCCAAGACCAGTAGTCCAACGAGAGTTCAGGTGTGGCTCTAGTCTAGTGTGTGGGTCACTCTCTCGCGCAAGCAAACCAAACAAGGAGTGGATGACTCTTCCCAAATAGATTTTTATGTGAGGTGTCTTTTAAGATCAAGTTTGCATTAACAGCCTCATTTTTATAATTTTCTCTTTTTTTATGATATTTTTTGATAACAAACAAACGTCTAATGAATTAAGTCCAAAAACAGGGGGAAAAGTCGAAAAATCTGATGCGCGATCAAAAACTATGATGCATGCAAAGTAAGAAAGCTGTACCTTTCTCCAGGACTCTACATGCAGGGTGATCCACATATAAATTTAAAGACAGAAATTTAAACTAATCTAAATGATGCAAGAAGAAACAGGCCTTAGATGAGCAATTTCTAATAATCGCGAAGAACAGTAGTTAACTGACTAGAGAGAAAGGTCGATGTCCGGTCTCAGATGTCGATCGGTGTCCGCCACAACGGATCGTGCACGCGCTGTATACGGCCTCTAGCGGCATGTGACCTCTTAATCAATCAGATTAACTTTTTATTATGAATTATTAATAAGGTCCAATTACGAATCTATAGGTGCAAGCAGTCTATTAGGGATTGTGCCTTAATGATTTACGGCACAATCAAGAGAAAATCCTAAATCTAAGGACAAAAATCTTCGAGAATCAAATAGAAACAAATACGATAAAGACAAAATCGACAAAAACTGTGGTGAGGTCCCCCAAGCACATCGATGCTCGCGAAACAGATCCTGATATGCCAAGTGTCCAAAGAGAGTCCAAGTGGTCCTATATTATTACAACAATAATAATGATAATATGCTGGAAATAAACTAAACTAAGCTAATCTACTCTCTAAAAACTATAATTGTCTCCTGCTGCTCCTGCTCCTCCTAGGGCACTTGTCTCCTCCAAAGTATCCTCGGGCGGTTCCTCGCACGAAAAGAGAAACAGAAAGCGGGTCAGAAAACCGTTGTAACAAATAGAGATAAAGATAAGAAGAAAAATATGAAAAGACTACTAAGTCGTGCTCCCAGCAACGACGCCATTCCGATTACACGGATATCGAGATCGGCTAAGATGGAAAAATAATCACAAGCCGTTCTCAACCAATCAATTCGGTCAATCAAGAAAAATCACGACCACACAAACAAGACAATCAAAGTACAAAATTCAATGTTAGCGGTCTCCGCTATTTATTTAACTTGGTATAGCGACCATGGTCGAACACAAGGAGCACGAGTGAAACCTACGAAGTAGTCGTAATTAGAGAAATAAAAGCTGATTTTTTTATTTATTTTTAATTTTGCAAATGTTTTTATATTTTAAAACTAAGAAAGTAAAACAAGTAAATAAGAAAACAAGCACAAGCCAAGCTTTTGCAATTTTTATTAAGACTAAAAAGGTTCAAAAATAAGAAACAAAAATATTTTTATTTTTTTCAAATATTCAAATATTTTTGGTGATTTTATGGGGGTTTTTTCAATTTTATATGATTTTATAAAAACCAGACAAAGGTAAGAAAAGAAAGTAGGGTCAGGTAGTGTTAGTTATTGGGTCACCCAGCCTTTGCAGGAGGAAGATGAAGGTCTCCATACGTGCTTCATGCGTGTGGTGCACAAGCTGGGAGGCGGATCGGTTTGCTGTAAATCCAACCGGGCTTCAGCCGTCTGATCTTGATCGAGCGGTTCACACGAAATCAATGCTTTTTTGAGGCCTTATCGTGTGAACCGTTCGATCAAGATCGAGCGACTGTGGTGCGATTGAGATTTACTGCAGACCTCTCTATTACTGCATAGGATCGCCCTCCACGAGTTTGAGTGTAGCTAACGCATGTCCTTCCAAAATTTACGAAGAATCTTAACGGGGAATCGTTTTGCACGTAGGATAAAATGGGTTCTCATGAGTTAATGGATATTAAATAAAATGGGGGTAAATCTCATTTATGCCCATTTTATGTGAAAAGTAATTTGATGACCATGGGATTTGTTAGGAGAAAAGGGACGAATGACTTTTCCATGTCACGTAAGTTATATGCATTTCATAATTTTTAGTTTGCGAGAAAAAAGTTAGTTAAGTATATATTTGATGTATAGGTCGAATTTATTTGATTAGATATTTATATAATCCGTGGATACATCGTAAGATTAATAAAATACACGTTCGTAATAACAACCAACTGTGTTGGATATAAGTTTTGATGTGGTTGTTCCCATCCCACGCTATTTATCCATAAACTTTTTTTTTGAAAAATATCATCTGTATTCATTTATATATCCTTCCAATATGTCATTCAAATTTCGTCAAAAACAGAGATTCGTATGTCCTCCACTTAAAACATATCGATTACAACAATGTTTAGACCGTTAAATTAAGTTATATGTTCTAGATGGAGTGCATTGGAGTCCATGTTTCTGACGGAATTCGAATGACATATTTGAGGGATACATAGATGAATATACATGGTGATATTTTGCAAAAAAATACGGAAAAATGACACAGGAACAACCTATTGGGAGGCATCCCCATTTTTTCCATTGGATATATGATGAATAAATATCTTTAACGTAATTGGTTATGCAATTCATGTATATAAGCATCATATAAAGTTAGTGTAAAGATCATATGGGTGATGCATATATGACATATATAATCAATATATTAGATATATAAATGTTACATTAATGGGTGCCGCCGGTTTGTTGATCATATTGTGAATTGAATATATTCTCAATTATATCAATCATATACCGTATAATTGTTTACAATTTAGGCATGTATTTATGTTTGATAGGTATGAATACATGTGACTTTTGTGGGTTCTAAAATGGTGATTGCAATTTATGCAAATATATCCTTCTAAATGTTTTAGTTTTGTTAACTGTATTTACAAAAATATTTTTAAAAATTTAATGTGATACAAGCAAGTGACATATACATGTGAGTTATAGATGTATATAGAACCGGTATCTTTTTTAGAGTTTTGATAATTTTGCTGTGATATTTATACGAAATGTGTCACGAATACAAGAGAAGTGAACTTGGATCTTGTTATTATGACATTATTATGGAATTTTAACGCGCATGGTATGGAAAATAAGTGAAGTTTTTTGTACATTGAAAAGGTGAAATTTGATGGAGTTAACTCAAGATTTTGCTTTATTCGAGTATATTGATACAATGAATTGGTGATTCATCAAGTATACTTTAAACTTCATTGTTTCCACTCATCTTTGCATGTCGTGATCTGTCAATGCTTCATCATACAGAGTCGGATCATCGTCAGATTCTTTTGATACATGGAATCCATACCTCTCAGATAGTCTTACCACCCTCAAACTCTTTCTGAGAGGTACAAATGTGTCATCTTCCATTATCTTTTCAATTTCCAGTATATGAACTTCACCAGTCTCACTATACTCATGAGTTCTCTTATTTCATTATTATCTTGACTCTCAAGGAATTCATCCTCTAGAAACGTCTCTAGAGACAGATGCTTTTCAAAGCTCAGGATCATAAAGTTGGTATGCAACTTGCTTGCACTCTCTAGTACAAGATTCCAACTTGCTTGCATGCACGTTTTTAGCATGGTCTAAACAACCCCGAATTCTAAATGTTGTATACTTGCCTTGGTTCCAAATCAAAACTCATGAGAGATTTTAGGTACAAATTTACTTGGAATCTTGTTATGGACATAGGCTACAATCCCTACTACATTCCCCTGAAACTAAGAGGTAAGTGTGATTTACTCATCATTGATCTCATCATATCCAACATAGTTTTATTGCGTCTCTCCGCAATTCCGTTGAGTTGAGGAGTACATGGAGGAGTGAGATTAGAAATTAGCACTCTCTTTAAGGTATTCTTTGAACTCAATTGAGAGGTATTTACCACCTTGATCATATCGAATTTATCTAATCTTCCTTCGAAATTGGTTCTCAACCAAAGCCATGAATTCTTTGAACTTTAAAGGTTTCATAATTGTGATATAATAGGAAAACAATCTGTACCACGAATGATCATCGGTGAATGTCACACAATGTTGATGTCTATTATGAGCCTTAGTAATAGATAGACTACATACATCGGTACATATCTGGTCAAGTATACCTTCGCATCTTACTGTTGGACATGCGAGCCCACGGCGAGCCATTATGCAATAAATGTTATTGCGAATATCATTCCCTGATCTGAAATGAAGAATAAATAGTTTGCATAATAGGTCCCTCTGTACAATTAGGGTTATGTACCGTGGCCATCTTAATAATCATACAGCTGTTGATTCAATAATTGAATCATAGAGGCTGGTGTTTGGATGAATATCTAAGGAGTTAGATTGAGGACTCATCAAGCACCGTCAAATGATTGTTAAGAGATGATCTCCAACTAGAGTATTAGATGGCAATCCTTTCTCACATAGGTTGATATCTGACCGACCTCTTGATGCAGGTCCTCTGCATGGGAATAGAGATTCAGAGATGTCAGATTAGTTAGGTCAAAGAGTTGACTTAACGAGACAGAGATAACCAAAGTCCTATATCGTATGCTGTCACGATACAGGCATGCATCCTCTGACCGGAGACAGATGTGTTACTATATGTTTGAGTATGTACATTTGGCAGGCCAATAGGTTGATGACCTAACCAAGGTCTATATACCGGCGCGTTGGTGTGCATATAAGGGCATATGAGTAATACGATCTCTCAAAGGGATCATACATGTTCACTACTGAAGCGGAAGACATGAGCTCACTCGTGAGATATTGGGAAGAATCAAATTCCGTGCACGGTCGTCTCGCTTTGGAAGCTTGACTGGATTTGTAGGTTTGATATATACTTTGGAAAGTATATGATCAAGACCTAGGTATGATATATGCTTTTGGAAAGTATATGATCGATACCAACTCCCAATGATCAAATGAGAAACTTACTGATAAAACTCTGAAGTAGACAGTATAAAGTTGATCTAATACTTCGAGTTTATTCTGAGTCTTCCAGTATGCAGGATGTACAGATGTTGGAAATACCTAAGGGTGATGTGATCATAAACGATTATATAACCATGACGCTTCCATTCCTAGGGAGCGATGAAACGGGTCTGGATTTTAGCGACTCCTCTCAGTAGAGAAATAATCTGATCTTGGTCCAAATGTTGGACATTGATCTGAATGTGATTCAGATGCAATGAGAAGATTAGATTTGTGGTCTTGATTTAATCAAGCAACTATGGGAGTCCCGAGATCTGTATTTGAGATATGATCTCAATATCCAAGTCACTATATGTGGAACAATACAATCGCCATGTCCTTATCTCCAAGTATCCGCGGAGAAAGCGCATTATCCTTGAAAGAGTTCACGGATAATTTCATTGTTGATATATGTATCCAAGCATCGAGAAAAGTGATAATTAAATGTGATTTAATTATCATGGATAATATGAATTTAATTCATATTATAAGGAGAGTTATCTGAGATAATTAAATATGATTTAATTATCAAAGATATGAATAATGTGAATGTGATTCATGTTATTTGGGCGCATGAGAAAAGGAGATCCAAGATGATTAAATGTGATTTAATTATCATGGATATGAATAATGTGGATAGCACTATCCATATTAATCATATATACATTATAAATATGATTTATAGTATATTAGAGAGAGCATATTGTGTTTTATATTTGTTGATTAATTGTTAATGTGAATTGGATTCACATTGAATGATTAATTGAAAATATAAATACATTTAGTTTTTTGGGTTGTGAATAAGATTCACATTTTTTCAATGGCTTGATTGATATTTTCCAAAAGGTAATTTAGAATTATTTTTTGTGAAAATATTATCGACAAGAGATCATGATATAATCATGAGATAATGAGATCTCATGAGATAATGAGATCTCATGAGATATCGAGATCTCATGAGATGATGGTAGTTGTCCCCTTATTTTAAGGGATTGGTTTAATCTTCTCATTATCTCTTCTCTAGTCAAATGTGATTTAAATTGGAATTAATTATGTTGATTTATCAATATGAATTAATTCAAATTAAATCAATTGTTGTGTTTTACCAACAACAATCATAGCCGTTGAAAGAGACACAATCAATCTCATCCGTTGATTGTGTGTTGTCCATGGATTGGGATCCATGGACTCCCAAAACCCTATATAAGAAGAGGTACCCCTTGCTCTTCTAATAGACTCGACATCAATGAATGCTCTCTCTCTTTCTCTCTATGCGCCCATTCTCTATATCTCTCATGTGGCCGTCCACCATGGATGCCCTAGAGAGATCCTCCATCGCCGCAGCGTCGTCGTTATGCTGTCCGATCATTTGCTCGTGGATCTCTGTCTACTTCGGCGTGCCTTGCTCATGAAGAAGACGTCGTATCTCATTTATCGAGATCAGGAGATCCGTGACTTAGATCATCAACATGGACTGCGAGGAGCACGCGATTCATCCCCGCGCTCGCAAGCGTCTTCTCCGTTGGATCGGACTTGAGACAGGAGGTCTCTTTGTTTAGAGACTCGATCGCAACCACTCTTCAAGAGGTAATCCTATTACTTGTTTGTGGTTTAGACGAAACGATCCGAGAAGTGTTCTTGGATCATGTGGTTTCGTCACATAGAAAATTTTTAATTTACGTTGAATCGAGCAACTAGTGCGACTAGTCGCTCCCGATCGCATTCGATGCGATCATCACGCTTACGTAATGCGTTTGATGATTTTTCTCGTATCCTTCAAGTGTTATCAGAGCCAGGTTGTCAAAGGTTTTGGATGAGATAATGAACCTACGAAGATTTGGGCTCGTTTGGGTTCGTGAAGATTTTAGCATTTCAATTTCCACAGTCCTGTCTTGTGATAAAATTTCAGCCCTGTTTAAAATGTTTAAACACGAATTTTTAAATTGTATAATGTTCCCCTTTAATTAAGAAAACAGTAGGATTTGAGTTTGCGTAATTTGGATTCCGTTTGCTCAAGATATGTTCGTTTTATTGACCATATGTCCATTGTTTCGGGGATGACGATTAGAGATGTAATTAAGATGTTAATTACGGTTTTAAAATGCCTGAAAATACATTTTTATCACATGGTTTCGTTTTTAAATCAAGTTATCAATCTCTGAAAATTGATTTTGCTTAATTTGGATTTAAAATGAACGGGATATGCTATTTTTAGTTAGTGAGAGTCACTGCTGGAAATTACATTATTATCCGAAATCTTGTGATTGTCGTTTAAGAAAAATTACGAAATTAATAGTTAATTTCCTGGAATAATTGTGGATAGTATTTGGGAAATATTAAACAATAATTATTCTCTCAAATGACATTGGCTCAACCAACGAATGATTAGATTAGATCTTGATCATCAATTGGTTGCTTGATACATATTCTAACAAACATTGTTTTCATGAAAAGTCTAGTTTATCCTACAATAGTTGTAGGACAACTTTTACATGCAAAACCTTGTTGCTTGAATAGGATTGAGGATTTGTTTAGCAAATCTCCTTATAATATTATCAAAATGGTTTTGATAAATATTATATGGTATAATTTCGGTTGAAAAACCGATGATCATCTCAAGTACAAAGTGATTGACTCGGCATTGCTTTTTCCCGAGGCGGATATGGTGTCTAGTCGGGGATCGCTGGAGTAGCGGGTCAGACCGGTTGTAGTCTGTCCCACTCTCGTCGGTACATGCCATGACAGCGGGTAGGGAACGAATGATGCCTGAGAGATCATGATGTATTTTCTAATTATTAAAATTCGAAATAATACGTATTTGAGATAATACCATAATTCAAGTAACAATTAAGAATGTTTGTTGGATATTAATTGGATCATTAATTTAATATGATTCGATTAATTAGAATCCAATTAAAATTAAAATACTCTATTATGAATAGAGTTATTATTTCCCTTGAAAGAATTAATCATGATGAATATGATTCATAATGATTAATTAGAATTTGAATATGATATGAAGGATCATATAAGTGATATCCATGGTCTCCCATCATGGCGAAGGGTTCCGTCGCCAGATATTGTATATAAGTAGAAGCTTGTCCGAAGTGACAGCTCCTGCATGCAATCCATTTGGATCAGGCTCTTCGCTTCTTGAAAGAGTAAGGTCGTATACGTAGTGACCCTAATATCGGATCTTCATATTATTGGGACGATATTGAATTGCGTATAGCAAGTATTAAGCATGTTGACGGTTGGTTCAATTAATGACGGGTCAACATCACCTTAGGGGTGGTGGGCCCGGGTATTAAAGACCGAATTGGGAGATGCAAGTTGGACTTGCAAGGTGGAATGTGTTCCCGCTTCTTTTTATCCGAGTTACATGTTCTCATATTATTGGGATGTAACAAAGATAAGGATGGAGATCCCAGGTCTTGCTTGAGATATAATGGTGAGTATATCTCTTACATTGAAAGTGATTAAGGGAATGAGCTTTCAGTGTTGACAAGGCAAGACAACTTTGATATAAAACTCCTAAATCAAAGTAGAATATGTATATATATACACACTTATGCAAATTTCTTATTTCAGATAATCCTTCATAAAACCCACTCAATGTTATACTCAATAATAACCAGTAAAATATCATGGATTGGACTCATAATCTAGATATTGTACTTGCAGTTGGAC
Organism: Ottelia alismoides; assembly: GCA_037367405.1. Classification (NCBI taxonomy): domain Eukaryota; kingdom Viridiplantae; phylum Streptophyta; class Magnoliopsida; order Alismatales; family Hydrocharitaceae; genus Ottelia; species Ottelia alismoides. The sequence goes on along the minus strand of JAZKJV010001419.1, from coordinate 2,081,730 downwards.
ACATAATGTATGTGGTTGCAATGTGCAAGTTTCCTCAACATAATGAGGAATGGCAATTAAATAAGACAATAAGACATCACCCTAGGGTTTGTATGTCTCTATAGTCTTGATCTTTCATTGAGTGTACTTTGGAAGTGACATATCGATGATGATCGCAATTGTCAAATAATCCTTATAAAATCTAAGAAGATGTTCTAGCATACATATGTGCTCTTAACATTTATCATGAATGACATGGTTCACTGCATCATGCGGAGGTAGCTCTATAAGAGATGATGTATTCAAAATATTTGAATACCTACCTGAACTAATGTTTTAAGAGTTTAGATGGATATAGATACGATGAATGTCATCATTCTACTGTCTATACTCTAGTCATTCATGAAGTTTCATAATATTCATATTATATGAATTTAATGAATCATGTATAAATGTTGAAATGCTCTTACATTGAATCCTTTTGAATTCAACATAAGAGATCCTTAGTCTTAAGCAATGGTTGTTTATAGATGAAGGGAGCGCAGTGGAAGCATGGGTCGGATCCAAGTAAGAAGAAAAGTCGAAGAGTTGACTTTATTTATGTGACTTCCATATGACATCCAAAGAGTTGGATGAATGCCTATACTGCAATAAGTTGATGTGTTGATAGTATGACTATCAAGTCTGTCTAGAATCCTTAGAGAAGGACTCAGATAGTGCATCACAATAATCTATATATACATTTGATCATTGAAATTGACTTGCTTATTTGAATAAGATAAAGTCTTATAATTGTATCTCGATCTTCTAACAACACTTGCAATGGGTTGCATATGTTTTAGAAGACTGGAAAATTTGATCTTAAGGTTTGTAGTTATCCACATGGATTTTGATGCAATTGTTGCAACAATCTCTATTGGATAAATGGACTTCATATTCTCAGTGGGAGAGCCCTTAGTCTTAGAGAATGTCTCTATGACCTAGATATTAGAATACACTCATTGTTGTTTCTAAGTGTTGGAAATAAACATGAATTCTGGAATAAACCTATCATAAAGAGTTATGATGGATATATTTCAGATAGTAATCTAGCATCTAATGGACTCCACAAAATTAGAAAATTAATGAATGGTTCATTAAGATTTCTAATACTGAAAGTTGAACCTTAAAAGATCAATAGGAGGATAAAGATCATTTGACAGTGATCTAGCATCAAGTTTTGGACATATGTTTGTTGATGAGATCAATGGACTAGTAAGATATGAAACTTTAGAATGTCTAAAATTTCAAATCTTACATACTTGTGAATATAGTATTCAAAATAAAATGTCAAATACACCCTTCTTTAGGAATGGTGTTAGATGTCAAGGTATTCAAGATTTCATACATATTGATGTATGTGGATCATCTATATCATAGTAAATATTATGGATATGTGATATCTATTGATGATTATGTATGATATGAGATTTCTTCTCTTCACCTAAGAAACCTTTGAAATATTCAAAGATTTCATAATTTTGGTTTGGAACCAAAATTTTGAAGAATGATGAAATGAATTTGATCTAATCTAGGTAGCTTGTACCTGTTAGATAAATTCAAAGAATGCCTTATGGAGATGTGAATATCATTTCTATCTCAATCCTCCTAACACACCTAAACTCGGTAGAGTTGTAGGAGATACAATTGAATCATGTGTGACATGATTTGATCAATGATGAATTTTAGTATAATTTCCTCTTAGTTTCCTGGTATATATGTAGTAGAGACTACATTATATATCCTTAATAAGAATCCATGAAAGTAAGCTGGAATCGAGCACTAGAAAGTGCTACTTCATTAGGATAATAAAGGATGGTATTGGATACCTACTTTATAACCCTGAGATTCTTAAAAGATCTCATCTCTGAGAATGTGATTCTTAGAGGATGACTCTCTTGAGAATCAAGATGAAAATGAAGTAAAGGAACTCATTTATTCTTGATGAGGCTCCTGAAATCGGAAACTAAAAGGATAATTAAAGATGAAGCACTAATACCTCTTCAAATGAGTTTGAGGATGTATTCCATGTGTCAGTTAAGTCTGACAATGATCGGATTTCATGTGATGAAACTCCTGAGGATCATGACATGGAAAGATGGATGTTAGCAATAAAAGTCTAAGGTAGACTTCATATACAAGTGTTGTATATGGGCCCTCGAGAATCCACCTATAAGGGTTAGACTCATTAAGGTGTAAATAGATCTTCAAGAGAAAGGGAACCTGATGAGAAGGTAGATACCTTCAAAGCATGGCTCGTAGCCATGAGCTACACACCGGAAGAGAAGACATTGCTTGCGATGAGACTTGCTCTTCAGTAACCACGCTTATACCCATCAGAATATTGCTAACTGTAGCTACACAACTTGGCTTTGACATCTTCGAGATGAAAGTCAAGATTGCATTCCTATATGAATGCCTCTCTAAGGATATTCACATGAAGTAGCCCCAGGGCTTCATGGTTGAGGAAAGCAAGATGTGCAAGCTAAAGAAATCCATCTATGGACTCAAATAAGCTTCTTGTAGTTGGAGCATAAGATTTGATCAAATTATAATTGTTATGATTTCAGATAGAATCTTGATGAACCATATAAAGCTTAGTGGGAGTGTCTTTGTGTCCATCGTGCTAAATGTAGATTAATATCCTAATCATTTGGAATGATATAAGGATGATAATAAGTGTTTTATGATATGGCTATTCCATACCTTGAGATGTGATCTCAAGGATACCTCTTAAATCTTAGTTCTGAAGATGTTCAGAAGCAAAGAAAGAGAGGGCATTGGAACCGTCATATTTGTAGTACATCTTGGACATGTTCCATTCTTGGAAAATCCCAAGGAAGGCTTCCTTCCCTCAAGATATGGTACTGACCTATCTGAAGGGACATCACCTCAAAGAGTTGAGGAAGTGAATGCTAGAACTGCTTGCACTTGTGCATCAGTTACGAGAAGCTGAGTGTATGCTAGATGTGTACAAAAGCCATATATCTGCCATGCAGTGGGAGTAGGAAAATGTTTCTAATCCTACTATGGATAGAAAATACTTGATTGCAGTAATAGCAAAATCTTCATAGATGACAAGATTTTAGAGATAGTGATCTCCAAGTCTTATCTTCAAGAAATTAAGACTTTACAGATAGTGATCTAAAAGGTCTTAAATGTGGATACCTTAAGAGATAGTGATCTCCAGGAATAAGGGTATTCTGATAAGGATTATGAAAATGCTGGTTATGATTAAGCAATAGTGTCAATGACACTATAACTGCTTTATCAAGATTGAGTATTGGTTGCATAAGATGTAACATTCGCATTAGATGTGAGCACTGTTACTAGGAGATATGCAAGTGCCGTAAAAGGACTTGGCTTAGTCTTTTGGGAACAGAGTGACTGATCAACTTACCTAGCTATTTTCTAAATAGCCTATGATTGTCACATGAGTGTGGGTTTAAATGATTAGCCTATTAATGACTCTTTGGGCTAGTGGGAGATTGTTGGACATGCGAGCTCACGGCGAGTCATTACGAAATAAATGTTATTGCGAATATTATTCCCTAATCTGAAATGAAGAATAAATAATTTGCATAATAGGTCCCTCTGTACAATTAGGGTTATGTACCATGACCATCTTAATAATCATACAGTTGCTGATTCAATAATTGAATCATAGAGGCTAGTGTTTGGATGAATATCTAAGGAGTTAGATTGAGGACTCATCAAGCACCGCCAAATGATTGTTAAGAGATGATCTCCAGCCTGAGTAGGAGATGTCAATCCTTTCTCACATGGGTTGATATCTGATTGACCTCTTGATGCATGTCCTCTGCATGGGAATAGAGATTCAGAGGTGTCAGATTAGTTAGGTCAAAGAGTTGATTTAACGAGATCGATAACCAAAGTCCTCTATCGTATGCTCTCACGATACAGGCACGCATCCTCTGACCGGAGACAAATGTGTTACTGTATGTCTGAGTATGTACATTTAACAGACCTATAGGTTGATGACCTAATCAAGGTCTATACACTGGTGCGCTGGTGTGCATATAAGGGCATATAATTAATACGATCTCTCAAAGGGATCATACAGGTTCACTACTGAACCGGAAGACGTGAGCTCACTCGTGAGATATTGGGAAGAATCAAATTCCGTGCACGGTCGTCTCGCTTTGGATGCTTGACTGAATTTGTAGGTTTGATATATACTTTGGAAAGTATATGATCAAGACCTAGGTATGATATATGCTTTTGGAAAGTATATGATCGATACCAACTCTCAATGATCAAATGAGAAACTTACTGATAAATCTCTGAAGTAGACAGTATAAAGTTGATATAATACTTCGAGTTTATTCTGAGTCTTCCAAAATGCAGGATGTACATATGTTGGGAATACCTGAAGGTGATGTGATCATAAACGATTATATAACCATGATGCTTCCATTCCTAGGTAGTGATGAAACGAGTCTGTTAGTGACTCCTCTCAGTAGAGAAGTAATCTGATCTTGGTCCAAATGTTGGACATTGATCTGAATGTGATTCAGATGCAATGAGAAGATTAGATTTGTGGTCTTGATTTAATCAAGCATCTATGGGAGGCCCGAAATCTGGATTTGAGATATGATCTCAATATGCAAGTCACTATACGTGGAACAACACAATCGCCCTGTCCTTATCTCCAAGTATTCGCGGAGAAAGCGCATTATCCTTGAAAGAGCTCACGGATAATTTCATTGTTGATATATATATATATCCAAGCATCGAGAAAAGTGATAATTAAATGTGATTTAATTATCATGGATAATATGAATTTGATTCATATTATAAGGAGAGTTATCTGAGATAATTAAATGTGATTTAATTATCAAAGATATGGATAATGTGAATGTGATTCATGTTATTTGGGTACATGAGAAAAGAAGATCCAAGATGATTAAATGTGATTTAATTATCATGGATATGAATAATGTGGATATCACTATCCATATTAATCATATATATATATTACAAATGTGATTTATAATATATTAGAGAGAGCATATTGTGTTTTATATTTGTTGATTAATTATTAATGTGAATTGGATTCACATTGAATGATTAATTGAAAATATAATTACATTTAGTTTTTTGGGTTGTGATTGAGATTCACATTTTTTCAATGGCTTGATTGATATTTTCCAAAAGGTAATTTGGAATTTTTTGTGTGAAAATATTATCGACAAGAGATCATGATATAATCATGAGATAATGAGATCTCATGAGATAATAAGATCTCATGAGATATTGAGGTCTCATGAGATGATGGTAGCCGTCCCCTTATTTTAGGGGATTGGTTTAGTCTTCTCATTATCTCTTCTCTAGTCAAATGTGATTTAAATTGGAATTAATTATGTTGATTTATCAATATGAATTAATTCAAAATAAATCAATTGTTGTTGTGTTTTACCAACAATAATCCTAGCCGTTGAAAGAGACACAATCAATCTCATCTGTTGATTGTGTGTTGTCCATGGATTGGGATCCATGGACTTCCAAAACCCTATATAAGAAGATGCACCCTTTGCTCTTCTAATAGAATCGACATCAATGAATGCTCTCTCTCTCTCTACACACACCCGTTCTTTATATCTCTCATGTGGTCGTCCACCATGGATGCCCTAGAGAGATCCTCAATCGTCGCAACGCCTTCGTTATGTTGCCCTATCGTTTGCTCGTGGATCTCCGTCTACTTCGGCGTGCCTTGCTCGTGAAGAAGACGCCGTATCTCATTTGTCGAGATCAGGAGATCCGTGGCTTGGATCATCAACATGGACTGCGAGGAGCACGTGATTCATCTCCACGCTCGCAAGCGTCTCCTCCGTCGGATCAGACTTGAGACAGGAGGTCTCTTTGTTTAGAGACTCGATCGCAACCACGCTTCAAGAGGTAATCCTATTACTTGGTTGTGGTTTAGATGAAACGATCTGAGAAGTGTTCTTGGATCATGTGGTTTCCTCACATAGAAAATTTTTAATTTCCGCTGCATCGAGCAACTAGTGCGACTCGTCTCTCCAGATCGTATTCGATGCGATCATCACGCTTCCGTAATGCGCTTGAGGATTTTTTCCGTATCCTTCACTTACACCTTTATTATAGAAGGGTGTCCTGGATATTCTACATCGAATGTAATGCTCACAAGTTGGTAAATCTCAGACTTTCAGATAATCCAAGGGTTCGCATTTACCTGTTTATTGATCCTATATACATATACATGTCAAAGCCTTTGATGTCATACCATTATTAAATGATATCCATCATCCCTTGATCGTTTAGTGGTTCTATCGTTGTTATTATCATCAACTTTCATGATCGATTCATTCGTATCTAATTCATAGAGTCCACCAGGTGTTAGAAAACACTTGCTAATAAATTACCATATCGACTTATTATAGGTGTATTGCAAAAAAGGAAATAATATCTGTGTCTAACTGATTTATATACATATAATAAATTCCTTCCAATGTATGAAACATAGAGACACTCTCTAATAAGTAGAACTCTTTCACTAGATAAAGATAAGCTTCATGTTTCAGTGGCGATCATTGCAATAGTTGCATCAGATCTCATCTAGGTGAGTATCTCCCTTCATCAAGTTATATGATTTCTTAAGACATATACAACAAATTGCATACATGAACAAAGATGCCATAATCAACAACTCAACTTCCTTCACATCCTACGAGTAAGTTAGCTTCAATGATGAAAAATAGACGGTTTACTTGATAAGCTTCATGTTTCAGTGGCGATCATTGCAATAGTTGCATCAGATCTCATCTAGGTGACTATCTCCCTTCATCAAGTTATCTGGTTTCTTAAGACATATACAACAAATTGCATACATGAACAAAGATACCATAATCAACAACTCAACTTCCTTCTCATCCTACGAGTAAGTTAGTTTCAATGATGAAAAACAGACGGTTTACTTGATAAATCTATACATTTGCCCTTTTCAGAGGACTTTGAATATTCTGATCCATCTCGCTTCCGATGTCCTAACTTATTGTGGTGGAGGAAGACATCGATCTTCTTGGATGTCAGATGTGTCAGAGCTTTAGAATATTGGTCGATAGCTTGACCTCACTTCTTCTTCTTCTGGACTAGACTTCTGAGATCCTTGCTTCTCGCCACATTTTCCTTTAACCAGTTCAACCATTGCAGTGACTGAGGGACTTTCTTTCTTCATAATGTCCTTAGTGGACTTAAGTGAAGAAAGTAATCCAACATTTGACCTTTTTTTGTTTGTTCATATGTATGACACAGTGAAATTGTTGAAAGACTTGGGAAGAGATAGCAACGTGAAGTTAGTCTGCATGTCTACATCCATTTCAACCCTGAGTGTCTCCAATCCAGATATATACCCGAATATTTCAATCATATGTTTTATAACTGAGTCACCTTCATGCATCTTGCAGCAAAGCATGTCGTTCGAAATATTGTAACACTAAGTGTGATTCACATCTCCAACACATCTCCTTCAGATTATGTGAAATGTTCTTGTGCGGATGCCATGTCTATATGTTGCTTATGAGGTACATTAGACAAGGATTCAAGAATGTAGAAACGATGAGTGAATTATCCTCGTCCTACTTCTTATTGAAGTCTCAGACATCCTCTGTCTAAGGGTTTCTCACACCACATACCTATGCGCTCTGCTGAAGTAGGAGCTCCAAATTACGGATCCCCTAGTTTAGTTCTGTCAACTGATTGACTTCGAGTAGCTTGTTGGGTGGGTTAAGAGATTTTATTTGAAAAAAAAAAAATTTACAGTTTTAGTTAAAATTGATCAAGGTGAATTACTTTAAATGAAGATCTTCTTGTTTATTCATACTTTGAAATGATTTCCCTTTGTAACTTTCAAAGCATTAGACATGCTTAGCCAAATACCTCAAGCAAGATCCGGGTCTCCATTTCACTTTCATTGCACTCCAGTAACATGACAAAATGCAACTATGATGAAAGAAATGAGAATTCTTTCTAGCTTGCAAATACAACTTGCATTCCTAGTTCGCTCTTTAATTCACACATCCACCACCTAGGTGATGTTAGCATGTTGTTAACTAAATCAACCATCAGTGAGCAAAAAATATTACGCTATGCACAATCCAATACCGTCCCAATAATATGAGGAACACTATGAGGGTCACAATGCAGTACCATCTCTTTCGAGAAATGAGGAATCGGGTCCATGTGAACTTGTATCACGAAGTTATGATTAAGCATAAGCATTTCCAAACATACAATCCATGGTGACAGAGCCATTTCCAAGCATAAGCATTTCCAAACTTGTATCACGAAGTTATGATTAAGCATAAGCATTTCCAAACATACAATCCATCATATGACTTTTCATATCATGTTTAGATTGATGATTAGTTATTTTGAAACATATTATCATGATTAAAAAATGTAGAGAAATTTATGCCATATATTATTATTTTATATTAGTTTTACCTAATTAATTCAACAGTCAATCAAATAATCTATAAAAAGGATTATTGCACTTAACATTTGTTATAAACAAACAATAATAAACCAATACATGCATATAAGTATAGTTTCTCCCTTTTATTATAAGACTACAAAATGGTCCATTTATATATATCCTTTCTCAATATATCTCTGGCATGTTAATGAAGAATGTAGAGTGTGAGTATTTCCTTAACTCGTAAGGTACTAATTAAGTAACCATCACATACAAGTCAGGATTAGTCACCAAACCAGTCCCGATTGGACTTGGTACAAATTTGATTAAATAGCAACCGAGCAGTTACGCCGATATTCAAGTGTCGTTGATTCACAACAAATATGTACAAGTAAAGGAAATGTGAAATTAATAGACATTCTAATTATTGCTTATGACCAAACAAACAAACAACGATTCGAGTTTTGAATTTGCAAGTTGCACGCATCACACTTCAAATTAGAAGGCATGATATAATGCGGACCTATAATTCGTTACAATCTCAAATATTTTTAAAATATCATGTCAAACTTCGGATGTGAATATATCAAAAATATTCTCATCGATTTTGAGTCTTATCATAGGAAAACAAGTCATTATATTTTATTAAGTCATCTTCCAACTCCGCATATGGAGAAATCCAATTTCTTTAATCCGCATAGTTGGAATCATGTAATTTTTTTTGAATTGATTGGGGACTTGATTAATGGAATATTAGCCAATGTTTTAAATTGTTACTTTCATAGTTATTCCATAAGATCTTTAATTGAAATCAAAGTCTACGGGCACTTCCAACATATGAATATTCGCCCGAACGTCACTAACATTTGGTGGATCTTTTGGTATGAGTACATGCCTTCTAGACGTCATAACTATCCCAAAATTATTTTTCTAAATAAGGTCGAACATTAGTAACAGTATATGTCACCGGATCATTCGAAATATGAAAGATATCACAAAAACTATATACCCACAAATGGAATAATATGCCATGTTATTCATTGGACCCAGCTGCAATTTGGATCATTTAAACATGGCTCCGATATCAATTGAAGAGAGGTCCGACCTCGCATATCACAGAAACACGGAACAAACAAATTAACAGAGAAACATGTCCATTGCACGAACACCGATATAGTTGTACAATAAAAATATGCAAATATGAAATCACACGGTATAAGAAACATTTTCCAAACTGATCCATATAATCACATAAATATTAGGAATGTCCTTTGAAGTGCGTGTCTCTAAAGGAAGAGACATCCTCGATCAGTGGTAAAAGTAAGAGCAACAAAACCATACCAGTGGATTGACATTTATAAATGCCCATTCGCAGTAATCACATCTCTAACTACCAACAATCTAGGGGGGTGGGGGTAAAAAAAATGACCATTATGGACAACAACATATCACCAAGGCAAAATGTGTGTATACAACGAGATCTCCTTCTTAGAAAGTCATCTCAAATGGTGAGAGAAAAATGAGAGATGTGACAAGACTGAGTCCTCAACTCCCGTCATGTTAACAATGACACAACTTATATCATACCACATAGTGAATTTGAGGAGAAAAAGATGATCCCAATTTATATGTCAATTATTACTGGAATACGACAAATACCTCCTTATAACATGTGATCGTGTGCATGTTCGTGTGACTCACACCCTCACTCTCTTTCCTTTGCATAGGTCTCATCTCGTAGGTTCTCTGCACCTTAAGGAATTTAGTTCCACGTAAAGATGAATGTTAATAAGAATATAAGATGGTGACAATGTTAAGTTCCAATTATCTAAAGGGTAATATCACAGGCACGAGAAGCAATGAAAAATACTGGTCAACATAGAAATATATAATTGGTAGAATTGCAAGTTCAATTAAATCATGTAGACATATACAAAAGGGATTTTTACCCGTCAGACGCTATAATCTTTATCAATTACCTCTACAACCTTTGAACAACCTAATTCTCCCCTTGACCCCATAAACTTGCTCCGTCTTACCTCACAGACCCTGCCGTCAGTTTTAACTTTATTTGAGTCAATTGTCTGGATTAGTCTTGAGTTAATCCAACCAATGGAAATCCAACGGTGAATATTCCACCCCACGTTTTTCCAAAGGTCATCCCCTCCCCCGCTCCTCCTCGAGCCTCCACGACCCCGCCGACGCCCTCCGAAGTTGATGGTGCTCGACTCCTCATTGGAGATGCCAACACCCTCCTCCCTATCAGAGACACCGACACCCTCCTCCCCATCGGAGACGTCGACACCCTCCTCTTCGCCTTCTCCCATGCCCACCAACTGCTTGACGAAACGCCCCACCTCACCAACCCTGGATCGGGACACCATCGGCCTCTTGGTCATCACGAAGACCCGCAGGGCGTCCAGAGAGCTCACCAAGGCCTTCTCCGAGCACTCTGTATGCAAGGCGTATGCCGCGCACTGCGTCGGGGCCATGTCGAGTTGGCGGAGGATCCAAGTAATGTTCGAACACGAGAGGACAAGGTTCATAGCGTGACGTGTATACGCGGTTTCCGACGTTGGACATGTGCTCCCCAGGGGGGTCGATGGTGAGGCGCACAGAGACAGTGTTGGAGGTGGGTGGGGGAGCAGAGGAGGAGGAGGAGGTGGTTGTGGAAGCGAGGGGGAAGAAGGGTGGAGCGGAGAAGATGGAGGTGGTGGCGAGGGCGTGGCCGAGGAGTGGGAGGACGAACCAGATACACCTTCATTGCCAGTACTTGGGGATGACCATTAGAGGGGACGTGAAGTATGGAGGAGTGCATGAGTGTGAGGGGGGAGGAATGTGGTGGACATGATCTCCATGCGAAGAGCTTGTCTTTTGACCATCCTGTTACCGACGAGAGGCTATCTTTCCGTGCACCACCTCTGCCATGGGCTCATACCGGTGATGAACTAACCTTAGGATACTTCCTTCCTTAACACTCAAATATGTACATCCATCGAAAGAAATTGTGAGTGTGAAGTAAGTTTTACGTTGCTAAGGAATTAGAATGATCTCGGATCTGTTCTGCACGGAAGTAGAATGATCGGTCGTTTATCAGCATTCCAATGTATGTTCATGCCAAGAAATCTGTGCTGCATCAAGGGAAGCCACCGTCCCCGTCCTGGAGGAGGAGAAGCCGCTGCTGGAGCTCATGCCACTTAAGAGATGAGACTCGGACGGGTCGAACTAGGAGACTCCGGAGCAAGTCAGATCCGTTGAGGTGGGTTCCCCTACGAGCCTGATGTTGTTCGACGTCTGCATAGAGGTGAAGCGCCTGCGTATGGAGGATGTCGAGGAACATAGGCAGCCGATGGTGAAATCGGAGCGTGGGAGGGCAAGACAGAGATCGAGGGTGGATGTCGGGGAAGAGGAAGATGAGGACAGAGGTTAGGGAGGAGGAGGGCGAGGGGGGAGGTCGAGGAAGAGGATGGCGAGGGCGACGGAGGTCACAGAGGTGTTGGGTGTTGGGTGGGAAAGGGAGATGAGGAGGAGGTGAGGGGGAGCACCACTCAATGTAAATTTGATTAACAAAATGTGTATAATGTAAAAGAACATAACAGAATCCGGTTGGTTTTAATGGGTAAATGGATATGTGTTAACCACAGGGGCTGTAGGGTAAGGGCTAGCAAGTTTATGGGGTCGAGGGAGGAATTAAGTTGTTTCAAAAGTTGTGGACGTAATCGACAAAGACTATAGGGTATGCTGGGTAAACATCCCTATAAAAATAATGTCTATAATCTGACTCGCAAGAAGCTTGAACTTATTGATGAGATATAACGATAGATGTACCCACATATGGGAAGTTTCCATTTAATGAAAACTTAGTATGAAGGAGATGCTCTTAGGATCTTGCATGGTATGTTCGATGCAATCTAATGTAGAAGGTTCAACCAACTCAGCCACTATTTCAAAACAAGTATAAAGACAAATATGAGATTGAATATGAGATGCTTTTATGGTAAGGAAGAGTAGACGTAAACAGGAGAATGATTGTAACGCCAAGGACGAGGTATTTGAGATTGTAGAATATAGTGTGCATAAATTAATTATTACATCATATATATTAGTTGTACTTGATTTAAACAAATGGCATATCTGCAACTTAAGAAAAATAATATTAAATTGTAGACACATGCTCTGCTCATTTGTACACTTACACTCATATGTTCATTTACATATTATTTTCTTAAAAATAATAAAATTCGAGCCTTATTCTTTAAGATAGAAGGCCGAATGCTTAACTGCTAGATCATTTAAGTGGACCGATTAACTTCCACATAGTATTCGATATTACGATATATTTTTTATCTTTTCGAATGCAAAAATTATTTTGTTCTCATTTACAAAATCCGCATCTTTGTTACATATCATCCCTGATGTACGGCATGTCTCTGGAGAGGCATCTAATCGGATCTCGCCCATCTAATGGATCCCCATCGAGCACCTATTTCGGATCTTTAACCCTTATTTCGTCATCCGTGTGCGCGCTCTTGCTTTACGACAAAGTGACGGAGGCGGCGAGCGAAACCTCAAACCCATTTAAGTGCAAACCAGCCGAAATCCAGAGCTCTCGTTAGGGCAAAGCAAGAGGAAGGGCCAGAACGAGAGGAGAGTTGGAAGCAGGCGCCTCTCCTCCGCAGCATCGTAAGCACTGTTTATGGTTTATGACCTTTTTCTTTTCTGTTAATTAGGGTTTATCCGTTGGTTTTAGTGTTCTTCCGTTCCCGCCTCTTGAAGAGCTCGTGAAAATAATTTTTTTTGTGTTATTTCACGAATGGCGATGCACTGTCACGTGTTTCTTTCAACAAGCGTCATGGGTCACCTTTTTGTATATTCACAAAACACTGTTCCTTTTATATTGAGAAGGATAATGTAATGGGAAAGAGATCTCATCTTTTCCTCTTTCTTTCGTGTTCGTCCCTTGATTGCTTGCATGGAGCTATTTGTTGTGCAGTGTCGAGTGCTACGAGTTCGCTTGAAAGTTTTATTGTCGGAATAACATAGTTTGGGTAATGTTCTCTGAAGCAGGTTCATTTTGTGCCTCCGTGATGATTGCTTTTTTTAATTTTGAGTTTGATATATTTCGACGGGTGACATGTTACGTGGACCAAAGTGGTGTTTGCATCGCGACTTCATTATTTTCGCTGGAGGAAGATTATTAATGGAAGATGAGAAAAGGATATTATGTCTGGGAATGTACAATCATTGTGCTTTATTTTATTTCTTAAGCAGTGAATAGATGAGTTTGCTATGTTTTTAGTTTCTGCTAAGCTTTCTTCCTCCACATATACCCCACTCAAACTTCAAAAGAAAGTTGGGACAGATAGGTGATAATGGTACCGAAAGCTTTCGTCTGTATCTTTTCCAACCTCTCGTACAAGGGAAGGTTTTTGTTCCAGATCTTTTTCCTTAATGTGAAAACATCTGCTTCTTTACTGCAAAACGATCACGAGCATTCAATTTCTACAATTGCACTCAGGAAGTGACAAACCTGAGCGGGTGGCAATTGTTTCGACAACGGCAAGCTGAGATGGAGCTCTCGGGTGATGTTTTCGCAAATACATTTAAGCCCTTACTATTTGTTGCAACAAACACATGTGCCCCTATGATCGCAGACTGTTAACGCATGTCGCATGCTAACTTCCACCAGTTTGGTCATCTATGAGATAAATCGAATCATGTTTGTTCAAATCAATATCTTTAGAATATTATATTAGGGTTGTGCCCCTACATTTTTGACTATAATCTCTTCTTTCCATTCCCTTTCTTCTCATCATAGCTGCCCTCATCTATTCCGACCTTAGGGATCTCGACCTCTCCAATGACGTCTTTCTCCCCCATGGAGTCATTGCCCCCATCATAGGAAGACAACAAAGAGAAGGCCTGGCAGTGGAGAACTTTGAACAACACCAATTGGTTTGACATTATCAAGCTAAAAGGGAGGATGAATCACTGGCATGAAAAGGGATGAGGTGCGATGGTGTAGATCGCGATGGGGTCATGAGATGGTGTGTGATGTAGCCATGAGGTTGATGGATGCCACCTCCATGGTGAGGATGGAGATGAAGTGGAGAGCAAGGTTGGGGCCTTGGTCATGTATCGGAGAAGCTAGACACGTGTTGGTTGCTCACAACGGGACGAAGGTGGCACCACCATGGATCGATGTTAAGGTTTGAAATCTCAATTTCAATTTCGTTTCGGTCCCCCCTGAAATTGAAATTTTAGAGAAATTTTGATCGTTTCAGTGAAAAATGTTGCAAATGGCTCAAAAAGCTATTTTGGCCATTTTTCACAAATTAGATCTTCCAAGTTATTACAACAATAAATAACTTACAAATAAACACTTATATCACACATTTTGCTCATATATGCACCTTATATTGCACATATTAGTCATATCGATCATATCAATTAAATCGATGTTAATGCTGATTCTTGGCTGATACATACTGGAAATTGATATCATCTAATCCACGATTTTAAAATAATAATAGCTTACAAATGCACACTTATATCATGCATATATATTTCATCTGTATATCTTATATTACACCATATGGGTCATATCAGACATATTGTTGAGGTGACTGATAGATACTGAAAATGGAAATTGAAATAATTAAGTTAACAACACGTAGAAGACATCTCCTATTCATAAAAATAGATGAGTATTTGATTCTAAAATGTAGATAATGATTAATTAGACAATGTTTTGTTCATAGAAACAACTGTTGTGAATATAGTTTTAATGAATTACAGAATTAATTACAGACTTACAATAAAGATGAATCTATTTTACGAAGACAAATGACAAACAAATGAAACAAACAGGCTATATCGGATATATAAAATCTACAGAGTTGTTTCATCTCCATTGCTTAAACCCAAAGGGGAGGAAGCTGTCCAAGTTGAAAAATCACTCTATGTGCCCCCCATGTTGCACCATACCCTACCAGACGGGGGTCTCGCTGCCTAATCAACGAGTCTGGGGAGGGGGTCTAGGGGGAGCAAGTGCACTTTCCCCGTGGGGGTGCGGGAGGGGCGCCCCTGACTTGAAACAAAATATATAAATCGTCATGTGTTTTAATATTGGGAATATGTAAATAAGTAGTAAAATCAAGCTCACATAGATAATATTGTTGATATATATAGATATCTGTGAAATTTCACCGTTATCAATCGAAATCCAGGAAATTTTGTTCTGAAAACCATGAAGAAGTTATCAAAGACAATGACAAAAAGGATGGTGGCTATGAAAGAAGAAGATGACAAGGAAGAAGTTATGAATATGATGATAATGTTACAATTGTGCCTATTTTTTCTCGTGAATTACATTTGTGATCAGAATTTAACATCAGTTTGGGAATGTAAGGGGCACCAAATAATTCGAGAGGTACACTTGTCATTTGATTGTATTATTAGGGGTACAAATGTGACTGCAAAAAAATTGGTAGGAGCATAAGTGTATTTGTGAAAACTTGAAAGCGTACACATGTTATAAGTTCTTATATTAAAGTCAACCTTACTAGTTTGTCATGGGCTGGGTTTGCGAAGGTCGAGGGTAGGTGACAATGAAAAAAGGATGGTGGCTATGAAGGAAGAAGACGACAAGGAAGAAGTTATCAAATATCATGATAATTAACTACACTTGTGCGGTTGTGCCTATTTTTTTCTTGTCAATTACATTTGTGATCAGAATTTAACATCAGTTTTGGAATGTAAGGGACACCAACTAATTTGAGAGGTACAATTGTCTTTTGATATTTTTGTTAGGGATACAAATGTGATTGCAAAAAAAAAGGTAGGAGTATAAGTGTATTTGTGAAAACTTGAAAGGGCACACATGTTAAAAGTTCTTATATTAAAGTCAGCCTTACTTGTTTGCAACTTCATTTTGGTTATCCCTATTGAATTTGTTAATATCCTGCATGATTCTTGTTTATCAAGGCATTGAATAATGTTACACCTTGTTCAAAAACAATTGAATAACAATACACGTGTCTTCTAACATTTGAATTGTGTATTAACTAAATCTTTGTGATATTGGGTGTGGATTAGATTTGTACTTCACGCACTCAAAGTCCTATCATAATCCCTTTTCTAAAATACAAAGAATGCCATGGAGTCAATGTTTGGTTCCTTCCATTTTATGAAATCATTTAGAAGGAATCAATGTTTCTATAGCACTCTTTTGACATCAAGTAGTTCATTTACCATATCTTAATGGTACCAACACCGATTTTTCCACAAGAACACATAATTTAGCTTCGTTGGTAAACTCAATATAGTTGTGTGATTATATATTTTGGTGCTCATCTACCAGATCTATTACTTTATAACTGAAATCAAAATCGATATTGCTTCGTCAACTAGAGAGGAGAGACCATTTGTGGTACAAATACTGTTTTTTTACCTTTTCAATTTAAGTATGTAAATCTGCAACCCATATTAGCTGACTAATAATCTTTTAGAAGCTTTATAAACCAGCTGCTACCCAACCTGCCTAATCTAGGATTTTCTAGCTTGGTAGACTGATCATCTATTCACAGTTCAAGTTATCAAAATCATGCATAACCTAATAGTGCGTATGGAAACCCTTTTTGTATATTCTACAAAATAGGGTTTACCACAAATTAGAAGATACGACTTTTTGTCAAATTCAGAAATTAAGGCAGTAGTGAAGAGCAAGGTTTGAACAAAAATGAATGGCAGAATGAAGCGTTTCCTCAGAATCGAGGCGAGGCATAACCTTGAAGCGGTTGAGGTATAAGCTGCCGTTTATTAAGAAAATTTTCATAGAACTATGATTATATATATACCAATGTAATTATATGTTCTTTTCTCAACACATTATACTTAAAATATAATATATAATGAAATAATAGAGACAAGAACACCAAAAGAGAAGATATAACAACTTTATATCCCTTTCTACAATATTTTCATACAATCAAAGGTGGGGTAATTGTCTATAAAAGGTTGTAAAAGAATTAAATGATACATACTTGACTTTGAAATATTGTTGTACATAAACATAATGAACTAATACGTGTTAAAGAAATTTATGGTATATGTTTAACATATAATACATGGCAAAATGAGAAACCTTGAGTCTTATCCATTTTGTTTTGCTCGATGCATTGTAAAGCTCATTAAGTTTATGAGCATTGTTGGATTTGATATTTATGAATTCATTCATCAATAGTGAAATGGTAACAGTTTACAAAAATAGTTATACACGGTAAATGATAAATGTGAAGTTATGGACACAAAATAAACATTAGATTTAGCTATTCATACAATATTCATCCTAAATAAGCATACATTTACAAGTTTCTCAAATTACCAAATTAACCATTAAAATAAAAAACAACAACAAAGTCTTTTCCCACATTAAGTAGGATCGCCTACATGGATTCTTTGCCTCCATTCAGATCTATCTTGGGTCATTCTCGAGCTTAGATCCAAAAAAGTAAGATCCCTTCGTATAGTCTCATTCAAACACTTCTTGGGCCTTCCTTGCCATCTCTTACCTGACTTAATATCCCAAAACTCGCATGATAGCATCTCCTCACCGATGCATCAGCTGACCTCCTTTGCAAATGGTCAAACCGCCTTAAGCGATTTTCTCGCATCTTATCCTCTATTAAAGCTAATAACTTTCTTTTTGATTGCATCATTCTGAATCTGATCTTTACATGTGTGTCTACACATCCACCTTGGCATTTTCATTTTTGCTATTGTCATTCTTTGTACATGTCTATGGTTCGCAGGCCAACAACCAGATCCATAGATCATAACGGATTTTACGATTGCTTTGTAAAACTTCCTTTTGATTTTCAAAAGAATTTTCTTATCACATAGAATAGTAGAGGCTCCTCTCCACTTTAGCCAACCTACATTTATTCTACTAGTAACATATCCATCAATTTTCCCATCATGTTGCAAAAAGTAAACCATTAAAATAATCAGCAAAATGCTCCAAAAAAGAAAAAATGCTTCGATAAATGTCTCATTGCCTTGATGCGTTTCGCCTCAGCCACATGAGGCACATGCCTCACTGAATTGGATTGAGGCGCATGCCTCGAGGCTAAATGAGATTGCCTCGCCTTGAGGATAGGTTTTTAATACCATGGTGAAGAGTTCGAAGAAGAATGTGATGGAATATGAAATGTCCTCTTAAAGGAAAACTGTGAAAGCATGAGGAATTGGTAAGAGCATCTTTACTAGGGATGAAAACATATTGGATATGATCGTTTCCATACCTATACTCACTTTATATCGAATATGAATACATATATAGATATAAGTCGGATAACCATAACCTAATATAATCGGATACGAATTTGAATCGAGTATTCATTGAATATGAATCTGATTTGAATAAAAAGTGGACAAGAACATTGATCGATTTGAGATTGGATACGAATGTCACTGATAAAAATAAATTACGATTTTAAATAGAATTAGTATCAAGTATAAAGTGATTTAAAATATATCATTATGATATATACACACACACACCATTATAACAATATTTAGCTAATCAATAAAAGTTATAATTACTGAGGGACTGCTCTACATATATAGTTGTTGGGGGGCTAAGCCTACTTATAGCTTGTTTTATTGCGATCCATATGAAGTAGTCGAGACAAAGAGACATAGTAGTTGTTAGGGATCGAGGGGGTGTATGGATTTGAGTTTAACTTATTGTTTACTAAACACGGTAATATATATATATATATATATATAGAGAGAGAGAGAGAGAGAGAGAGAGAGAGAGAGAAGGGATCCTACTCCATACTTACTCCATTTTCTTCTTTTTCAACATTTTTTTTATTTTTTTTGAAAAATGCTTACATGGATTTTCATAACTATATCCCTCTAATATGTCATTCAAATTTCATTAGAAACAGAGACTCCTACGGCCTCCATCCATACAATCATTTTTTAACGGTCACAGATTTGCTGTATTTTTCATGTTCTGGATGGAGGCTGTAGGAGTCTCTGTTTCTGACAAAACTTGAATGACATATTAGAGGGATATAATTATGCAAATCCACGGAAGAATTTAAAAAAAATAAAAAATTTTTGAAAAAAAGAAAGTGGAGTAGGTAAGTTACCTACTCCATGGAATAGGATCCCTTTTCTCTTATATATATAATATTTGGGATTTTTATACCACGAGCTCTAGAAACTTTGCCAATTACCTTCTCGACCCTATAAACATCGTAATTATTACATGAACATCGTACACATACTTCATCCTACACCACAAATCCTGCCGTCGATTTTAACTTTATTCGAGTCAATTACTTGGGTTGATCTCGAGTTAATCTAACCATAGGAAAATCCTATGGTGGATCTTGCTTCTCCTTCTCTTGTATTTCCCCCTTCCTATGCATCGAGTTCTGTAGGGAGGTGTCATGCTCTAGAAGCTTCTCGTTGCAGTGAGATTGGCATGGTTAGATATCAGATATGGTGAGATCTTCGTCTCCACCATATGCATTTGGACCAAGAGTCGCTTATCAACTTGCATGATCATTCGGAGATCAGAGCAACAGAACCACCTGAACCTCGAACACCATTGGCAGAGCATATCTGGTTGAGATCTGCATGGAGAACCTGGAATTGAAACACCACCTGTGAATGAACGTCCTGCAACCTCTGTTCTGAATCAACTGGAGATGTGAGGATGACACCAGAGTTTGAGTATACCTTCTTGAACCTACAGCCAACACCGAAGAGCTAATCGAGAGCGTACATGCATAACTTGAAATCACTCAAGATCAAAACAAACACGCTGCACCTGCGATTGATCCTTCATTAAACCATCATTGTTGCAGATCATGAAGACATCTGGGCAGTACCTTCCATCAGAGATTGATTGATTCTAGATACATATGATACAAATAGCTTCCCCGCCTGAGAACAACACCATCGGTGATCGGATTTATAAGTACCTCCTTCATCATGGATTTGATTATACCCTTCACCACCAATTGCTGTTGTCTTGCTCGAATTAGGGAAGAACATTCTTAAGCCCTAGATGCTATAATTGGCGTTGGATTAAAGTTGAAGCATTCGTTTCAATGTTCGATCGACCCTCTTCCAGCTGTTATCTGATTAGAACAAACGAACAAGATCACCACACATATATGCCTTAAAATCCATTCAATCATATTCGAGAAAACATATCACAATTGCTCGTAGTTCACCCTGGGAACGTTGCATGAGACAGTAGGGCTAGAAGCCCTCAGGTTTGCGGCTACCTCTGGCAAAGTATGGCAAGGTTCGGTTGAGCAGAAGAGCATAGCAACAATATGAAGGTCAGCTGGATCTTGTCGGAGTTGTGGTCGCAACACATCTTCATAGATGCGAGAAAGGGGATGGAGGGAGGAATGGGAGAGGAGGAAGGAAAAGAATGACATTCTTGTAAATTTACTAAGCATTAAGGGAGATTTAAGAATTTTCGGCGAAATCCGATCAATTTTAACGTTCGAATGGACGTCAGTTAATTACATGGTCCTTTGTGCAAGGGTTAACAAGTTTGCAGGTTCATGTTATAATTACGGTGTTTACGGGGTTGGGAATGTAATTGACAAAGTTTTTAGGATTCATGGTGTAGAAATCCCATAATATTTGTATTTGAATATTCGAATCCGACTCCATTTTTTTTGCTGTTAGCACTATATTTGGATTTTTTTTGCAATCGATATCCATATTTGATTATTGTTCGAGTACAGATATTGTATTCGATATTTTTTGAATACGGTAATCATTTATTTGAATATATCAGTATCCATTTTCATCCCTGCATGGAGCTCCTTTTTGAGCCATATCATAGATTTTGACTATAAGAAACTTAGAGGTTTTCTTGTTTATGTTTTTTGGCGGAGGGGGCTTTATTTATGAAAAAATCTAAAACCTTAATTTTTAAAGAGCCAATTAAAATAATAAAACATCTAGAAATGTCGAACATCTTTATTTTTGAAAGTTGTTTGTACCAAAATATTGGGTTGGTTTACTGATTCCGTGATCGATTTGAACAATGAAAGCATTTGGTTGACCAAATGAGTTCTGATTGATCAATTGTGATCATTGTGAATTCTCTATTATAATATATTGTGATTGACTAATCAGCCATTATTATTGGACGATTAGGATAATTTTTCCTTAATAGGATAACCCACTTCAATGGTACCGTGGTAGTGCAATGTGCCTACCACCCAAAAGACCAGTGTTCAAATCCCTCCTTGTGGGGGTTGCGTTAGGTAGTCGACAACCCACGTAAAAAATAGCCGGATCTTTTAACATAGATTTCCTTATTTATAGTGGGAGACGGTTTTGTCATTTTTTTAATTTGATTGGTCACATAAGAGTGTGTCTATCAAAACAAGGTCGGTTCTTGAAAAGGTTCTTAAAAAGGTTTAGTTCGATAAAAATCTGATTAGGAAACTATGGTGGTTACTGATCTATGTTGATCTCAAGTTGGATTGTTCAAGTATTATAGAGAAGGATACTCACCATGCATGTTATGTTGACTGATATCTTGCTTTTATTGATCAATGCGGACAAGGTTCAAAAAGTTGGTATGCGATATTCGTTCGGTCAGACGGTCTGAAGTGAGTAAGCGGATAGGCAGAAGTACATTTGAAAGTATATGCAGATTATGCAGTTTGCATTATTTGAATTAACATGTTTTGCAACATGCATGTGTTCGGAATCTATGATAACCTAAATAGGATTTATAAAAAAAACAGTTAAGAAAGTTGCGTAGAAAAAATGATCTGCACATAGAGTATAGTTTATTATGTCTCATATTTATAGAACACGAGACATAATACGTTTGTGTTTCTTATTAACTCGCAATCCACTGATTTCGAGGCTTCTTTCAAATATCCTAAATCCATTTAATCTACCAATATTTTGTAAAACTATCGTGAATTGTGTAATTCAGTGTTCAAATGAAAATAAAGCAACTTCATTTTACATTGAATTTGAAAGTAAGTCATTAATGTGAGAATCAAATGAAAATAAAGTCCACACTTGATTGGTTTTAATGTAAACCAGCAACCAGCAACATTACAGTTTACTGATTAATTTAGAAGCAATTAACTCATACATTCTCAAATAAAAACAAAGTAACTCCATCTATGTCGTATGTTGATTTTTTAAAGCTTGTTAATGATGGGTTAAATAGTTATTAAAACATCTATGGCGGCCGCTGAAGTTGAACTTGAAATAAAATAGCACAAATTTAATAATGTTACATTAATAAGTCTCACAAGGAAGCTGTGACACTCTGACGACGAGGTGTCTGCATTTGGAAACTGTGACGGCGAGGAAAGTCCTGAGAAAGATTGATACAACACGACAAGAAGGCAGCTGCCCAAGAGAAAGGTGAAGAGAGCTGTTGCGATGATGTAGAATACTGCTGACCTAATTGGAAACAGGGCGGAGCTAGGCTTGGAGTTGGAGGTGTGGCATGTGCTTGGAGGATGCTGGGATTCAGAGGTGCAGCGTGTGCTTGGAGTCGGAGTCGGAGGGCACTAGGGCTCGGAGTGGTAGAGATGCGATGGAGGGTCAGGGAGTTGGTAGGCAAGACGGTGAAGTAGTAGATACGGTTGAGGACTTGGGAGGGTTGGGGGTGTATACTCAGATAGTTGGGTTAAGGCATTACGTGGTGGTTTCTCTAATTCATATGCGGCGGCATATGTGGTTTACATGGGCTGTTTAAGTCATTTGAGCGCATATATAGTGTCTATAGAGTATATGCTGTTTGGAATAGGGTCCGAGTTCACATATGCAGCCGCTTGAGCTGACTTTCTGAACCTTGAATACATGTATTGGTTTCTTCAAGAAGCAAGAAAGCGATTGACAATGGGTAATTTTGGTGGATTTATCTTTCAAAAAAATTGGTCGACTAATAAGTATGGGGTGTGTTACAGCCTGGATTGTATCAACATTATGTTGTGGTTGATCAAATTGAGTTACCATCCTAATCATCAGGTCAGTTAAACCGAAATAGGAATTTGGTCGAGACGCGAGAAGTTTGAATATACATTTTGTTGATCAATTTAAGTTGGTTGCTCGAAGGTAAAGTTGGATAAAAATGCATATATTGATCAATCAAAGTGCTGTGAAATGTTTGAGACGTAGATACTCAATTCGAGCTGGTTGTAGAAGTTCCTATACATGTATCATTCCTTTTCTTAGATCAGTACATTCTATGTACACCGAATGGTTTGCAAGAATTCTGTTTTGCCGTAAGTCTTTATTATGTCCATTCTGCCCATTTTTTCCATCAGCACTTCATTGTAAACATGAATTTATTGTCAGAAACTAACATAGTAGCAATGCACAGCATGCATTTTTTCGCCAAAAAATTGTAAAATGTGATTCCAAAGTAGATAATATGGTAGATGTGAAGAGGGCCTTGTCTTTTGCACTTTTGGGGTCATTTGCTTTACCATGACTTCTTTGATCTTCGGGACGCGAGGCACTCTACGGGGTATGTGTGCACATGGGTGTCTTCTGTTTGAGTTGTTTCAGAGAGTTGTGAGAATGAGGAGAATGAACACATCATTAGAACTGAAGGAGATGAAGCAATGAACTGAATTCGTCAAATTTGACATGGACTGAGTACATGATTGTGTTACAAAAAGCTTTTTTAATGAGTATGGTTGACTGCTCTGAACCTTTTGCTGCCCTCTGGGCGATCTGGTTAGGAAGAATTGATGTGGTTTTCAAGAATCAAAGTTTTTACTCTGAAAATGTTGTAGCACACTGTAAAGCCTTGTATAACTCCTGGGTTGCCGGGTATCTCGAACTTTTTAATGAAGCAGCTTTGCGGTGACTCCCGGCTGGAGGTCACCCTCTTTTCTATAAAAAAGCTTTTTTAATACAGGACCTAACATTTTCATTCCCACATTTCATTCCCACAGAATGAATAAAATCTTTATTATTACATGATCCAATTCCTGAACGATTAAATTTTATAAACCATGATTTTGTAGTTGATTCGGTTCCTGAACAATAATGGTAAATGTAACATCTATTATGGTGCAACACGCTATGTAATTTATGTATGTACCAACCCTCTTAAAGATAAATCACTTTTCTAAAATCTTAAATATGATATTTCTGTTAGTTGGTTCTTTTTCTCAGAATCTAATTATGTTATAAGCACTGTATCACAATTGCTTTTAAGGTAACTTGGTACTAAAATGTGTGGAAAAGATCTTTATTCATAAAAAATGATGTTAAAACGTAATTATTTTGGTCCTTTGATAATATGAGTGTGTGTTCACAATAATGACCTTTTGTCGGTTCATTTGTTATAAAGACCTGTCTCCCGACACCTTGTCAAAGATGATATATTTGGTACCTCAATTATATGTTGAATAATCGAAGTGGTTCTGAAGAAGGGAATAACATGAGAAGAACGGTTGTTTACTTATATCCAGTCTTGGTTCCTTTAGAAAGCACCCTCCTTAAAAAAACATTTGCCATAGCTTGGATTCTAACATAACATCAACAATGTTATGCATAATACCTTTATATTTTGTCTAGGTACTGTCCTTTGTGTACGAATGTGGCTTGCTTTAACTCATTAGATATGAATATTGTTGGGAGAAAAACTTAGATGATTATTCAGAAAACCCTATGCTCTCTTATATAGGGAGAGACCTTAAGGGTAAATTACACAGTGGTCTATAAAAGACAAAGAAATAACGACAAGATACATAAAGAGATAATAATAATAAGAACTATCTCTACACTCCCCCTCAAGGTGGAGCATAGATGTCTATCATGCTCAGCTTGGATGAACATCTCTGAAAAGGTCCTCTGAGCAATGGCTTGGTGAATGCATTTGCAGTCTGATCTCCTGAGCTCACATGTGTAGTAGATATCAATCCTCTCTGGATCAAGTCTCTAGTGTAATGGCATTCAACTTCAATATGCTTGGTTCTTTCATGAAAAGCGGGATTGTTGGCAATGAATATAACTGCCTGATTGTCACACTGAAGCTTCATAGGTAGGGGCACAACTACATGTAGATCTTCTAGTACGGATCGAAGCCACATCATTTCCGTGCTGGCTTGAGCCATGGCCCTATATTCAGATTCGGCACTGGACCTTGCCACAACAGTTTGTTTCTTGCTTTTCCAAGAAACCAGAGAGCCTCCAACAAAAACTGTGAACCCTGAGGTTGATTTTCGATCCTTAGGGCATCCTGCATAATCTGCGTCTGCACGCGCTGAGATAGATAAATTTGTGCCCTTTCTGAATAGCAACCCTGAACCTGGAGAAGACTTCAGATACCTCAGTATCATGTGTATAGCATCCATGTGAACTTGTCTTGGCTGCTCCATAAATTGACTCACCCTGCTAACTGCAAATGCAATGTTTGGACGAGTTATGGTAATGTAAAGAAGTTTTCCCACCATTTCTCTATATCTCCTCTTATCTACTTCATCAGTATCACCATCATACAACTTCATGCTAGGGTCCATGGGAATACTTGATGGTCTGCATCCATCCATACCTGTCTCAATCAGGAAGTCTGTAATGTACTTCCGTTGGGTCATCACCAAGCCTTGTGCATTCCTTGCAAATTCCAACCCCAGAAAATATCTTAGGGTTCCAAGATCCTTTGTAACAAACTGACGGCCTAGGAATGCCTTCGCCCTTTCTATGCCCTGAACATCATCTCCTGTAACAAGAATATCATCCACGTAGACCATAATGACAACCGTACCTGCCGATGACTTCTGGACAAACAACGAGTGGTCTGCATTTGACCTCTTGAATCCCTGTTGCTCAATAAGGTTGGAAAGCTTCTGGAACCATGCTCTTGGACTCTGTTTGAGGCCATATATTGCCTTGTGAAGTCTACATACCATCTGCTTCTCCCCCTCAACAGTAAATCCAGGTGGATGCTGCATGTAGACTTCCTCTTGTAGGTCCCCGTACAGGAAGGCATTCTTGACATCCAGTTGAGATATGCTCCATTCACGAACCACAGCCACAGATAAGAGAATATGAAGGGTAGAGAGAAAGTGTCCATGTAGAGAAAGTGTCCATGTAATCTACGCCATAGGTTTGTGTAAACCCACGGGCGACCAAGCGTGCTTTGTACTGATCCAAAGTGCCATATGCATGATATTTAACTGTGAAGACTCACTTACAGCTCACAATGGATGCATCAGGAGGTGCAGGAACCAATGACCATGTGCCACGGGACTGCAAGGCACTCATCTCTTCTTCCATAGCTAATCTCCAGCAATCATTCTTCAAAGCTTCCTGGTAGGTTCGTGGTATATCCACGGAAGACAAGGTTGAGGCAAATCTCTGAAAGTCACCAGTGAGACGGTGAAACGAAACCTGTGAGGCAAATGGATAAGAGGTACATAGCTGCCTCTGCTTCCGAATAGCAATCGGAACATCAAGATCATCACCTGCTTCCTGTACTGAAGAATCCTGCACATGTACCAAATCTGACCCGTCAGTAGTTATGCCATCTGAACATACCTGAGGCGTGATGGGTGGCTGCTGTATAGCCTGAGCAGGACCTGACCGACGCGTATAGAATTTATGTAGCGGTGAAACGAGAGGCCGTGGAAGGGGTAGAGGAGGAGGAGGTGGTGGTGGTGCTGGCATGGAGGCAGGAACATGGGAAGACTCAGGTGAACTCCAAGTAGGTGGTGGAGGAACATAGACATCATCATTGGTAGTGGATGGTACCAGTCTGTCACTTGCAGGAAAAAATACATGACAGACTCAAAGAAAGTGACATCAACACTCACGAAGTACTTCTTATTTGTAGGATCATAACACCGGTAGCCCTTCTGAGTCTTGGAATAACCAACAAAGACGCACTTGACTGCTCCAGGAGAGAGTTTGTCAAGTCCGGGAGATAGAAGATGAACAAAAGCCATAGTACCAAAGACACGTGTAGTCAATGAGAATAATTCTTTGTCTGGAAAAATAAGAGAAATAGGTATCTTCTCACCAAGAATAGAGGGATGGCATTCGATTGACCAGATAACATGCAGTAAGAACAGCGTCCCCCCAAAAAAGAAATAGGAGCACAACTCTGAATCAACAGGGTTCGAGTAATATCCAAGAGCCGGCGATGCTTTTTTTCGCCACACCATTTTGCTGTGATGTATATGCACAAGTGGTTTGGTGAATAATACCCTTTGATGAAAGAAATTGAGAAAGTGAGCGTGTGCAAAATTCTAGGGCATTATCCGTCCGAACATATTTGACTGAAGAAGAGAAAACATTGTGCACTTCATTAATTAAATTCTTGATCACATCTCCTGCTTCAGATTTATTTTTCAAAAGAAAGACCCATGACACACGAGAGAAATCATCCACTACCACAAGATAAAATCTGTGCCCCTGATGATCGGGTACACGACTCGAACCCTATATATCTATATGTAACAACTCGAACGGGGAGCTACTGCTCCGACTCTGACGACTTGGAAAGCTCGACCTATGATGCTTTCCCAACTGACATGCTTCACAGCGAAAAGACGAACTAGGAGAGATCTGGGGCAGAAGATGTCGTATTTTCTGGAGCGGAAGGTGACCAAAACGGAGATGCCAGATGTACGGAGAGACTGGTCCGGCAAAATGAGAGGAGACGCCAGCATAGGAATCCCGAACTAGCCGATATAGTCCATTCTGCTCAGAGCCACAACCAATCACCCTGCCCGTTAGTATGTCCTGAAAAATGAGAGAAGACGGGTCAAATATAGCACGACAATGCAAATCCTTCGTAATCTGACTAATAGATAACTGATTCATTGAGAACTCATGAGCATGTAGGACGTTCTGTAGATGCATAGTGGAGGATAGGAAGACCTCCTCCTGTCCAACAAGGGGTGAATGGGTACCATCTGCGATTTGCACTGAACGGTCGTGAGGAATGTCCCTGTAGGACTGTAGTCTATCTCTATCTCGGCAGAGATGATGTGTGGCTCCCGAATCTATAACCCAGTCAGATATATCATGAGACGGTGTGAATGCAGTAGATCTACCTGAGGTACTAGCAGCAGCAGATGAACTGGCGGAAGCTGTAGCAGCAACATCTGAAGAACCACCAGACGAATCACCAGATGAATGTGGCATAATATCTCGGAGATGTGCTACAAGTTCGTCAAATCGATTATCTGCAGTAGATGGTAATGAGGACTGAGAATGCTCTGCAACACGTGCTGATGCTGGGAACCCATGCTTAGAATAGCATGTCTCCTCCGAGTGTCCTGTGCGGTGACAATAGGAGCATGTCTGACTGAAGCAACCACCCATTCCCTGGGGTCCACGTCCACGTCCACGACCACGACCAGAAGACGAGCCACCTCTCTCACACGAGACTGCATCGCTGATGGGGGTGGAGTAGAAGAGCTGGAGGAAACTGGAATGCGACTGAGTCGCCTGTAAACATCCTCCACTGGAGGAATAACTGCATCAGCTAGGATCTGAGACCAGGCGGCATCATATTCAGGATCAAGAGCCGCAAGTAGAACACCTACCATGGTGGCGTTTCGAAACGTCTTTTCTGCTGTTCAGGAGTGGCAGTGAGTGGAATAGTACTGTATAACTTCTCAAACATCCCTCTTAGGGATGTGTATAAGGAATGGAGAGGTCTACCGCTCTGCTTCATTGTGAAAATGTCATGCTGAAGTTGCAACATCTTGGTCTCATTTCACACATGCGAATATGTAGCGGCGAGAATATCCCACATCGCCTTGGTAGTGGGCTGATGGAGGACGTCATTAGCAATCTCCATCATCAATGTACCAGACAACCAGACCTTTGCGTAGGAGTCATCAGCCTCCCATGAGGCATATATCCCTGTCTTCTCTGCGGGCTCATCCTCGGTAAGAATGTGCTTCTTACCATTCGACTTCTTGAGTCTCATGAACTGCATAGCCCAGAGCTCATAGTTAGACCCGTCAATCTTCACTATTGGCGCAGGACCTTTGAATGCATCGGTGGAGGGCATATCGACCTTCGATTCTGACATACTGCCGCTCGAGAAGAACTAAGGTTTGTAGACAAGATAATGAATGTCTACACCAACTGCATCGGATTTGAGTGCTTATGTAGACGTTACGCACTCAAATCCATATATCGGCGGAAGAGACGAGGTAGACTAGGGCACGCCTTAGATGAGGCCTACAGCCCTTGCAGCTGCAACGGAGGCACGCCCAAGAAGCGGCGGCGCGGCAGGGATGCCGCGGTGTAGATCGACGGCGGGGGGGTCCGCTTGGAATGGGTCGGCGGCGGGCTGGGATGCCGCCTGGGAGCTTCGGCGGCGGGCTGGGGGCCGCCTGGGACCTTCGGCGGCGGGCTGGGAGGCCGCCTGGGACCTTCGGTGGCTGGAGAGAGAGAGAGACGGCGGGGAGGGAGCCGCTGCGGAGGGACGGGCGGCGGATGGAGGGGCTGGAGATTGGTGCCGAGAAGGAGAGGGCGGCGGGTGGGGAGGGGGCGGCGGGTAGGGAGAGCCCTAGGGCGGCTCTGATACCATGTTGGGAGAAAAACTTAGATGATTATTCAGAAAACCCTAGGCTCTCTTATATAGGGAAAGTCCTTAAGGGTAAATTACACAGTGGTCTATAAAAGACAAAGAAATAACGACAAGATACATAAAGAGATAATAATAATAAGAACTATCTCTGCAAATATCACATGTTCATTCACTAGATTATTTATATTGGTACCTCTCATTCGTATGTCCTAGTTTATGTATTGTATATCTTTTAAGTGCTGATGCCAGTGCCCTTTTGCCACGTCTATCTCATGTCCCTGAAATTTCTTAATTTGTCAAAACTTATCAAGAGAATAATAGTTCCTAAACACAAATAATATGAATTTGTTCTTTTTACATATAGGGATGTAGTGAAACTTGAATCACAAACTCCTATACATTTATTATTGAGATGACTTGAGTCCTAACGCATCGGTATGTTTGTCCCTTGTTTGCAACCTTCTCCGATAATGGAGGCGAGGCCCAAACCCAAACAACCCTAAGAGAGGATTTTCAATTCCCAGTCGGTAGCCTTGTTCTTTGTGTGTGTGTGGGGGGGGCATGTTCATCTCTCCTCCTGCAGGGGAATTGAATTAGAGTGCTGTTTATTTTTCAGCTAAGGTACTATGTACTTCAACATCAAAGGTGTCAAAATAGGATATGAAAAAAAGATAATTAATCGTTTTGAAGACACATTTATTGAGATGTCTTTTACTGGTGGCATGACTTAAAAAAATGGCATGTCACCGACACTTTGGAGCATTTCATTCTATGTTTGCTTTCATAAGGTCATGTTGAGAACGTTGTTTGTAGTTCGTGCTCCTTGTTGTTTTCACATATCTGTAGAAGTGACAGATTTGTGTACGTTGGTTCATATCCATTTGTTATAGTTGTTTCTTATCACTGCATTTGGGTGAGTACTATTTAACACTATAAAAAGGAATTGTGGTTATTTGTTTAGCCCTACATCATCTCGGCTTGAAAGTTGCTTGAGCGCATTGTTCTGTGCATATGGCATATACTATTTGTTTCAGTGAGTAGAAGAACATAGATATTGACCCAGCATGGTCTCATCCCACGCTCTTTAGTTTGCAAATCTTGGATATAGGTAATCTTGTTGATGGTAACTTTAGATCATACCATGTTATTGCCCCATTTTATCCTCAGTTACTTCCAACATAGCACATCATTAATTGGTGGTGTAGTATTTGTTGGCAATAGATGGTTTGGATCCATGTAATATTATTGAGACCTGGAAGCTGTTAGACCTCGCTAAAAAATAGACATGCTAGGTGTCAATTGACCATTGTGAAAAAACAGCGATGTGACTACTGGTGTTGGAAGGCTAAAAAGCCCTTCAGTATGGACACATGTTACTATAGTATTTGTGGTGCTGAACATTATGTGATTTTCCTGCGGCATCTTGACTAAATTACTATCACTATATTGCTGATATTGCAACTAAGGTTTGTGCCTGTGCGAGATTGATGCTAACATTCTTGACGAACTTATTTTTTAGGTTTATAGTTTCTTTTATCTCAATATGGATGGTGGTTATGCTTCGAGGAAAAGAAAGCCTGAATCTTTTAGAGACCAGTCCTTCCGAGAGCTTGATTTTCCAGACAAAAACAAAAGGAAAAATATTGATAATGATGTTGACACCCTTTATCGTATGCTCTGCCCGGTGCACAAGATTGGTAGTGTCCTCGGTAAAGGTGGAAACATAGTTAGTGCCATCAGAGATGAGACTCATGCTAAAATAAGAGTTGCTGATAGAATTCCTGGAGCAGATGAGAGAGTCGTCTTTATTTATGATCACCCAATATCAGAACCTGCAGGGCAAGATCACGATTCTGATGTCAATGCAGTGAAGGAGGGGCAGTACAAGCCTCACTGTCCCGCACAAGGAGCCCTTTTAAAGATTTATGATAGGATAGTTGAGGATGACTTTCTGGAAAAAGGTGATAGCCACAAAAATAGTGAGGCAGATGAAGTTACAGTTCGCCTTCTTGTCCCAACTAACCAGGTTGGCTGCCTTATTGGGAAAGCTGGGGATGTTATTCACAAACTAAGAAATGAAACTAGGGCTAATATACGTATTCAGGGAGGAGAGCACCTTCCACCCAGTGCTATGATGTCCGATGAGCTTGTGCAGGTAAATGGATTCATGCAGTTGGATTTAATTTTTGTTATTTTGTGACCTTTTTGTTGTTTTGGTTTCTTCTATTGTTATGGTGAGAATATCATATATAAGATTTTGTTGATGGGATGATAAGGTTAGCATAGTTTTTGTTAAATCTTCAAGTTTGGCTACTTGTTTGGTGTTTTTTTATTGTTTTTTAATCTTTCTTTTCAAGTTACTATTCTCAGGTTCAAAAATCGAGCATCTTGGTTTTGCTCGGTATAATGTGATTTTCAATTGAATTCAGTGAATATTTTCCACATTTGTCCTCTAATTACTGAATATTAGTTTGGACAAGACACATGCTAGTTTTTTTTATTTTTGTTTTGTATGTTTTATGTTTGCTACCCTTTGCAGGAATTTATCAATGTTATATTATCTTTTTTTATTGCTAACCCGGTAGTTTTGGGGGTATGAGTGTCCGCTCTCATTAATCAAAGAAAGATGTTACAATGAGGCTCATATGAGGCATAACCCTTACAAAGAACACTACGACAACTAGTGGCCAACATTGCCTGCAAATCACAATCAATCATCACTATCTAAAAATTTCCTCAAGGCCTTTCTAAATTTTGGGTGTCCTCTTACATATTCCCATTGCTGGATCTTCCAGTTGAAATCAAAGCTGCATGTAATGGGACTGTTGCCTTTGTAGGGTTCACTGAGGCCTGCATCTGAATCATCATTTTCAATTTCATCTTCTTCTGCATTGCCACCAGACAATGCCACAAAGTGATTAAATGATTGAAGTGATGGAACTTCAACCATTTCAGTGTTTAGCAAGCAAGGTTGCTGCAGTTTCTGCCTTTTCTGAAGAGACACTATGGGAGTCGAGAATTTTTCCTCAACTCCTTCATGCAACTTCTGCAGCAAAGGAAGGGAAAGAGGGAACATCCTCCTTAAGAGCAGATTTTTCAGATTGCTGCTTCTTTTGGGTTGATTTCTTCTTTTTCTTTTTTGAATTAGATGTCGGACTCCATCCTTTTTCATAATGCAGATCCATCATCATCTCTTCAACACATACACTCCCTTCTCTTGTGAAAATGGGAGATCTCAAGATTTCTTTATCCCCCAGCAGAGTAACTTCATTTTCAACCACCGTGTCCATTTGTTTCAATGGTTGCTGGGGCATCTTTGGAGATAGAGCATCATCTACCATCATAGCACGTTTATGCTGCTGCATATCCTGTTGCTGCTGCCCATGCATCAGTAAAGCATGCTGCTGATCCTAGTGTTGCTGATCAAGGTTTTCCTGCTGATGCTGCTTTCTTAGCTTTTGTTGCTCGTCCTCCTGATGCACATCAGGAACTATTCCATTCAAAACAACTTCCTTATGTTTCTGCTTCTGATGCTCCTGTTGTGCTTTATCAGCTCCAAACCTTGTAATGGCTTCTGCTGTTGTAACTCTAATGTCTGCTGCTGTGGCTCATTCTTTTTTACTAGTTTCGTCTGTTGCTTGTCAGAATCCCCTCCAAAAAAAGGATAAAGATAAGTGCTACTTCTATTTTGACCCAAAGGCTTAGCTAACAATTTCCGAACTTCGACCTGCTGCTGCTCCCTAGTAGGGAAAGGAATAACTACCTCCTTATTCAAGCGACTTAACTTATTCTCACCTGAAGATGCTGTAGTTACAGTAGATTTAGGAAAAAAACTCCGATAGTGTTCCCACCGCAATTCCTCAAACCTCGAAACTCCTTTTTCAACATCCAAAGGATCCAAGAGGTTCTCTTCAAAAGATTGCTTCGACTGCTGATAGGAATTCTGCTGATGCTGAGTGTTCTGCTATTGCAGCTGCTGTTGGGAACTCTGTTATACAGGCAATACTCGGGCCCATTTCTTATTCACCATATCTTTGTTTCCAGCATTCTCTATTTTTTTTGAGTTTGCCATATTTACAATCAACCAAATTGTGTCAAACAACACAACAGTCAGGGCAGAATTTTGGGATTTTCTTAAAGATCACTTATTGTTTAAAAATTTGACTCCCATTTTGAATCACCACATGATGAACCAAGGGTTTCATTAGATCAATTTCCAAAAATACCCTTAGGTAACTTGTTCTATTAAATTCCCAAACATCCTTGTCCACGGTAACATATTTCCCCAAAGTATTTGCAATAGATTTAATGACGCATGGGTTGTGTAGATGGATATTTAGGCCTGGAAGCCCAATCCATACAACAACTTGAGTTGATCTCTGGTAAGGTAACTAATCAGGAGAGATTCACGTTATGTGCCCAGAGCCTCAGAGCAAGCATGCACATTAAGATTTGAAGGTCCAAAAGGGATAGCGGTAAATTTCCCACGATTTAAAATAAGTCTAGACAATTCACCAAAGATTTTCATTGTCGATGCCATTCCCTTAGCCTCCTCCATGTCGCCTTCGATAAAAAGATGGTGTCATCTGCATATTGTAATAGAGGAGTAGGGATATCACCAGAGGCGTATCCTGCTGTGAAATCATTATGTTATACCCTATCAATCATGCAAGATAAACATCTGCTGCAATAACGAAGAGCATAGGAGCAAGGGGACACCCATGCCTCATACCTCGCTGTGGTTGAAATAACCTCCTTCAAGGCGGCCATTTACTAGAACCGAATAGGAGGCGGTTGTGACACAACGTTTCATCCAAGAGATCCACGTATTTGGCAAACCCCATCTTGACATCACCATATGGAGAAAACGCTAGTCCATCGTGTCATAGACTTTAGTAAAATCCACCTTCCAAATAACACTCTTTGTTTTCCTTCTTTTCCAGTCTGCTATAATCTCAAATTGACATACCAAGCTGTCCCTAATCTGTCTCTCTTGGATGAAAGCTGACTGTAAAGGTGAGATGAGGTGATCTAGAATCCTGTTCAATCTAATTGCTAAAACCTTTGACACTATCTGGTAGATAGCATTGGAGAGAGTAATAGGTCGGGAATCTTTTATTCTCTCAGAAACCTCTTATTCGGCAGAAGAAAGATAAGACTTTGTTGAGCCCATCGAAACCCGCATTTCGTCTGGTAAACTCCTTCACCACCTCCACAACTGCATTGCCCACTACTCACCGGAACTCGTGGAAGAAGAAAATTAGGAATCCATTGGATCCAAGAGCACCATCCTTGGCCAGGTTCTATACCACCACTTTCACCTCCTCCATAGTTACATCTTGTACCAGATGATTTGCATGTTGTCCCGATAATTGAGAAGCCCTCTGACCCGTCCATCTCCACGGCCTATCTGCATTTCTCCTTGAGAATTCATAAAAATGATTTGCAATTGCCTATCCCATTTCCCGATCTCCATCCACCCTCCTTCCATTCACTACCACTAAGCGGATTGAGTTATATCGATGCCTACCACTAGCAATTCTGTGGAAATAGGCAGTGTTCGCGTCCCCATCCTTGAGCCAAGAAGACTGGGACCTCTGTTTCTATTTTGCAATTTGCTTCTTATCTTTACACAAAATGATCTTCATAACCGTTGCTCTAGTTGAAAGCTTCTTGGCCATAAGTTCTCTGGAATCTTCCACTCCATCTATTCTGTGAAGTTCTGCCCCCGCCTTTGCATGGTGGGCCCTTCTACGATCTCTAATCTCATTTTTGAATACTCAAAGTCTTACGTGTAAAGAGGCCAGCTTGTGTGCCATACACGAAGCTGCTGACCCTGAAACCACCATAGAGATCTAGTGCTTGGAAACCATGTCTCTAAAGTTTTCGTCCCAAAGCCAAGACCACTCAAATATGAAAAAAACTCTGTGAGGGGTTACTAGACCTGCATCCCACATTAGAGGAGTGTGGTCGAATCCGGTGTGAGGTTTGGAACTGCAAGCTGAAAGGGGGAAGACCTCAAAAATCTCCGTTGAAGCAAGGAAACTGTTAATGCGTGAGTGGGACCCAGATCTCCACGTGTATCTAGTGTCGGGTAACATCAATTACCTCCGACCTCATTTCATTGATCAATGCAACATAATCACCAGAGCTAGGGTCTTGACCTCCTCTCCCACTAATGCGGTCCGAAGAGAGCAAGGTGATGTGAAGCCGCCTCCAGTTAGCCACCCCACCCTCGGAAAAAGCATTTCTTGTGTTGCGGATATCATCCCACAAGTCCGACCTACCTCGTTGTACGTATAGGTCGTATATATAGGAGTACGCCACCCATGAGCTTGACAAAATGTTCTGCACAAAAAGCGCATGTATACCTTTCAACTCAGTCACCAGACTGAACACCAAATCCTTCCACGCGATGATCAAGCTCCTAACGGTGTCGACTGCATCCAATGCTTTGAACTCTGAAAAAGTACCCGTGCACATGGATCTCCACTTGAAGGTACTGCAGGAAGGGAGTTTAGACTCCTATAACAAAGCCACATCGCAACCCCACTTAGCCAGGAGAGTTCCAATCGAACTCCTCTTCTCAGGGTTACCCAGCCCCCTCACTTTCCATGTTAGGACTTTCATTGAGAAACGTTTGAGACTCATGTTGTAGGCACCACCCTTGTTACCAACACCACTTGGGTCTTGAATATCGAGATAGATGTACCCTTTGTTCTGGACATCTTTGTATGTTTTTTATGTCTGTACCATTTCAACCTTCTTACCACTTCAATATCCTCAACCAAGGAGCCAAAAGATGTAGCTGGAGTTGGTGATCCCACCGTGGTTGTTGTTGGAAGGCTTTCAAGGTATCCCATGACCGTTCATGTTTCCAACGAAACCATTGCGAGCTCAAGGTTCGACCTCCATAATGGAGTTGGCACCAGATTTAGTTCAGATTGGAAAAGAGTTTTTGAAACGACAAGGGGAAGATCTCCAAGCCCCTCCTGTGTCTCATCTTCAAGAAATAATCCACTCTCAGCGACTGCGGGGGCCATACCTGCTGGGGGAGCGAGAGGAAGGTGCCCCTTGTCATGACCATCCTCTATTCCCCCCCTTTGAGATCCACCTACAATCAGGCCTCTTTCCGTCCGGATCTGGAATGCTCCAAAAGACTCATGCAATTCACAACTCAAACTCGAATCCTGGCACATAATCGGGTTCGGAGCAATTTGAGGCATCTATACGAGACTTTTTTTAGCTGGACCCTCTAAAAGGGCTTGTTTATGTGTCCGGTTTGCCTGCATCCAAAAATAGGTGGGCCCTTCAAAAAATCTCAACGCTTCTTGTAGTAGACAAAGCCCTAACAGGAAAAGCAAGGGTGCCTCCATGATGCTCGCGGACACGACATGAATTAAATGTATCCTTGTTTCCAGAAAAGAAATTTCTCTTTAATGATCAATCGCGATTTGGGCTTCGAATCCTTCATTTTTTGAAAATCTTCCTTAACATGTGCGTTTTTGAATTCTGGGGTTAATTTCTCTGTGATCTGCGGGACCAACATCTTCCTTGTCGGCTCAACTGATGAGGAACTCACATCTTGGGTCGACGGAGCCAACGACAACATTGTAGGAAGCACTTGAACTAGGAGGCAGAATGATGCTCGGCCTACTTTAAGCACACATTCATATTAACTGGTGGTCATGGTATCCGGTCCTTTCGAAACCACCAGTGTGGCAAAAGGATCCGAGCCCGATCGACAGTCACCCGCGAGAAGTCTTGTCACATTCCCTAGCTTCCTCAGGGTTGGTTTCAAAGCTTCAACTGAACGAGATAGGAAATACATGCCAAAGATACGTGCCACTCTCGAAATTTTGCTTTGTGCCTCCCTATCTGTGAACAACAGGAGGCGCCAAAAGGGTCCCTTCCTTTGATCAGTGCGCAACAGGGTGTCAATCTCCTGATTTGAAAGTCGTCTGGCACAATATAAATTTAAATCCAAACTGACTTTGTCTCATGCCCAATAGAGTGCGCAAAGAGATTGTGACCAAGACGGCATCACCAGCTTCTGAGCTTGCAAAATCTATGAGCATTCCTTATTTTTTTGGCACTGTTTTGTGAATTCCTTGGCTGACGACTGATGCATAGGAACGAATGGCAGAATGAACAAATGTGGCTTGATTAGGGTCGTCTACTTTGATTAAAGGATATTGGAAAAGATCCTCATGCATACAATCAGACTTCCTATGCCCTTCCTTTCCAAACACGAAACAACGAGGCAAAAACAAACATGATACTGCCCGATGGTCGTAGACCCCACACCTGAAACATCGTTGCTCTCGCTTGCGGTGAGAAACCATCATCCAACCCTCTTCCTCCCTCTCCCTCACATACTTGGTGTCTGTCACATGTCTCACTCCATGATTGTTGGTGGCCATCCTCCATTCCTCCAACCCTTCGAGAATCTCCCACCCTATGCGCTCTCTCTCACGTCGAGCGCTCATCCTCCCGTAATAAATGTTTTCAACACCTATAAACTTGTACAACATTGCTACCTCTCATTGGAATACACTTCATGATACCGATTGCATCCCTGCTCTTCGTGTTATAGTTTGAAGAAACCTAAGTCCTTCTGAGTTCTCGAATGTCCTATTTTGGAAGAATAATTCAATAGTTACCACTACAACAATCAAATTGGTCCATGTTTTTACATTCTTGCATAACTTTGACTAAACTCTACCTTTAAACTTGTGGGCACTTATTAAAGGTTCTTTGTTTTCATTAACTACTGCAATTGCTCACATCATCATAGTTTTAATCCTCAAAGCTTGCATTTGATACGTATTAGCAATGCTTTAGTAGGATGCTTTTCTATGGAGTCGTCAGTCAGTTCTCTCCACAACAACAACGACTACTTCCCACAGTTAAGTAGGGTTAGCTACATGGATTCTTCGCCCCCATTCAGATCTATCTTGGGTCAATCTCAGGTTTATATCCAAAAAACTAAAATCACTTTGTATAGTCTCTTTCGAACCCTTCTTGGGCCGTCCTCGCCCTCTCTTAGTCGTCTCAACATCCCAACACTTGCATCTCCTAACTGGTGCATCCATTGATCTTCTTTGCAAATGACTAAGCCATCTTATGCGGTTTTCTCGCATCTAATCCTCGATCGGAGCTACACCAACTTTCTTTCTGATTGCAACATTCCGAATCCGATCTTTATGTGTGTGTCCACACATCCACCTCAGCATTTTCATTTCTGCTACAACCATTCTCTGCACATGTCTATGGTTCACATGCCAACACTCAGATCCATAGAGCATAGCAGGTCTCATGACTGCTTTGTAAAACTTTCCTTTAATTTTTAAAGGAATTTTCAGTTCTCTCCATAGTTGTAGAAAATGGTTGAGTAGCCCACTTAGGCCTGTTTAGTCAAACACGGGTGTTGGATGACAAGACTAGCTTGACCATTGGTGGACGAAACACTTAAGCACGCGAGGGAAATGTTAACGGTAGAAAAATAATTTTGACAGTGGAAAAATATTTGGTGAAAGAAATCGAAGGGGAAAGGAGAGAAGGCTCGTCAGATGCGAGGGATATGGAGAAGAAAAAATGTGGAGATCGTGTCGAGGGAGAAGGGAAAGGGAGAGAGAGAGGCGATGAATCCCATTTTTTTAATTAACTTCAATGAAATTCTAAAACATTAGACTTCCATCCCCTTTATATAGAGGGACATGATTACAAAAATAGAAAATGAATGAAAATTCAAATCCCAACTTATCCTAATTGACTCGGAATATATTCAAACCGACTAACAACTTATTTGATATCACATGCGATCATTATTTAAATAAAAATCGCAATGACTCAGCTAACCACAAATAAATTAACCCTAACTGTAATGACTCTTATTAAACCGATGGAAAAATATATCCTAATTGTTAGAAATCAATGGTCGAGAAATCCTAATTGAGCCCCTATTTGTCATCGATCTACGCTGCATCAACTCTCTGCTGCTTTGAAAAACTCATCTCGTGATGCGTTGCTTTGCCTTGATTTGCAATGTTCTGGAGTCCGTGCTGGAAGAAGAAATGAGACGCATGTAGCGGAATCAAAGCTGTTGTCGCAACCCTCATGGAATTGTCATCATGCCATAAAGGATGTTGATTGAAGAACTGATGTGGCACGCGTGGAGGCATCCATGTTGTGGCAAAGATTCTCATCAAATTGTTGTGGTATATGAAAAATTGATGTGGCATCTTCATAGGTAGAATTGTAGAATTGGGAGAGGCCATGGATGATAGAAACACTGAACAATTGTGAGAGGAGATGTGAATAAAATAGTTGGTCCACCACATGTCCTTTTATGGGGATGCTCAATAGTCCTATTTCTAATAGGACTAGATTGCTGTCCACTCATGTTCCAAATGTTGTTGCCATAATTTTTGTCAGGGGAGCATGAGTGTAATTTTCCTATCCCTTCACTTGTTTACAAGCCCTCGTATATGCTATTCTTTAATTTTTTGATAAAGTGATTTTGGATGATGGGTACACATTGAATTTATCCATAATGCCCACTAGGACCTTTTCTTGGGAAACATGGTGTCATTTGGGATTGGAAAAATCCCATGACAACCAAAATCTCTCTTTTCACGGTCTTTATTTCTCGGTCGGGAGAAACCATTGACAAATGATGATAATGTTCCTTCTCGTCCCTTCTGATGGCGGTATGGGTCCCTCCAACTAAAGCTGTGACTCCATCCAGGTCGGTCGAGAGGTGTACACAACAACTCCTTGAGGATAGATCTGCAAAAATACGACCCGATCTGATCAATCAGGGACGATGTTGCAGGTTTGACAATGCTGGAGGTGTAGTTTGCTTTTGCATTTGGGTACCCGAGGCTTAGGATTCTGGTGGGGTTTGGTCGGGGCTAAATATCGGTGGTAGTATGACGTTGCGGTGGCAATGCTGCATGGGGAATATGTATGGGTTGGTGACTTGGTGGGTCATCGGAGGAGCACATGTGGCGGAGGGAGGTTGCGAGGGAGGTGGCGGAGGAGCTATGACCCATGCTGGAGTGGTCCCTAAAGGCGCATGGGCGACCGGGGGGGTGTGTGTGGAAGAGGGGAGGCCTGCAGTGGTGGCGGGGCTGATTCCAATGGTGGAGGCATATGAGGGGTAGGGGTGCGGGTGTTGGATAAATTGGCGAAGGTAGTAGGGGAGGTACCTGGGAATGCTTAGGAGGCGTCGAGGCAGTCGGAGGGGATGGCGACGTTGATTCTACCAGCAGAGGTAGATCTGTGACATGCTGGACAACAAGCTCAGAGGGTTCTTTTCCCTCTGTTTCTTCAGTTTTGTCTCCATTATGGCCTTCAAATTCACCTTGGATGAGGGTTGCACTAACGACAGCAACTAGAGATGGCGACGAAGGTTTGAAAACCTCATGGGCATCAGCTTTAACAATGTTCTCCTCTAGCTGTCGTGTTAACGACTCAATATTCTGCGGATCTCGCATTTCTCTAGCCAAAACTTGAATATCACACAAAGTTGGAGCATATTGGATAGTTTTCTAACCTCAAGACACCATGCACGGTCTGTTGAATGCGATTCCTTGGCTCTGTCCTTGCGTGAACGTCGATAGGGATCATCAAAGCGTGAGGACGATATGTAGGTCATGCTATGATACTAATTGATGCAAATGGGAAATTTTAACGGTAGAAAAAATATTTTGGCGGTGGAAAAATATTTGGTGGAAGAAATCAGAGGGGAATGGAGAGAAGGCTCACCGGATGCGAGGGATTTGAGAAAAATAGCGCGGACGCGTCGAGAGAGAGGGAGAGAGATGAGATAAATTTCAAAATTTTTAATTAACTCTTAATAAAATTCTAAAACTTTAGATTTCCATCCCCATTATATAGGAGGGATGGGATTACAAAAATAGAAAGTGAATAAATTTTCAAATCCTAACTTGACCTAATTGACTCGAAATGGATTCTAACCGCCTAACTACCTATTCGAGATCACATGTGATCTCAATATTTAAATAAAAATTGCGACGACTCAATTAATTGCAAAAAAATTAACCCTAACTCTAACGATCTAATTAAACAGACAGAAAATTAAAGCTTAATTGATAAAATTCAACTGGCTGAGAAATCCTAATTGTGCCCCAATTTGTCGTCGATCCACACTGCATGGAAAAGCTATTCGATTGACTAAGAAATCGAGTTGGTTTAGCTAGAAACCTTATTACTTGCTTAAACACCTGTCCGATAACTTGTGTTTTGTCTTGTCAACATACTGTTGGACAAACACTTTTTTCTCTATGCTATTTCATAAAAAAACCCCACTCGGAAAAAACCCTAACCCGACATGATTGCCATATTCATTTTTGGCCTCTCATGCTCGCGCTTCGTCGGTTTGGTGACGCCACCACCTCACTCCACTTCCTCCCCTCGGACCTTCATTTATCACCTCCAGGTTTATTCTTGAAGCCTTTACTGCTAGCAATACACTCGCTGGACCTAATGTTGCCAGCCGCTTCCTTATGCCTCTGTATGTCCCCTTTTTGCCTCCTCCCCTCTAGCTTTCACTTGCGTCCTCTGGAACTATGGTAATGTTTTTTCTTCATTTGTTGCTCTTTTTTACATTTTGAATCATAAAAGATGATTTGCATGTACACAATTATAATAATGGATTTTTGCAATATAATTTCTATTTAATTGCTTTAGACATAGGCTGTTCTAACATTCATATGATTATTAATGGTTTTTGATGCATGCATAAATACTGAGGATAAGACTTTCACTTGTTATGATTCTGCTTCCAACTTTGACGGTTAGTTCAATGTTGATATAACATTGCTATTTCCTACAATACAATACAACTCAAGGATGCATATTATCCCTAATTAGAATCGGATGCAACAGTGTTAAATTAATTGTTGTTTTTAAATATATGATGAGTGGTGTTATATGTAGATATATCTTCGAGTAGTTTAGTTTTTAGTATCCTTATCAATTATCATTGAATTATGAGTTATTATGCCTCCTATAAATGCCACATCCGATAACGATTTGTCGTTTTCATGCTGCTAAATCTTATGATTCTTTATGGCAATTTGGCTTTCTTTCAAATCACGTATCGATTTGAATAAGATAAT
The DNA here is from genome assembly GCA_037367405.1 of Ottelia alismoides. Taxonomy (NCBI): domain Eukaryota; kingdom Viridiplantae; phylum Streptophyta; class Magnoliopsida; order Alismatales; family Hydrocharitaceae; genus Ottelia; species Ottelia alismoides. Next base: position 2,038,517 of record JAZKJV010001419.1, on the reverse strand, counting down.
GTGCGATCTAAGGTGATCAGTGGGGGAATTTATATGTCCAATAGCATCTTGTAAATCGAAGAGGCAACGTTTCTGCATGTGATAGGGTTGATGAAGAGACAGACACAAATATTTTCAAATTTGGATGAAGTTTACAGGAAGAAAATTCAAAAAGCATCATTGATTGAGGACATGCCAAATGGCATTGACATTCTTGGAGATATTGAATCGAAGTAATGGCTTCAAGTATCTGCATCTCTCAAGGTGAACTTGACAATCCAAGGACAAAAGCAACAAATGATCATAAATGATGCATTCTCCAATGATCATCGAGAATAGGTCTACTCTTATATATGTGATTGGGCATATAGAGCAAAATCCTATTCAATTCATTGATTATCAAACTATTTTGGCGGATGTTGGATGTAGCTGGGCAGTATCGTCTCGATCTTAAACCTTATACGAGGTATTCGATAAGTGGTCCATATTTAAAGAGGGTAGCAAAGAGAATATTCAATGGTTTGTAATGTCATCGAGATATATGGAAGATGAGAGGATGCTCGATAATAATCTAGGCCTGGATGGACATGCGAGGAAGGTGCATAATGAATTTTTGTGTTAATTGCTCACTCGGAACTTCATTTTTGAAGTTCGTAGATGCATCTTATGTTGCACACACTACATAATGTATCTTTCGATTAGTTGGTTAATGCATAAAGGAAGTTTGTATGGAAAGTATTGTTTAGATTGTGGTAGATAATGCTTTGGTCAATATAGCGATGTGATGATTGTTGCTCACAAGATATCTACGGACATGGTGGACTTCGTGCACTTCTCATTCCATTGATTTGGCTTTGTAAGAAATAAGAATAGGTAAAGAGTTGAAGCTAAAGAGTGCAATTACAAAGGTAAGAAAGCTTACTGCTTTCATTTATGCTCACACAAAGATACTAATCTTGATTCTGAAGTTCCATAACAAGAGAGACATCGGTAGACTTGAGCAAACATGGTTCACAACATTTTTTCTCACGTTGGTAAGCATTTTTCAAAAAAGTCAAATGGAGGCTGAAGTTCTCTTTTGGAGCGAGCGACGTCTATGGTTATGAGGCCTTCTTTTTGGAGCCATTATGTACTTCCAATTTGAGTTATTATACCCTTATTTCGCTTATTGGATGGCGTCAATCGACTTTGTCTTGAAGATGCCAAACAAGAAATAATGACGGCTTTTAATGGTCTGGAGTTATCTTATAAGATAGATATCAGTGGATGTTATTATCTCTAAGATCAAAGGAAGGCTTGCTACTTATTTGCACCTCGTAACTTTTTTTTCGAGTTCATACTAATATAAGGAGTGTACAAGTTTGATGCAATTGCGGTGGTGAAGAAAGTATTTATGAATTGCATGGTTTTTTTTTCATATTTGGATATACAAGGCACCATCACAAGGAGTTGCTTGATTATAGACATGCTCAAGGAATGGTTGACAGGCCATTAACTGTTAGACAATGGTCGCGAAAGGATGAAAATTGCTATCCAATTATATTGTCCATTGTTTTCAATTCATGTCATTCATTCTAACATTATACTACAGTTGCAATATGAGTTTCTACTTCTTTGATTCACTTATTGCATGTGGTTGATGCAAACCGAAAGCCATCCAAAGGCTTTGTTCATAGAGGGTTTACATATGCTAAGTAAGAGATAATGCCATCTTTTAATGGCTTGGAGTGAGCTAGTAAGATGTTATTATCTATAGGATGAAAGGAAGGCTTGATACTCCTTTGCACATTGCAGTTTTTTTCTTTGCACATTGCAGTTTTTTTGAATCCATACTAACATGCAAATGTGGTGGTGAAAAAATCTATGGATTGCATGGAAAAGTTTATTCAGATTTGGATGTACAAGATATGCCATTAGTTGTGAGACAATAGTCGAGAAAAGATGAAAGTTTCGAAAGTATACCGTTAATTGTTTTTAATTCATGTCATTTATCTTTGAGTTTATTGATTTAACAAATTCTTTACTTTAATAGCTAATTTGTGGTCCATTCATGGAGATGAGACACCTTATTTAAAATCCATGGACATTAAGATCCTAAGCTTGACTTCTTCACACTCTATATGTTAGCATAATGGGAGTATGTTTGACTCAATAATGAGATTGTTGGCCCAACTAATTAGAATTCCAGTTATTGAAAATAAGTTCGTAATGTTACTTGTAATTGTGTTCAGATCCACACAAAGAAGAGAGGTAGGTTGGAGATAAAAAGACTTAACATTCTTGTTTATGTGCGTTTCAATTCCAACCTCAAGGAACATCGACTTGAGCAATTTACATACTCCTTTTCATGATCGTTCACACTTTGTTAAATGGCCCAGTGATGCCAACGTACGAGCTCAAGATGAAGAGTCTTTTTGATGTTCATGATTAACTTTGTTCGGTTGCAAGTGCACATGATGCTTTTGTTCAGTTGCAAGTGTACATGATGCTTAGTGTCATTACACTCTAGATGTTAGCTTAATGGGAGTCTGTTGGACTCAATAATGAGATTGTTGACCCAACTAATGAGAATTCTAGTTATTGAAAATAAATTTGTAATGTTACTTGTAGTTTTGTGTTCAGATTCATACAAAGAAGAGAGACATGTTGGAGACAAAAAGACTTGAGCAATCTACATACTCCTTTTCATGTTCGTGTACACTTTGGTAAATGGCATGGTGATGCCAACATATGAGCTCAAGATGGAGATTTTTTGGTGTTCATGATTAACATGGTTCAGTTACAAGTGCACATGATGCTTAGGGTCTGTTTGGTTGGAGGGTTGGGCATTGTTGGGTTGGGTTGGGGTACCCCTATGAATAGTAAACTGTGAGGAGGATTGGGAGGGTTGGAAGGAGGGGTACCCCGGGTTGGGCCAACCCAACCCTGCCCAACCCTGCAACCAAACGAACCCTTAGTGTCACAACTCCAATTTTTTTAATTGAGAATGCACATGTAGACATAGTAGCAGATACACGAACATAAGTCATGGAGCATGCTTCGAGAGGAGTCTGCAGAATTGGTTAGCTTGGAGTTTATTTATGAGAGTCTTGGAGTATGTAGCAATGGAGGAGCGTCGCAGGACACTAGCGTGGAGGTTTAGTGTCATGAGCTTGTGGCAAACTAGCAATGCACACACAATGAGAATAGACACTAGTGCAAAACATGATAACATATGCATGCGACATTACATATGCACGTTTAGTAGGGTTGCATGCGTAGTGACTAGCATGCGTTGAGGAGCAACGAGATCATATATGCGTACACATGAAGGCGCACAGTGTCGGTAGTGGTGCATGACTTTTCAAGGAGGCGTGAGACGTTGCATGTGCTGAGTATAAGCATGAGCGAGCATGCTTGGTAGTGTACATACGAGAGTGGTTTAGAAGCCACGATGGCGGAGTTCTGATAGTGGACTTTCTCTTAGCATTTGGAGAGCTAAGGATGAGTTTACCACACGAGGTTTAGAGGCTATGGGTTCCCCTTAGCACAAGATTGAGAGTTTGCTGGCACTTGGTGAGAATTGGCAAAGCTGCATCAGCAAGGCATTGGAGTGCGAGTGCTTTGATGATTGGGTTGATGATGTGTCATTATATGTGAGAAGACGAAATGACAACCAGGGAGTCGAAGAGACTAGCAGATGAAGAGCTGCCATGGAACGTAAAATGTTGCCATGGAACTTTGAAGAGTCTTTGTGTCTTTATTTATCATTATTTATGTAATAATGAGAGTTCCATGGGTTTCCTTGAGTCTTGTATATAAGGAGTGATGATGGCTTATTTGGAGAAACACCTAACTAGAGAGATATCCTATTTCCAACAAGAGAAGAAAAGTTTTGTGCCCATTTCAACAACCTCATTATTTTCTCAAGATTAAATGAGTTCCTTCACTTCATTTTCATCTTGATTCTCAAGAGAGTCATCCTCTAAGAATCATATCCTTAGAGATGAGATCTTTTAAGAATCTCAAGGTCATAAAGTAGGTATCCAATACCATCCTTTATTTTTCCAATGAAGTAGCACTCTCTGGTGCTAGATTCCAGTTTACCAGCACGAAACCTTATTAATTATATATATTGTAGTCTCTACTACGTATATACCTTGGAAACTAAGAGGTAATTATGCTAATATTCAACATTGATCAAATCATGTCAAACATGATCCAATTGTGTCTCCCTACAACTCTCTTGAGTTTAGGTATATTAGGAGGAGCGAGATAGGAAATGATATTCATATCTTCATAAGGTATTCTTTGAATTCATCGAACATGTACTTGTTACCTAGGTTAGATTAAATTCTTCCTTCAAACTTTGGTTCTAAACCAAAATTGTGAAATCTTTGAACATTTCAAAGCTTTCTAAGGTGAAGGGAAGAAATCTCATATAACAAATAATCATTAAATGATATCACATATCATCATATTCATTATGATACAGATGATCCACATACATCAGTATGTATGAGATCTTAATACCTTGGCATCTTACACCATTCCCAGAGAAGTGTGCATTGGACAATTTTTACTTTGAATACACTATTCAAAAGTATGTAAGATTTGAGATTTTAGACATTCTAAAGTTCATCTCTTACTAGTCTATTGATCTCATCAACATACATATGTCCAAGGTTTGATGTCAGATCATTGTCAAATGATCTTCATCCTCCTATGATCTTATAAGGTTTAATTTTCAGTATTACAAATGTTAATGAACCATTCATTAATTTTCAAATTACTAGAGTCCTCCAGATATTAGAATACTATCTGAAATATATCCATCATAACTCTTTATTATAGGTCTATTCCAGAATTCATGTCTATTTCTAACATTTAGAAATAAACTAGGAGTGTTTTCTAATATCTAGGTAGTAGAGACATTCTCTAAGACTAAGGGCTCTCCCACTCAAAATATGAAGTCTATCTATCCAACAGGGATTGTTGCAACAATTACATTAATAACCATGTGTATGACTATTAAACCTTAAGATCAAAATTTCTAGTCTTCTAAAATATATGCAACCAATTGCAAGTGTTATTAGAAGAATGAGATACAATGATTAGACTTTTAATCTTATCCAATAAGAAAGTCAATTTCAATGATTAAATGTAGATTATTCTGATGCACTATCCGAGTCCTTCTCTAAGGATCCTAGATAGACTTGATAGTCATACTATCAACACATCGGCTCATTGCAGTATCGACATTTATCCGATCCTTTGGATGTCATATGTGTGTGGAAACCATAGAAGTGCATCCAACTCTTTGACTTTCCTTCTAACCTGGGTCCGACCTATGCTTCCATTGTGCTCCTTTCATATCTAAACAACCATTGCTTAAGACAAAGGATCTCTTTTGTTGAATTCAAAAGATTTCAATATAAGAGTATTTCGACATTTATACATGCTTCATACAATATTAATATTATGAAGTTTCATGAATGACTAGAGTATAGATAGTAGAATGATGACACTCATCATATCTACATACATCTTAACTCTTAAAGACTTAGGTTCAGGTAGGTACTTAAATATTTTGAATACACCATCTCTTATAGAGCTACCATTCTGTATGATGCAGTGAACCATGTCATTCATAATTAAATGTCGAAAGCAGACATGTATGCCTTAACATCTTCTTAGATTTTTATAAGGATTATTTGACAATTACGATCATCATCGGCGTGTTACTTCCAAAGTACATTCGACGAAAGATCAAGACAGTTTGCATGGACCTACTTGTAATTATAATAAAGTCCAAGGGCTAAATAATAACACAGATGAAAAGCCTAGCGCCGAAGATACAAAACATACAATGAATAAACACACATGCGCAATAAACCATGCACATGGGTAGATTTGCAAATAGTAAAAGCTTTCCATTCAAATCATAACGCTCAAATCTTCAGGACGTAACATGCAAATAACCCAGAAAATCAAGTGAGACAGCACGCGAGTTCACACATAGAGGACTAAAATGTTAATATTGAGAATAACATGGGTCCACTTGCAAAATATCCAAACTATTTTAAACTACGACAAATATTTACAGGACTAACTAGAAAACATAAAAAAGAGAGGGGCATAAGAGCAATTTACCCCTTATTAAGACGCAATCCAACGACTGGAAGCTGTCCACTTATGGATGGGCGATGGAGATGCGCTGGTACCGCTTCGACGATGGACGACGGAGAAGAGATCCTAAGATGGATCGGACGGTCAGGGGCCTCCCGATGACGGACGGTGAAGACCAGAACTAGGAGAGATGCCTGATTGAACGGATGCGAGGCTATCTGGATGAACCGGGATGAACTCGCCTCCGACGAGTTTCAATCGGCGATGGAGCGTGGGTCCGGGCATCCTCAGGAGCTGCTGAGATGAGGGAATCGTCGGCAAAGGAGTTCCGCAGCTATGGTTGAGCTCAGAAGGGCCCAGGACCAAGAGAGGGGGTCCTGGGGAGGCACAACGGTCCTGGAGCTGTATGGGTGATTACTGGACCTCTAGATGAGGCCTGGTCGTGCGCCAACCCTGCAGGAGGAGGTGTATGCTCGGCGAGGGTGCTCCGGAGATAGTTAGAACGCCAAAAGGGGTCAGCAACGGGGAGGGTGGATGGGCCAGGTCTCGCACGAATGAGGGATTCGATCTGTAGCTCTACTCTAATCTGATGATTGGAATCGAGAGAGGGGTTGCAGAGCTTGATGTAGAAGCGAAGGGAGATCGGATGAGTGCGAGTTAACTGTCAGAACAAGGCGGAGATGTGAACGAGATAAGGTGGTCGGAGATGCGATGTCCGGCGGGCGAATGATCGATTCAACAGGAAAGAAATGAGAAAATGGAGTACCTAAGGATGGTCGGAGTCGCCTGGGGATTCGAATGACGGTCCACAGGGGCAATGGCCTCAATGGCCGGCATTGCCAGAGGCTATGCTCCTCACGACGTAGCTGAGGGAATCCTCGTCGGATCTGGGGGCTCTGACGCTCCAAAAGGCGCCCTCGCCCTCTCGTGTTGTCACTCTAGAAAAGGAAGGACGGATGCGCAGGAGATGGTGGCTCCACCAAAGGTGGAGAAAAAGGGAGGGGAAAGTGCATGCTATATAGGTGCTGAAGTCCGAGAAGATGGGGGTGCGGCCCACGAACTGAGGTGCGGATCCCAGGGATTGGTGTCGGGCGCAGATTAGGGATCCATGCTCTCGAATCGAAGCAAAAGATCAGGTGGAATGGCGGTCGGATCGGGTCGGAAGAAATGGGCGAAGTTGGTGCAAAACCCGACTCGGGTGAAAGAGGGCTGGTGGGGACCAGTTGACCGAGGTCAACAAATCCGCACTGGCCCAATCAGAGGCGGTCTAGGATACAACCAAAATGGGCTACATGACAAAACAGAGAGGAAAATAAAGAAAATTAAATTAGAAACAATAAATGAATTTAAATTAAAAAAGTGTATAAAATAAAAAATGTTTATTATTTTTCAAAGAATTTTTCTATGAATTTTAGTTATTTTTATGAAAATAAATTAGTGTATATACAATATATAGTATTATATACATGTATAATATACCTATGTATTATACACAAGTATTTTTGTTTTGTTATTTTTACTTAAATTACCTAATTTTATATTTTATTTATTTTCAACATATTTTTAGGAGTACAAGATAATTTTTGTTTTATTTTTGTGAATTAATTACATGTATATATTAAATAGAGGATGTAATACATAAATATGTGTTTTGTACAATGAAGGGAGGATTTTATTTTCAATTTTATTTTTTAATGATTTTTATTTAATGATTTTTATTTTATTTTTATTGTTATTTTTAGAAATATATACAAGGGAATAAAATAATAATTTAGCTTTATTTTATCAAAAATACTTATATACAAATATAAGTAGTATGCACAACACAGAGTAGACCCTATCTTTCTCTACTTATTTTATTTTGCGACCAGGTCAAGGCTTGATCTTCTCTTGGGGTTCGGGTTACTCTGTATTTATTTAAATACCTCATTCCTTTTTCTTTTCCTCTATTCTTTTATTTTTGTACAAAAACATGCTAATTATGCAATATTAACACATGCGTGTGGAATGCTAAGTTATTGTATTTACACATTTACATGCTGCTTTGCCAAGATAAATAATTAAAATAAAAGAATAAAGAGAGAGAATCAGGGTTTCGTCAGCTATACATCACTTGTATGGAGATAGAGGTCAACTTACAGCATATAGATAGGTTCCTCCATGACGGGCTGTGGTTATAGCAGATGGGACTCAGTTCTTGATAACTAGATAGAGGGAGATTAGCTTGACACACTCTATGCATATACAGAATGCGTTGCATGCACCTGACTTCTCTATGAACTTGCTATCTATTAGTCATATTATGATGGATCTTCATTGTTGAGCTATTTTTGACCCATCTTCTATTGTATTTCAGGACATCCTTACGGACAAGGTGATTAGTTGTGGTTGTGAGTAAGGCGGTCTCTATCGCTTGGTTCGAACCCCTTATGCTGGCATCTCCTCTCATTCTGTTGGACCATGTCTTACCCTTTACATAGCACCTGCGCTTTTCTCAGTTCCCTCTCCAGAAAATGTGTCATGTTCTGCCTCAGATTTCTCCTCACTCATCCTTTCAGTGTGAGGCATGTCAGTTGGGAAAACATCATCGATCTGCCTTTCCTAGTTGTCATAGTCGGAGTAGTAGCTCCATTTGAGTTATTTCATATTGATATTTGGGGTCCAAGTCGTGTTCCCGATCACCAGGGCGCATGTTTTATCTTGTTGCTGTAGATGATTTCTCTCGTATGTCTTGGGTCTTTTTATTAAAGAATAAATCTGAAGTAGTGAATGTTATCAAAAACCTTATTAATGAAGTGCAGAATGTGTTTTCTTCATTTGTGAAATTTGTGCGAACGGTTAATGCTTTGAATTATGTACTCACTCTCTCCAATTATTTTTTAGCTTCGGGTATTATTCATCAAACATCGTGTGCCTATACTTTCTAGAAAAATGGTGTTGCAGAGGAAGCATCGCCATTTGCTTGATGTTACCAGAACTCTTTTCATTCAGAGTCGTGCTCTGCATTCTTTTTGGGGTGATGCTGTTCTTACGACATGCTATCTTGTGAATCACATGCCCTCGTTCGTCTTAGGTGAGAAAATTCCCTTTTTACTTGCTTTTTCTGAGAAGGAATTGTTCTCATCTACTCATCATGTGTTTGGTTCGGTCGTCTTTGTTCATCAGTTGTCTCCAGGTCTTGACAAGCTCTCTCCTAGAATAGTCAAGTGTCTTTGTTGGGTACTACATGACACAAAAAGGGTATAGATGCTATGATCCTGTGCGCAGGAAATACTATGTTAGTGCTGATGTAACATTTTTTGAGTCTGTGATGTACTTTTCTCCTATATTTGATTGGTTGACTTCCTCAGACTCCGATGATGAAATCTATATGCCACCGCCACCATGATCACTACCTTCACCTCCATCATCACCACCTTCACCACCATCACCACCATTACCACCATCTTCACCTCCTCTTATACTCTCAACTCCTACTGTCCCTGTTCGACCGTTACCGTATAACTATATCCACCGGCCTGCTCCTGGTCACCGCATATCATCTAGCACGCATAAGGTATGTTCTGATCACATAGTTCCTAATGACGGGTCTGATGATTTGTTTGAGTAGGGTTCTTTACCGTTGACAGATATACATATTGATGATCTGCACTTACCCATTGCGCTTCAGAAGTCGAAGTGTAGCCGTGCATCTTATCCTTTAGCATCCATGGTCTCCTTTGCTCGCTTGACGGGGGGATTCAAGAAATTTGTAGTTGCAATGCCTGCTATGGAAGTTCCTCGAAATTATCAGGAGGCCTTGAAGGATAGTCATTATCGACTAGCTATGGAGGAAGAGATAGCTGCCTTACAGTCGCGTGGTACATGGAGCTTGGTTCCTGCTCCTGGAGGAGCTTCCGTTGTTTGTTGTAAGGGGGTGTTTACTGTTAAATACTTTGCAAATGGGAGTCTGTATCGGTATAAAACCAGACTGGTTGCTCGTGGCTTTACTCAGAGATATGGTGTGGATTATCTAGACACATTATCCTCTGTGGCTTGTCATTCTACTCTACGTATTCTTCTTTCTGTCGTTGTGTTACGTGGTTGCCTCCTCTTTCAACTTGATGTTAAAATGTCTTTTTGTATGGAAATCTACATGAAGAAGTCTACATGCAGCAACCTCCTAGGTTTGCTGATTAGGGGGAGTATCCACATGTCTGCAGACTTCATAAGGCAATATATCTCCTTAAACAGAGTTAAAGGACATGGTTTCTAAAGCTCTCGGATTTAATTGAGATACATGGATTTCAGAGGTCGATTGCAGATCGCTCAATGTTTGTACAGAGAAGTCGTAGAGGCATGATGGCTATTATGGTATATGTTGACGACATACTCGTTACAGGTGATGACATGCAGGTATAGAAAGGACTAAGGATTTTCTCGGAACAGTTTGTTACCTAGGATCTTGGAACAATACGATATTTCTTGGGGTTATAATTTGCCAGAAATCAGTAAGGTCTTGTGATGACCCAATGAAAGCATGTGATAGATATGCTAGTTGAGTCGGGAGTGATTGAATGTTGACCTTCCACCACTCCTATGGACCCTAGTATGAGGTTATATGATGATACAGAGGCGGTGGACATGAGAAGATACCTAGAAATAGTGGGAAGCTTCTTTATATTACTATAACTAGGTTGGATATCTCGTTTGCAGTTAGCCGGGTGAGTCAATTCATGGAACAACCTTGACAGGTACACATGGATGTTGTATATATGATTTTGAGGTACCTAAAGTCTTCTCCAAGTGCAGTTATTCAGAAAAGAGGTAACATTGCTGTTTCTGCATGTGCTTATGTCGATTATGCAGAAGGATTCCCAAAGGGTAGAAAGTCCACTTCTGGCTTTGCGGTGTTTGTCGATAGCTCTCTCGTCTCTTGGAAGATAAGAAGCAAACTGTGGTTGGCAGTGTTGTAAAAGTCGCCCGACTGGTAGGTCCGACTAGTCTAGTCAGTGGGGAGGCCAACCGAGTACCGACTAATTCCGACTGAGCACACTAGTCGACCAATTTTTGCATGGTTTTCTTATGTTTTGATTTTTTTAAAAGCAAACTTATTATGATATGCTTAATGTTTTATTTAAATTCAATTAATTCTTTTATTTCATTATGATAGTATAAAATGTACAAAATCTACGTAAATATATGTATAAAAATGACTTATTTATTTAAAATAATCAAAAAATTCAAAGCCTATTAAAGTTCGACAAAATCCGATTAGTCGCCCGAGTAACGATTAATCCTTAGTCAGTGACCCGACCGATCGATTACCGATTTGCATCCTTGGTGGTTGCCAAGTCCAGCGTTGAGTCTGAATATAGGGCTATGGCACAAGCTAGTACAGAAATGATGTGGGTTTGAGCAGTACTAACAGATTTACATATAGATGTACCTATTTCTATGTAACTACAGTGTGATAACCATGCAGCTCTGTTCATTGCAAACAATCCTGCATTTCATGAGAGAACCAAGCATATTGAAGTACACTGTCACTATACAAGGGACATGATTTAGAAAGATTTTATCTCTACCTCTCATGTCTGTTTTGGGGGATCAAACTGCAGATATCTTCACGAAGGCTCTACTCAGATGGTCTTTCCAGAGATGCTAATCCAAGCCGTGCATGATTGACATCTATGCTCCATCTTGAGAGGGAGTGTAGAGTTATATTTATGTCTGTGTACTGTTTTCTTAATTTTCTGTTCTTTTGACTATCTTATGTAATTTATCTATAGGCCTCTCCTCTATATAAGAAAGCTTAGAGTTCAAGGAATAAACAACGATTCACTCTTTTTCCTAACAGTTTTATATATTTACCTATTATATTAGGATGATATCGTTGTAATTTGTATTGTTATTAGCTATTTATTTTTTAAGATAATGGTCCATATGCCAATTTAAATTACATTTGATTATTCAGGAGACTATTATGGAATGAAATTGGAGTTGCCTCCATTTATCCATCTCTCTTCTTTATGGATTCCAACTTTTTCATCCATGTTCTTTTCTTTTTCCACGAAGCTTGTCCCATTATCTTTCTTGTTTTTCTCTTTCTATATTCTGACCATTACGGGTCACATGATGACAACCAACTGTCAGTTTTTATCACCGACATCAAATGATGGTTTAGGTGAGTTACAAGGGAAATTATCATTAACATCCATATGGAGTGTTCACGATAATATTGGAATGCAAGTGATGCAGAAATATACCTGTGTCCTGGAATAATATTATTCCAATTATAATCTGCACCAACAATGCTACATGAATGGCATGATGTATCGACGATTCGGCAGCTATGCCTGGATATTTTGAAGCATATAATTGAGTAGATACATGCATACAACAACAGAGCCTAAACCCACACTTTCGTAGGGTCGACTAAATTTTTTGAAAAATGTGGTTAGAGATGCATAGCATGTGCAGAGGTGCCAGCCTCATGTCCGAAAGTTAAGCATTAGTTGGGTTTGCTAATAACACGAGTATATGTTGTATGAAAGAGTGTATTAATTTTATATACTATTGCGATACCTAATTGCCAAGTCATATAATGAAGCTACCTTGAAGTGATTGAAAGAGGTTGAGACAAGTTTCAAAAGTATCATTGAACCGGTTTGGTTTCATTCCTTGATAGATGCTAAATTTTGGTCATATTTCTTCTCATGCATTCGATGGTAGTTTCAGAATAAGTAAGAATGACCTTTATGTTGTTAGTTGATCTGGAGAAGGCTTATGTTACCATATCTGGAGAAATCGCTAGGAGGATTCTAGAGAAAAGATGTATTTCTATTTTCAATATTGACATGATAAGATATGCATGACCCAGCAACAACTTGCGAGGGTGATTTTGAGCTGTCAGATGATTTTGATATTAGTGTTGATATGTATAACAAAGCACATTGGGACGTGCTTTGGTGCATTTTGTTTTAATTGACATTGACTTAATGGATCAGATGAGAGGTGGAATTTAACCAGATGCTTGAGGTTTAGAGGAATCTTTCTATTAGAATCAAGGCATAGTACATGTGGAAGTTCAAGAACGAGGAAGTTAGATATGTTCTGAATATAACAAATGAAACACATTTCACTTCGAATAAGGATGCTTTGAAATGCTTTGGTTTTGATATTATAATGGGATGAAGGAATTGATGGAGATGCCACTCGTAAAATTGATGAATGGTGGATGAAGAGAATCACATGTTCTATGTGATAAAGTTTCTTCAGTGTGCAAAGAACATACTGTACAACTGCAGTGAGATGTGCAATGCTTTATAATAATGAACATTGTACTGTTAGCTATAAACGTGTCGAGAATGTTTTGATTTGAAATGAAGATGCTTCATTGGATGAGAGATGCAGAAAGAAGGATTAGGTTTGCAACGAGAGTATGTGACTGACGGCAGGTGTGATACTGATAGAAGGTAGAACATGATACTTGACTACAATGGTTTGACATGCACAAAGAAGGCCATCTTGTGTTCCTCGCCAAAGATGAGAAGTTAAAAAAAGCGACGTGTAAGAGGAGTTGGTGATGAACACTTAATTTATGGAAAAAGTTATTAAAAAGTAATTATTAATTATTAGTATATATGATTGTGGTATCGGCAAATAATATGTAACCCTCATGGGAACTCAAGCTGTTATGAAATCTCCCCTTTGACTTCATCTTTGCGAACTTGAGGTCTTATCTACTCGAGAATCATGATTGCCATGAGTACTCTCATCACAATCTTTTTCGGTGACTTTTTCTGATGGTAGAATGTTTATGAGAAGGGAGGATTATGAGAGATGGATAGCAACCGGTCGATTGCTTTTTAAGATGTGTTTATAAGATTTGGTCTGATTAACGCAAGTTTGGTTAAGTTAGCAGATTGAATTTATGGTATTGATATGCATGCAAGGCATAGTAAGTTCACAATAGTTACAGGGTAATCATGAAATTGTTGGAGTATTACCTTGTAATATCATAAGCTTACTGGTGTATGGGGGTAAAAATTTCATAAAAATGTCAACAGTGGGAGCCGATATGAGTTTGAATGTGTAGATTGTAGATGTAGAAATGTGCATGAGAGGGGAGGATTATGAGAGAGATGGATAGCAACCGTTGGATTGCTTTTTAAGATGTGTTTATAAGATTTGGTCTGATTAACTCAAGTTTGGATAAATTAGCAGATTATATTTGTGGCAAGGATGTGCATGCAAGGCATAGTAAGTTCGCAATAGTTACAGGGTAATTATGAAATTGTTGAAGTGCTACCATGTAATATCATAAGTTTACGAGCCTCAAAAAAAATCATAAGTTTACTGGAGTATGGGGGTAAAAATTTCATAAAAAATGTCTACAGTGGGTAGCCGATATATGAATTTGAATGTGTAGATTGTAGATGCATTCACTTCACTTAAGCATCATGAATTACATTGGCACGTGGGTCCATGGTTGTGCTGATCAGTGCCAATGAAAATTGTTAATTTGTTACAAGCATCGTTTTTATTAATCTTATTATATATAGGGAGCTGGGAGCCTACATCCTAGGTTGCAGGTAACTCCATACATCCGGCCTCTTTTTTCATATTTTTGGATTTCTTAAGGAAATCTTAGGGGATTTGCTTAATATATTGAGGGGAATATGTGTATCAAGCTTCATGCAAAACAAACATTCCCAACATGTTCATCTAGAAGGGGTCAATTTCGGAAATACCAAGACTGTTAAAATTTGATAATCTTGATGGAGGTGATGAAAGTCCCGAATTAAGTTGAATTTGGAATGATACCATGGTGAAAAATGATGATCTTATTCTCCCAAGGTTTTATTTCGAAAAAATAAAAAAATAATGAAAAAGAATCGGGTGTAGGATACCTACACCCCCGAATGTAGGCTCCCTTTCTCCATATATACATCAGCCACCCAATAAGTTGGGCTTCCGTGCAATATTTAATTTTTTCTAAACATTTTAATCTTACACACCTTTTTAGTAATCTTTATGCATAGTTTACTAACCATCTACACATTTAGTGAATTAAGATTAATCTATTTGCTTGTAAATACTACCTGACCCAAAGGTCTTATGATGTATGTGATCTTGCAATATAAAAATGGCCACTCATCTTATGGGAATTCTTGTTTATGGTTGTTTACGGGTTTTATTTAACATTGGAAAAATTGTAATTCTCACGGATCTTGCAGTTTAACCATTTTGATGTTTGGCATTTCCTTTGCGTGGTTCCAACATTCCTTGTATTTCATTTTTCAAATTTGCATGTCAGACTTATATTATGGCATAAATTTTGCATTGTAAGCAAGATGGCGTAACCTGCAATAGTTGGTAGTGTACCTTTAATTCCATTTCTTCTAAACTGAGATGTTGCTTGTTTAATACTTCAAATGATGAATTAATCGACAATCAAGGTAGTTACTGGGATTTGGGTTTTATTTCTTAAGGGTCGCGCCTCACTCAGTTTAGAAGGTACTTGAAAAAATGCGGGTTTTAGGAATCGAGTATAATGAAGTCCATCACGAATTTTATTTGGGTCAAAGTTTATTTAGCAGTCATCTTGTTTTATTTTTTGGTTTTAATTTTTTGAGTATTTTTCAATAATAATCGCTTAACGAATTTTCCGATTTCTTTTTTGTTTAAATCCAAGAAAAACTGGGGGAGAAGTCGGAAAAGCCGATACAGATGAATCTATGAATGCATGCAGAGATAGAAATGTGTACATTTCTCCATCGGTCTACATGCAAAATGATCCGTACATTAATTAAAATTAATCTATATGTATATGCAACGATGCAATCATCCTAGATACACGAATTACAAATTATTTTGATTAAGTCCAAGCGCAATAAACTATATGAGCATGCAAATATCAGAGCTTTGGATCTATATTATCGAGCAAGCAATCCTAGATATCTAAGGGCTTAATCAACGAATACATGAAATAAAAGAAGGTGAAAATCACAAATCACGAGAAATAAAATAAAACAAGGAGAAAAATAGGGAGAATAAAACATGTATATGCAATGATGAAATCATCCTAAATGCAGGAATTGCTATTATCATGAAGAACAAATTATTTTGACCAAGTCTAAGCGCAATAGACTATATGAGCATGCTTTTTTTATAGGGCTTTGGACCTATATTACCGAGCAAGCAATCCTAGATATCTAAGGGTTCAATCGACGAATACATGAAATAAAAGAAGGTGACCAACACAAATCACGAGAAACAAAATAAAATAAGGAGAAAAATAAGAAGAATAAAAAATGTATATGCAACGATGAAATCGTCCTAGATACAGGAATTGCTATTTTCATGAAGAACAAATTATTTTGATTATGTCCAAGCGCAATAGACTATATGAGCATGCATATATCAGGGCTTTGGTCCTATATTACCGAGCAAGCAATCCTAGATATCTAAGGGCTCAATCAACGAAGACATGAAATAAAAGGAGGTGAAAAACACAAATCAAGAGAAATAAAATAAAATAAGAAAAAATATGGAGAATAAAAAATGAGAATGCGAGAAAACATGATAAAAACCACGCGGGTCCCCAAGTGAACAGACACTTGGTAAAATAGACCTGGAATGTCCAAGTGTCCAAAGAGTCATATTATTACAAATTAATATAATCGTCTCTCTCACAAAATTAATAAAGATCTACACTAATGTAATCTACTTCTCTACTCAGCTCCTTGTCGTCTTTGTTGCTTTTTTCACAATGGACAATGGCTTGCAATAGCGATGTTTTCTTGAGGGTTCACCATGCACGGGATCTTTTTGATACCTTGTGCGTATCTGTTAGATTATGATGGACAACATAAAAGCCTCTTTACCTCTTTATTGCGTGCGAATGTGGGGATGGCTAGTCAGATGCCATTGACGTGGGCCATATTTGACTTGAGCACAACCATTAGGTCAAGTAGTTTTGTGGTGGAATCGTGGAAGATCTGGTAAAATTGATGGCAGGTTTTGGCCAATGGGGATTGTTGATAGGGGTTGGTGGTGGGGAGGATTGAGAGGATGCTTTGGGGTTGGGGATCATACCATTTAGTGATAGCATAATTATGTTGCTTGAAGTTTGTCCCTTCTACCTTACGATTGTTTCTCTTGTATGTCTTAAGTTAATGATGGGGTTATGGCTAAGCTAATGCTATTTGCATGGACCACATACATCTTAAGCACACCTATTAGGGTTAAGTAGTTTTGTGGTGGAAGGTTTGGTAAAATTGATAACAAGGTTTGACCTTGTATGTCTAGTAGGGATGGTTGACTAGGGTTGGTGGTTGGGAGGATTGAGAGGTTGCTTTGGGGTTGGAGAACATACACATTAATGATAGCATGATCGTGTTGCTTGAAGTTTGTCCCTTTTTCTTTACCATTATTGCTCATGTGTATGTTGAGTCTGTAACGATCTATGCACCGCAATCAGACCTACACTCATCAGTTATACCACGTATACCAGCATCAATCAAACCAAAATAGAACTGCCCAACTGTGAACTAAACTTAGTAAAGATGAGGGGCACACCTAGAGGATATTCATGCGAGGTTCGTGATCAAACAATAATGACTTGCTATCATCCACAAATGGCATACACAACACAAGGAGAAAGTGACGAATTGGTTCCCTAAGAAGTACCAAAATAAGAACACAAGTAGAAGCTGTTCTCGTTTGTTAGGGGCGACGTTTGCATAGTAGGGTTTGTAGAAAACGAGAATGCAAAAGCATAATCATATATAAATATATAAAGAACAATAAGAACACCATAATTTTATGTGAAACCCTACTCCATAAGGAACGAGATGAAACACTTGATATAACTTTTTAAGGGCTGAATATTTTGTTATTTCTTTCTCTCAATAAATACATGTGATATGTGGCTTCTTATATAACACCACTTGTAAGACCAAGTGCCACTCACAGATGACATGGGATTAAACCTATGGATGTGCTAATTAGACCTTGGAGGGTCTCAATTACCCATTTATGGACACATGCTCTAACACCCCCTTCAAGATGGAGAACGCAATGCTCAACCCAGACAAATAGAAAGAAATCTCTCACTCACACAATACAAGACACTATAGACACTATCAACTCAACAAATATTTTACTGCATGCCTGCAGAGGATGATGCTTCTCATGATGTGGTAAAGAGGAATTGAAGGTTTGGAGTGTGATTCGACTCTCGTCTTCGGAGAACGTGTGCTCTGCACTGCGTCTGTCAGAAACACTGTGATCGAATTGTGTCTCCTCTTCGGAGAACTTGTGCTATGTACTGTGCATAATCACTGAAGCTGGAATGAATGTCCTCGTCGGAGAACTCTTACCTGCAACTGTTTCCTTCATTGAATATTGCTCCATCTCTCTGAAGGGCCAAAAAAAGAATGTCGTGGGAATATCCATACGTAGATCTCCGAAGATGTCTCTATCATAGGGCCCTCGTAGTGACTTTTCTCTCAGAGGAACCTCAGAAGATCTCGTATTGGAGTTCACTATCACTGGAGAATGGAGTCTGAAATTGAGTCTTTATCTGGAGAACTCGAAGAAGTTGAGTCACTTAAACATGGAGTGCCTCTATGGTAGAGTTTGAAAATGAAAGCTCTACACAATATCCTCTTTCTCCCATACTCGTCGAAACAGATGATGTTGACCAAGTTAGGAGAAGAATAGAAGTGGAGAAAGCTAAATCACCATCAATTTAAAAAAAACCATTCTATTTCTTTTTTGTTTGCTTTTTTCGTACGGCTTCTTTTTGTACGATAGCTTTTTTAATCAAAAAGTTTTTTTTCGCAATTGGCTTTCCTTTTTTCTCATGGGCCCTTTTTGTTTGTTTGTGAAGACACATCCCAGTTGGGCCTTGAAATATAATTTTGCCTATGCCTCTTTCCTTTTTTTACTACAACACTTGGCCCAAGTTCGGCCCAGATATAAGCACCCCCTTTTTTATAGTAGCAAACCCATGCCCGTTGGGCCTCAAACGAATACCAATCTAATATATTTAGAGCTTTCCTTTGGTACCCCATTTCGTAAAGCCTTCCCCGATGGGGCTCTCTCTTTTGGAGAAGCCCCTCGCACCGCTTGGAAGATATGGAAAAGAAGGGTCACGCATGGGAATGCTAGAGATCACAAAAATGCCACGCGCGTGCATGGAAATCATTGCTTGGAACAAAGGGTGCATCCATGCATGAGGAAGAGGATGTGAGGGAGGCGCCGCCGCCGCCTGAGGGTCCAGTGTGAGTTTTCGAAGCCGAGGAGGTAACCTCGCATGTAGGCAGTGCTGGAGATAACCGTCGTGGATCCCTAGCGTTACAAACTCTTGCACTGCGGTAGTGTCGCATGGGGTTTGGAAAGGAGTCGATACAATCGTAAATTGATGTTTCCTGCTGCCACCGATCAATTGAACTATGAGGGGGGCGTCATCGTCTGCGAGGTGACTTGGGTCAACAATGCCTTACCCGTCTGAGGGTCCAACAAAAGCAAGTCCCACTCACAGATGACATGGGACTAAACTTGTGAATGTGGTAATTTTACCCTGAGAGAGCCACTTACCCATCTATGGACACACACTCTAAAGGGTCAAACACCATTTTATATAGGGATCCCTTTATAGATGGAAAACATATCCCCAAACACCGTAAATGGATCTTGAATCCCAATGTTGTTCTACAACCAAAAAACGAGGAGTGAGGGGGTTGGGAGGGGGTGTTAAAGAGGATCAAGAGTTTTGTCGGGCCAACATTTACGCACAAGAGGGGTTGGAGTGTGTGGGGTAGGTGGGAGGGCACTCATGTCAGTGCTGTCTACCGACTCAGTCCTGAGAAATGCAGGTGTTCCCTTAACCCATAAGGGATAGCAAATTGGAGAAACTCGTTTTGGAACATGAGTAATCAGGTCAGTCCCCGGTGTATAACTGGGATTCATGTTCTGGATGTTATTCTAGTTGCCAAATCGACCCTAAGAAATTATATCCTTTGTCGTTGGGTGTTTGGGGTGGAACATTTCTGGTATCTGATATGCATCAATTTTGTTTGTATTCAAAAACTCACAAATCCATATTGCAATAGCTATTTTTTTTGATAAGCATGACTGCTTTATTACGTTGGTAAAGTCATTGTGAATTATTGATATATTACGTATTCTTATGTGTAGATTTTTTTGATGTTTGTAAACATTCACTAGATGATTGCTAATGGTTTAATGGCATGCTTCCGATTAGATTTATTGTGCGCTGTTCTTGTAGATACTTTGTAAGCCGGTCAACTCTAATATTTGGACCTTTTACAGATATCTGGAAAATCGGATGTTGTTAAGAAGGCGCTTTATGAAATTTCCACTCGTTTATACCAGCATCCAAGGAAAGAAAATCCTCCTGTAGACGAAATAATAGCTGCAAGCTCGCATGGGTTTTATCCTCCCGGTGTTTCTATTGATCCAGTGCTACCGCACAGAAACCCAGTGTGGCTTCAGGAAGAATTTGCTCCTCATGCTGCTCCCCCTTCCTCATTTTTGGGAAGTTATAGAAATGATCCTTCTTGGAGGGTGGATGATCATGATGTGGCAGAGGATTTTTCTCTCAAGGTTGTTTGCCTAACTGGTAAAGTTGGTGGAGTGATTGGTAAAGGTGGTGCTAATATCAGGCGGCTTGAGCAACAAACTGGTGCAAAGATTCATGTGGGAGACAGTAGTTCTGAGTCAGAAGTACGGATTATTGAAATTTCTGCGAAAGAGGTGCGGTCTTAATTTGATACAATTTCCATGTTTTAGCATACAATATCTGCTCTGTTTTTTTGGATCTTTTATATTACTATTGCTAAGTGCTGTCATGTTATCTCTGTTGTGTTTCTTAGGCTATGTTTGACTGCATTTCTCCAACCACTGAAGCAATACTTCTGCTTCAAGAAAAGGTAAGTGAACTATCAGATAGCGGTGCTATAACTACAAGGCTTCTTGTTCCGTCAAGTAAGGCTGGCTGTCTTCTGGGACAAGGAGGCCAAGTTATTAATGAGATGAGAAGACGAACAAAAGCTGACATACGCGTCTATGCTAAAGCTGATAAACCTTCCTATGCGTCTATCAACGAGGAGCTCGTGCAGGTAATAACACTATAATTTATTTTTATCATCTATTATGGATGTGTATGTTGAGTTTGCAGAGGTTTTTGAAGGACTAAATGTTGTGGAATTTTGTTTATATATATGCAGGTATCTGGAAGTCAGAGATGTGCTAGGGAGGCCCTCTTAGAGGTTGTGTCAAGACTTAGAGAAAGAACTCTTCGTGATGGAAATGCTGCAGCTCACCACCCACCAGCTGGATTATCCCGGGGATTTTCTCCTTATGATAGTTTATCTGGTGTATCACGGGCTCCTAGTGCTGCTGGTTATGGGCATCCTGATACAAAGGTATTTTTCTTCGATTAGTGTGCCGATGTATTGATTCCTGTTCTACATGTCTATGATTGCTTGGATTTCCGGTATTCACGTGCTTTATTTAGTATCATCTTACCAGCTATTCTTATTACCTTTTTGATTCAATACATGTGTAGTTGCACATAAAATAAATTGATATCATTTAGACCACATAAAACAAGGCAACATCCTTTAAACCAAACTTGCAAATGGATGCTATATCTTCAAGCTTAACTGAAATAATGTGTTTGACTTAAATTTATTTTTCTGTGTCGCCTACTTTGCAGAAATGAACAGAACTTGCTACTTTATTTTTGTTAGAACTTTCCTATTAGTCATATGCTTGCCATGTAGTGTTAGTTTGCGAAGTAAAAACCTTTACATTTGATTTACCTACAAAATAAGTTACCTTTTAAGTAATACACCAAAGGTCAGTCTATCTTCTTTTTTTGAACTTTTTTACATTTGACTTTTACTCTACATTTCCTAAATTAGCATCCTGTAATGTTGATTTGGTTATTTTCTTGATGAGGCGTTTTCTAAAGAGTCACTGTTCATCTTTTCTAGATGTGATATAGTGACATGGCATGAGATATGTAATTTAGATTGAGTTCCCATGGGAAGGAATTTTTTAAGCTAACTTTCGTTTATGTAGGCTCTCTAATTTGTGGCCTGTGCCTTCCCCATCTTGAATGTTATGTTCCTCTTTGATGAGACAGTATTGCTGTTATCATTCTTTGATGAATAGAGTATTGCCTGCTCATTCTTTGTTACTCCAAAAGAATTGTTTGAGTCCCTGTGAAGAACCTAATCCAATTGCCCACCCTTTTCCTTTAAGATTATACTTTTTGATCACAATAATCTTAACTTTGGTTGAGTTGGAAATGGACATTGTGAGAATTGAATGGATGCCTACCTTGCTTACAGACCCTCGCAGATCGAAGATTTGTAAGAAATCTTGGAGGTTGTTGTAGCTTCATAAAAGTTAGTTTCCGACCCTTTGAGTTCTTGCTTGGGAGTTAGTGAGGTACCTTTTTCCATGTCTTCTGCAAATACTGTCCCTGCATGCTCCATTGCAGGTTTTGAACCCTCCTTTTTTGGTGCCTTCCAAGAATTTCATGTAGCTGCTAAGATTTTTTTTGAGGAAAATGTAGCTGCTGTGTTATGTTCATTTTTCAATTCTTTTGATAAGCTTAGTCTCTTGGTTCATACTCAGGATTTCTTTTTGTATTGGACAATGGGTTGTGGCCCACGAGTCGGAAACATGCTTAGTGATGAATAAGGATAAAAGAGTGGTCAGAAATGCTCATCGTAGCAGTATAGTTAATGAAGCATTCAAGTGTCTATTCTCGTAAAGGACCGGGTTTTTGAGCTCCTGAATCCATCCACCTGAGACTTCAAGATGTCGAATGATTGTGTTTTGGTGATTAGTTGTCCCCAATGAGAGATGGTGTCACGACGACTTTGTCCATGAGGGCTCTTTTTATAAGTCCCTCACCCACCCTTGTTAAAAGAGGCAGACGTGCTTGTACCTCAAGATGTACAGTTAAACCTTTTTGGCTGAGCTTCCTGTAGGACTGATTCTGTGGATTTATCGCTCTGTATTTGCATTTATGAAGGAGCCTTGTGGAAAGACTAAGAGTCCATAGTTACTGGAGAGAATTGGTGAGGGTGCATTCAATATTTGTTTTAATAGGTATCTGGGGGAAACAACATATGGTTGTGGGTTTTGGTCGGTGTGGGGTAGTGGAAGATATGTTTCGTTATTCTTCCATGTTGTGGTCGATTATGGATGTTTGGTTGAGAATGGCATATGACGGATTGCTATTCCTCCTAAACATTTTCGATGAGTTTTATGATATGGTGGTTGATTGCTCAATTTGTTGATGTTTTCTTGGAGCAGCCTTAGAGGGATGCTGCCATCAGATTTATACATGTACAGGTGATACTCAGCATCCTAAGTTCTACCATCTTGAGTCCATCTGGGCATTTGCTTGAAAAGGTAACATCTGATTTGTTATCCCTGTTGTCTTGCGACCATTGTATAATGTTAATAGAGGTTGTACAACTACTGGACTGAGGTTATATTTGCATTCTTGTAAAAAAATCTCATACTTGGTATACAAGGTATCAACCTTGTGCTGGTACATTTCAGGCTCAATCTTAGCTACAATGCTGCTATTAAGTCACATGTACATGATTATACTACATATCGACCCTATCATTGCATGCACAATGATCTTCTTAGAAGCTTAGCTGTTTCTTTCATACATTTTTCATTTTGCTTTATACTTTCTTTGAAGTGCTTTTGGTTGTGGACCATTTAAAGAGATGCCCGTCTATTTGGACATTGAGATGAAGACATGTTATATAAGGAAGATGGGAACTGTGATGGGGCTTATAGAGATAGAGTGGTTGAGGCGATAGTAAATTCGAAGTCTCATGCTATTACATCAGCAGAAGCAGACAACATAACCTTCTCCGATGCGAAGTGTATCAACTATTTAGATTCTTTGTATTACTGGGTCTAAATCTAGATTAGCTAGCTCAGTCATGATTTTTCATTTCAATATTTCTCTACTTTTGTTGTAATCTTTTGTAATGAATCTTGACCTTTAAGATCTTAGAAATATCAAAGGGGGATAGCTGACCCCTAAAATTATCGGGCTTGGTATTAAAAAAAGATCCTAGAAATACTGGCGTCAAATGTTCTCTTCACATGCCTGAACAACCATACTATGTTACCTTTTTTACGTTGCGTACAACTTTTTCTAGATGTCTGTTGCATACTGGCGAGGCTTTAAAAGGAAAAGAAATACTGGCTCCGAGAATATGTTCGTTATGATTATGAACTAAACTTTAGGGGGATAGCCAGATATGCTATAGTATGCACGTCAGAGGTTTCACAATGGGCATACCTTTATAAATTAGTATGCCTTTGCTAACCCCACATAATCCTAATTAATTAAATATGCATGAAAAACGAATAAATAATAATTTAGGTATATATCGGCACTTGAGGTGCCGAATTGGGGATGAGGTCCAAAATGGAACCTCAAGTGTCGATTTGGGATGGTGCTTTTGCATCTCTATCCAATAATTTTGCACACATATCTTTTCCAAAAACTTATTACTACAAATAGCCCTCTTAATATTAAAGAAAAATTTATTTCATGCATTGTTCATGATTCTAATGAAAAATTAATTTGTTTAATTGTATAAATAAATAAATAAATATATATATTTTGACGTCTACGGATAAGAGATTGGGAAATGAGTTTCTTTTTTGTGTAAATATAGGCATAAAGATGGACATAGTTTACATTTTTAAGATATGAATACTACATTGAATATAGTTTACATTTTTAGATATGGATATCTATTATATTGAATAGATATGCCAACATCCGTACGTTATTGTTAGAAAATTGGAAGCGGAAGCGGTATGATAAAACAGAGCATAAAGAACAAGAAAGATAGACATGGAAACACCATGATTTTACGTGGAACCCTACTCCGTGAGGAGCGGGATGAAACCACGGGAGAAGCCCTCAAAGGGGCATATGCTTCATTGGTTTTTTTCGTCTGATATAGGAGGCCTGGGGCTCCTTATATAGCCTCCACAGGGCCTCCAAGTCCCAGCACTGGACGATGTGGGACAAAACTATTGGATGGGGTAGGGATCCATTTACCCATCTCCCTCACATATGACCCATACATCAAATACTCCAACACTCCCCCTCAAGCTGGAGCATGCAATACTCAGCTTGGACAAACAGAAAGAAACTCAACTCAATGCTACATGACACTACGGACAATATCAACCCAACACGCACATTGCTGCAGTCGAGGACATTGCTTCTCATGCCGTGTAGGTGAGGAGGACGAACGAGCTGGAGTGTGAGTCAACTGAAGACTCGGAATCTGACCATCGAGTCTGAAACTGCGCATGGAGTCTCCTCATCGGAGAACTGGGTCTCTCCCATCTGGCTCAGAGAATGGTGCTCTACTCTGGAGTACCTATGATATCACATGAAAACCCTTACCAACATGACATAGGGAATGGTCCTCTACTCTGGAGTCCTTATGGCTCACATGAAAACTCTGGCCTGCAAAATAAGAAATGATGGGGACCTCTGAACTGATGGCAAACATGTGCTCATCTGAAAATGACCGCATCCATGTGCGTGTCTGAAAATGAGCCTCTCTCTGGAGATCTCGAAAATGGGCCTCTCATCTTGGAGTCCCTCGAATTTGTACTCTTACCAATCTGTCGAGTCTGAAATCTGCGCATCAAACTGGGACTCGGAATCTGAACTTCGAGTCTGGAATTGCGCATGGAAAAAATCTTCATCTGAAAATCTTGTAGAGTCTGAAAATCAACTGGTCTGACGAATCTCTGAATCTGGAAGAAGACCTAACTCTACATATACACTCCCCCTTTCTCCCATACTTGTCGGAAAACATGGACGTCGACCAAGTTGGGAGAAGATAAGATAATATGGGGGTAAACACGAACATCCAAAAACTTACGACTTTTCTTCAATTTTTTTAAGCCTTCCATTTTTAAAATATTTTTTTTTTCAAATTTGCGTACGTCTTTTTTTTGTACGCTCCTCTTTTTTTCTCTCTCTGTTTTTTTGATCAAATTCCTCTTTTTTTCTCTCTTTTTTTCGAAATCTCCTTTTTTTATGGGCTTCCCCCCCATTTTCTCAAAACATTCATTTTTAAAAAAAAAACGGCCAACATTTGGGCCTGAATAACCAGCAACCCCCCTTCCTTCAATAATAAATCACGCCACCCCCTTTTTTTTAAACAAAATCTGCAAACTTTTTTTTTCCGGCTCAAATAGCCCTTCATTTTTTTAATAACGTCGCCAGCCCTGTTAGGGTTCCCATCGTGGGAACCCTTCCTATCATGTGCCGCCACCCTCGCCGCCTAGAGAGAAGAGGAAGCGGCTGATGCGGCGTGGCTGGAACAAGGATGCGGCTTGGCTGTGCAGGAGATGGCGATGCCTGCGCATGGCCTTCGCGATATCGGCGTCGCCAGCGAGAGAAGGCGATGCGGCCCGCTTGCGCTACGATGTGTCGCCGCATGTGGCGCTCGAGTTGGTGGATCGCGCCGCTGAGGCCCTCGATTTGGGCTTACTCATGGGGTCAAGGGCACTCTTGCCCGCGTTAGGGGTTGCTTCGGGGCTCCGCCAGGGAGAAGCATTTGAAGGAGGGTGGAGGAGAGGACTCTGTTACGGCTGGGGGATGGGAACCCTTCCTATCATGTGCCGCCACCCTCGCCGCCTAGAGAGAAGAGGAAGCGGCTGATGCGGCGTGGCTGGAACAGGGATGCGGCTTGGCTGTGCAGGAGATGGCGATGCCTGCGCATGGCCTTCGCGATATCGGCGTCGCCAGCGAGAGAAGGCGATGCGGCCTGCTTGCGCTACGATGTGTCGCCGCATGTGGCGCTCGAGTTGGTGGATCGCGCCGCTGAGGCCCTCGATTTGGGCTTACTCATGGGGTCAAGGGCACTCTTGCCCGCGTTGGGGGTTGCTTCGGGGCTCCGCCAGGGAGAAGCATTTGAAGGAGGGCGGAGGAGAGGACTCTGTTACGGCTGGGGGGTGCGCCACCTGTCTGGGGTTCACGCACAAGAGCCTGGAAAGGCCCCTGCGCCTTTGCGCGGAGGAGGTTCGCCGCAAGGAGATGTGCGGCGCGAGGAGGAACTCCACCTGTGAGGTGCCGTCTGGATGTTCTTTGCGCCTGGAGCGCTTTCGTGCGCTTGAGCGGCGCAGCAGACATGCTGGAAGGCCTGTTGCCCGCCTGGAGTCCCTGTAGGGCTCCGCTACCTTCTGAAGAGGCGCCTGGAGCATCTCGCGCAGGGCTGTGCCATCGTGCGCTTGGACTTCAGAGCATGCTACCAGAGATGCTTGGCGGCCAGAGATGCGGCCTGATGTGAAGATGCTTGGCGGCCTGATGTGAGACACAAGATTGCTACAGATCTAGGGTTCCAAATAACCCTAAAAATAAAAATCTCGCAAACAGAATATGACTTGATAAATATATCTTTAACATCAACATCGAGTCTCGAGAAATAAAGAACATGAAAACCTTGAGAATCGAACCTGCTCTGATACCATGTTAGAAAATCGGAAGCGGAATGATAAAACGGAGCATAAAGAACAAGAAAGATAGACATGGAAACACCATGATTTTACGTGGAACCCTACTCCGTGAGGAGCGGGATGAAACCACGGGAGAAGCCCTCAAAGGGGCATATGCTTCATTGGATTTTCTCATTTGATACAGGAGGCCTGGGGCTCCTTAATCCTTGTATAACCTCCACAGGTCCTCCAAGTCCCACCACTGGACGATGTGGGACAAAACTGTTGGATGGGGGTAAATGGATCATGGAGGGATCCATTTACCCATCTCCCTCACATATGACGCCTACATCAAATACTCCAACAATTATCATATCCGATTTTTTTGCGGATATTGGAAAATAAAGATACGGAAGAGAATATGAATTTTAATTATTTTGCAAATTCATATGTAAATGCGAATATCATTTCATTTTTTTGGATACATATATGGATCTAAGTCCCACTATTGCTGGGGGTTGCGTTAAGTAGTCGACGGCCAGCGTAAAAAATAGTCGAATCTTTCAACATGGATTTGAGTAAGAATCCATGTAGCCGACCCTACTTATAGTGGGAGAAGGCTTAGTACATTATATATATGGATCTAAGTATTAGTTATAGCTTCTTTTATTTCTATTAGCCCTATCATATCGATGCAATTGGATAATCCCATTATCCATATGTTATCGTATCCATTTTTTGCGAATATGGATTTCAATTATTTTGACATATACGAAAAGAGTACGAATTTCAATTATTTTTGCAGATACCGATATAACTACGGATATCATTTACATTTTTTAGATACAAATAGCTATCTAAGTTTTAGTTATAGGAGTTTATGTCGGTTAGGCACTTTTTTTAATGATGCGACCGGATAGTTCATAAACATCTGCTATCATATCCATTTTTACATGGATATGGATATACTTTTTTATTCTGGAGGCCTGAATTCAAATAATGAAATTTGTTTTTATTTTTTAGATATAGTTGTGAATACGGATTTTGTTATTATTTTTTAAAATACTTGCACGGATATTGAAATCGCAAATCATATATATATATATATATAAATATTCTCAGGTCAGGTGTAACTCTATAGCAAATATAAGTCTATACACACATTTATAGATGTCTATACAATGTACACACATCGATTCATATCCATATCTAAAAAATGGAACTATATTCAATGTCAGCATCCATATCATGTAAACTATATCCATATTTATGCTTATATCTGCAAAAAAATGAAATTCATTTCCATATCCCTTATCCATGCCAAAATAAATACATATATTTATGCAATGATACTAATATAATTTTCATTATAATTATGAACATCAATGCATGAAATGTATTTTTCTTTAATACTAATAGGCTATTTGTAGTAATAAGTTTTTGGAAAGGATATGTGTGCAAAATTGTTGGATAGAGATTCAAAAGCACCATCCCAAATCGGCACTTGAGTAGCCGTTTTGGGCCTCCTCCCCAAATCGGCACCTCAAGTGCCAATATATACCTAAATTACTAATTAATAATTTTTCATGGCTATTTAATTAAGTATGATTAAATTCATAATTATTTTTTAAAAAAGTCCGGTACGATGCAACGTGTTCTCTATTTGAAGGCATTTTTTGGATACGTGCCTTAAGGAGTACGGTTTTGCATGGTGACTAGTTTTATTTATAGCATTGTTATGGCTTGGCATGGTGACTAGTTTTATTTATAGCATCGTTATGGCTTGGCAGTGCCCTTACTCATGCATGCATATCACTTGTACAATAATGTTGCATAAGGATTGCAATTTATCCAAATTCGTTATAGTTATCCTTTTAAATGCATTCCTTTTGTTTTGGTCAACACATTGGATGATTAATGTAATGAGTTTTTGATTCTTTTCTTCAAGGGGTTTGAATCAAAATTTGAAGATGACATCTATGCGGCACCACCACATGTTTCTCGGTATATATCCCAAGTTTAAAAACTCGAGCTTACATCGTCGTCATATATGTTGAGTTATGGAATCATTTTTTTCCCAGATATTCAGACATCTACAATTCTGTGGAGGCTAGGTACCCAAGTAGTGCAGCTTCTGTTTACAGATCTGGTGTTGATGGTACTTCTGACATTCGTGAGGTAATTGGAGGTTAAATTTCTGAATAGGCACATTTGTTTGGCTATTCACCACTTAATGGATTCCATCTTAATGGTCGTCTATATCTTAATTCGTGTTTCTATTCAGCTGCATGTACAATGTGATTGCATTCTTCCCAATATAGAATTGTTGTGTAAACACAATACACTCATGATGTATTCATTTGTTGGGGGGTGTTGCACACAGGCTAATGAGGCCCCATGCTCACTGTAAGGGCAACAGAACCTTCGCCTAGATGACGGGCTTTGTTCCTCAAGATTTGAGAAGGTTGCATAACAAGCTCTGCAATGTGTTCGGTTGAACAATCGAGTTATAATTCAAGGCATCTCGATATTCTCAATAATAATTTCCTAACATATATGTTTAATATAGTGCCTTGGTCTGCCCCACATTTAGAACATTGGTTGGAAGGAGACATTTGAGAACTGAGAAGGATATGACCTTTTTGCTATGAAGCTGGGGTAGGTCAGGAAATGGATTTGTTAGGAAACAATGTATAAATGTAGACAACTATTCTCATAGTGGGAGAAGGCTTGATTCTTGCGGCTGTATTCGTTTAAATATGATTTTTCAGCAAAATATAGAATTGTTGTGTTAACTGTTAACACAATACACAGGATTCAAGAACACACACAATACACTCATGTTGTATTGATGGAGCGAGTGACCTAAGTTGATGTACAATATAGTTGCGTATTATTTCAAAACCTATCATTAGTGTCTGTTGCATCAGAATGACGCCAATGCTTTCTTAGAAAGGTACTATTTTTTATGTTTTGTTTATTGTTTTAGAAGTAAACCACCTTAGTAGATGTTGTATGACTGGAATCAGCATTGTTATACATGAATCCAAACTAAAGAGTTAACTAGATGTTGAAATGCTAGTTGTAACTAAGCTTTAATTCTATAGATTCAAATGAAAACTTGTATATGATACTTATAAGAAAGTGGATGTCTATGTATAGGAGTGAATGACTAAAGGGACTTGAATGAAGTTAAGTGTCGTCATACTGTTAGAGGCAGCACTAGCGAAATAATTGACCAAGGAGAGTAGTTGGCTACATTAGCATATATCAATTCAAGGAAACTTTTGCCTAGATGAATAATTTACTGTCTTGTTTTTTGTTTAAGATGGAGTGTAAATCACTGGTGTAATGCAAATAGACCACACTGTATGATGTCAAGTGGTTATACAAGGAATGTCAAGTGTTTTCCTGAGAAAGTAGTTGACTAAGACAATGATGATTATGAATCTAACGATGACCATGATATATTGTTTGCTGGATTCCTTCAGGGAGTTCTATTCATTGTTTCTGAATTGTTTTAGTTGATCTTAGCTTCTGTAACATGATTGTTTAAAATGCACTAACAACATGAGCTAACTTTTCCATTGATCGAAAACGTAAATCTTTTTTAAAGCTTTTATTTGATTCTTCATTCTGGATATACTTGTATATTAACAAAGATTCATCTTAATTCCTTCTTATGCAAGCACTAAGTATATGGAGCTTGAAGTCTGGAGACATGCATTGGAGACTAAAAGATTTGTATAAGTAGGGCTATGACTGGATATATAGAGTGCAGTTTTGATGGAAGCAATGGTAATGAATCGAGGTTAAGATTGGTGATGATAACATTCAGACGAGAGATTCTAGATACTTGGGATCTATTTTGTAATATGATGGGGAAATTGATGGAAATGTTATAAATGAGATCTATTTTGCATGCTGGTTAAAGTGGAGAGGAACCTCTACTGTTCTTTGTGATAAGAAAATTCCTTTGAAAATCAAGGGAAAGTTTTACAAAGCAGTTGTGAGACCTGCTATGCTCTATGGATCTGAATGTTGGCCTGTGAACCATTGACATGTGCAGAGAATGTCAGTAGCAGAAATGAAAATGCTAAGGTGGATGCGTGGACACACACATAAAGACTGGATTTGAAATGATGCCATCAGAAGGAAAGTTGGTGTAGCTCCGATCGAGGATAAGATGCGAGAAAAACGCTTAAGTTAGTTTGACCATTTATAAAGGAGGTGAGCTGATGCATCGATGATGAGATGCGAGTTTGGGAATGTTGAGCTGGTAAAAGAGGGCGAGGAAGGTTCAAGAAGTGTCGGAATGAGACCATACGGAGGTATCTTAGTTTTTTGGATCTAATTCCGAGAATGACCCGAGATAGATTTGAATGGAGGTAAAGAATCCATGTTGCCAACCCTACTTAATGTGGGAAAAGGCTTTGTTGTTGTTGTTGTGTAAGCACTAAGTATATGTTCCTTGCAGTAATATACACGTGATACGATAATTTGAATGATGTGGAGTTGCTAGTTGTGATGCAGATTGAAGGAGGGTTAGGATACGTGAAGACAAATAAATCGACAGAAGCGGATTAATCTATGCCTCTTCATATAGATGCCCATCATTTTGCTAGAGAAATAAGTCTAATGAAATCCTATAATACTGTGAGAGAAGAACGAACTGCGATCTATGAGAATGTTAGAATCTCGATTAATCATTGAAAATCTTTACAATGGCTCGATTATGTGCTTCAAAAAAATTATCTCCTAATAATTTTTGTTTTTGTACTTTTAATTCTACATTATTATGAAGATTTAGAGCTATTTTGCAAGTTGTAAAATATTATTGATCTGGACACACTTTCCGGAATCTGTCTCAAATCTTGATCTCTCTTGCAAGGTTTGGAAAATTCACGAGTCTCGTAATTTTATAAAATTTTCTACTTCTTGTAAACGTGCTAAAGTTTTAGAACCATCTTATGTAGGTGGTTTTCTCTTTAACCTCTCGTTCTTCGGTTGGTTCTTTTCCTTTTTGTTCTTGGGATTGGAGACCTCTTTTTAATTATTCATGAATTTTAACTATTTTTTTACAAAATAGAGTGTTATAGGTAGGGCTAAAACTAAAGAGATTTGTATAAGTAGGGCTAAGACTAAATATATGGAGTGCACATTTGATGGAAGCATTGATGAAGGAATCAAGTTGAAGATTGGTGATAATAACATTTAGAAGAAATATTCTTTTAGATACTTGGGATCTATATCGTAACATGATGGGGAAATTGATGGAGATGTTACTCATAGAATAGATGTAGGTTGGCTAAAGTAGCGAGGAACCTCTGCTATTCTATGTGATAAGAAAATTCCTTTGAAAATCAAAGGAAATATTTACAAAGCAACGGTGAGACCTGGTATGCACTATGGATCTGAATGTTGGCTTGTGAACCATAGAATTGTGCAGAGAATGACAATTGAAGAAATGAAAATACTGAGGTGGATGTGTGATCATATACGTAAAGACCTGATTTGAAATGATGTGATCCGAAGGAAAGTTGGTGTTGCTCCAATAGAGGATAAGATGGGAGAAAACCACTTAAGATGGTTTAACCATTTGCAAAGGTCATCAACTGATGTACCGGTTAAGAGTTGTGAGTTCTTAGTTGTTGAGCCAGCTAAGAGGTATGGAATGCCCAAGAAGTGTTGGAATGAGACTTTCTGAAGGGATCTTAATTTTTTGGATCTATGCTCGAGAATGACTCAAGATAGATTGGAATGAATGTAAAGAATCCATGTAATGGACCCTACTTAATTTGCAAAAAGGCTTTGTTGTTGTTGCTGAGTGCTATATGTGTTTTTTTAACTTAGTGAAATAAAACCTACAAACCTTGTAGAACAACCTATCTGGGCTTCACGAGGAAATCCCTACGTAGGAACCCTATGGTGGAGGTACTTTTCTCTATTTCTATGATCTGCTTTTAAAATTTATTTGGAATATTTAAATCCTTGCCATGGTTTATTGTGTGGAGAAGGTGATGTTGATTTGAAATGCTGATGGAATTGGCATTGATGAGCCTTTCGGGTTTTTACTGTGATCTTTGCAGTGAAATTGGTTTGGCAATCATGGTGATGAACATTCTGTAGGGTGTTGAGAAGAATAACATGTTTGGGGTTTCACATGGCATGACGTGGTTGAGAGTGTTACGCCGTTAATGTTCGATGTGAGAAGAGGTGATCATGTTGATTTTGATAAGATGGACGTGTCACTCTTTTGAAGGTACGATTGTAACAAGGGAGAGAGCTCATTTGAGTTTTAAAAGAATGGATAGGTAGCGCGAAGCGAGAGAGAGCTCGTAGAAGGAGAGAATACTTTCGTTGGGAGGTGTGCCGAGGGGTACATACGTGGGATAGGGCCACCAAGGCTTAAATTGCACAACTCAAAGAGGAGGGAGGAAGGGTGATTGGTTGTTTCTTATCGAAAACAGGGAAAGCGATGTTATTGTTGTGGGTTTTACGACCATCTTGCTTCTTTCTGCTCATTACCACCGCGATGCTTCGCTTGTGGCGAAGCTGCCCATCGTCGTGCTTCTTGCCGTCGCCAGCTGAAGGTTGAAGATTCACATGGCAAATCCATAGCTGTATCCTCTACGGGGGATGGAGTCTTGAAGATAAGTGCAATACAATCCTATGCGGTGGCGGCTAGAGATGGTGCGTTTGAGGAGAAGGTTTTTGCGAATGATTCAAAAATCAACGATTCGATCCTCATTGGTTTCATGCCTTCAAAACTATGGAATGCGATTTGGTGTGTGAGTGGGTTCAAGAATTTATGGGGGACTCTTTCTCTGGAGATGTCGCCCCTATGGATGACATTTACTGTTGTATAAGGGGTCTGTCTGCATCCCAAGCAAGGCTGCTTTTGCGAGGATCCTTTTGCTCAGATGTTTCCTGGCGACACCCTCGCTTTGCGAATGGCGAGGGAAGGTGATAGATAATACAAGCGGGTGGCATACATCCTGGGCATGTCGTTTCTTTCGCGTTCTGCATCAAAGCTAAGATGGCCTTGAGGCAGTTGGGTTGGGACTCAAAGGTTCTCTCGGACGGGCGTCAACTAGGTTTTCATCCGATGGCTACATGGCGGTTGCCCTTTCAACATGGACGCAAATTGTTTACTTTGCGTGGGTCGCGCTTCTTTCAAACTCGTGGTTGAGGTCATTCCATCGCCCTCTCCACCGCCGATCACAGGAGCCACCAGCTCCTCGACGACCTCATCGCTTCCCCATGCGCAATCAACGCGCCAAGTCTTGGGAGATTCACATCAGCCATTGTTGGAAAGTCTTCGAAAAAATCGATCTTTTCGGATCTCATCAAATCAAAAGAAATTTCAAAAGCTTACCAGATCGTTAGCAATTACGAGGCATGCCACCTTCCTATTTTGGCAGCTCCTAACATTCCAATTTACGAATTTGGCGGAGTAGTGCTGTTTCCTTTGCTTTTTCAGGCGACAATCGAAACTGACGTTGCTAGAGCATTTTCGCCCGTCTCGAAACCCGGTTGGTGTCAGGTCCACTTAATTAGATCTTGAAAGATGTCCCAATGGCTGACTCGACTACTTTTAAGCAGGTTCTCGGAGCATCTGTGTACTCTGACCCGATTGAGAGCTGCAATCAGGTCCTGCATATTGAGAATGAGAATCCTATTACTTTCCATCTACAACGGAACTCCTCCCTGACTCTTGGTGTGAAAGATGCATATGCTTTTCGTGAAATCTTTGGAACCATCAACAAAGAGCTGGAAGCAAAACTTTTAAGCGCCTTTAAGCATCCTCTAAATGGGTTCTTTGAGCCAATGACTAAGGAAGGCCGTATCGATATCGGTATCGTTTCGATCTGCCGGGAAATGGATATAATCGGGATATATCGCCGATATATTGACGATATCGGTGGAAATGTTGGAAATGGCTCAAAATCATTTTTTGTCGTTTTTTGAGAAATTAAGATCATCCAAGATATTAAAACAACAAATAATTTACAAATACACACTTATGTCACACATATCAGTCATTTATAGCCCATATATCGCATATATCAGTCATATCGAGCATATCGCTGTTAATGCTTATTCCTGACCTATAGATATTGGAAATGGATTCCATTCAAGTTCTTATAACATTAAATAACTTAGAAATATACACTTAGATGACACATATAAATCATTTATGAAGACTATGATCCTTATATTGCACATATCGGTCATATCAAACATATCACTGGTACTGTTAGTTGTTGTTGACCTATATATATTGAAAATGGAGTTCATTCAAGTTCTTAGATCACTAAATAACTTACAAATATACTCTTAGATCACGCATATCGGTCATTACTGAAGCTTATATCACATATATCGATCATTTCAAACATATCGATATTAATGTTGATTCTCGACTTATAGATATTTTTTTTGAAGAATTGACTTATAGATATTGGGAATGAATTTCATTCAAGTCTTACAACATGAATAACTTGCAAATATACTCCAAGTTGAAGAACCATTGTATGCACCCTCCTGTCGCACCATACTCGACCTGAAACAAAATATATATAAACCATTGTGTGTTTTTAATACTAGGTGTAGCTAGATAAGTAGTGGAATCAATCTTGCATGAATAATAACATTGATGTATAGAGATATCAGCGAAATATCGGCGATATCGATCGATGTCCAAGATTTTTTGTACTAAATCCAGTCATTTTTGATCGATATGTTTCGATATGGTGATATATCGCCAATATATCGGTGATATATCATCGATATCCCTGTAAAAGGATATACTGGGTGATTTCGGTAACCCCTCTTTGTCGAAACCGATATATCGTTGATATGTCGCCGATACGACCTTCCATGCCAACGACTGAACAACTGGAAAGTTGTCCTTGCCCGAAGGCTGACATTCAAATTGAATCACTGCAGGATGGTACAATGTGCTTGGAGAGTTCGTTTTTTGACCCCAACAATTGTTTCGAATTAGGATTTTTAAAGCCAAAAGAACTTGGTCAGGTCCTTGAATGGAGCCTAAACATTAATCTCGCGTTGAATCATTTTAGAATGCGTTTGGAGACCGTCAGCTTCAGCCTTCATCTTCTTCCGTAGGAGCCGTCCTCCCTTCACCCTCCTGCTCACCGCCCTCTGAGTCGAAGGTCGCTAGAAGACATAAACATTATAGATCGTGTAGGTATCATGCGCGAGGAAGAGGGTAAGATCATGAAATCTCGTAGAGTAAGGTTAGATTGGCACTTCTGGTCGGGGTAGTGTGGACTTCATGGAATAAATAAGTTCATCAATGAAGGTTTTGACATGGAATGTAAGGGGTCTCAGTGACCCAGAGAAGCGTCGATTAATGGAGGCTTGATTTACATAATGTGGTTGTGATATTGTGCTGTTATAAGAAACAAAACTTCCTTCCTGCTTAAATTTTATGTAGAATTCATTGGAGACTGGCCACATCTCAGGTTCCAAAACTCTTGATGTAAGTGGTTCATCGGGGGCGTGATAGTTGCGTGGAAAGAATCGCTTTCCTCGGTCCGCTCTGAAATTAAGGACAAACATATTCTCATAGTTCTTATAGAAAACAACTCCTCGATGTTCAGTTGGCGGTGTCGTGTTTACGAACTTTGCGCTCATTCCTTAAGGGATGGACTATGGGTTGATTTCCATGAGGTATTTGTTTCCCGGGGGTGTATGGTTGGTGGGTAGAGGTTTCAACGTTTCCCTTCTCTCTTCGAACCGTCTGCATTCCCATCGGGGCAAGATCCTATCTCTATGAACTTTGTTTAGTTGATTGATGACCTCGAGCTTGAGGTGATGGATGTGACAGACACGAGGTTTACCTGGAGGAATTCTGGCTCCCGCTCTCGTATTGATCGCTTCCTGGCCTCTAAGAAGCTTTTGAATGTTCATCCACTTTCCTTCTGTACATCGAGGCCACACACAAGATCGGAGCACACTCGACTTTATATGGGACTCCGGGAATGTTTCGAACCAGCAGGTCTTTTTCAGATTTGAGCGGGCTTGGCTCTAAGAGGACACATTCAGAGAGCTTGTCCACAACTTTTGGTCCTCAACTACTGTTTTAGGACCGATTGCCCCTCGCTTGGATCGAAAGCTCACTTCTCTCCGCCAGCATCTTTGTTCACTTAAGAAGGTGATGAGAGAGGCCATAGTGGCCAGTCGAATGACGATCGAAGTTGAGGCCTGTAGTCTAGATGAAGTGGAGGATGTTAATCTAGCAGTATGTGAGTTGTCCGCAACAACAACGACGCATAAGATCATTGCGGTGGAGGAGACGAAGCGTGTTACTGAGTGGTGACAACGATCTAGATAGTGCTTGCTCAAAGATGGTGATGCAAACACAACCTGCTTTTATCGTGTAGCCAGCGGTAGGCGTCACCACTATATGATCTGATCTGTGGTCTTGAATGGTATTTGAGTGGAGGGCGACCATGAGATGGGCATGGCTATTGCAGATCATTTTCATGATTTCTCAAGGAGGCATGAGGGCAAACGATGGTGATGGGCGGGCATGAGGGCAACCTGTGTTTTCGAAGCTCACGCCGCTCACCTTGTTCAGAGCTTCTCTTCCAAGGAGGTTGGATGAGGAACCAATGAGAGCATATTGTTGGAATGGGCGATTTCTTTGCTTCTTTTAGCAGGAAGAGCTAACACATTACACACGTTGTACAAATTGAATTCAAGGTTGAAAGAGTTTGCGATATGGATAAATGGATCTGAGGTGGCAGTTGAGGTGAACTTGAATAAGGATTTGTGGAACTTGAGGACTATTAAGGATAAAATCCTACTGCTAGTTAAGGTTCTGACAAAATGCTTATTTTAAGGCCTGATCACGCTATGTCCTTTGTCAGTTCTCATGAATTGGTTTAGGAAAACAAATTCATTCTAACTTTCTTTGTTTTCCTTATTTTTCAAATAAGTGTTTGCTAAGGGACTAGCAAAGTTTAAGTACACGGGGTTGCTGAATCCATGATTCATCAACATTTCTGTTGCATTTTGTCTTAAAAGCTTTAACAAATACATGTAAATATGCATTAATTCTCATCTTTTATCAAAATGTCATTCATGAATAAAAAACATTTTTATGCACTAAAAGACACAAAAATAAGAAAATAAAATAAGGAAAAGAAAAGAAAAAAGGCAGAATGTAACTATGTATATATTGGACATGATGACTAATAAATATAAATATAGCCTTAAGATATATTTGTATAACCTAGCCCTAGAGACCATGTCAATAGAATTGATCGAAAAACAATAAAGTAGGGGCAGATAAGGAAGAAAATGCCAAAAATAACTAATTGTGTACATAGAACACTTAATCTTATTTACTCATTATTTATCAAATATTCACTTAATTTTAATTAATTCATTTGTACATATTTTTCACCAAGCTCTTTTGCAGTATGAAAATTGAATGCAGACGACGCTTCGGGTCCAGATGGTTTCCCTATTTTCTTTATCCGGTAGTTCTGACCAATGTTGGGTATTGCGATTTTTGAGTTCATGGAAGAATTTGCCTGTGATAATGTAGGCTTCGACATAATTAATAAGGCTCTTATTTTATTGGCTCTTAATTTTTTGCTTCCAAAGAAAGGGGCACCAGAGAGAGTGGAAGACTTTTGGCCAATTGCACTTTTGAACGTAATTTATGTTATTGTTGCTTAGGTGCTTGCCATCATACTGAGTAGGATTATGGACCATATCATCTCTCCGATCTAGTCAGCTTTCATCCCGAACAGACAAGTTGCTGTTGGCCTTGCCATGGCTAGTGTGATCGTTGCTGACTGGAAGCGTCGATGTGTGAGGGATGCCTTGTGGAAAGTGGACTTTTTTAAAGGTAATGATACGGTGGACTGGCGTTTCTTGTGGGCGGCTCTGTCCAAGTGGGGCTTTCCCGGTCTTTGGATCTCCTGGATGAAGCGTATCGTCACTACAACCTCTTACTCTGTTCTTGTCAACGGTCGCCTGGAGGGAGGTTTTTTCCAACCACATCGTGATGTTTGACCGGGCTGCCCCCTTGCGTCAATGTTGTTTGTCATTGCGGCAAATGTTTTGTCATGTATGGTGTATCGAGTTGCTGGTAGCGACGTCACTGCGGGTTACTCCAATGATAATATCTCTATTCCTCTTTCACAATATGCAGATGGTACCATTTTTTTATCGAGGGCAGCAATGAGGCTAACGGGATAGCCACAACATTGGAGATTGATAGTGAGATATCGGTGCTGGTTCATAACTGCGGGATATCCACTGCCATTTTGTTTGGCCTTTTTGAGGATGAAGTCGAAGACTGTGCTGCAGGGCTGGGCACCGCCTGGGACTCTCCTTATCCACTACCTTGGCGTCCCCCTTACTCGTGGCAGAATCAAGATTGCAATTTGGCTCCCAATTATTAAGAAATTGGAGAAAAAGTTTTCGGGCTATAAGGTTGCCATCCTTTTCATAGGCGGCCGGCCGGCTGGTGCTTATTAATGTATACTCTATGCTATTCCGATCTTCTTTATGTCCTCACAACTTCTGCTTTGGGTATCCGGAACATACTTGAAAATATCATGTGTAAGTTTCTCTGCGGCAAATTTGGGCAAGATGGTGCTGGAATTCACCTTGTTGATTGGGAGACTGTTACTCTATCAAAGATGGACGATGGCCTTGGAATCAAGAACTTAGAAGCCATGAATAAGGCATTGTTACTGAAGTGGATCAACGGACTTTGAGGTAGTGATGATGACATATGTTGTAGACTTTTTCGAAGGATCTATGATATTAGGGATCCCATTGAGTCTTTGCATCGTCAACATGTGCAATCCTCGACCTTTTGGAAGGGAATCACCACAATGCTGCCTCAATTTCAGGATCTTTTCCGGTCAGTGCTTGGTATTGGGATCTCTTTCTCTTTCTGGAAAGACAATTGGACAGGCGATGAGACTCTCTCTACTAGATTTCCTCGGCTATTCGCATTGACTGGCAACCATGATGCACGTGTTGCAGAATGTTGGATTGATGGTAACTGGATGCCTTTCTTCATTGTGGATTTCTTGAAATAACGATTAGAAGACTTACTCACTATGTTAAAGTCGCTGAGACATACTGATAGGCCGTCTATGGGTAGAGATCATTGAGTCTGGAAGGACAACTCTTTCTCTCTGAAAAAGGGCTTACCGTGCAATTTTCGGACCTCCACCTCCTAGGACTGATTCCTTAATCCGGGACTGCAACCTCATTTGGGAGATACGTCTGGGACTGCAACCTCATTTGGTAGATACGTCTGCCAGATAGAATTGTTTTTTTATGTGATTGTTAAGGAGAAGATGTATTATGTCAAGGGGTTGTTGTGCAAGGTTCTTTCCAGACATTTCCAATAGATGTCCACTTTGCGAATCGCAAATCGAAACAATCGATCACCTCTTCTTCCAATGTGCAATGACTGCCCCAATCTGGGTTAAAGCTAATGTGGGATGGTCAACTTTCAGGACCTTGTTCTTTTCTGAGAATCCATGATTCTCGCCGGACAACATGCTTGGGAGGACATCTTGCGACCACCGACAATATTATGGGCTGTTTTGTTATGCAGAAATGGTGCACTCTAGGTCTCTTCTTGAGTCCTGGATATTTGTCTCTTTGTAACCTTTCTCTTATCAATAGATCTGGGGCGGACACCTTAGTGTGTTTCCTCCTTTTTTTGGCTTAAAAAACGATTGTAACAAGGGTCCTTAACTTGCAACTGATTGAGTGATTACTCCATGAAAAGACTATTCCATGAGATGGAGAACATGCTTGGGAACCTCACATGACTAGGAGAGGTCGAGCTTGTTATCACGGTAATGTCTGATTGAGGACAAGGCAAATTGATGATCTTGATGGGTTAGAGGTAAATTGTCTCTAAGGGTACTACTACAATCAGAGACCATATTCTGCAACAGATCAGATGACTGCAAAAGTGGAATATAGGATATGCCTAATATGCAAGACAATAGGCGTTGCTGAGTTAGATGTCGAATGATTTAAGGAATTTGCCACTTTCTAGTTTTACGTCCGTAATATGTCAGACAAGTTGAGTTCGTGGCAAATACTACAATATCTTTGCCTT
Source organism: Ottelia alismoides (assembly GCA_037367405.1). NCBI lineage: Eukaryota > Viridiplantae > Streptophyta > Magnoliopsida > Alismatales > Hydrocharitaceae > Ottelia > Ottelia alismoides. Next base: position 1,996,753 of record JAZKJV010001419.1, on the reverse strand, counting down.
CCACAGTTTCAGGGCTCCAATACCATCTTATCGTACACATTCTTATCATGATCTAAACATAAGATTTGAAAGTGTTATAAGATTCATTGATTTTTGAAAGCGCCAATAATGTTCTTGCGGTTGTAAGCAAATGATGGGTTAGTTCTCCCTATTCTTAGAATCTTGTAGGAGTAGTTTATATGATTAACAATTCACGAGAACGAGTTGGATGTTATATAATCTCGTACCAATTGGTGTACGAAGATGAGGGTTGAGAAGTGAAGAAAATTGTGTATTTTTAGGAGGGAAGAATAAGGCATGAAGGATAAGAAATATTTGGGGAGGAAATTGTGGAAGTATAAAATATATAATGCAAAATCAAAATACAAGAAGATAACATAAATTTATGTGGAAAACTACTCTAGAGTGGGATGACATCATGGAAGAAAAGTCTCCTCAGGAGAGATATTGCATTATGTTTCGCGACGAATAGAGGAAGCATGATGCTATGTATGTTCACAAGTCTCATCAATAAGCAATATGAGCCTTAACACAACTCCTCACATAGGCCCAATTTTTAAATTCTCTCAACACCCCTGTTATACTAGATCTTGAAATGCTCATCTTGGACTATAAGATGCTCCACACACAAAAGTTGAGTATATATCTCAAATACAACCCTCAACTTGAAACTGCTTGTATCTCATGCTTATGATATGAAGAATTTGCATCGGGTGGGTTTGAGCGGCTCTAGATATAGAGACCGAAGTGGGCCTCTTCACAATAAACATACATGAATGTCGCCATCATGTGAAGATACATATAATGGGCTTTCACGATGAAAACTCTCTAATGGGTTTCAATTCCCATTAGAGCCTTAAATCGAGCCTCTTCCATGCATTGATTCAGAAAATGGGATCTACTTGGGACCTCTCCATATTGAGCCTCCAATACAGGATTGGGCATATATGGTTTACATTAACACTTTGAGAGACACATTAGTATGCCGACCTCTCCACGAAAGGCCTCATATGCGGTCTTCGTACAAACATGAAGGAGTTTACCAACACATTTCCTATCCCACCGTATCTATGTTGTATTTAACCTTCTTTTTCTTAAATATTCTTTTATCAGTTAATTCTTTTTTTTTCTAGCATCTCTTTCTTTTTCCCGATGTTTCATTTTTTAGTACCAAATGGCCTCCTTGGGCTTACGCAGTGTTGCAGAAGTCAGTATTCGATATTCAATCGGAAGGGTAACTGGATAAAAAATATTCGGTATTCAGGAGAATATTCGTAATTATCTGGTTATGCATTTTCTTATTATTTTAAATATAAATATTTTGCCTAATATACATTCTTATATATTTACATTTGGTCATCAATCAATAAGAATCAAAGATAAAAGCCCCAAATAACAAGTTATATGGGGCTTTAACATTTGTGGTGATATTGAGATAAAAGAGAACCTTTAAAAAACAAAAATAAAAAAGCAACAACCTGTTGCAATTAGGGGTGGATATTGAGTCACGTCTCGATGAGCCGGGCTCGGTTCGATAAGGGCTTGTAGGTTTGGCTCATTAAGCTATTGAGCTAGGCCCGCGCTAGAATTTTGGGCTCGATAACTTAACGAGCCGAGCTTGAGCCAAGCCCGGCTCAGCTCGATAACTCAATAAGGGGTTGGGCTCAGCTCGATAACTCGATAAGGGCTCGATAAGGGGCTTGGGCTCAATAAGGTGCTTTACTTTATTCCTACATCGGGTAAAGTTGAACTGAAGGGGGCAAGGAGTCCATATAAGCAGAGAGAGTGCCCTGTCTACATGCATATTTGCCTTAACTCAGCTCGAGCCTTATCGAGTCCAGTGTTGTAAAAGTTGACCTACTAGTCCGCCTGACTAATCGAGTCGGGGGATTTGGGGGGGCGGGGTACCCGGACCGACTTGGCAAAATTAGCCTTTAGTCGGGCTGACCCGATTAAACGGGAGACTAAAAGGTCTAGTCGACCGACGTTTGCATGTGGATTCGTATTTGAGTTTATCTTAAACTTGGTTAAATGGGATTTGGGCCTTACCATTAAGCAGTAACCCCATACCCATTCGAACCCTGCCCCCTCGACCCCCCTGCGCACGCCTTTCCCCTGATCAAACACCCTGTGCTGCGTCGTCGCCCCCTCCTTCGCGTCGCCGACAACCGGACGATTTATCCTTTTGGTGTCAAACCTCCACCACCCCCTCCGTGTTCTTCGATGACTAGGTTAGGATTTTGTTTTTCTATTTTTTTATTTTTCTTGCTTTGTTTAACATTTTAATGCTTGATCTTAGATGTTATGTTATTGTAATCTTATTTTCTTGCTTCGTTTAATAATCCTCTACTTTTGTAGTCTTGTCCCTCTTGTGACAGTTTCATATGAAACTATTTTTGGGGTGCTATTGGTTGGTCAAAAACTTGTGGGAGTGTGGTGTCATTGGTTGGTGAAAAAGTTGTATTGATGGTGATGGTATTAAGTGATTAGGCAGCAATGAAAATAGATCTTGGACGGATGCTGTTAAGCTCTATTTTTGAACATATTTTACTTACCATGGCCAAGTTCGATGTCCTTTTTATATCAGAAGCAATGTTTTAAAAAGCATGAGGCGTATCTAGGCGTTTTCCCAGTATTCCCTTGAGACGTAAGCCTCGAGGTGTAAGCCTCACTCGTGAAAGATTTTTTTCATAAAACATAATACTTAATTGTAATTACATATTCAAGTTTTAGAAATTAAATAGTTATGATTAAATACATAACTCCATGACATTTCATGGCTAACATCATAGTTTAAACATCCAAGTTCGGGACTTGCATCCAAACATTTTATTAAAGGAAGCTTTTATGCTTGATTCATACTAAAGAGTAGATGCATTAGATTTTAACATCAAGTTAGGGACTATTTTAACATCAACATTGCTTTACATCGAGGTTCAGCTTTGAGTCTATTTGAATGGAACCTCTGCTATTTTCTGTGGTAAGAAAATTCCCTTAAAAATTAAAGGAAAGTTTTACAAAGCAACTGCGAGATCTGCTATGCTCTATGGATCTTAATGTTGGCCTGTGAACCATAGACATGTGCAGAGAATGGCTGTAGCAGAAATGAAATTGCTAAGATGGATGTATGGACGCACACGTAAAGATTGGATTCTGAATGATGCAATCAGAAAGAAAGTTGATGTAGCTTCGATCGAGGATAAGATGCGAGAAAACTACCTCAGATGGTTTGGTCATTTGCAAAGAAGGTCAGCTGATGCACTAGTTAGGAGATGCGAGTGTTGGGATGTTGAGCCGACTATACGAAGGGATCTTAGTTTTTTTGATATAAGCCCGAGATTGATCAAGATATGTCTGAATGGAGGCGAAGAATTCATGTAGCTGACTCTACTTAATTGTGGGAAAAGACTTTGTTGTTGTTTGTGGAGGCAGTAGATTTAAGGACTCATACTCAATTTTTTGTTCATGTTGATTTATAAAGAACATGCATAACAAAGTAAAAATAAGTTTAATATATTAATAAACTAAAAAAATGCATTTCAATGAATCACGAGCTTAAGGAATTGAAAATACTTGTCTAAGTACCACTCACCGTCGCTCTGCCAGAGGCATCGTTTTAGTCAAAGAAGCAATGCATAGCACCGTCCTACCGATTTTCACAACTACGAAAGATGAAAAGCTCACAATCTAAAAGAAAAGAAAAAATATTGTAGAAAAAAAATAAATAAAAAAATCAGCTCAAACATGAGGTAGCGCTTCGAGGCGTACGTCTTACTGAGGTTGCATGAGGATATAGCCTCGAGGCGTATGCCTCAGCGCTTCGATGCACGTTTTTAAAAACAATGATCGGAAGGATGTGCAAGATGGAATATTATAAGAGAAATTTGAGAATTGTACTGTGGAAAAGTACGAGTTTTACATCAATCGATATCTCAAATTATAAGATGGCCATATTTATTTCTACTAATTTACATGCTGGTTAACTTATATATGGTTAGAATTGTGTTTATTATGCCCTAAGTATTCGTTAATTCGATACTTATTGTTGATATGCATAATAATTAGGTAACTTGTTCTTAACGTGCTTCATTTATTTCTCTTGTTATATTTTTTATGCTCATAAAAGTATTAAAACAGCTAAATATATGATTATAAATGAGAGTATATGTTATAAAAAATTATTTATATATTTAAAGTAATTAAAAAAAATTCAAAATTGATTAATGCCTGACTTAATCCAATTACTCTCCCGACCGTCGATTAATCCTTAGTCAGTGACCCAGCCGACCGAGTACCGACTGCCGACTTTTGCAACCATGATCGAGTCTGAGTTGGCTCGATAAGAGGCTCGAGCTCGTTGAGCCCAAGCTCGAGCCAACTCGGTTGGGCTCGAACGAGCCTAAGTTTGAGCCCGAGCCCAATTGGGCTTATCGAGTCAGGGCCTGGCTTGGGCTCTTTGGCTCGATAGCTAGTCCTAGTTGCAATAGTCGGCAGAATATTCGGCTGAATACTCGGATGTTCGGGAATATTCGGGTTGGATCGGATATTGAACGAATATCAATATTCTATTCGACCACCCCACATAATAAAAATATTCGATCGAATATTCGGTCTATTTGATCGAATATTGCTACAGTGGGCCTACACGATAAGAATACCAACATAAGTCTAGTGGGGATTGTCTATCGTCCATCTTTGATGGGGTTCCCCGCCTAGGATCTTATCGCCACTTGCGCTTTTCACAAATGCTTACTCGCAGCTCATGCTACCTTGTTGGATCGTCATTGTGGTCATGCTAAAGCCACCACTTGCACTCTGCACAAATGCTTACTTGTGGCTTATGCTTGTTATGGTAACGCTGTAGTCATCACTGATCATCCTCATGATGATCTTGCTGTATAGTATTGTCACTGATGCTTCTTTTCGTTTGAGCATGGTTTCCAAGGGAAACCCGTTGAACAGTTGCCAACATCGCCTCCCTCGACAGTCACCACAACCTTGAGTAACACCATCATGACCTCTTATGCTCATCATCATGTTTCAGGCACTTACGTCAATGTTCATCGTCATTTGATTGTGCATACTTGCGTCTCCGCTGTCATGAAAGGTACTACCTTTTCTTTCTTCCACACGAGTACCTCTCGTTCTCATGCTAAATAATCCTCGTAGTTTATACCACCTTGCAGCTTGTGGATCCTCATATGACGTCACCTGCCATAGTCTTGTGGAGGCCATACCGCCTCAACTATAATTGAAAGTTGTTAGTCTTGTGGAGGCCATACTGCCTCAACCATAATTGAAAGTGGCGTCCCTTCCATTTTCTCCTTGTCCAATACTGTAACCCTTGGCGGATGACGCTGTCACACCTCTTGCCCCAACATTTCGAGAACTTGGATAATTAATAATAATCATAATTGAAATACAAATTTCAATCAAAAAAATAATTGAAATAAAATTGAATATCAACAATGATACTCTAGATCGTCTTGCTTTGATTCCTTGTGAAAATCTAAACATAGAATGCAGAATTAAGTAGCAAGAGGAAACTACGAATTTATGTGGAACCTTAATCTAGAGAAACAATCTGAAACCATGTGTAACAATCCACGGAGGGCAAGATATTGCGTTAGGTTCCTCAATGAGTATAAAGTGTGGACTATATGTAGCCCTTCTAACACAATCGAGTCCCACCAATAAGTAATATGACAATAAAAAAAACTCCACAGGTCCACCTTTTCAGTTCTATCAACAAATGAGATAAAGTCCAAAATTCTATTCTTGGTTTTTATCAAAACGTACTAATCCCCATTCAAAAAAGAAAAAACATAGCAACCTCTCTATATAATGCTATCTGAGTGGTGATGTTACATCTAATCCTACATTTTTTTAAAAGCAATATTTGCATAGGATACATATTTAGGCGTTTTTTTTCTTTTTCATTTTCTCAAATTATTATTTTTTGGATATGATGGTATCATATCCCACTCTTGCAGGGGTTGCGTTAGGTAGTCGACGGTCAGCGTAAAAAATAGTCGAATCTTTCAACATGGATTTGAGCAAGAATCCATGTAGCCGACCCTTCTTATAGTGGGAGAAGGCTTAGCACATTTTATGATGGTATCATGCTTTGAATATCAAATTGTGGATTTTATAACTGTAGATAACAGGATATGGAAAGCCCGTTTTTTGGGGATAAAGAAGTTGAATATGGTGGCGGAAAAGGAACAACGAGGATTGTTTCTTATTCTGTTCTGTTGGATGTTTTTGTATTGGCAGTATAAAGGTGGAATAAAGAGTAGTAGTTCAGTCCTTGTTTCTTTGTCGTTCATGAGAAAACTAGTGATAGTTATTGTGGAATAGGAAATGTGGTTGGGAGATTAATAGTAAGTTTTTCAAAAGGAGAATGGATAACATGAAGTAAAATAGTTGCTTAATAAGGAGGGGAATAGCTATTCTAGGAATTAAGGTTTGAGAAATCTCGTGATTTCTCAGGAAGGCAGCATTATGTTAATATATAGATACAAAGACGGCATAACATACCAGTAATATATTATGAAATGGATATGGATGGAAATTTTGACGTTGACAGATATGAGGGTGTCTTATTCATATTTATTTTTGCACATATATGTTAAGTTTATAGACATGTTTTCCATCGGTGGATATGATCATGGATTTGATACGGTTTAACTACGTGCATATTGCATTACTCAGACTTATATGCCATCATTCTCGTACAACAAAGCGTTATCCTGCTATAAGTGGGATGATTACATGGAAAACATTATCTGGCCGTTACAAAATATTGAACTTTGAATGGTACCTTCGAAGCATCACGGGAACAGAGCTGTAATGCCCATCGGGATGTCTTCCGAACAGAGCTGTAATGCCCATCGTGATGTCTTCCATTGTACATAATTTTCAACTTGGTCCGTGCGACTTAAATAAATTTGGGGAATCACATACGATGCTTCTCTTTATTGAGTCTGTATGATCATGATGTTTTAAATTGCTTGGGCATGGTAACCACTTTCAGGAGTACGGAACAAGAGCAAAACTCTATGATCCACCACCAAGATATGGAGAATATGCTTCTGACTCGTATGGGCGTTCAGAGCTGACGAGGGGTTCGTGGAGCCATCAGGGCAGCTACACAGATCAGAGGAGGGAGGATCCATGGCATTCGACCCTCCCGCATCGTGCTTTTGGCAGAGACTAAATGCTGCTCGCATGGACTTACTCCAGTGTTATTGATGGCTGCAGCTACTCTGGCTTGTGGGAGTTGCAACGATTTGTGGTAGGCAGGTTGCATTGACACTTGCTCTTATCCAATCTGGTATCTTTTGTTTGTTCTTTAGTGCAGACAGGTACAAAGTATTGTTGCATGACCTTTTGTAGTATTCCTCCTTGTGGAGGGGTAAAATATGTCAAATTCGAATGAGTTAGCATTGACTGTGATATGCTATTCTCTAATTTGGGGATTTGTAGTAATAGTTCAAGTTTCAAGATCTTTATTTTCGTGGAAAATTTTATTAGCTCAGAGATTCTGCTGAACGTGGAAAGTATATAATGTAAACTGCTTTCATTTAAAGCTGGTTTGGACATTTGGCGTACTGGATGCTTTTACCTGTTTGAATATCGACGGCCATCTATCAACATTGCACCAGCATTGAAATGATGCATGCAGTTTGACTTATCGGTGTCTGCATACGTTGGAGAAAACCAGTATCCTCGGCTCGTCCCTCGTATCGGGGATAGGTCCTCCCGATGCTCTATGGACATTTTATACTTTATTTATCGCTTATTGCTGTCGCATGAATAAGAGGAACGGAATCATTCCTCCCTTTTAAACCCCCTTTTTGTCCACAAGGAACACAGTTATTTTGACTACTGGGCTTCTAGGCCTGGCTACTAGGACGCCATTGACAAGGGCTGGAATACCCCTGTTCGGGGGGACCTGTTATTTTGCCTCGCCTGTAAACTGAAATATGTAAAGATCTCTTAAAGAGTGGGCCTACAAGGAGGCTAATGTCTTTGACAACGCCAAAGCAGCTGAGAAATTCTTGAACATCATCAGAGATATGCTGGCTGAGGACCCTCTTGACCCCTGCCTGGCCCAGCTGGAATCAGGGGTAAAACCCCACCTTGATGTATTAGATTCGGACCTTGAATGGGCGTGGAAGCAGAAGAGCCACATTAACTGGTTAAAACTAGGAGACCGCAATACAAAATTCTTCCATATTGCATCAAAATAGTCTCCAAAAACCATATTCACTTTCTTCTTGACACGAAGGGTCAGAAGATTGATAGATCTGTCGAGATCTTCGCAGCTCTGAACCACTATAGGGATTTGTTGGGTCCGGAGTTGCCACCCCCCCCCCCCCCCCCACAAAGAGCCCCAGGCAAGGACTTGGGAACGCCTTGCGTGCTATTCCTTCGTCCATGGCCCCGACGGTTTCAATGCAGGCTTTTTTAAGATGCACTGGATCACGGTTAGAGAGGCTATATGCTTTGCTGTCAACTTCCTCTACTGTGGCAGAGGTATGGTGAGGCATGTGAACCATACTTTCCTTATTATGGTGCCAAAAGTAAGGTCCTCGATTGCGATGGGCGACTTCCGACCAATCTCGTGTTGTAACGTGATCTACAAGGTACTTGTAAAGTTGTTGGCAACAAGACTTGGGGTGGTCCTCCCTCACTTGATCTCGCTAATTTGACATCCTTTATCAAGGGATGCTCAATTAATGACAACATAAGACTTGCGCAGGAGATCCTAAGGGAATTTGATCGCCGTGGGAGCTCCAGCAAGGGTTGCTTCAAGATTGACCTCTCCACGGCTTTCGACTCTGTGGAGCACTCTTTCTTGCTTGATGCTTTAAAAGCCATGGGATTCTGTGAAAAGTGGATTAGATGGCTTGAATCTTGCATATCCACCACCTCTTACTCGATAATGGTTAATGGTTCACCTTACGATTTCTTTAGAGGATCGCGTGGCCTTCGGCAGGGGGACCCACTCAGCCCCTCCTCTTTACCGTGGGCATGGAGTCTCTCACGTGCATGATGGAAAAGGCAACTGCGGTGGGATGCATCAAGCCCCTGGGGAGAGGCCGCGCTACTGCACCGTCTCACCTAATCTATGCTGACGACCTTCTCTTCTTCTGCAAGGGGAGCATGACTTCCCTCCTGGCCCTCAAGGACATCCTCAACTCCTTCCATGCTACCTCAGGCTTGTTGCTCAATGCTAGGAAGAGTAGGGTTTTCCGTCCCAAGAGTTTTCCGGATGATTTTGCCACCACTCTCAGGCTTGGCATCCTTAGTCAGTCCTTGCCAACAACCTACTTGGGATTGCCCCTCGGGTCGGATCATAGGTCTAGAAACGACTGCAAAGCCTTGGAAGAAAGGGTGAGGGCCTTGCTTGAAGAATGGAAGGCAAAGGTCCTCTCTCTCGCCGACCGAGTCCAACCGATAAATTCTGTGATCAGGGGGGTCTTAATGTACTAGGTTGCGGGCACTCTAATTATCTGTGTGTTGCGAGGAAGATTGATGGGATATGTGCAGATTTTGTGTGGGGCAACCATAGGCACGACATCGCGTGGGATACCCTTTGCCTCCCTAAATTGGAGGGTGTGCTTGGGCTAAAATCTCTTCCCCCGCTGCGGGATGCTATGGTCGCTTCGTGGGTGTGGACGCTTCTTTCCTCGGATACATTGATATGAGCCATCTTCATGCGAAGGAAATTCCTTCACACAGCTTTTTTTTGGGAGATACAACCATCTGGCTCCGATTCCACAATATGGAGAGCAATCCTAAAGGCTAGGGGATTTATCCGTCAGGCTATCAGTGGGGACGCGCCCCCCTAAAGGTGGGTGCACTCACCTAAGGGAGTCTCCTTCTCCGATGCCTTTGAACTTCTGCGGCCACGAGACGACAACCCCACTTGGGCTGCCACCGTCTGGGCTAAGCGTCACTGCCTAAGTTCTCATGCACACTTTACCGAGCAATTTTGAAGCGTCTGCCCACCACCGATAGACTCGCCTCTTGGGGTGTCTGTGAGCCTACTGCCTGCTATCTTTGTTCCACCGCTCCGGAGTCACATGCTCACCTCTTCTTCAGCTGACCCCTTGCCTACATCCTTTGGACTGGTGCCTGTGCTGCTTTTGGATTGGCCTCGCCTCCGCCCCTCCCCCTGAAGGATACCGTTCAGTGGATCACAAGTTCCGCGGATTCCATTAATCGGAAGTTTTTGAGCAACCTCATTGGTTTGGTGATGTGGAGTATTTGGAAAGAAAGAAATCTCAGATGGACAAAAATGCGTTCCAACACGGCATGCGGAATTCTTCATCAGATCGTTCAAAATGCAAAATTGCTATGGGACACTAGTGGTACTTCAGATTTTGGCTCCTTGGGCTACCCCACAACCATCACATAACCTCCCTCGCAATTGTTCTATATAGTTACTTCTGGCCAATCACGCCTTTGTATACCATTTTTGAATGAAATACATAGTTTACTTACTTATCAAAAAAGGAACACATATAGTTGACTAAAACATCTGTAAATCGATCTATCTGAACCTTGATTGTCCCTAGTTGATGGCGTGCTTGCCTGGAAGTCGGTGCTGAACCAACAGAAAGTTAGATTATCTAGACTCAAGATGATGGTAAAAGGTGCTAGCAAATTCACTGCTTCAATTGATGATTGATGGACCTCTGCTTCAATTGATGATTGATGGACCTGGCTACTTTTCTATATCAAAATCTACATGGCATTGGGAGATGCTGATTTGAAAAACACAAGTTCTGAAATCCTTGTAGAAATTCATTACTCTAGTTGAAATCCCTTGTTTGAGCGAAACATGGGTTTTCGCATGCTCTTCCCAATTCCATCCCATGAAAAATAAACTGTTTGGGATGGTCAGTCGACTGATTGAGTGCACAATCCATCAGTCATGGGAAACACCTCATTTGAGGGATATTGATTCACGTCCATCAGTACTAAATGATTGGTCCCTCCCATGTTTTATCTTTAGTAGGCGCAAGGCATTTCTTGTCTATACGATGATTACTCCATGGTAGTTCGAATTTCCACGATAAATTACAAGAGTGAGGCATTCACGTCCATATATGATAAGTTCTCTTATTTGATTCTTGTGAAGAGACTCCATCTCCCTACCCATAGTAGAATCCACTCTACGAATTCTTCTCCTGCAATGGCCTCCTTATAAGTGGACGTCTTTGGTTAGACTCCATCTCCTCAATAATAAGGTATCTTGTAAATACAACCAGGTTCTCTATGTCATATCTATGATGAGGACGTATCTCTTTACGAGATCGATCAACAACAATATATGAGGCCTCTCCTCCGGTTTGCTCGAAACTTCAAGTTATTCAATATCAACTTAATCAAAAGTAGTGTAATAAATTGCATGGCTACTACTTGCTCCATCTATTCATGAATATCATCACATGTTCTTGAATCAATAGACTCAACCATCGAGTAAATCATAAAACTCTCATCAAAAGTGCCATTCCTACTATTTATTTTTTCTTAGGAGATCATATTCTACATACATTTACTCCTCCACATAACCTATAAACACCCCATTCTTTGCCATTATTCTACCTTGACGCCACACGACCAAATACACAAAAAAAGACTACGAAAAATTGTCGGTTACAAATAGATCTTAAAAACAAGACATGAATCTCATATAGTGTAAGCATTACATACGAGGCATACCTAGTTGCAAAAAGGCTAATGTCAAAAGGAAGACATGGAATAGAATGAGATGCTCTCTCCCATTATGAGGCACACATCCATCAAGGTGTTACTACCTCTTGTAACACATCGGAACCTATAGCTTAAGCATTTAGATATGGTAAATTTTATGCATGATGAACTTGAAGAAGACATTTTGATGAGATAAGCAAAGGAATTCACTTGCCAAGACAAGAAAGATTATGTATGTAGGTTGAAGAGGTTATTTTATGGGCTTAAACAATCTCTCAAATAACGACACAAAAGGCTTGACAATTTCATGGCTTGTTTATGATTTAACAAAATTTCACATGGGACTATTATATTTAGTAAAACAAGGTGGATGATTAATCCTCCATCTATCTATTGCTTACGTAGATGATATGATGATTGTTGCTAAGAAGAGAAGTACTATTGATAATATGAAGAAACTCCTTAGTTGAGCGCTTGATACAAAGGATATATTTGCAACAAAGAAGATTTTAGGGATGGAAATCATTATAGATCATGAAGGGCTCCGTGTGTCTCAAAGAACTAACCTTGAGAAGGCATTGGGAAATTAAAAAGTCCATAATGAAGCCACTTAGTTCTCCATTTACTACAAATATTTCTTTTAGAATCTTTTACACCTCAATTAAATGCAAAGAAAGAGCGCATGTCATGAGTCCTCCACTATAGTTCAGTCGGGAGACTTATGTATAATATGGTATGCATTTAATGTCTGTTCAGTTGGGAGACTAATGTATAATATATAGTTTAGAAGTTCCGCCAAACATTTAACCCAAAGATTTATCTAAGCTATGTTCTTGGTCCTTGACATGAACTTATCTGAAGCTCAATTTCATTTCAAAATGTTTCACTCGTTCTTCGACTAAGTGTTTTCTCAAGGACTATCAAAGCTTAAATAAAGGGGGTGGGGGATGGGGGTGATGAACGTGGGATTCATCTACCTAAAAGCCATAAACTGAGCTCTAAATTGAGTAAAAACACATTCATTCACATTTAATCTCATATTTTTATCATTTGCATTGTTAATATTACTTACAAATCGCACAAAAATACAAAAATAAAAATAAAAATAAAAATAAAAATAATACCTAAAACTCGAGAAAGATGTACTTATACATACTAACTATAAAAAAAGAAATACTTGGTCTACATACCCACTTATTTCATTTATCCCCAGAGACTCGGTCAGCAAGATCGAGTTGAAAAATAAAAATAAGAAAATAAAAAACAATCCCAAAAATATGAGCTTTACTTATGAATATGTATATAAATGTATATACTACAATCTTCTCTGGTTTCTAATTCACGTTAACTCCAATTAATATGAAAATGCTTTATTTTTGTAAATATAAGTAACCTTAATGCATGAAATAAAAAAACTTACTAACCTGGATCCATGAGAAATAAACTGAAACCCTAGTTTTGGTTTGACTGAATCGAAATACTCAATATCTTACTCATTCAAACTCCTATTGACCTTTACTCACTTTTGAAATTCTGCACGTTCAATTATCTACAAAATAATACTAATTTCAAAAGAACCGGAGTTCATTTGCAAGACTTGGGTTTTGAGACTCTATTGGATATAATACAACTTTACATTCACAACCACGTAATTTATGTACAAAATATTCTTCCTTTTAATTTATTCCTTTTTATTTTTGTTACTTTATTTTTTAGTGTAATTAACTACAAAAAATTTTAATCCAAAAAAAAATCCAAAATGTCGATCAAAATAGACCATAATTTAACTATACAAATGATCTTTCTTATTTTATTCTTATATTTTTCCTAAAAATGTTCTCCCATTATAAGTAGGGTCCGCTACATGGATTCTTGCTCAAATCTATGGTGAAGGATTCAACTATTTTTTATGCTGGCTGTCAACTACCTAACACAACTCCCACAAGGGGGATTTAAACCTTGATCTTTTGAACCCCCATGAATTCTTATATTTTCCTTAATTATTAAAATCCAAAAATTAAATAATATAGAGATAGTATTAATATATTAAAATATAATTTGTATATAGTATTATGGAAAAATAAAAAAAACACAAAATCATAAAAAATTATTTTATGTAGAAGTAAATATGTTTATGTAAATTACAAGTTTACACTTGGTCCTTCATAGAAATTGTAGATCTCATTTAGACCTAAACTTTTATGTCGACCACTTTATGAGATTTCACTTTTTATAATTTATACCATATTTTCTTTGTTCTAATTTTTCTGATTCTGCCACATGGTTGGTTCACCACCTGGTCAACCAACCACATGGACTTCCCATACTGGCCACTGCCCTCTCCACTTATGCACATCACTCTTAGTTTGTTGACCTCGTCAGTAAAGTCCATTCCCATCTTCCCATTGGCTTGCTCATTGCCATCTTAGCGGGGCCTAGTTGACCATGATTAACTTGGTACCTAATCCACTTTCCAACTCCGCCCACTCCCACTCCTTTTCACCTCACCTGACAACTACCATCTCCCTCATCCTCTTGACATCGTCAACCTACAGCCACCACCTTCACAGTCTTCTAGACCTTGTCCCCCTTTCACACATGAAAACATAAAACTCTCGTATATAAACTCATCTTTTGGGTTCTCAAGATTTCACCCGCCATTTGCTCTTCTATTTCCCCAATTCATTATAGTATTTAGAGGTGACAACTCCAACCATTGCTCGTCGAGCGATGATGAGTCATGCAACATATGTTGTGGTCCGTGGAGATAAACCACTTAGCAACCCATGCTGTCGAGTCTTCCAAACTCCCACCGTATGGCTTCTGAGGCGAGAACAAGCGCTCACAAGAGCACTACTTTCCTAGGCGACCACCATCCCCTTTCTTCTCCAGGAAACCACCAATTTCTCTTTCTCTCTTTCATTTTCTTACTATGTTCCAATCACTCTATTCCATTCTTTCCTTCTCTATAAATACAAGTTGCATAGAGAAGATGAGTTACGCCGAAGTTTTAGATGAAGGTTTTAAGGGGTCAAATGATCAGGGTTGCACTACATCAGAACAAAGTTCTAGAGACACGAACATGGGATGGCCAATAGCAAACCATCTCATTTGAAAGCATATGCGATGGGTAGAAACCAACCGTCTTGCCTATCTTTGGAAGGGACGGTTAAACTACGACTGTCCCATACAAAATACTCACAAGAGATGGTGGACTCAAGCGACCGTACCACCTAACAACACATGCGATGGTCACTTATCGATCGTCTTGTCCACCTTGGATAATCAGGAACGATCACTTACCGACCGTCCCATATGGTCTCTGCAATAGGTACTAATTTTTCCTAGAACCGCTCGGAAGGGACGATTGTGACCATCCTAAAAGTCCTCTGTGTGTGTCCCTAAAGGTACTAACATTAATGGGATGGACAAGGAAATATTTATGGGATGGTCGTGACCATCCCGTTTGGTCTCTACAATGGTCGTAGCCACTTGATGAGATGGGTACCGAATGATTTATGATATAGTACCCTAAAAAAGTACAAAAATGCATCAGGTAACAAAATATATAAGAATTTATTAACTTTTAAGTTTCAAATTCTTACAAAAATAAATCAAACAACCTCTCCTTCTCAATGGTGGGAATGTGACACCGTTGAAACTCTGTGCATGTCATATGCGCTTTGATAATATTCGTTATTTTTTAGAAATCTTGTTGCTAATCCGAAATCCTACATAAATGAGAATTAGATCATATATCTATATGGATGAAAAAAAATTAATAAAATATAATTTACAAATGATATTTACCTCACGTCAGCTGAAATCTGTAGAAGCAGATATGAATTGGAACAATGACCTCCCACCAATGGCACATTCACATACACATCGACGCTCTGACGTGCAAAAGATAGAGAAGCAGAATCCATAGGAGTGAAGGATATGAGAAGATCCTTAAGCACGTCACGGAAGCATGAAGATCACATTGTATGCGATCGGGAGTGACTAGTCGTACTAGTTGCTCGAAGCAGCAAAATTTAAATGTTTAATCCGATGAAATCACATGATCCAATAACACTTCTCGGATCGTTTCGTCTAAACCACAAATAAGTATTAGATTTACCTCTTGAAGCGTGGTTGCGATCGAGTCTCTAAAGGAAGAGACCTCCTGTCTCAAGTCTGATCCGACGAAGGAGACGCTTATGAGTACGTTGATGAGACGCGTGCTCCTCGCAATCCATGTTGACAATCCAAGCGACGAATCTCCTGACCTTGTCTCACGAGATCCGAAGTCTTCTTCATGAGCGAGGCACATCGAAGGATATGGAGATCAACGAGCAAATAATCCGACAATATAACGGTAATGCTACGACAATGGCGACTCTCTCTAAGGCTCCATGGTGGACGATTACAATGAGAGATAGAGAGAGTTGTCCTATAGAGAGAGAGAGAGGGAGAGAGTTTAATTCCTCTTGGAATTATGTGTGTCATCTAAAAGGCAAGGGCTACCCTTCCTTTTATACTAGTTGGATGTATATGGATCTCAATCCATATGCCTTTTTAATCCAACAGTTTAGATTAAGAGGTTATTAATCAATGACCATGATATGTTGCTATAAATTTGCAACAAAATAATTAATTAAAATAAATTAATTATATCCCTTTACCAAGATACCAATTAATCCATTTTAATTTCAATTATAATAAATAAATAATAATAAGGGAGGCAACCAAACCCTAAAAAGAGGGGGGCCGTCCCCCGTTTGACTTGGTCAAGGTGAACGACCTCCTTGTTGGTGGTTTTGCCTTCCTTAATATATGTTTATTATATAGGATAAAAATACAACAACTATTATTGCATTTATCTTCACAAAAATAATTCCAAATTAAATTTGTGAAAACATCAATCATGCCATTGATAAATATGAATCATATTCATATATCCAACATGATATGTAAATCAGATTTACAATTAATTGTTTATTGTGAATCCGATTCACAACAACATATAATTTGTAAGTCTATTTACAATTAAATCTCTCATCATATTATAAATCATATTTATGATATTCATGATTATTGTAGATAGTGATATCCACATTAATCATATCCTTGATAATTCAATCACATTTAATTATCTTGGATCTCTATTCTCATGTGCCCAAATAATATGAATCACATTCACATTATTCACATCTTTGATAATCAAATCACATTTAGTTATCTTAGATAACTTTCTTTATATGTCCAAATAATTTGAATCAAACTCATATTATTCATGATAAATAAATCAAATTTAATTATCCATTTCTCAATGCTCGGATATATATATATATATCAACAGTAAAATTATCCTTGAACCCTTTCAAGGATAATGCGCTTTCTCCGTAGATACTTGGAGATAAGGACATGATTGTATTGTTCCACGTATAGTGACTTGAATATTGAGATCACATCTCAAATCCAGATCTAAGGGACTTTCCATAGATTTTGATTAAATCAAATCTGTAAATCTAATCTTCTCATTGTATCTGAATCACATTCATATCAAGATCCAACATTGGGACTAAGATCAGATTACTTCTCTACAAGAGGAGTCACTAAAATCCAGACCTGTTTCATCACTCCCTCGGAATGGAAGTGTCATGGTTATATAATCATTTATGATCATATCACCCTTAGGTATTCCTAATACCTGTACATCCTGCATACTGGAAGACCTAGATTAAACCTGAAGTTTTAGATCTCTTTTAGACTATCTTCTTTAGGGTTTTATCATTAAATTTCTCAATTGACTATTGGGAGTTGGTATCGATCATATACTTTCTAAAGGCATATATCATGCCCATGTGTTGATTATATACTTTCCAAAAGCATATATCAAACATACAAATTCAGTCAAGCTTCCAAAGCGAGACGACCGCGCACGGAATTTGATTCTTCCCAATATCTCATGAGTGAGTTCATGCCTTTCGGTTCAACAATGAACCTGTATGATCCCTTTGAGAGATCGTATTAATCATATGTCCTTGCATGCACACCAGCGCCGGTATATAGACCTTGGTTAGGTCATCAACCTATTGGTCTACCAAATGTATGTACTCATACATATAGTAACACATATATCTCCCGTCAGAGGATGCGTGCCTATATCGTGACAGCATACGACATAGGTCTTTAGTTATCTCGATCTCATTAAATCAACTCTTTGACACAACTTATTTAACACTTCCGATCCTCTATTCCTATGCAGAGGACCTGCATTAAGAGTTTGTTAGCTTTCAGCCTTTAGAGAAAGGATTGCAATCTCCTTCTCAGGCTGGAGATCATCTCTTAATAATCATTTGATGGTACTTGATTAGTCCTCAATCTAACTCTTTAGATATTCATCCAAGCACCGGCCTCTATGATTCTGGAATCAACAACTGTATGAGTATATTACCCTAATTGTACTAAGGGACCTATTATGCAAGTTATTGTTCATTTCAGATCTGGGAATGATATTTGCAATAACATTTATTGCATAATGGTTCGCTGTGGGCTCGCATGTCCAACAATCTCGTACTAATCCAATGAGCCATTAATGGGCTAATATTTAAACCCACACTCATGTGACAATCATAGTCTATTTAGAAAAATAGCTAGGTAAACTGATCAATCACTATGTTTCTGAGAGACTACACCAAGTCCTTTTACGACACTTGCATATCTCCCAGTAATAGTGCTCACATCCAATGCGAATGTGGCATCTTATGCAACCAATACTCAATCTTGTTGATTATATTGTCTCTAAAACTACAATTCAATAATCATTATAACCACTATGTAATTTCTATTATCCTTATCAATATACCCTTATTCCTGGAGATCTCTATCTCCTAAGGTATCCACAGATACCTTTTATATTTCTATTTATAAAGTCTTAATTTCTTGAAGATAAGACTTTGAGATCACTATCTCAAAAAATCTTGTTATCTTCGAAGATATTGTTATTACTGCAATCAAGTGTTTTATCTTCATAGTAGGATTAGTAACATCTTACTACTTCCACTACATGGCAGACATCTGATTTTTGTACACATCCAACATAGACTAAGCTTCCCAATGCTGGTGCACTATGTCATGTAGATTTGGTATTCACATCCTCAACTCTGTGAGGTGTTTTCCCTTTTTAGATAGGTCAGTACCATATCTTAAGGGAAAGAAGCCTTTCTTGGAATTTTCCAGAAAATGGAACATGCCCAAGGTGTACCACTAATGTGATACTCCCAATACCCTCTTCTCTTTGCTTCTGAACAACTTCAGAACTAAGATCTAAGGGGTATCCTTGAGATCATATTTCAAGGTATGGAATAGCCAGATTATAAAACACTTATTATCATCCTTATATCATTCCAGATGATTAGGATATTATATACATTTAGCACGATGAACACAATGTCACTCCCACTAAGCTTCACACGGTTCATCAAGATTCTATCTGAAATCATAACCTTTATAATTTCATCAAATCTGATGTTCCAACTACAAGAAGCTTATTCGAGACCATAGATGGAGTTATTCAGCTTGCACACCTTGCTTTCCTCAACTATGAAGCCCTGGGCTACTTCATATGAATATCCTCGAAGAGGTATTCATAGAGGAATGCCACCTTGAAGATGTCATAGTCAAATTGTGTAGCTATAGTTAGCAATATTGTGATGGGTTTAAGCATGGTCACTAGAAAGCAAGTCTCATCGCAAGTGATATCTTCTTTCTGTGTATCTTGTGGATACGAGCCATGATTTGAAGGTCTTTACCTTCTCATCAGGTTCTCTTAAAATCCATTTACACCTAATGGTCTTACCCTTATAGGTGGATCCTCGAGGATCTATATACAACACTTTTATATGAAGTCTACTTTAGACTTTATTGCTAACATCCATCTTTCTATGTCACGATCTTCAGAAGCTTCATCACATGAATTAAAATCATTGTCAGACTTAACTAACACATGGAATCCATCCTCAAACACATTTGAGGAGGCATGAATGTTTCATCTTTAATTATCCTTTTAGTTTCCGATTCCATGAGCCTCATTATCTTCTCAAGATTAAATGAGTTCCTTCACTTCATTTTCATCTTGATTCTCAAGAGAATCATCCTCTAAGAATCACATTCTCAGATATGAAATATTTTAAGAATCTCAAGGTCATAAAGTAGGTATCCAATACCATCCTTTATTTTTCCTAATGAAGTGATGACCGCAAAAATCTCGAATGACTAAGGCAGATAGATAACTCAGGTCGTTGCGACCTCAATCACTCGAAATCAATCAACAAGAAAAAGAAAAGGAACCACCAATCAAAGAGAAGAAAAAATCAATGAAAACCAAAGTAGCGGTCCTGACTATATTATTAACCTGGTATAACACCCAAGGTCGGTCTCAGGGAGCACGAATTGGCCTCGCGGCCTACGAAGTAGTCTAAAAATAAAATAAAAGAAACACAAGTATTTTTTGGTGGATTTTTAATTATTTTTAATTTTTTTGGATTTTTAATAATGAGGGAAAATAAGGAAAAGGCAAAAACAAGCAAACAACACAAATTATTTAAACACTCAAAAACACTCCAAAAATTCAAATAAAAATGTTTTTATGTTTTTTTTATGATTTTTAGTATTTTTGGTTAATTTTTCAGAATTTTTTAATTTTTATATAATTTTCTAAAAATCAAGAAAGACCAAAACAGTAAGCTACTGTCCAGCCAGACTTGAAAAATCCATTTAAAATATCAAATGGACCTGTAACAGTCTGGAGGTAATTTTTATGAAAAATATAAACAAAAACTAAAATTAGAGTTTATATTTTTTTGATTTTTCTACAATTTTTTAGAATTTTTATAAGTTTTTTAGGGTTTTTTAATTTTTAAGGTTTTTATATATCCAAAAATCATCAAAATTGCATAGAAATTAAAAGACACTAAAATAACTAATCCTAATTTTTTTAGAATTTTAAAAATAGTTTTTATATTTTTCTTTGATTTTCTAAATCAGACAGATCCAAAAACCACTATTTTTGAATTATTAAAAATATCAAAAAGCCTAAAAAATATACCAAATTTTTAGGGAAATTTTTATACAGTGGCAGGAGCCATGTTTCCAAATTTCACCTAATTTGGATTTAATTTGCTATTTTATTTAAATAAAACAAAGGCTCACAGTGCACAGGGACCTAAATGTGAGAAAAAGTAGTTCCAGGGGCTAAACAATAACAAG
Organism: Ottelia alismoides; assembly: GCA_037367405.1. NCBI lineage: Eukaryota > Viridiplantae > Streptophyta > Magnoliopsida > Alismatales > Hydrocharitaceae > Ottelia > Ottelia alismoides. The sequence goes on along the minus strand of JAZKJV010001419.1, from coordinate 1,975,768 downwards.
CAAATAAAGTGCAAGGGCCCCCCAGCAAAAAGTCCAACAAGTCACGCACGATGCACGTGTATCAGGAACGGAGGGACCTAACTGTCATTCCTATTTAAATAAATGCAAACATGAACACCAAGGAAGTACATGGCTAAATGTGCAAATAAACCACACCCTCACGTGTCGATGCACGTGGCCCACGTATATAAGGACTAAAATGCAAATGTCTGAAACATAAAGGTCCACAATGCAAAATTACCAAAATAAAAACAACAGAATAAAATATTTACAGGACTAAGTATGAAATGCAATAAACAGAGGGGACCTACAAGTAATTTACCCCTTTATTAAGATCTGACGGCAGAGACAATGCCACGTGGATGATCGGGCGGTGGGAAGTAGCTGGCGCCTCTTCACGAGATCGACGCTCGAGGGTTCTCCACGTGGATGATCTGACGGTGCTGGATCGTGGAAAACCCTTCGCTGGATGTATGGTCCGGATCAAGCCCCCGATGGATCGAACGGTGGAGGCTCCTCGTGAATGGATGGCTCAGATCAGATCTGGAGCGGGAGGCTCGATCGAACGGCATCTGGACAACCTCCAAGAACAGCTCACCGATGAAGTTCGCCGGCCTAATGTGCGCGGTGGAAGCATCCTCCTAGGCTGCTGGAATGTGGAGAAGAAAGCTCGGGTCCTTCCGCAGCTGATAGGGCCCTCCGATGAGGCCGAGAACGTCGGAGACGCCCCGACGACGAAGGAGAGCAGGAGCTGCTGAGGCTAAGTGTTCAAACCCTCAGCTGGGCTGCTTTCGACCTGCAAAATGCACAACAAAGCTCCTGGGTTGAGGGCAAATTGCCTCGACCCGGTTAGGGGTGAAATGGGTGCGTATAGGAGTCGGGGTGGCACCCTCCGGCGAGGCGATGGCGGAGGAGGGTGAGGTACCTGCTCCGAGGCGAGACAGGGGGAATGAAGGGGCGTAGCAGGTGGAGAGGAGTATGGCGAAGGTGGTGGTCGGGTCGGAATAGCAAATGGATGGTCGGAATGAGGTAAATCAGCCGGCAAAGCCGGCGGTGCGATTTGGGGGAAACCTAAAATTAAGCTAAGCTGAAGAAGATCTGACCTAATGGGTGGCTTAAGTCGACTGTGCTGGCGGAGCTTCAGGGGTCATTGCCTCAAGGGTTCGTCGAGTCCCGAGGCTTGGCGCACCTCGCGGCGGCGCACGGCGACGAAGGTCGCCGGATAAGTGGTTCTCGGCTCCCCAGGCCTCGCTGCAACCCTCCTCCGCACGACTGTCACTCAGGAGGTGGCGAGGAGCTCACTAGCGTCGAGGGGGAAAGCCAAAGATGCGTCAAAAGGTACGGTGGAGGTGGAGCTTTATATGGTTGCAGGTCCGAGAAGAAGGCGTCGGGTCTGGCTTGGTGAAGCACGGACCCCTAGGCAAAGTATCGGGTGTGGGTCTCGGATGCATGAAGTGTGATTAGGACACGAGGTTTAGGCGAATGGAGCTCAGATCATGCGGGGATAATTATGAGAAGTCGGGTCGGAGCGCACAGATCCGAGTTGAATGGTCCAGGGGGAGTTGACCGGGGGTCAACATCCCCCGTGGACCAATCAGGAGCAACCACTTATTAATTAATTGAAAATTCTTTGAAAAATAGTAAATGCCTTTATTTCGAAAAACTTTAAACATGAAAAATGTTTATTTATTTTCAAATAATTTTTTAGTGATTTTTATTTATTTTTTTGAAATATAAATTATGTATTTACATTATATTATTATTATATATAGGTATATATATAGGTATTTTTGATTTTTATTTCTAATGTTTTATTTTTTTACATTTATTCCAATTTTTTATTTTATTTATTTATAACATAAAATTTGGAATAAGAGGGTATTTTTTATTTTATTTTTATTATTTATTTACATAGGTGAAATAAATACTTATATATACATATCTACATGGTATATATATAAGGTAAAAATTGATTTTATTTTATTTCTTTTTATTTTTATTTTTTATTTTATTTATTTACACCATGAAATAGGGAATATGTAAATATTTTTATTAGATTTTAATTATTTATTTACAAGTAAAAAATAAATAGTTATATTATTCTATGTACATGGTCTACATACATTGGTGAGAGAATTTTATTTCTTTTTATTTTTCTTTTGTTTTTCCCATTTTTATTTTTAGAAATATGTATAAAACACTTTTAATTTTTATTTAGAGGAAAATATATTTATTTATATACATAGGTATATGTACACACAATTGAGCTTCCCTATCTCTCTCTACTTGAATTCTTTTGCGGCCAGGCCCATGCTGAGCCCTCCCTTGAGATTAGGTCACTCAATATTTATTCTAAATATTTCTCTCTTTTTCTTTTATTTCTTTATTCTTTTATTTATGCACAAAAACATGCTAAATATGCATATTTACAAGATGCATGCAATTTGATAAATTATTCTTTTTACACACATATACATGATGTTTTGCAAGGGTTTTGTAGATAAAATAAAAGAATAAAGAGTGATGAATGTGTATTCATCACCCCTCTTTACTTAACTTTGCTAGCCCCTTAGCAAACACTTATTTGAAAAAGAAGTGAAAAAGAAAAAGAAAAAGAAAAAGAGGAGAAATGCATGGATCAATGCTGATTATTAAACTTGCCTTCATTAAGTTGAAATATGGAGCTCGATCAGATCTTTGGATTATTAATGTGTCGGAACCTTATTTAGACTTAGGTTTAAAACTTAACAGCTTCTAAGATCCACTAATCTATAGTCAAGACTCCTCAATAATCCAGATTAGAATAAGTCTACATACACAAACCCTGAAGACCATGAATCTTTCCTTGTACAGTGTAAGTGAGGTATAGCTCTCCACCTCAGGAGTAGCAAGATGACAACCCTCCCCAACAAGGTAACTCTATGACCCTAGTCTGGCCACTCTTTCCTCGAGGAGCGGGGTATTCCCTTCTAAGTTCAAGTTCAACTGGCTCAAGAAGAGGGGGAAGAAGAGAATGGACCATGGCCAGTGTAGCCATGTATCCTTGGGAGCTCAACCAGTGTAGCTAAGTCTCTCTGCTGCAAGCTACATAAGATGGAACAAGAGTCTTGAGCTTTGCTTATTGCACTATATACATACTCCGGTGGGATTATCATTTTCTCTCAGACCCACCACTTTTTTGGAGTTATTTTCTTTTTGCATTTTTTTCAAGTGCATCTATACAACATATTTACAAGGTGCAACATATATACATAAGGAGTTTTTCCTCTTGAGCCAGTAGACTATCCCTCTTTTGAAGCATTATTGCAACCCACAACTCCAGTTGTTAGACCTCATGGTAACCAGACCAAGTTGAGACACACTTCCTTCACAATAAGAAGAAGAGAGGTTCCGCCTAGAAGTACTACCCTCATATGCTACCCTAAGTCAAGGAAGACAATCTCCTCACCACCTCATCCGTAGAGAGCTCGGTGTAAAGTGCGGGTCCAAGTCAAGCCATTGTCTATATGAGTCATGTGTGTATTGTTAAGTGCTCTACTTAGGCTCATTGAGATGACATATGATCATAGCCTAGTGGACTCAGAGAATTAAGTTACCATGGACCTGAAAAGCCTCAACCCTAAGCCCTATAAGGTTCCTCTTATAATTAGGTGGATTAAGATCTTAACCAAGCTCCATTTTCCAATTTAATTCCAGGCTAGTTTAAATGTCAACTATAATCCAGGAAAAACTATACAAGTATTTTCAAAGATGCAATTTTTACAAACTATTTACACATGTGCAAAATTTTTGAAAAATGTTTTGAAACCATGGATGTATGCATGAATGCAAGTTTTACAAAATATTTACACAAATTTACACAAGGTTTTTGCAAACTTTTGACTTTCAAAACATTTTGGAAAAATTTTGTACTATATACATAATTTTGATAAGAAAATATTTACACACTATTTACACAAAAAGTTTTTGCAAACATTTTTACAAAAATAATTTGTACACTAGCTATGTATGTGCAATAAAAGAATGTTTATTTACAAGGATTTTTTTTAATTTTTATGGATTTTTGGGTTTTTAACCATTTTAGCCATTTTATTTATTAACACACTCACACAAAGTACGAGTTATGGCTAAAGTATATATGAAATATATACACACCCCCTATACTTAGCTCGAACGATGTCCTTAGAGTCAAGAGCGATGAAGAAGACACAACTCATGCTTAGTATAGGGAAGTGAAAAGGAAGGCTATAAACAAAGACGAATGAAAGAATAGAAATGCAAGAGGATCTCGACATTTCCCCCTATACTTAGGATCAACTAATCCTAAGTATAGCAGGATGTACACAAAGGGAAAGCCGAGAGAGAATGTACAGGGTCTACCCCCCCATACTTAGGGTAAAATATCCCTAAGTATAGGCAGCAAAACTGAGGTAGAAATGATGAAGAAAATCAACACATATAAACAAGATGGGAGGACATCACTCCCCCTATACTTAAGGTGAAGAATCCTTAAGTATATGCAACAACAGAAGTGATGAAACGGAACGACAGGAACAACTCGGTGTTTCCACCCCCCTATACTTAGGATGAGGTATATCCTAAGTATAGCAAAGATAATCCTATACGAGACCTGGGGTGAAAACAAAAACGGTAGAAAGAAAGATCAAACCAAGACGAAACACATATATACAAAAGGGTACAATGTTGAGGTGCCTCTCAACAAACGCTAGGTTTTACACCCCTATCTGGGCGCAAAGGCTAGGATAACGCTATGTCAAGGTTCAGGACGACATCTGTAAGGCGAATGCCGTACTGTCATCGCAGTCTCGGTATGAGAACAACGACGAAATCAACAGTGTAAAGCATGACACCCAGGTATGCAATCAAGCGGGTGTCTGCTACCGGCCAAGGATATGGAAGTATGTGATCGGGCTCTAGTAGCACAAAAGAAATCGTCGGCTTTGGATCAGACTAGAGTGGAACTATACAGCCAAAGAAGTCAAACGTGGAGAAGGATGGATCAGTCATAGAATCCTCCACGTCGATCAGCGTCTCAAAAAGGTGTGGACACTCAAGATCAGGAGACTCTCTAAGAAGACTGATATCCGATACATATGATAGAGACAAATCGGGTAGATCATCGAATATCTCCAGGATGGGCTCATCCTCGCGAGGGTCGTCGAGGTGAGGTGACTCAGAATCAGAAGGATCAGAAGACTCGGTTTCGTGATCCGCCAGATCGGATACACTCTCAGAAGGTGAAACCGAGTACTCATCGTGGGTGGCATCCTCCCGTAGATAACCCTCGGGGAGAAATGCAAGATCAGAGGTGAGAAATAGAGGATCCGGATCTAGAAGGGCATCTACGCTGCTGTCAAGCACCCACTCGGTGCACTAGGCTGCATCATCATCTGAAGTGTGGCTCTCGGCAATCTGGAAGCAGGAGAAGGTACTGGTCAACACCGCGGAGGCTGGCAATGTGTCTGCGGCTGATCCTCGCTCTGCGGCAATGCTGGCTACCAACTAGTCCTCAGCAAGTGTGTGTGTCTCGTCAAAGTGGAGGACAAAAGGCTCGAATACAGGACTATCTGTGTCTGACCTCTCAAAGTGGTGTCCCATATCGAACTGTGGCTACTGGGCTGAGTCATGGTATCTATCGGACTCCGAGAAGTGTCTCTACAGAAAAGAAGCTGACTCCTCCGGGACTGGACACTGAAGTGGCTGAATCAATGGCTGTAAAAGCGGGGGCTCCTCCGGCTCCTGGAGTATCAGAAGATCTGATATCCAAGAATCATCTACTGAAAACTCTGGGGCTGCCTCGAACTCTAGCTGGAAGACCAACGGGAACTCGAGTAGACTCTGGGTCAGAACCTCTACTATCGTAGTCATCTCCTCTGTACTCTGTGGTGCTGGAGTATCCAAGTCCTCGGGCTGGTGTTTAGAAGCTGTATCCCTATGTAATGTGACACACCGCACTGGTACGACATCATCCTCATGTGTTGTTCCTACTACGGCATCTCGTGAAAAAGATCTCTGTGAAAGTAAGCTCGAGATGATATCCAGTAAATGAATGTTGGAACTGCGATGTGAACGGCCACATGTGGTAATCACCAGTGCTATCTGCTCTGCGGTCATCCCCTGCATGGAGATCTCAATAAGGTCTATCAGTGGAAGTCCATGGTCAGGAAATCTCCTCAAGAGGTCAAGAAACCTCGACCATGCCTCATGCAGTGGCTCCTGGGGGTCTACTAAAAACTCGGTGATCAAAGACCGCATCATCTCTGCTCTATAGTGGGGAAAGTATCTCTGTAGAAACTCTCGGCATAGCTCTCCCCACGTAGCAAATCTCCTCCCCAACCGTCTGTGCCATCTTATGGCTCTGTCCTGAAGTGTGAACGGGAAGGTCCTCAGCATCATCTCCTCTATAGTAATGTCTGAATAGATCCGTGTCCTGCAAAACTCCTCGAACTCGGACAAGTGAAGATAGGGCTCCTCGTGCGCCTCCCCTGAAATTGTCGGCAGTCTCTGAATAAGCTCCAAATCTAGACTGAATGGACCTAGTATAGAAGCTGACTGAGCTCCCTGTCCTATCTGCTCCTCCATCAATCTGGCATAGGATCTATCTAATAATCTCATCTGCTCTCTCTGATCACGATTGGAGTGCACTCTCAACTCAGCAATGGCATCGTCCGGGTCTCGCATCTGCTCCATCTGATATCCACAGACGTCTAGCGCAACATGCCCAGAGTAGTGAAAGGGATGGGAGGGAGGGAACGAGAGGTTGGTCAGGGATCCGACCTCCCTCGAAGGTAGACTGGACTGATGGTCAGAAGGTGAAGAAGAAGCCGCAAGAGTCGGTCAGGAGTGAGGGGGATCTATCATCCAGGGATACAGAAGGGGAAGGGAAACTGAAGGGAGGGTGGGAGGGAGAAAGATAGATGGAGAAGATAGAAGGGGAGAAGGCAGAAGGTATCTGGGAGCACACAAGATGAGAAAGCAGACCCCCGATTCACCTACGCACACTGAGCTGAAGACCGTAAGAGATCGGTCAATTATCTTGTCAATTTTATTTTAGGTGATCCAGTCAGTCTTTCAGAGCGATTACGTGAGTTGATAGGAATCCAATATTCTCAACCGACTATCCTGAATAAAAGGCCGGTAGTCAGTCAAGAAATCGGATATGGCTCTAGCCTAGGATGCGGGTCACTCTCTCGCTCATCCAAACCAAACAAGGAGGGGGGTTACTCTCCCTAAGACATATTTTTCAATGATGTGTCTTTTAGGTCAAGTGTGATTAGCAGTCCCGATTTTATTATTTTTCTTTTTATGTATTTTTCAAAAATCGTCTAACAAATTTTCCGATTTCCTTTTATTCCAAAGTCCAGAAAACAGGGGGAGGAATGCGGAAAAGCCAATGCACGATAACTCAATGATTCATGCATGAGATAGAAGGCGTACCTGACTCCAGCGGTCTACATGCAATTACGATCCGCACATAAATGTAAAACTAATCTATATGGAGTGCAGTGAGAGAACCGTCCTAAACAGAAGCTCCTATTATCGTGAAGCATTGATTTTATTGGCCTAAGTCCAAGCGCGAGCTATAGGAACAGATATTCTTATTAGGGTTGTGGACCTAAGACTACCTGGTTCAACAAAATAAAAACCTAAGTCTAGGGGCTCAAGCACAGAAATCCGCGTGAAATCAAAGAAAAGAAAAAGGCGAGAAAATCAAAACAGCGGTGGGGTCCCCCGAGCACACCAGTGCTCGGCGAAACAAACCCCGCAATCACAAGTATCTCTGAACGTTCGGGTACCTGTATTATTACAATAATAAATGGTCTGCTGAAAAGTAAACTATTCTAAGCTACTCTAATCTATCTACAGCTCCAACACTCCTGCCTGTCTCCTCGCGCTCTCCTGCGGCTCCGTGCAGAAGGGAGCCGCCTCCGATTCCCGCGGTTGCGTCAGCTCTTCAAGAAGAGCTACCTCGGTCCTCGGGCCCTCGTAAGTAAACAAACAGATGTGTCAAACCAGATAAGCAATAAACAAGTCAGATAAAATAAAGTAGGATATAGACAAAAATAAAAGTAAACACACAAAACAAACAAAATCAAAACTAAACAAAATAAAAGAAAATAGAAAAAAATGAAAAACAAAAAGCCGCGAAAAGTCGTGAATGAAAGAAAAGCCATAGAAAACCGCGAAAAATAAAAGAAAACAAAAACCGAGAAAATATGACTACTAAGCCGTGCTCCCCGGCAACGACGCCATTCTGATGACCGCAAAAATCTTGAACGACTAAGGCAGATAGATAACTCAGGTCGTTCCGACCTCAATCACTCGAAATCAGTCAACAAGAAAAAGAAAAGGAACCACCAATCAAAGAGAAGATAAAATCAATGAAAACCAAAGTAGTGGTCCTGGCTATATTATTAACCTGGTATAGCACCCAGGGTCGGTCTCAGGGAGCACGAATTGGCCTCGCGGCCTATGAAGTAGTCTAAAAATAAAATAAAAAAACACAAGTATTTTTTGATGGATTTTTAATTGTTTTTTTTGGATTTTTAATAATGAGGGAAAATAAGGAAAAGACAAAAACAAGCAAACAACACAAATTATTTAAGCACTCAAAAACACTCCAAAAATTCAAATAAAAATGTTTTTATGTTTTTTTGATTTTTAGTGTTTTTGGTTAATTTTTCAGAATTTTTTAATTTTTATATAACTTTCTAAAAATCAAGAAAAACCAAAACAGTAAGCTACTGTCCAGCCAGACTTGAAAAATCCATTTAAAATATCAAATGGACTGTAACAGTCTGGAGGTAATTTTTATGAAAAATATAAACAAAAACTAAAATTCAGAAAAAGAGTTTATATTTTTTTGATTTTTCTACAATTTGTAGAATTTTTATACGTTTTTGGGGTTTTTTTTTTAATTTTTAAGGTTTTTATATATCCAAAAATCACCAAAATTGCACAGAAATTAAAAGACACTAAAATTAGCTAATCCTAATTTTTTTAGATTTTTTAAAATAGTTTTTATATTTTTCTTTGATTTTCTAAATCAGACAGAAGCAAAAACCACTGTTTTTGAATTATTAAAAATATCAAAAAGCCTAAAAAATGTACCAAATTTTTAGAGAAATTTTTAGATAGTGGCAGGAACCAAAGATGCGTCAAAAGGTGCGGCGGAGGTGGAGCTTTATATGGCTGCAGGTCCGAGAAGAAGGCATCGGGTCCGGCTTGGTGAAGCACGGACCCCTATGCAAAGTATCGGGCGTGGGTCTCGGATGCATGAAGTGTGATTCGGACCCGGGGTTTAGGTGAATGGAGCTCGGATCATGCGGGGATAATTATGAGAAGTCGGGTCAGGGCGCACAGATCCGAGTTGAATGGTCCAGGGGGGGAGGGGAGTTGACCGGGGGTCAACATCCCCCGTGGACCAATCAGGAGCAACCACTTATTAATTAATTGAAAATTCAATAAAAAATAAAAATGCCTTTATTTCGAAAAACTTTAAACATGAAAAATGTTTATTTATTTTCAAATAATTTTTAGTGATTTTTATTTATTTTTTTGAAATATAAATTATGTATTTACATTATATTATTATTATATATAGGTATATACATATATGTATTTTTGATTTTTATTTCTAATGTTTTATTTTTTTACATTTATTCCAATTTTTTATTTTATTTTTTTATGACATAAAATTTGGAATAAGAGGGTATTTTTATTTTATTTTTATTATTTATTTACATAGGTGAAATAAATACTTATATATACATATCTACATGGTATATATACAAGGTGAACATTGATTTTATTTTATTTCTTTTATTTTTATTTTTTCTAATTTTTATTTTATTTATTTACACCATGAAATAGGGAATATGGAAATATTTTTATTAGATTTTAATTATTTATTTACAAGTAGAAAATAAATAGTTATATTATTCTATGTACATGGTCTACATACACTGGTGAGAGAATTTTATTTCTTTTTATTTTTCTTTTGTTTTTCCCATTTTTATTTTTAGAAATATGTACAAAAAACTTTTAATTTTTATTTAGAGGAAAATATATTTATTTATATACATAGGTATATGTACACACAATTGAGCTTCCCTATCTCTCTCTACTTGAATTCTTTTGCGGTCAGGCCCATGCTGAGCCCTCCCTTGGGATTAGGTCGCTCAATATTATTCTAAATATTTCCCTCTTTTTCTTTTATTTCTTTATTCTTTTATTTATGCACAAAAACATGCTAAATATGCATATTTACAAGATGCATGCAATTTGATAAATTATTCTTTTTACACACATATACATGATATTTTGCAAGGGTTTTGTAGCTAAAATAAAAGAATAAAGAGTGATGAATGGGTATTCATCACCAAGCATCACTTTCTGGTGCTAGATTCCAGCTTACTTGCATCCATGACAATGTTATGGATCAAGCAACCCGGAATCCTCAAGTGTCCAACACCAGGCTAGATTCCAAACCATAGCTTATGAGGATGTTCAGGTTTAGATTTAATGGAATCTTTTAAGGATATACATTGTAGTCTCTACTACATATATACTTGGAAACTAATAGGTAATTATGCTAATATTCATCATTGATCAAATCATGTCACACATGATCAATTATATCTCCCTACAACTCTATTGAGTTTAGGTGTATCAAGAGGAGTGAGATAGGAATAATATTACTATCTCCATAAGGTATTCCTTGAATTCATGTAGTAAGTACTTGCTACCTAGGTTAGATCAAATTCATTTTATCTTCCTTCAAACTTTGGTTCTAAACCAAAATTGTGAAATCTTTAAACATTTCAAAGGTTACTAAGGAAGAAATCTCATATCAAAAATAATCATCAATATATATCACATATCAATGTTTATTATGATTTGATGATCCACATACATCAATATGTATGAGATCTTGAATACCTTGACATCTCACATCATCCCCAGAGAAGGGTGCATTGGACATTTTTTACTTTGAATACAATATTCAAAAGCATGTAAGATTTGAAATTTCAGACATTCTAAAGTTTCATCTCTTACTAGCATGTTGATCTCATCAACAGACATATGTCCAAGGTTTGATGCCAGATCATTGTCAAATGATCTTCATCCTCCTATTGATCTTTAAAGTTTTAATTTTTCAGTATTAGAAAGGTTAATGAACCATTCATTAGTTTTCTAATTTAGTAGAGTCCACTAGATGTTAGATTACTATATGAAATATATCCATCATAACTCTTTATTATAGGTCTATTCTAGAATTCATGTTTATTTCCAACATTTAGAAATAAACAATGAGTGTATTCTAATATCTAGGTCATAAAGACATTCTTTAAGACTAAAGGGCTCTCCCACTTAAAATTTGAAGTCTATCTATCCAATAAAGATTATTGCAACAATTGCATCAATATCCATGTGGATGATTATTAAACTTTATGATCAAATTTTCTAGTCTTCTAAATCATATGCAACCAATTGCAAATGTCATTAGAAGAATGAGATACAATTATTAGACTTTGATCTTATCTAATAAGCAAGTCTATTTCAATGATCAAGTGTAGATAAAAGTTATTCCGATGTACTATTAGGATCCTTCTCTAAGGATTTAGATAGTCAAGATAGTCAAACTGTCAGTACATTGGCTATTGTAGTATTGGCATTCATCCAACTCTTTGGATGTCATATGGAAATTACAGAAGTACAATCAAATCCTTGCTTTTCCTTCTTGCTTGGGTCAGACTCATGCTTTCATTGCGCTCCCTTCATCTATAAACATCCATTGCTTAAGACAAAGGATCTCTTATGTTGAATTCAAAGGATTTCGATATAAGAGTATTTCAACATTTATACATGCTTCATTTAATTCACACAATACGAATATTATGAAGCTTCATGAATGACTTGAGTAGATAGTAGAATGATGTCACTCATCGTATCTACATACATGTTAACTCCTAAGGACTTTGGTTCAAGTGGGTACTCAAACATTTTGAATACATCATCTCTTATAGAACCACCATTCTACATGATGCAGTGAACCATGTTATTCATGATTAAATGTCGAGAGCATATATGTATGCCAGAAATATCATCTTAGACTTTATAAGGATTATTTGACAATTTCGATCATAATCGACATGTTACTTACAAAGTACATTCGATGAAAGATCAGGACTATAAAGACATACAAACCCTAGGTTGTTGTCCTATTGTCTATTTAATTGTCATTCCTCATTATTATGAGGAAACTTACACATTGAAACCACATACGTTATATGTCCAAATGCAAGTACAATATCTTGATCATGGAGCCAATCCATGATATTTTTCTGGTCATTATTGAGTATAGTATTGAGTGGGTTTAATGAGGATTATCTGAAATAATAAATTTGCATAAATATATAAAAATATATATTTTAGTTTGATTTAAGAATTTTTTATATCAAAATTATCTTGCCTTGTCAACTCTGAAAGTTCATTCCCTTATTCACTTTCAAAGTAAGAGATATACTTACCATTCAAGATCTAGGATCTCCTTCTTACCTTTGTTACATCCAAATAATATGAGAACTTGCAACTTGAATAAAAAGAAGCGGGAACATTCCTCCTTGCATGTCCAATTTGCATTCCCAATTCGGTCTTTAACACCCGTTCCCACCACCCCTAAGGTGATGTTAACCCGTCGTTAATTGAACCAACCATCAACATGATTAGAACTCGTTATATGCAATCCAATATGGCCCCAATAATATGAGGACTCCATATTGGTGCCACTACACATATGACCTGACTCTTTCGAGAAGAAAAGAACTCGATCCAGATGTGCTTGTATGCAGGAGCTGTTACTTAAGCCAGGCGTCTCCTGCATGCAATCCCTAGTGATGAAGCCCTTCGCCTTGACGGAAGAGCATGGATGTCACTTATGTGATCCTTCATATCATGTTCAAATTCTAATTAATTATTATGAATCATATTTACATAATTAATTCTTCCAAGGAAAATTACAACTCTATTCATAATAGAGTGTATACTTTTAATTGGATCTATCTAATTTAGTCATACTAAATCAATTATCAATACAATCAATCAACCAACAAACTTGATTGTTACTTGAAGGATGATATTATCTCAAAAATACGTATTATTCGAATTTTAATAATTAGAAAAATACATCATGATCTCTTCAAACATTATTACTTCCTTACCCGCTGTCGTGGTCAGTTCCGACGGGAGTGGGATAGACTGCTCACGGAGTAACCCACTACCCCAACGCTCCCTGACTAGATACCATATCTGCCTCAGGTCAGCATAATGCCAATTGATCACTTTGTACTTGAGATGATAATCGGTCTTTCAATCGAAGTTATACTATATAATAATAATCAAAATATTTTTGATTAACATTATAAAAATATTTGCTAAACAAATCCTCAATCCTGTTCAAGAATCCATGTTTGTTGGAAGGTTTATGTAACCAATTGTGATCTAGGTCATATCTAATCAAGTTTTGGCTATGGTCAATGTCATTCAAGAAAATAATAATCATCTTTAAATATTTCACAAATATTCGTCAATAATTATCTCAGGAAATTAAGCATTAATTTCCATTAATTTAATTGAATGACCATCATAAGGTTCATGATCAAGTATGTAATTTTCAGCACCGACCCCTACTTACTAAAATTAGCATATCTCAATCAATTTAAACACAAATAAAGCAAAATAAGTTTCCATAGTTTTATAATTTAATTTATAACAGAATCCAAGTGATATTAATACATTTATGGGCTTTTAAAATCTTATTTAACTCTTTAATTACGTCAGGATTCGCTATCCTTGAAACAATGGATACATATTCATTAAAATGATCATAACTTGAGCAATCAGATTCCAAATCATGCAAACTCAAATCCCATGATTTCCTTATTTAATGAGGATCAAAATCCAAGAGATAATAACGTGTTTAAACACTTTTAATCAGGTCAAAAAATGTACTAAAGAGGGTTGCATGAATGAAATGCCATGAAACATCACACAACCGAAAAATACCCAAGTCATCTTAGGTTTATGGATCATATCCAAAATCTCCGACCTATGGCTCTGATACCACTTGCAGGATATGGGAAGATCCTTAGACGCATCACAGAAGTATGAGGATTGCATCGTATGCGATCGGGAGCGACTAATTGTATTAGTCGCTCGAATCTGCAGAATTTAAAATTTTTAATCCGATGAAACCACATGATCCAAGAATACTTCTCGAATCGTTTCATCTAAATAACAAAAAAGTATTATGTTTACCTCTTGAAGCATGGTTGCGATCGAGTTCCTAAAGGAAGAGACCTCCTGTATCAAGTCCAATCCGACGGAGGAGACGCTTGCGAGCGCGTTGATGAGATGCGTGCTCCTCACAATCCATGTTGATAATCCAAGCGGAGAATCTTCTGATCTCGTCTCACGAGTTCCGACGTCTTCTTCACGAGTGAGGTACACTGAAGGAGATGAAGATCTACGAGCAAACAATCTAGCAGCATAACGACGATGCTGCGACAATGACGACTCTCTCTAGGGCTCCATAGTACATAGTCACAATGAGAGAGAGAGAGAGAGTTGATGTGTAGAGAGAGAGAGAGAGGGAGAGAGTTTCATTCCTCTTGGAATTATGTGTGTTATCTAAAAGGCAAGAGCTACCCTTCCTTTAATACTAGTTGGATGTATATGGATCTCAATCCATATGCCCTCTTAGTACAACGATTTAGATTAAGAGGTTATTAGTCAATGATCATGATTTATTACTACAAATTTGCAGTAACAAATTTAATTAAAATAAATTAATTATATTCCTTTATCAAGATACAAATTAATTCATTTTAATTTTAATTATAATAAATAGATAATAAGGGAAGCAGCCACCACCCTAAAAAGAGGATGGCTGTACCCCCCTTTGATTTGGTCAAGGTGAATGACGACCTTGTTGGTGGTTTTGTCTTCCTTAATATATATTTATTATATAGGATAAAAATGCAACAACTATTATTGCATTTATCTTCAAAAAATAATTCCAAATTACATTTGTGAAAACATTAATCATGCCATTGATAAATATGAATCATATTCATGTATCGAATAAAAAATATAAATCAGATTTACAATTAATTATTTATTGTGAATCCAATTCACAACAATATATAATTTGTAAGTCTATTTACAATTAAATATCTCCATCATATATAAATCATATTTATAATATCCATGATTATTGTGGACAGTGATATCCATATTAATAATATCCTTGATAATTAAATCACATTTAATTATCTTGTATCTCTATTCTCATGTGCCCAAATAATATGAATCACATTCACATTATTCACATCTTTGATAATTAAATCACATTTAATTATCTTAGATAACTTTCTTTATATGTCCAAATAATATGAATCAAACTCATATTATTCATGATAATTAAATCAAATTTAATTATCTATTTCACAGTGCTCGGATACATATATCAACAGTTAAATTATCCTTGAACCCTTTCAAGGATAATGCGCTTTCTCTGTAGATACTTGGAGATAAGGACGGAGTGATTGTATTGTTCCACGTATAGTGACTTGGATATTGAGATCACATCTCAAATCTAGATCCCATGGACTTCCCATAGATGTTTGATTAAATCAAAGCTGTAAATCTAATCTTCTCATTGTATCTGAAGCACATTCATGTCAAGGTCCAACATTAGGACTAAGATCAGATTACTTCTCTACGAGAGGAGTCACTAAAATCCAGACATGTTTCATCACTCTCTCGGAATGGAAGTGTCATGGTTATACAATTGTTTATGATCACATCACCCTCAGGTATTCCTAATACTTGTGCATTATGCATACCGGAAGACCTAGATTAAACCTGAAGTTTTAGATCTCTTTTAGACTGTCTTCTTCAGGATTTTATCATTAAGTTTATCATTTGACTATTGGGAGTTGGTATCGATCATATACTTTCCAAAAACATATATCATACCCAGGTGTTGATCATATAATTTTCAAAAGTATATATCAAACCTACAAATTCAGTCAAGCTTCCAAAGTGAGACGACCGTGCACGGAATTTGATTCTTCCCAATATCTCATGAGTGAGCTCATGTCTTCCGATTCAACAATAAACCTGTATGATTGCTTTGAGAGACTGTATTACTCATATGCCCTCGCATGCACATCAGCGCACCGGTGTATAGACCTTGGATAGGTAATCAACCTATTGGTCAGCCAAATATACGTACTCAGACATATAGTAATACATATGCCTCTGATCAAAGGATACGTGCCTATATCGTGACAGCATATGAGATAGGTCTTTGGTTATCTCTATCTCGTTAAGTTAACTCTTTGACACAACTTATCTAACTCCTCCAATTCTCTAGTACTATGCAGATGATCTGCATCAAGAGGTCAGTTAGATATCAGCCTTTAGAGAAAGGATTGCCATCTCTTTCTCAGGATGGGGATTATCTCTTAATAATCATTTGACGGTGCTTGATGAGCCCTCAATATAACTCTTTAGATATTCATCCAAGCACCAGCCTCTATGATTCAACAATCGAATCAACAGTTGTATGATCATTAAGATGGCCATGTTACATTATCCTAATTGTACTAAGGGACCTATTATGCAAGTTATTCTTCATTTCACATCAGGGAATGATATTTGTATTAACATTTATTGCATAATGGCTCGTCGTGGACTCGCATGTCCAACAAGAATGACATGCTAGAATAGGTATAGGACAAGACTCCGGAACATGTGAAGAAAATGGCTCACCGAAAACACCTCTGTATGATAGAGGGACCAAAAGAGTGGTTATATGCCAAGAAGCTGACGAATCTCATCTGAAAGCGGTCCTAGAAAAGTCGACGGGTTCAAAGATGAGGGGGACTATGAAGTGGACGGTCGACTAGATCACTGAGATCCTTGTGAACATCCACTTCCAAAACTAGCCATGTCTATAAATAAACATGGATGGAATTAACTAAAAGTCAGAAAAATTGATTTAAATTTAACATTAGAAGATATGTGTGTGTATATATATTACCAAAGTTTATTCCTTGATCTTCACTGCTCGAATAATGTGAAATATCATTATTTTCCTGATTACTGTCCTCAGTAGACAAATCATCATTTATATCATCCACATCTTCAATTAAAACATTACTTGTTACAACATGATTCACTAATGGAATATTATCAATAATGGGGGTAACTTCTGTTATATTATGACGATCGTAATCATGTATGAAAGCTTCATCTGTGTCTTCATCTGACTATTGTCCTCCTTACTTATGTAACTTTAAGAGTCTATCCATTTAATTATTAAATATTCAATATTTTTTTCTTTTTTTATGAGACTTGAGGAAGATAACATACTTGGTCCACTTGTGTAACAAGGACAAATGATTCATATCTTCATATATATTTCCGTACGATCACATGAATCACGTTGTTTCTTTTGTCAATAACTACACCTTATTTCTAGTCATACCGATCACATAGAAATAAGAAAATCTTGTTTAGTCACGGAATACTGTACTCTAATTCCAAAACATCTTTTAACGTGATAAGATCCACGAACTATTACCCCGTAATTCCGAGCACTTAAATTTCCACTCGAATTTATCATATGGTAACAATAACGATTAATACAACAACTATTGTATGATTGGACATGATATATCAGACCTTATGAAAAATATCTTAACATCCTCAACCTTTCTTCATTATTACTTAGAACTTTCAACTGGTTCTTAAACCATTCCAGAAATTTAAGCCGGTAAGTGTTAACAATCTGCTCTTCATTCCAAAATGAATTCTTGTCAGTAATTTTGTTTATGAATTCCTTATTTTATATTAAATAAAGATTATTAATAAATCATGAGAATTAAACATAAATAAAAATATAAGATATATATTAACGTACTTGACATATTCTATTATTTCTTCACAATTATCTAAAATATATAATTCAACACCTTCTTTTTATTTCTTTGACATCAAACATTTTCTTCCATTTCCTATTGGCTGAGATGATGGGCGAAAAATATATAATTCAACACCTTCTTTTTATTTATTTGACATCAAACATTTTCTTCTTTTCCTATTAGCTGAGCCGATGGACGAAAGACACATGTGATAATTTTCGTTCGAGAGTCTGATTTCGTTTATACTCGGTCTATTGTGGATCATCTCTACTTAGTTAGTAAAATTTCTTGCACAAAAGGTTGCTACTTCTTCGTATATATAGGGAACTTATGGAACCCTCCATCGCCTTTTATTTTGTACTTTACGTTTAAGAAAGAATATATATTGATAATAGTTGAGTATGTTCTTCAATATTGAGTATAGAATTTTCTGATTCTTCGAGCTCTTACAACAACATGTCACCACTCTTCATTATTAGAGGATCAAATAATTCCACAGTATTACTTTTGCATGCTTGTTTCTGTCTCTTGTAAGGTTGATATTTCAGAAGAAAACTCCAATGACAATAAAAATAAGGGTTTTCCCACGTTGAAGTTGGAACGATTTTGTACTGTCTAATCAATAAGAACAACTCTTTCGTCCATGAGTACTATATCCAGAGAACATTCTATATTTTGGGAAGTCATTTATCGTGCACAATAATGTCACTTTCACATTAAATATCTGACATTTATTTGCATCGTATGTATCAACTCCATTTATCCATATTTTTTTCAACTCATCTACAAGAGGACATAAATACACATCAATGTATTTCTTAGGATGAATAGGTCCAAGTACTTAGAGTGAAAAGACCATAAATGGTTGCTTATTACACAACCATGGAGGTAGATTATAAGGAGTTGTCATTATTGACCAACAAGAATAACCTTTACTTCAATCACATGGGTTGAATTCGTTTGTATACAAACCGATAATACAGTTCTTTTTATCGCTTGTAAACAATGAAAATCCAACCATCATTATTTTCCAACTCTTGGAATCTGATGGATGTTTCATCTACTCTTGTCGAGTATAGTCTGCATGCCGCGACATCTCCTTTGCTGTTTCCATACAATAATATACGATCTTAAGTCGAGGTATAGTGGAAAGTAATGTAAAATTTTCCATCCAGCTTTTCTTCCTTTTTTATCGGAATCCTGATATCTAGGCCCGTTACATTCTGTACAACATATCAAATTCTCATTTCTACCATAATACAATATATGGTGATTTGTATAAGAATTGATCTTCACCTCTGCTAAACCCATCTTCCTCAACATATTTTTATTTTATAATAGTTGCTAGGTAATTAATGATCTTCAAGCATTATTTTCTTCAAAATATCCAACATTGCATCGAAATTCCTTTCTGTCATATTATATTCCATTTTCATAGCCAGAAGTTCCAAAACCACTGAGAGTTTCGACTATGTCTTACAACACGACCATAAGGAATCTTCTGCCTTTTTGAAGAGCTCGTAAACTTCTTCAGTCTCTCTATGCGGTTCTTCATCATCAAATGTTTTATCCATTAATTCAGATCATGCAACATCCATCATCATTTCAACAAATAGATTAATTTCAGGAACACCATTTGTTCATTCGTCGAGGGTGAGGTTATTTCACTGTATCTCCTCCATATATAATAACATTCCAAGAAACCATGCCTATAGAGGTGTAATTGTACTTCATCTTTAACATTCTTCTTAAGTAAACGCCACTTGAGATATGGAAAATAATGGTGCTGTTTGAATCAATTTCGTAGAATAGTTGGCGTAAGCAAATGCCACAAACTCCTCTAAACCACATTGAAATAACTCCAACAAGCATCCGTGTTGGACACGGTTGTACATACACTCCCTATTGCTCATCATCCTAATCATGAAAAAGATGTTCCATATGCTATATCAAATTAGTTATGAGACGTTGACCTAATTAACATGGTTTAATATAGGAGATAAGAGAAGATCTTTTTTGTTAATATTATCTCTTGCGTCCATCCTTAAAGATTCAAATACTGAAAAACTATCGTCTCTACATGCATATTAATGTTTATATCTGAGCAAATTTCGATATCATACCACACACCCCTTCAATATACCACATAAATTTAGCTTAATAGCCTTTAAAATTGTTATCAAAGTAACAATAGTTAAAGTCTATTAAGATTAATTTGCTATATCGAAGAGGAATGTATAACTATTACCGTAAATTAGCTCAGATATAAACTCTAACATACATGTAGCTATGATGATCTTAATTCAGTTTTTGAATATTTAAAGACCCCCTTAGTTTGTGACCTCCAAATTAAGGAAAGCTAACATAAATGCCATATTATATGGATACCTTGCATCTGTCATATGTATGCGCTACATATGAGGACTTCATGATACCGGTATAATACGTGCATTTATGATAGCAGAGCATTTACATAGATTTTAATAGTCTACTATTGAGATATGGATATATGTGATCCTAATATTGTGCTTAATAAAGTGTTTAATATTATATTATTAAGAATGTACCTGCAAAAAAATCTTCCACATACACACATCAAAATCCACAACTATAAGATTGTGATATCTCATCCTGAAGTGAGTCCAATAGTTTCATCAAAAAAAAAACTAACATGTTGGAAGTGATAAAATCTTCTAATGTGTTGCACACGCCTCTCGTTGTGCATGGCCACACACCACCCGGTGTAGAGGGATGTATTGTGTGTGTATTGGTTTGTACGATTTCATAGTTAACTGACATTTGTACCTTTTTAAATACCTAACTACAAACTAATGTGTCACAATGGTCCACATTAGTTGAACTTTAATGTGATAAATAATCACAAGAGGGCTATTTAACTTGATTTTTTTTAATTTTTACGAGGAACTAGT
Organism: Ottelia alismoides; assembly: GCA_037367405.1. Taxonomy (NCBI): domain Eukaryota; kingdom Viridiplantae; phylum Streptophyta; class Magnoliopsida; order Alismatales; family Hydrocharitaceae; genus Ottelia; species Ottelia alismoides. The sequence goes on along the minus strand of JAZKJV010001419.1, from coordinate 1,954,824 downwards.
GACATTTTTAATACTTTAATGTAAAATTTTACTTATTGAACTTATTATCATTTCATATTTTAATATATTAGTATTTACTTATATAAAAGTAAGTAATAAATTTAATGTTTTTTACGATTTATTTAAATAAATTTAAGATATTTTATACTTTGAGATTAAAAGGAATCTTCATCATTTTAAAATTTAATGCTATGTATTACTTTGATTTCCATTATAGAATATCAATATATATATAAAAGATTATTATCTAGTTATTTTTTATAAGTTTTAGTCATTTTGGCATTAGTTAGTGGTAGTGTAAAATTATATAATGGAAGAATATCCCTCTATTTAGTTAAATTTTAATAATTACTTTACTTAAATTAATTTAATATAATGGAAGGAGACCCCCATGTATATTCTCCCTCCCTAATAGACAGAAACCCATACTAACATATATACACAATACACAACCCTCGTTTATAAGGTTTTACTATAAATTTAATTCATATTTTAATATGTTTTAGTATGTACTTAAACTGATTTAATATATAATTTGGCATTTATAAGAATTTCTTTGCTTTTACATAAATTATTAAAATAAAATTTAATGTTATGATCTTGTATTTCTCCAAATAAATAATGAATTATATTTCCAGTATAATTAGTAGGTATATCTACACTAGTTTCGTTTATAGTTATACTGAAAGTTTTTGTAGTTATTTTTGGAATTAGTGGTATTGTATAACAGAACTAAATTCTTTATATTGAATTATTAAATTGAATAATTTTTCTTCTTTTTGTAATTACATCGGGAATTTATTATGTTTAAAAAACCTTGATAGGCTTATTTACATGAATTACTTGTAATTTATTTTTTAGACCTTTTAAGTCAACGTAAATATGAAAAAGATTTTCTTCTGTTTTACCTAGTGGATCCTAGATATATGATGTAATCCTTTGGAAATTGCAATTAATTAATATGATTTTAAATAAATAGTAATGCATAATTAAAATTTGTCATTTATTTTTATTAATTATAAATATGGAATGAATATATTATAGATAATACAGACTCATTATAGTGTATAATTTTGATAATAGAAAGTATATCGAGATCTTTGAGACAAAAGTAAATTGTATATAATATTAATTTAATTACATATAAAACGTACTCCCCCATATAACCATCCCCTCAATGCAACACCCTCTCTCTATATATATATCTTCATCATACCTCCACATACTCTATCCCTCCCTCTCCCATATCTACACACTATATGAGGATGTATGTGCGCATAGAGACACACATAGACACACAATAAAGAGTTTTCAAGTAAACTAATCCTAATTGGCAATTAGTAAATAATGTAATCTAAGTCAAGTATAACATTATTCACATTCTATGTTATCGTTGTCCAAGTTATGTTATCATATGAACAAGTTATATCTCATGTTATTTATGATCCGTAATACACAATCATGACATGATATTCCTATGATTTAGATTTAGTCATTATAAATCATCAATAAGGTATTCTAACAAGCATAAAAGTGACAAAGGTTTTTAGTATTCGAATTTATTATTCATATTTAGCCAGGTTACTAGTCGTGGCATTTCATCATACATCTTGCACGCATATAGATTTCCATCTATACTAGACAACCATCATCAAATCTATCAACAAATAGATATTAATCAAATTGTATGAAACATAAATAACATGTTCATGCACTCAAAATATAGAACATAATGAATAATCTATCAAAAATATAAAAACCCTAAAACTTTAGAACCTATATGATATGGAATGAAATGCTAAAAAATGGGAGAAAGGATAAAGCGATATATGGGAAGATGCATGCGTGGTTGGATGACCCAAATGAGGGTTGTTGAGGCAAGGAGGGCGGTGCAACGATCGTCGAAGCAAGGGTTTTGGGGATGGTTTACATGTAGCATGGGAGGCCTGGAACGTTCTATTTACAGACATGGGCGTGCACATAATGTGCTCGCCCAGTGTTGGCCCACATGCTCGCCCTCAATTCAAGACACGTCACTGATGAATATGTGATTCACTACTCTAAAAGTTGAAAATAGAGCCTTGTTTCTGAGTAATTAAAGGCATATTTCCACCTATATTGCATAATTAGCATTCATGCATGCATTGATAACATTGGCATTTTAGCATTTACATCTGCATTAAATAAGAAACCAAAGTCACTTGTAAACATCACTCATCTGTATATATTTTACACTAATTCTAAATCCCATAAATTTACTCAATACTGTATATATTACTAACAATAATACAAGAAAAATACCAAAAAAATGCTAACTTGTAAAATTGATAAACAAAATCCCAAACAAAGTTTGAGACCATGGATCTTAGAATGCACATATCTCTCTCAAACAACCTTCGATTTAGGTCTACTCACTTTTAAAATAAAATACATTCAGAGACCTTCAAAATGAGATCAATTTCATTTAAATCGGAGCTCGTATGCAAAACTTGTGTTTTGGGCCCCCATCGAGTACTATATATATGTATATTTGTACCCTTGTATTTAATCACTTTATTCGACCTCGTTTCCGTTTTTGGCCAACATTAAACTTGCAGATCTCATCGAGATCTACAACTTTCACGTTTTGAGTTTTTCCAAATTCGGTCATTTGCCCCCTCTTATTTCACCTTCTTCCTCGACCACTCTGATTGGGCCACGTGGTGCCCTCTGGTTGCGCCACACGGCCCACTAATCCGCTCGCCACGCTTCTCTTATTCTCTAAAGTATGATGGCTCCCCCTTCCTCCAGATCTCAACTGCTCATTTCTGCTTCATCGTCGACCCTCCGATCCTCATCCCTGATTCAATCTCCACCGCCCATTAGCGTTCAACGCTCCGCCCACCACGTGGTGCGCCCAGCGCCCTTCGATCTGACCCGCCTGATCTAATCATGAACCTTCCCTCATGCCCATATCCTGGCCATTGGATCGCGAGATGCAACGGCCATGACGTCGTCGTCTAACTCCGTAAACACCTTGCCCACATCGCCCCACCGCACGTCGTCACCGCCCCCTTCCTATTTTCATCACCATTCCAGCCACCGTCTCCACCCATTGATCACCCCACAATGAAGCTCGTATCTCCCTCGTCCTCACCAGCACCCACGCACACCATGATCTCCTTCTCCTTTGCTCCACAAACCCCACGAACACCACACCTCCATCACCCGGACCTCCATCTTTTCCCTATAAATACTCCACCTCCGACGAGCTTCGACCCCATCTGCCCTAGCACGAGGTACCCTAGAGCTCCTATCTACCCATCGATGACAACGATTGAGAGTGAAAGTGAGCGAATATGGTGTCCACCTCCGGCGAGATCCACAGCGTAGCTACGCTGTGCAGCAGCTTCTCCGACGAGCTGCACGAGCTCGGGCTGCTACCGACCCTCGAGCGACGATCGAAATTTCTTTTCCGAGCCTCCAATCCCAGGTAGCTTCATCCATTCCTCCTCCGATCTTCATCTTCTTCTCGATTGAACTTCTCATCTTTTTCCTGCCTTCTCCGCTCTTCATATCCTCTGATTGATCATCGCCTGAGCTCTACCTTGGAGCTCTGATCTTCGCGCAACCATTCATTCTCCCCCACGACCTGTCGCACCACTTCCGATCACAGCTCCGCAGGCCACGGCGGAAGAACACCATCGCTCGATCACCACTTCGCCCCGCAGGTCTCATTGCATTCACAACACTCCCATGAGCACGAGCGCACCATTTTTTGGCATACCATAACCCTGCAGGCACATCTTTCATCATTGGTCGGACATCACGCCGGAGCCGCTTCATGCTCCATCATCCCCGGCCTACAGACGACGCCAGTCGCTTCCAAGACCTCCGGCGGCTCCCTGTCGCTCCCACGATCATTCCCACTTGCTCAGGAGCCCCAAAGATCAACATCAAGCGAGAACGAAGGCGGAAGAGCTACGGAGGCTTCTTCGGAGCCCAACCAAGTCCGCCGCAGGAGGCGGCGACCCGGAGGAGAACGAAGCACAGTTACCGTCCGATCTTCTTGATCGGATGATCCTCATTCGTCCACGTCGCTCGCATCTGCCTCCGTTGGATCAGGAGGATCTGACGGCCAGCATCACGCCACGTCACCCCGCTCCAGAAGTCAGAGCCACCGTTGGATCACCTTGATTTGACGGTTCTCAAGCAACCACGTCTCCAGCTCCAACAGTTGTTGGATCAGGAGGATCTAACGACCCATCTGCCGCTACGTAGCCCCTTCCGAGCCTCTTCCCCGATTCTTAGGCTCGGAGCACCCGAAGCAAGATCCGAAGCACGTCCGAACCTCTAGAGTACCCGAAGCTACATCCAAGCCTCTAGAGCCTCCCGAGCCTAGCACCTCACGTGTCCCTCATGTGCAGGATGGGAATTTTGCACAGAGGCCCCTTCAAGTTTTCAATATTGCATTTCAGTCCCTACTAGGCACATCACGTGAGGCGCACGTGTTCCCGTGGATATTTTGCATGCATAACCCCATCATTATAGGTATTTGCACTTTAGTCCCTGTACACATGTTTCAGAATTAATCAACTTTAATTTTTGTTGCATTTTGGTCCCCTTGTTTGTACGTTCATTTAGGCATTTATTTATCATCATTTTTAAATTCAAAAAATTGCATGTTGTAGAGTAACTTGTGCTTTATCTTTGTGAAACGTGTCATATTTTTGTGAGCTTTGAAGAATTTAATATATTTATTTTTGTGGAAATTGACATAATTAGCCCACTGTGTGCTTTAAATTCATTATTAAATTATTTGTTACTCCAAAAATCATCATAAAATCACAATAGGTTTAATTTAAGTTCTTCTCCTTCGTGCCCAAAAATCAAACCATTTGCACGCACCAAGAGGCTTGAATAAATTAATTTGTCTTTTGCTAAATTGATTTTTAGTAGATCAAATTTACATTATTTTTTAGGTCTATCAATTTTCCTGGATTCCTTTCACATAGAACCATGTAGGATAATTTTTATATCTGAAAATAATGTACTTTGTTATTTATTAAAATTAATTTTGAAAAATTTACCCAGCATTCATATTTAATTCATATTTAATCATAAAGTGTAAAAAAAATTCCAAAAAAATTACAGTAGCTTAGTCTCATTGCATAATATTGTTGTCAAGTTTCATTAATTTTGGACTTAATTTGACTATCTTTCAAATTTAACCTTAAAATTTGGCTTGAAATTGCATCACACATTTCTTTAATTGCATAAAAAATATAAAAATACCAAAAATATTCTCCTGAAAATCTAACATCGAAAAATTTACCTAAGGAGAAAGCTGCCTCCCTGAGTTCGACCTTGAGCTTGCCCAAGTAAATAAATTTGCCGCTTGTGTTTAATTCAATTAATATGAATGGTCTTTGATCAGTCTCGGTTATCCAACTACAACGAACATCATTAAAATTTAATCATTAATCTAGTTGAATTAGGTAGGGTAACCAAGGGATCTTATATATGGCACTGTTGCCGAGGAGGCACAACTTAGGTTAATTTCTAGGAAATTTTGATTTTAGATTTTCCATCCCTGGGTAGTCTGATTCCTGACTTTTCTTGTGAATATTTTCTGTTCATTTTTTATTTGTTTATTGTGCGTCGTCCTTTATCTGACCTCGATTTATTTTCGTGTGAGGAACACGAGGAGTCGAAGGCGCTTCGCCAAGCGAGCCGAGGAACCCACATTAAAATAATTTGAGTGTTTTTGTGAGGACTTGTATTTTTTCTTTTATTTTGCATTTTTTCAGCGGTTCCCATTTGGGTTCTCGTGCATGTAAGTCATAATAAAACATGTCCCCGCATGCTGTGTCATTGCTTTACGTAGAATAGGACCTGTACTTGCGGCTCTTAGAGCTATCTTAGGATTGTTTGTGCTCGTAAAATTCTAGGACAACACTTCGCACTTAAAAAAGACACACTTAGACCGCAGGACTTAGCCATATCTAACCTGTTCTTCACTCGCTAATAGAACTACTTGTCTAGGAGTGGCTTTTTTTGCTTGCATTCATATAGTGTAAATTTCAATTCTGTTTTGTATCCCGCATATAAAGCGAAAGGATCACTGTAAATCTTCTCTACTTGGCATTCATCATTGTTTTCTCTTGCATAGGCTTTTCTCGACACCTTCCCCCTTGGTTGTTCAAACTTAGGCTTAAAGGAAATTGGGACTGGACGATAGGCATGCCGTGTGGTTGGACTAATCAAGTGATCACCTAACTTAAAGTCGAGTCTGCTAAACAAAATTGACCAAAAAAATCAATAAAATCCAAAATTCTGTTTGCGGGGGATTAACCCCGACCTTGTTTTCAGGCTGAGTGAGGGTACTAGAGTGTGTGTGCACACCCTAAGGCAGATGCAAAAATCCCCACCTTCCATATCGCTTACCCCGATCCGAGCAAATATCACAGGCTGAACCATGGGTTCAACTGACCAGCGCCAAGTAGCCTCCGCTTACTCTGGTAGGTAGATAGGGGCGAAATTGCGGTGCATCGCGACAAGTTGCTAGTAGCCTCCGCCTGCTCCGGTAGGTAGATAGGGGCAAAGTTACAACCTTGTCAGCCTCTGCCTACTCTGTAGGTAGATAGGGGCAGGTCCTTGAACTTTCGGCTGGTGATAGTAACAGAGAAAGGAATGGTGTTGGTATATTAGGCGGCAAGTTAAACAGGGATGATCCTATGCACTAAGTCTTCTTTACCCAGGTAAAGAGGACAAAATGCCTCCTAAGAAACACCCAGATGATGAGGAGCACAGAGATGATCCTATGCACCAAGTCTTCGCTCGATTGGATAGAGCCGAGCAGCTTAATGCAGAACTTATGGCTAGGATGGGACGGGTGATAGAGGCAGGTGGAATTGACCGACCAATGGTAGATGCCTACAACCCTGCTGAAAATGAGATACACAGTTAGCTTGCACCTGAGGTTCCCCTGAAGCGTTCGAGCTGAAGCCCCACTTTCTGAGTCTGTTACCGAAGTTCAATGGAAATGCCAACGAGGAACCATATGATTTCCTTAGAGACTTCGAGCTGGTTTGCAACAACCTTAGTCACCCTAGGGTTGGACAAGACTACGTTAGGTTGGAGTCTACCCCGTTTGCCTTAGGAGATAAGGCTGCTCATTGGCTGAAAAATCTCAGGGTAAGATGTAAGATCTGGATGCAGTTCAAGGATTTATTCTTGAACAAGTTCTACCCACTCAGTAGGACTAATCAGATGAGAACCAAGATCACTAGTTTTCCCAGGGTCCTCACGAGCCATTTCATGAAGCCTGGGATAGATTTAATGATTTAACTCAGAAATGCCCCTGCCATGGCATTACAAAAGTGATCTTAGTCCAAACCTTGTTCTGTGGCATGACCTCGGAGATGCAGGGGTTAGTGAGTGCAATCTGTGGAGGCAACTATCTTAATAAGAATGAAGATGCCGTATGGAAAATTCTGGAGCAGATGGCAGAAACAGGCAGATCTCAGGCCACCAGGGCCTATCAGTTGTCTCCCTCAAGCCTATCTAATGAGACAACTCAGAGGACTACAGTGGATCTGACGGATGCCCTCATCCCCAGCATGGGGATAATAAATGATAAGCTTACTATGGTAGATCAGATCCATAAGAGGGTCACCGACCTTGAGGCACTTTCACGATTGCCGAAACAAGTGGAGGAATTGACTGAGAAGGTAGCCAAGATACGATACCTACCCCTTCTGCACCACCTATGCCTGTACATCGAGTCCATCTTGTACATGAGCAGGTACAGGAGCCTCAAAGTGCTGGGTTGAGGAGCATCAATACACTCAGCATGAGCAACACACACCCCCACAAGTGGAGACAACCTACGAGGAGCCTCCACAGGTGTTCGAGATCAACAGGCTGTGGTACAACCATGACCCTATCAGCAGACAATCGGGTATAGGGAACGGTTAGCCACACCGACCTTCCCTATTTTACCAGGAAACTAGCTCCATCCCCGCACCGTGCTTTCTACAGTCCCAGCCCGGATAAGGGTACTAGCCTCAGCAGCACCAGCAGCAGCGCACGTTCTACTCGGGCCAGCAGGGCCCTCCACCACCTTCCCATCAGCAGCAGTATCGGCGTGGCCAACAGGGCCAATATAGACACTCGTCCTCTAGTCAATAACAGCAAGCCCCGCCCACAAGCGAATTGGAGTCCCTAACCTTGGCGATTCAGACCCTGACTGATAGGGTCCAACAGATACAGAATGACTACCTGGATATCCGAACTGATCTGAACCACGTTTCACGCACCCAAGATCAACAGATGGCGTCAAAGATCCCAATTCCCGCCCAAGTTCAGGCCAACCCAAATAGCCTGAATCAGGGTCAGAACCGACCACGAGATCAGGTATACTATTCAGATAACTCTCTATCTGAACATGAGATCCTTTCGTATGATAATGGTAATCATATGTCCCTCAGGAGCGGAAGGACCGTGATCGTACTTGATCGGGCACGAGCACAGGAGGAAGACACCGCCAAGTTTCTACCTGAGGAGAACATGGAGGCAGAGGAGCAACACCATCACCACCATCAACATATGAAGAGGATTTCCATGTCCTCGAAGAAGAAGGAGAATAACACCAGCAGTGAGTCCGGCGAAACCGATGAGGAGCCCGCACCTCCATCTGAGGAGGATGTCCCTCAAGTTGCAGAAGACGCATCACCTGTTTCACCACAAAAATTTTTTTAATCCCAGTCCATGTCAAAGTCAGAGAGTCAGTGTCCTGTACAGATCTCAGTTTCCCGCTTTAATGAAAATCTTGCAGTTTCAGAATCTGAGTTGTCGTCAATAATCCCTTTCCCCCGTGCTCTTAAGGGTGGAAAGAAGAAAACAAAGAAAATCCAAAAAGATGACCCTGAGATGGCACAGTTATGCAATAAGTATATCAAGGTCACAATCCCCTTTGATAAGTATGTGGACATGATACCTGCATTTCAGAAGTACCTTAAGGTGAGATGTACACCTACTAGGGTCAGTAGGAAGATCAAAAGCCGTGTTGAGAAGCACGTTTTGTTAGTAGCCACTACTTGCGCCATAAAGAATGCGTTTCCAAGGAAACAAAGGGACATGGGTGCCCATTATGTGGTGAGTCATGTCAATGACACTGCGTTTGCATGCACTCTCCTAGATAATGGATCCTCAATTAACTTGATGCCTACAACCCTCTATGGGCGGCTAAATCTAGGACCTCTTAGGAAATCCAGAGCATTACTCCAGTTTGCAGATAAATCAACCAAGAGGTCTCAGGAAGAATTGAGGAACGTTATCATCAAAGTCGAAGGTCAGGAGTACATGGTGGACTTTACAGTCCTTGATATGGAGACCCCTCGAAATTGGAGAGATTACCAGATCATTTTAAGAAGGCCCTTCCTCAGAATAGTAGGGGCCTTATTTGATTACAAGATCGGGAATATTCAGTTCCAAACTCCAGGTGGAGATGAGGAACTTAAGATGAAGCAGACAAGGTGGCGGAGGCCAGATTTTGAATCCAGCACCGAGTACTCTTCGTCTGAAGAAGATTGCATTCATGTAGACACCGTTGGGCCATGGAGACAGAACCCAGCTAGCACCGATGAGTCCCTCTCCTTTGGAGAAGATCTTGTGCATGAGACAATTTGCGAGAACCTTAGGGACGAGTACAACACAGAATATGCATCCCCCTACATCTTTGATGACGTAGAGGCCCAGCTCTTGGCCCTTCCCTCTTTAGGACAATCAGAAGATGAGGATGATGAGTCGGACGTGGCTTTTGCCGATTGCTTGGAGACTTTTGACGATTCGACTCCAGAGTTAAATGAGTTGGTAGTAGTAACTTCAAAGATAGATCCAGCCACTGCCAGCATAGAGCTAGAATCGATTGAGCCATACTTCATGATGATCACACCTTAACTGAGCTCAAACCTTTACCCACAACACTTAAATATGCCTTTCTTGCGGGACAAGAGAAGAAGTATCCGGTCATTATTAGCTCACGATTGATCGAGGAGCAGGAACCTCGCTTGCTAGAGATCCTGGAGAAAAATGCAAGGCGATAGGCTGGAGCACCTCCAATCTCCATGGGATAAATCCCGCTTTATGTTCGCACCATATCTACTTAGAAAATGAGGCTAAACCCTCTCGTGAATTCCAACACAGGTTGAATCCAAATTTACGAGAGGTCGTGAAGAAGGAGATAGAGAAATGGTGTGACACAGGTTTCATTTACCCCATCTCCGATTCCAAGTGGGTGGCACCTATTCATGTTGTCCCAAAAAAGTTGGGAATCCATACGACCCCCAATGAGTACGGAGAGGAGATCGTGACACGAGTACCCACGTCGTGGCGTGTCTGTATGGATTACAGACGTCTGAATGCCACGATAAAGAAGGATCATTTTCCCCTTCCGTTCATTGATCAGATCTTAGAATGATTAGTGGGAAAAGAATTCTTTTGCTTCTTAGACGGGTTCTCGGACTACAATCAAGTAGCCATTACTCTTGAGGATCAGGAGAAAACCACGTTCACATGCCCCTAGTACCTATGCTTTCAGGCGCATGCCTTTTAGGTTATGCAATGCTCCGGGTACACTTCAAAGGTGCATGGTTGTAGTATTCGTCGAAATGGTCGGTGAATTCCTGGAAGTCTTCATGGATGACTTCTCGTCCACGGCGATTCCTTCGATTCCTGTCTTAGGAATCTGGATCAAATCCTCAAATGATGTTGTGAGGTTAATCTGGTGCTCTCTTGGGAGAAAAGTCACTTCATGGTGACGGAGGGCATTGTGTTGGGGCTCTCCATCTCCAAGAGAGGAATGGAGGTTGACCCTGCCAAGGTGGACGCGATCGGATCATTCTAGCCACCAACCAACGTGAAACAATTGCGGTCATTCCTCGGGCATGTTGGACTTTATCGGAGATTTATCAAGGATTTTTCGAAGATTGCCCAACCGCTAACTGAGCTTTTAGGCAAAGACATGGAGTTTATTGTTGATCATAAATGTCTTGAGGTCTTTAAGAAATTGCAAGGGAGGATCATGAACGCCCTGATCCTACAAGCCCCAGATTGGTCTCTTCCTTTTGAGATCATGACGGACGCCTCAGATTTTGTTGTTGGGGCTGTGTTAGGACAGAGGAGGGATGGCATCCGTTTGCTATACACTACACAAGCAAAGTGCTTGATATTCCTCAGCGTAACTATACTGTTACCGAAAAGGAGATGCTTGCGATAGTGTTCACCTTGGATAAGTTCAGATCTCATTTGATTAGATCCAAGGTGATTGTGTTCACAGACCATACAACACTACGATATTTAATGGAAAAGAAGGACGCGAAGGCACATCTTCTTAGGTGGATTCTTCTCATCCAAGAATTTGATCTGGACATTACAGATAAACCTGGAAAGAAAAATGTAGTGGCTGATCACCTCTCCCGTCTCAAAAATCTAGATGCTTCTGAGGATACGCTATTTAAGAACCCTTCCCTGACGAGTCGGTCATTGTTATCGACTTACTCCCATGGTACGCCAACATCGTGAATTATCTTGTCTCCAAGAAAGTTCCCCAAAATTGTCCCAAGAGCCACATAGACCGACTCAAGTCAGATGCGAGACACTACCATTGGGAGGATCTGATCCTTTTCTTTGAAGGACCGAATTGTATCTGAAGACGATGTATTCCTCAGGAGGAATATCAGAGTGTCCTTACTTTATGCCACAGTTTGGAGGCAGGAGGACAACACTCCGGGAAGAGGACTGCATGGAAGGTACTTTAATGTGGCTTATACTAGCCGACTCTGTTTCACGATGCGCTCACCTTTGCGAAGTCATGCCTAGCATGCCAATGAATGGGAGGAACCGTTGGTTCCAAGGATGAGTTGCTGATGAAGCATGCCATCATTTATGATGTCTTTGACGCCTGGGGCATCGACTTCATGGGCCCATTCCCGGTTAGCCATGGATTCGAATACATCCTTCTGGCGGTAGATTATTTGTCAAAGTGGGTGGAGGCTATCCCAACCCGAGCCGCAGACAGCAGGACTGTCTGTAAATTCATTAGAGATCACACCATCTCTAGGTTCGAGATCCCCAAAGTGTTGATATCTGATGGGGGTAGCCATTTTGTGAACAGAGATGTGAAGAAACTCTTAAAGGATTACGACATTGAACACCATGTCGCTAGTCCTTACCACCCACAGACCAATGGCATGGCAGAGGTGTCGAATAGGGAGGTGAAAACCATATTGCAAAAGCTTGTCCGTCTAGACAGGAAGGATTGGTCTTAGATCTTGGATCAAGTCCTTTGGGCTTATAGGACACCTTACAAGACACCAATAGGAACCTCCCCATTCAGGATGGTATTTGGAAAGCCGTACCATTTGCCCGCTGAATTAGTGCATAAATCCGAATGGGAAATCAAGAAGGTCAATTGGAACACACACCTAGGGTAGAAACAGAGAGAGATGGATTTGAATGAGCTTGTGGAAGTCAGAAACCGAGCATATGACAATAGTTTGGTGTACAAGGACAAGGTAAAGCGCTGTCACGATAGATATATCAGACGAAAGACCTTTGTTCTTGGACAGAAGGTATGGTTGTTCACTACGAGGCTGAAGGTTTTCCAAGGTAAGCTGAAATCCAAGTGGACGGGTCCATTCATAGTCCGTGCTGTGCATGATAGTGGATGCGTAGAGATCTCAGATCTTACAGATGGAGCACCGACATCCCTAGTCAATGAACAACTACTAAAGCACTCTGTCGAACCCAATGAGCAGTTAGTCCATGTTGAGGAGATTGTTTTCATGCACGAGACAAACTCAGTAGATACACATAGAGCTGCGTATGAGACCTTGCAATAGTGAGCTCTTGCCATCAGCAACATCTAAAAGATTCAGATCACGATCCTTGTATATACTCGCCCTTCCTGTATATTCTTTCCCTCACTCCCACGACTCTAATCACTCATTCCAGCTCCATATCTTTTCATGACTATACTTAGGATGACCAGATCCTAAGTATAGGGGGAGAGTGTCTCGAGTCCATTCACTATTCATTGTACATCCTCCAGATCCCATCAGTCCTCATACTCCCTCCTGTCCTATACTTAGGCTGACCTGAGCCTAAGTATAGGGGGGACCGATGCCCATCATGTATATATTCTCATCATTTTTCCCTCTTGGCCTTGTCCGCCCCATTTTTGATCTTCTTCTACACTTAGGCTGCCAGAGCCTAAGTATAGGGGGGCGGCACAGCTTTTATACATCTTTTTATTTTAGTTCTCCTACGCTTAGCATGAGCTATGTCTTCTTCCTCGCTTTTCGTGCTATGAGGACATAGCACACGCTAAGTATAGGGGGGCGTGTATATATAATACTTACCATAGCTCGTACTTTCACGTATTTTTGTATATACTATACAATAATTATGGGGTGGGTAAAAATTGTATTTTTTTTGTAAAATACATGTATATTTGTAATACTCTTGTATTTTTGTGAAAAAAATCATAAAAACCAAAGGCTTCTTATTTACTCTTTCATATCTGCGTCTAAAAAGAAAGGAAAAAAAGTCTTGCATTTCATTCATCTACATAGCATGTCATCTACATCTCATCTACATATCCAACATATGCAAAGTGAAAAGATAGTGTACTCTGAACCAAGTTATGAATATATGTCGAGGATGGATTTGATTTGACTTTAATCTACCTAATTTCAGAGGAACCTTATAGGAACTGGAGTTAAGATTTCTCAGGTCAAGTGACTTAATTCTTTGAGTCCGCAAGTATAAGTTCACATGTCATCTTGATTAGTCTAAGTAGAATATCTCGTGCACACGCATGATTCTTTTAGACATTGACTAACTTGGACAAGCACAATGCACGTAGCTCTTCATTGATGAGGTGGTGAGGTGGTAGAATCCTTTAGCTTGGAGTAGCGCACGGGTGGAAACATCCGTCCCTCTCTAGGGAGGGTAGGGCATCTCAACCTAGTCTGGTGGTGTTGACATCTAAGGACGGGATGCTGTGGGTTGCAATAATGCTTCAAAAGAGGGATAGTCTACTAGCTCAAGAGGAAAAACTCTTGATGTACATGTTGTACCTTGTATATAGTTCGAAAAAAATACAAGAACTCCAAAAAAATAAGATAGGCCCGAGTGAAAATAAAATGCCTGTCAGAGTATGTATATTAGCAAGAAGTCTGCAGCTGGATGACTTGGCTACACTGGTCAGGCATCCTGGGATAGGTAGCTACACCGGCTACTGTCCATTCTTTTCTCCACCCCTCCTCTTGAGCTGGACGCACTTGAACTTAGAAGGGAATACCCCGCTCCTCGAGGAAAGAGTTACTGGACCAGGTAATTAGAGTTACCTTGTTAGAGGAGGTTGCTTCTTAGCCATTTCTGATGTGGAGAGCTATCTTTCACTTACACAGTACAAGTAATAATCATAGTCATCGGAAATTTGCGTTTGAGGATTTGTTCTGACCTGACTATTAAGGCGTCTTGAATAGAAGACTTGTGGAACTTAAAGTATGTTAGGTCTTAAGTTCAGATCCCAATAAGATTCTGCCACACAATTAATCCAAATGTCGAGTCAAGCTCCATTTTCAACTTTTGTTCATGACCTTGGTATGGAACCCAAAATCATTTCACTCTTGCATTTCATTTTAGTTGCTCAGGGACGAGCAAGGTGTAAGTATAGGGGGTTGTTAAATATGTGATTCATCACTCTAAAAGTTGAAAATAGAGCCTTGTTCCCAAGTAATTAGAGGCATATTTCCACCTATATTGCATAATTAGCATTCAGGCATGCATTGATAACATTGGCATTTTAGCATTTACATCTGCATTAAATAAGAAGCCAAAGTCACTTGTAAACATAACTCATATGTATATATTTTACACTAATTCTAAATCCCATAAATTAACTCTATACTGTATATATTACTAATAATAATACAAGAAAAATACCAAAAAAATGCTAACTTGTAAAATTGACAAATAAAACCCCAAACCAATTTTGAAACCATGGACCTTAGAATGCACATATCTCTCATACAACCTCTGATTTAGGTATACTCACTTTTAAAATAATATACATTCAGAGACCTTCAAAACGAGACCAATTTCATTTAAATCGGAGCTCGTATGAAAAACTTGGGTTTTGGGCCCCCATCGTGTACTATATGTATGCATATTTGTACCCTTATATTTTATCACTTTATTCGACCTCGTTTCCATTTTTAGTCAACATGAAACATGTAGATCTTATTGAGATCTACAACTTTCATGTTTTGAGTTTTTCCAAATTCGGTCATTTGCCCCTCTTATTTCACCTTCTTCCTCGACTACTCTGATTGGGCCACGTGGAACCCTCTGGTTGCGCCACGCGGCCCACTCATCCGCTCGCCATGCGTCTCTTATTCTCCACCGTTCGATGGCTCCCCCTTCCTCCAGATCTCAACCGCTCATTCCCGCTTCATCGTCGATCCTCCGATCCTCATCCCTGATTCAATCTCCACCGCCCATTAGCGCTCAATGCTCCGCCCGCCACGTGGTGCGCCCATCGCCCTTCGATCTGACCCGCCTGATCTAATCACAACCCTTCCCTCGTACCCATCTCCTGGCCGCTGGATCGTGAGATCCAATGACCACGACGTCGTCGTCTACCTCCGCAAACACCTCGCCCACTTCACCCCACCGCGCGTCGTCACCACCCCCTTCCTATTTTCGTTACCATTCCAGCCACCTTCTCCACCCATTGATCACCCCACATTGAAGCTCGTATCTCCCTCGTCCTCACCAACCCACACGCACCATGATCCCGTTCTCCTTTGCTACACAAACCCAACGAACACCACACCTCCATCACCCAGACCTCCATCTTTTCCCTATAAATACTCCATCTCCGACGAGCTTCAACCCCATCCACCCTAGCATGAGGTACCCTAGAGCTCCTATCTACCCACCAGTGACAGTGATTGAGAGTGAAAGTGAGCGAAGACGGTGGTCCACCTCCGGCGAGATCCACAGCGTAGCTACACCGTGCAGCAGCTTCTCCGACGAGCTGCACGAGCTCGGGCAGCTACCGACCCTCGAGCGACGAACTGAAGCTCTTCCCGAGCCTCCAATCCCAGGTAGCTTCATCCATTCCTCCTTCGATCTTCATCTTATTCTAGACCGAACTTCTCGCCTTTTTCCTGCCTTCTCCGCTCTTTATCTCCTCTGATTGATCATCGCTTGAGCTCCACCTTGGAGCTCTGATCTTCACGCACCCATTCATTTGCCCCCAACGACCTGTCGCACCGCTTCCGATCACAGCTCCACCGGCCACGACGGAAGAACACCATCACCCGATTACCACTTCGCCCCGTAGGCCTCACCGCATTCACATCACTCCCACGAGCACGAGCACACCATTTTTTGGCATACCCTAACCCTGCAGGCACATCTTTCATCATTGGTCGGACATCACGCTGGAGTCGCTTCAAGCTCCATCATCCCCGGCCTACAGACGATGCTAGTCGCTTCCAGGACCTCCGACGGCTCCCTGACGCTCCCTCGATCATTCCCACTTGCTCAGGATCCCCGGAGATCAGCATCAAGCGAGAACGAAGGCAGCGGAGCTGCGGAGGCTTCGCTGGACCCAGCCAAGTCCGCCGTAGGAGGCAACAACCCGGAGGAGAACGAAGCGTAGTTACCGTCCAATCTTCTTGATCGGACGATCCTCATTCGTCCACATCGCCTGCATCTGCCTCCGATGGATCAGGAGGATCTGCCGACCAGCATCACACCACGTCACCCGGCTTCAGAAGTCAAAGCCACCGTTGGATCACCTTGATTTGATGGTTCTCAAGCAACCACATCTCCAGCTCCAGCAGCCGTTGGATTAGGAGGATCTAACGACCCATCTGCCGCCACATAGCTCCCTCTGAGCCTCTTCCCCGACCCTTAGGCTCGGAGCACCCGAAGCAAGATCCGAAGCACGTCCGAACCTCCAGAGCACCCGAAGCTACGTCCGAGCCTCCAGAGCCTCCCGAGCCTATCACCTCACGTGTCCCTCATGTGCGGGCTGGGAATTTTGTACAGAGACCCCTGCAAGTTTTTAATATTGCATTTCAGTCCCTATCACGCGCATCATGTGAGGCACACGTGTTCCCGTGGACTTTTTGCACGCATAACCCCAACATTATAGGTATTAGCACTTTAGTCCCTGTACGAATGTTTCAGAATCAATCAACTTTAATTTTTGTTGCATTTTGGTCTCTGTGTTTGCACGTTCATTTAGGAATTTATTTATCATCATTTTTAAATTCCAAAAATAACATGTTGTAGAGTAACTTGTGCTTTATCTTTTGTGAAATGTGTCATATTTTTGTGAGCTTTAAAGAATTTAATATATTTATTTTTGTGGAAATTGACATAATTAGCTCACTGTGTGCTTTAAATTCATTATTAAATTATTTGTTACTCCAAAAATCATCATAAAATTACAATAGGTTTAGTTTAAGTTCTTCTCCTTCGTGCCCAAAAATCAAACCATTTGCACGCACCACGAGGCCTGAATAAATTAATTTTCTTTTTCTAAATTGATTTTTAGTAGGTCCAATTTACATCATTTTTTAGGTCTATCAATTTTCCTGGATTCCTTTCACATAAAACCATCTAGGATAATTTTTATATCTGAAAATATTGTACTTTCGTATTTATGAAAAGTAATTTTGCAAAATTCACCCTGCATTCATATTTAATTCATATTTAATCATAATGTCAAACAAATTCAAAAAAAATGCAATAGCTTACTCTCATTTCATATCATATTGTTGTCAAGTTTCATTAATTTTGGACTTAATTTGACTATCTTTGAAATTTAACCTTAAATCTGGCTTGAAATTGCATCGCACTTTTCTTTAATTGCATAACAAATATAAAAACACCAAAAATATTCTCCTGAAAATATGACATGGAAATTAACTTAAAATTTACCTAAGGAGAAAGCTGCCTCCCTGAGTTCGACCTTGGGCTTGCACAAGTAAAATAAATTTGCTGCTTGTGTTTAATTCAATTAATCTGAGTGGTTTTTGACCAGTCTCGATTATCCAACTGCAACGAACATCACTAAAATTTAATCGTTAATCCGATTGAATTAGGTAGGGTAATCGAGGGCTCTTTAGTCACTCACCGTGACTTGTCAAATTCAAACGGGCGAGCACTGCAGGCGAGCACGGTTGTTAGCCGCGTGCTCGCTCGCTAATTCGAAGATGCACCACAATAAAATTGGTCTAAATTTCGAATGGGCAACAGATCGAGTGAGCACGTGTGCTCGCCCTTGACTTTCCCGTTGTTGACTAGCATTTGATTTGCCATTCCTTACAAGACTTGAATAGCAATTGCTATAGTGATCAACCATTTAATAACAATAGTCAGCCACAAATGAATTAATTGATCAAATCATGACAGTTAAAATTTATTATAACCCTGCTAAAAATGTATAGGTGTAAGTAGTCAGAGTGTTGACAACTCGAAGGCAAGACAATTGTAGTAATGATTATTAATTATTGCTAATTAATTTTATTATTTTTCTCATTTTTATATGGGTTTTAATTATATTTAATTTTAATGTGTTTTATTTTTTTATATTTTGTTATGTTTTTAATTTTAAAAATATAATAAGTAATAATAATATAGATAATATAACATATATGAATATATATAATATGTATGTGTATAAGATATATAGTATATATCGATAATAGAATTTTATGATTTTTAAATATATAATAATGTCAAATACATGAAATAAAATATTTTAATGTTTTTATATTTTCTTCTCTTTTTGGCAATTTTTATATAATTTTTTAAGTTTTATGGATTTTTAAAGTGATAAAATATACAAAACCATGAATTTATTAAGTATATAAACTTATTTAAGAATTAATAAATATTTATTAATTTTTAATTTATGTTATATATAAAAAATAAAATCTAGAAATAAGAAGAGATATTTTTGGATTTTTATAGAATTTTTGCTAATTTTTATAAGATTTTTAGGGTTTTGTGATTTTTAAATTTTTGAATTTGTATTTTAGTGATTTGGATATTTAGTCGAATGTCATATATTTTTTAGATTTTTTGGAGTTATATTTTAATTTTTATGGATTTTAATTGCTAAATAAGAGAAAAATACATGTTTTTTGTATTTTTAAAAATAGGAAAATATAGTTAAATGCCTAACAAAATTTATGAGTGAATAAGCATGGTCCAACCATTTATCCTATTTTTCCTAGAATTTTTGGCACAAAAAGTATTTAATAAAAGAAATATACACAAAAATAAAATACACAAAAGTAGAAGAACTCAAATGCAATTAGAATAAACTATGCGTACATTTAATAACATATCTAGAAAGTATAGGATTAAATACACAAATATCCTAGCACCTCACATGGGACTATATGTGAGTTGGAATGACCAAATAACAACTATACAAGAGTTTGTGGTCCATATGCAAATAAACCTAAATATATTACATGTTCTATTTAATTTGCAAGACTAAATTGAAATACAAAAAGTACATAGGGCTTGTGTGAAATATACCCACAAGACGCGCGTGAGGCACTCGTGTTCTGGATCAGACGGTTATGGCGCTTCTATGTTGTGGCATGCGGGAGGAAACAATTTGCTTTTTATCTATGATCCAGATTAGATATGGGCTGATTCTTTGATCCAACGATGCTGAGGCTATGAGGAAGAACATGGAAGAGCATTCCATGTCTCTTGATTCTATCGATGAATGATTCCTCCCCCAGCCCATCTCTATCGATGCTGACCATCCCTGCACATTCCTGGGACACCTTCACAACTACATGTATGTTCAAGAAGTTCCAAACCTCATTAGAGGAGGCATGGAGGTCAAGTTTTCTTCCACCCACCCGGGATCTTCAGATGTGGCTTGAGATTGCTCTAGGTGCTCCTTTAGTTGCTGGGACCTGCACAAAAAGCAAGGGGACTTGAGGGTGATGCCCCTCAGCCTAGATTGAAGCTGGTTCACAAAGAAATGGGGTGGATCGGAGGATCTCTGATGATGGGGCGATGGAGGAGATCTGATTCATCGATCTATGCAAGATCATGTTGATCTGGGCATAGGGATTTGATGTAGAAGTGATGGGGAAGATGTAGGAGGCATTAGGTGATAGGAACAAAGGGTGAAGCGTGGTGAAACAATGGCCAGAGCTCTAAGCTCCGACTAACTACAAATTGCAATTTAAAGCTAAATTGAATGGAATGCCTGGAAACAAAATGAAGGGCTATCTAAGGAATAAAAATGCAAATTAAAACCTAATGTAAACTATGCCTCAACTAAGGGTTACATGGAAAGAAAAACCTCGCTGGAGAAAAGCTTGGCGATAATGGATCTTACCCAAGCTCCTTCTATAGGCCTCAGATCGGATGCTCCACCTTCCTATCACCAAGGTGAACGTCCCTTAGTTGATCTTTTGGGGTTATGGTGGCTAAAAGAGGATCGAAAATCAGATTGAAGGTTAGCAATGGATTTTATAGAAATGGCGAAGAGTTCATCTTGGGAAGGGGATTGCGTGCAAATAAGAAGGGATTGGTGAAGCCTAAGACTAGGGCATGGTGGAGATTGATCTGATAAAGATATTTCATGAAGAAATCGATCTGAAAAGAGTTGAGGAGGAGGAGGCGTGGAAAATGGGTGAAGAAGGGCAATTCGCTTGAGAAGAGGTATGGTGCAACCTTAGGCTGTACATGGAGCTGTTGACCGGGGGGGGGGGGTCAACACTCCCCAATGCCTGATTGGTCCACGTGGACCAAGTCAGGACAAAATGGAAATAAAAATTTGTATAAATTAAATTAAAAATAGTAAATGATTTTATTAAATAAAACTTAAAACATGAAAAATGTCTATTATTTTATAAGCTAGTTTATCATGATTTTTTATTTATTTTTACAACATTATTTATTATGTTCTAATATTTTCATGTACATATATATATGTATATATACCTGTATTTTGTATATTATATTTTTATTTTGTATTTTATATACATAATAGTATATTTACATATTATATATATTTATAACATTAATTACTATGTATTTATGTATTTTTATGGTATTTTTATCAATGTATTTATATGTATAAATAATTACATATATATACATCATAGGTATACTATACTTATGTATTTGAGTGTAGTAATTATTTTGGGTATATTTTTCAAGTTTTTATCTGTGTTTATATTTTTAATATATTTTATATAATATATATATATATATATTTAAAAATATAAAGAGATAAAAACATAAAGAATAAAATAATCGACTATATGTAAAGATTCCTAGTATAATAGTACCCTCAAAAGCCAGCTTTTGTATCTTAGCCTTATTTTCAATGAAACCACCTTTCATTTGATAGATAATTTACTTTAAATACAGTGGATATGAGTTTGGTCAATTTGAGTTCATTTGGAGTAGATATTGATCAATCAACGTCTATTATGTCCTTTTCATCTGTGTGTATCAAGTGCACTGTGCATGTTTTATTTTGGTAAATATTTTCTAATTTTCTATACATTTTTATGTAAAAGTTTTATGTTGAATATTTTATTATTTGAAGTGTGTATAATAAACAATAAAATAGTGTAATATTAGCTATATACAATACAAAAAATTAGGGTTTCTTGTTTGCGTTTTTGATAGTATTTTGCCCTATCCCCCCTACTTTATTCCTAGTCGACCTAGTCAATATTTAACTTGATCTCGAGGTTTAGGATCAATTAATATCTTTGATACTTCCTTTATTTTTATTTTCTTTTTCTTTTATTTTGGGTTTAAACACATGTATTTACATGCTAATTACAGATGAAAGTTGAATGCTAATTTATGCAAGTTAGTTGTATTTACAGGTATTTTACTAGGTTTTAAAGCCGAAATGGAAGAATAAAGGTAGATGAATGTCTATTAGTCATCCATCCCTAGGCGAGCCCATGTGTGCACCCAACCCTCGCAAACATGTTGCTTTTCTTGTAGTGTGCTAAATAAAAATCGAAGGAATGTTTAGACATGTCAAATATACCTATATAATGAAGTACATATGTTTTATCTTTTTGTTTTTTTTACTTTCCTTTGTTTAATATTTTTGGAGGATATGGAATATACAAGTTAACTAAGAAAATTAAGATCATATAAAATACAAACACATGTATTATGTCCAATATGTATAAATTGTACAATATGTGTATATATTTGTACTATGGGTCCCAAAATCGACTTTTCATAAATTAGCCTATCTCAATTTATGAGTATTTAAGAATTGGAAAATTAAATTTCATGAACTTTAAAGGTGAGTTTGGTTTATTTGGAGTTCACATGCTCCAGATAAAAAAATCCATAATGCCCACATACATTGATTTGGTTTCATTGCTCAACTGTATCAGATGTAATTCTTAATTTATTTTTATAGTTTTCTATATTTTTCATTGATGTAATGAAGGAAAAAAATTAAAGTCAGTTAGGCTTGTATATAAAAAGATAAAGTTTTTTGAAATTTGTGTAATTATCTTGTACAACTCAGCCATGGCCGGTCTCAAGCCCGGGTAAATGAGGAGGGTTGCGTTAGGTAGAGTGTAAAACAATCAGAGACAACTTCCTAAATATTTTTTTTTCTAAAAATACTATTTAGGAAGTTGCCTCATGACAGTCGGATCTTTTCAACATGGATTTAAGCAAACATATAGGTTTTGTTGGGGGCGTTCCCTACTTGCGACGCGTTGCATTGCCCGAATGCAATGAAAAATTGGCAAGGGCCGCTACATCGCAACCTGGATGTAGTTCAAAATTTGCAAGGGTTCTCGCATGAGGAATGCATGCGGGTAATTAAGCTAGTTTCGCTGCATCACCGTCTGGATGCAATCCAAAATTTACAAGGGTTCTCGCATAATGGACACATGTGAGTAAAGAAGTTAGTCTAAAAGAGATTGCAAAGGAAGTTGCAAATTGGTGGTTGGAATGTTGGCACTTTAACTGGAAAATTGATGGAGATAGTGGATAGATGGAAAGAAGGAAGATTCATATACTATGTCTTCAAGAGACTAAATGGGTTGGAGAGAAAGCAAGGGAGATTGAGAAGACATGCTTTAAACTTTGGTATTCAGGTAAAGATAAGGGTAGAAACAATATTGGAGTGGTTGTTCATAAGGATTTGAAGGATTGTGTGGTTGAGATGCACAGATTCAGGGATGGGATTATTTTGCTAAAATTGGTGCTTGAAGAAGACATTCTGAATATCATCTCAGTTTATGCACCACAAATTGGTTTAGATGAAAGGACTAAACGAGCATTTTGGGAGGAGCTGGATAAGATTTTATAAGGAATCCCACAAAGAGAGATGATTTGCATAGGTGGAGATCTTAATGGACATGTGGGAAAAGATGCTTCAGGGTATGCTAGTGTTCATGGAGGACATGGTTTTGGGGATAGAAATGAAGAGGGAGAAGTCATTCTGGATTTTGTAACGGCATATGATCTTTTCATAGCAAACACTTTGGGATGAGCATTTACATACTTATAAGAGTGAACCAACTAGAACACAGATAGATTACTTTACGTTGAGGAGAAGAGATCAGTTGTGTTGTAAAGACTGCAAACTAATCGCAGGAGAGGGTTTGACAACTCAACATCGCTTGTTAGTCTTGGATGTGTAAATAAAAGGCATGGTAAAGAAAAGGAGGGTTCCTAATATCACTAGAACTAGATGGTGAAATCTTCCATTGAAGCAATCATGCTTAAAGGAGAAAGTTTTAGAAGACTTATCTTGGGATTGTAGCAGAAGTGCAAACGAGATGTGGGAGGCAGTAGCATCTTGTATTCGAAAGGTAGCCAAAGAGATACTAGGCGAGTCGAAGGGAGGAGCTCCAGGTCAAAAGAAGGCTTGGTGGTGGAGTAAAGGGTGCAAGAGAAACTAAAAATTAAAAGAGCATGCTTTAAATACATGTCTAAGGATGAAACAATGGAAATGTCACAAACTACAAAATAGCGAAGAAGGAAACAAAGAAGGATGTAAGCGAAGCTAAGTCAAAAGCTTATGAAGTTTTTTTTTTATAAAAATCTCGACTCTAAGGAGGTCCAGAAGGATATATTCAGGTTGGCCAAAGCAAGAGAAAGAAAGACCAAAGACCTTTCTCAAGTGAGATGCATTAAGGATGAGTAAGGTCACGTGCTTGTTACTCAGAAGGACATAGAGACTAGATGGGAGCAGTACTTCTATAAACTTTTCATTGGAGAAGAAATAGAGAGTTCACTTGGGGTGATCTAGCTAGTAGTGAAAGTTACTTGAATAGTACAAGCTATAAACGAATACAAAGAAAGGAAGTAGAGGAGGCTTTGAAGGTTATGAAACCTTGGAAAGGTGTAGGACCAGATGGCATCCCTGTAGAAGTATGGAGAGTTTTAGGTGAGCGCGGTTTGACTTGGCTTACGAATCTATTCAATGTTGTTTGGCGAAGCAAGAAAATGCCTGAAGATTGGAGGAGGAGTATCGTGGTGCCTCTTTATAAGAATAAAGGAGACATTCAAAATTGTTCAAATTATAGAGGTATCAAGCTGATGAGTCACTCTATGAAAATTTGGGAATGTGTGATCGAAAGAAGGCCGAGGAAAGTTTCCAACGTAAAAGAAAATCAATTCGGATTCATGCCAGGTCGCTCAACTATTGAAGCCATACATTTGTCGAGGAGAACAATGGAGATTTATAGAGCTAAAAGGAAGAACCTCCATATGATATTTATTGATTTGGAGAAGGATTATGATTATATCCCACGAGAGATATTATGGAAAGTTTTGGAGAAGAGACAAGTACCTGTCCTATACATTAACCTTATAAAGGACAAGTATGATAGGGCTTTATCTTGTGTAAGGACCCCGTCTGGGAAGACTACCTATTTTGACATCAACATTGGTTTACATCAAGGTTTAGCTTTGAGTCCATTGTGTTGATTGGCGAGACTAGAGATGGAGTAAATGAGAAGCTTGAGGTCTGGAGACATGCATTGTAGACGAAAGGATATTGTATAAGTAGGGTTAAGACAGAATATATGGAGTGCACCTTTGATGGAGGCTATGGTGAAGGAACTGAGGTGAAGATTGGTGATAATAACATTTAGAAGAGAGATTCTTTTAGATATCTGGGATCTATTTTGCAACAGGACGGGGAAATTGATGGAGATGTTTCTAATAGAATAAATGCAGGCTGGCTAAAGTGGAGAGGAGCCTCTGCTGTTCTCTGTGATAGGAAAATACCTTTAAAAAAATAAAGGAAGGTTTTACAAAGCAGCCATGAGACCTGCTATGCTCTATGGATCAGAATGTTGGCCTGTGAACCATAGACATGTGCAGAGAATGGTTGTAGCAGAAATGAAAATGCTAAGGTGGATGTCTGGACACATACACACACACACACATAAAGATTGGATTTGAAATGATGCAATCAGAAAGAAAGTTGGTGTAGCTCCAATCGAGGATAAGATGCAAGAAAACCGCTTAAGATGGTTTGGTCATTTGCAAAGAAGATCAATAAATGCATCAGTTAGGAGATGCAAGTGTTGGGATGTTGAGCCGGTTAAGAGAGGGCGAGGACGACCCAAGAAGTGTTGGAAAGAGACTATACAAAGGGATCTTAGCTTTTTGGATATAAGATTGGGATCAACCCAAGATAGATCTGAATGAAGGCGAAGAATCCATGTAGTCGACCCTACTTAATTGTGGGAAAAGGCTTTGTTGTTGTTGTGTAAATATCTTGTACATATATATATTTTTTTTATTTTTTTTGCATTTTCTTATTTTTCTACTTTGTTATTTAATTGATCAATGTCCATGACCTTGATATTTTAGTGGCGATTGGTTCTAGACCTTACATGTCCTTCTCCTCTGATTTTTCTTGGATAATTTGCATTCTTAGGTATTCATACTTTCTGTCCTCTTCCTTATATGTTTTTGTCTTTTTGTGTATTTTTAGTAATTTGTAAGTGATAAAAAGTGCACATTATACTGAATGCATGATTTTATAAAAAATATGAATTAGTGAATGTATGATTGCATTTTTTAAGGAATATTACTCAATTTTCGATTCTTAGGTGGATGAAACCTGTGTTCATCATAAGCATAGACTTAAACCAAGTTAATGGTGATAAACATGTAAATCCAATGTCATTTACTCTAATAGTTATTTATTTTACTCACACACCTTTAGATTGTAATGCATATTTCACTAGAATATTGTGAATCTTGTTGAGTCGGATAGCTGGTATTGTAATTGAATTGAGATATTTACATATTGTTGCATATAACTTGTTGTTTATATATATGATTGTCTAGGAGATAATAGGGTGCTTGTGTTCCATTATATGTATGTCGGTTATAGGAGGTTTTTGCCATTCTCCATTACCAAACCATTCGACTCATCCATTATACCTCTACGTTTCCCAAATTAGGTTGCAGGTTTACAGGTTAATACAATTACAATGATATGTAGGCAAGGGTATGTTGATATATGATTTGTAAGATTAAGAATATTCAGTCTTGGGTTTCTTTGCTCATATTAGACACATTATAAAATGTTGTACCATTGAATTTACATATTGTGGAACTATATTTAAAATGTACATTGTAAATAATACAGTAGACATTAGTGCATTAAGACATTGTATATTCTTTTGTCTTTTTATTCCTAACAATGATTGAATGTGGGCATTATGATTATTATTGGCTATATAGGTCCATGCAATTGAGAGGTACGGTAAAAATGGTGACCATGCGACTCACCTCCCTTATGTAATCAACTATGCTGAGGAGCGGGGCACACCATATGCTACTCTTTTGTGTTGCATCATTGCATGTCATATGCGTTTGGTTCTTTGGTGCTTCTTTGCATGCATCAGAAATGAACCTAGTGATTGAATTACCTACAACAAGCATGAAATGGCTCCTATTATATAACTAAAGGTAGGTTGATAATTTTCCTGACCTTATGCATGTGATGTATGGCGATGCTATGGAAATCAATTCTACTCGCCATGCTTAAAATTTTTTGGTCCATATGATTTTTTGGTTGCTATCCGATGAATCCCCATTTGATCACCTTTGTTCTTTTATTTTGTCCTTAAATCCCTATCTAAATGCATGCATATATCATTAATATGTGAAAATACACACTCAATAATTTACATGAATTACTATATAAAATACTGTATAAAATAATGTATTTATTACCAAAATAAAAGAATAAAGAAAAGAAAATGAATGAAGTGTCAAAAACACTAAGTAACCCCAACCCCCGAGACCCATTCATCACTTGGTTGACAAGGAATAAAGTAGGGTGAGACAAGGCAGCCAATTTTACATAAAACACAACATAGAAACCCTAATTTTATATGTCGATAATTACAATTTGGGACATATTTTATTTTATTCTTTTTATACCTCAAATCAATAAACTTTGAATATCAAAATTGTACATAAAATAAAAATACACAATATATTTCCCTCAATAATAATGCACAATGTGTCTGAGACACAAAATAAAAAGCCGCAAAGAAAACTTTGCAGACATGTATCTTCTCCATACAAGTTCAAATAGTAAAACTCACCTTTATTATTCTTAAAATTAAATTATCTAATTAGTGAAAGTAGTTTCATTCAATTTGGAGTTAAAATGCAAAAGTTAGGTTTTGGGCCCTCATTGTGCAATATACTTGTATATAATATTCAATATATTTATTCCTTATATTTTTCACTTTCTTATATTTTTATAAATTTGTAAATATTATTTTAAATACATGTACATAATAGAATTAGAATAAAATAATTTAAAATACATTAAATAAATAAGGTGCTCTAATATATAGGTAAACATGCTTATAATGTACATATATAAGATGGATACATAATTATTTAAGTACATAAATGAACTCATAAAATACAATAAAAAACCTAAATATGTGTTTAAATAAATTATAAATATATAAATTATGTGTATAAAATAATAGAATATAAAATATAAATTAAAAATTACCAAAATATTGGTATATTTAACTATATATAAACATGTAAATATTAATCTATAATAAATTAACTTGTAAAAATAAATAAAAACCATAATTAAATACTACATAAAATTACAACTATTTTTCATATTTTGACTAAAAATAAAAAAAATCACTTTTTATTTTAAATATAATTAATAAGGAATTTTCTCAATCTTTTTCCTTGTTGGTCCACGTGGATCAACCCGGGGGAGCTGACTGTTGACTGCCTAGTCAACTATCCAGCCCTCGCCTCCTTCCTTATTAGAGCACGTGATGTCTCTGACTTTGCCCAATTTCTACACCTTTGCTTCTTCCCTATTTTCCCCGAGACAAACACCATCACGCAGCCATGTCGTCCCTCTTCCACGTCCATGCTCGAATCCCCACCTACCTCCATCGAGCCTCTTGCCATTGCTCCATTTTTTTGGCTAGAAGCCACCGCTATAAATATCCTCAACGACCTTCTTTTTGTCTTTGATCCTCTATAACCTATCTTAAACCCAAAAGGACCGACCGAGTTGATCTACATGATGAAAACGAACATATCCTTAGCCTTGATGGCGTGGAGAAGGAAGGAGTGCAGTCCTGGTCAGTCAAGCATCTTCTTTGGCGAGCTCTCCAGCTCCGAGCTCCAGGGCTCGTTGACCTGCTAGGTAATGTTCCTTAGCTTGAATTTTATTCCAGTAGGTTAGATTTAAGTTTTGTTTCAATGATTAGCTGTAGTTTTATCTTAATTAAAAAAAAAACCAAAATCATCAGAGTGCTAGGCTCCGACACAAATTCCATCGTGCTTTCGCCTTCTCGGACCCCCAAATACGCCTCTTTTCCTTCCTTGATCATTTCTCCATCAAATCCATCTGTTTCCATCTTGATTCCTACAAGAAATTGATCCGCCACAATCCCCCTCCACTGCCTTCGTTAGGGTCTCACCATTTTGCCCCACTCATGCGTACCCAGCTTCACTAAAGGGTCGAGTACCTTCAACTCGAGCCTCTTAGCATTTTGGTGCATGTCCACGATCAAAACGAGCACCTGGACCAACATTCCAAGTCCAGAACATGAGCTCCAAGCAACCTTAGCTCCAGGGATCTACGACAAGCCCCAGACATTCTGGAGGGCACCTGCAGATGCACAATGTTCCCAATAAGGAGAGAAACTACTCAGCAAGATAAGAGATGGCTTGAGACAAGCGGAATCAATGATCGAAGCTCGCTGACTGCGAGTTGTTCAAGTGTTCTTCCACTCACCTCCTCCACCGTAGGATTTGGCTGATGGCCCTGATCTACTCTGGGCCCTTGATTCAAAGCGAAGCCGTCCGTGCTCTGTTAGCCGTTCATCAAGCCACATTGATGCCTCTCCGCCATTTGATTGCACACATATTAAGGGGTAAATTGCTTATTAATCCCTCTGCATTTTTATAATTAATATTTGGTCCTGTAAGTATTTATTTACATTATAAATTTTATGTAAAAATTGCATTTGCCCTCGCATTCCTTGTTAATTGCATATAGGTCAAGTGCTAGGTCATCTCACTTGGCACTCCACGTGAGTTGGTAATTTGCAAGGAACCCCTCTACGTTTCCTTCTTTCTTTTTAGTCTTAAAATTTGTATATTAAGTTCAAAAACTTATGATTTATTTGCATACACCCCTTTAATATATTTTATTGCAAATACACCCCTCTCAGCACACTATAATTAATTTTGTGTATTTTATTTGGATTAAATAGCTCCTATGCTTGGAAAATTATGGAAAAATAGATGAATGAGCTCCATGTTATGATTGTTCACGCTGTCATGAAATTTTAACATTTTCATATATTTTTCATTTATAAAAATCAAAAAATCTATTTAATGCCTGTTAAGAGTTAAAAATACAAAAAATATAAAACCAATTTTAAAAATTCAAAAAAATATATAATATATATTACTAGATAATATAGCTACAGACCAAAAATCATAGGAAATAGCAAAGGAAAACCATAAATATTGAAAAATCCTTCTAACCTTAAAAAATTACAAATTCTTTATAAAATCCAAATCTCTTCTGTAAATTTTTATTTATACTATGTACTACATATTAAAGATAGTTTTGAGAAATTTTGAACTTATATTATATTTTAAATCTCAAAACAACTCGGTCTATTTAATTACTCTCTATTTTGGCGTTCTTTGGACTTTAGAAATACCTAAAATTTAGCAAAAAATACCAAAAAATTCACAAAAATAAAGAAAAATATAAAAAAGACAAAACAATTTACTTTATAACTTTTGAATATATATATATACATTTATAAATATAAAACCCTATATAGACTATATATACTTATATATAATTACATACTTATTATACTTAGTATTATTATTATAAGTACTTATAAATACTTTCAGTACCTTAAAAAAAGACTATACTTAATTGTATTTTCCTGATTTTCATATATTTATTATATATATTATACATATATTACTTATATTATACGTATTGATATAAATAAACCACACACACATACTTATTACATATTAAAATGGAAAAAGAAATTACAAATCATAAAAATATAAAAATAAAAATTATAATTTAAGTATATAATTAAAATTCTAAAAAATAGATATAATTAAAACCCACAAAAAATAAAAACCCAAAATACACAAATATGTTTGTTTATTTTTTGTATACAATAATTACTTGCCTATCCCCGTAGCTCTCAGTGGTTCGACACCCAGACTACTTACGCACTATACACATTTTCTCTAGGTTATAATAAATTTTAGCTCATTTTATTTGACATTGATTTATGATTATTCGTGGGTTAATTGTTGACTTAATCGTCTCTTGTGAGTGGTTACTTCATCAACTATGATCTAGCCTTGTGAGATCACACGACTACCTTCGATCAGTTGGTTAATCAAATGGCGCTGTTGCCGGGGAGCAACTCTCAGGATATGTTTAGTGTACATATTTATTTGCACAGTTATCTCTCTTTTATTTCATTGTATAATTAATTATTTTATCTGTTTCTAACATATCTCTTTGTTGAATTTCTTTTGAGGGACCACATGACAAATGTAACTTCTTAGGAAGTTGGTGCACCTAAGTTGCAAGGAGATTGACACTTCTTGCGTGCTTATTGGAGAGAGCAAGAGAGAGAGAGAGAAGAGTATGATTTTAGTGCAATATCTGGTTCTTTACGATTAATATCAATTCCTGTTTAGGGCGATTTCACTCTTGTTGCATACTGTGCATGTAGTGTAAATATTTCGATTCTATTTTGTATCTCGCATTGATAGAGCTTGGAAGCACTGTAAGTCTTCTTAACTTTGCATGCATCATTAGATTCTAAGGTGAGATTTCCACCTTAGTGTCAAATTGCATGGTTATTCTGACTTCTCTCCCATTTTTGTATCACCTAGGATTTAAAGAAAAATAAAAAAAATCATTGGGCGATATATTTTAAAAAATACTCAAAAAGTGAAAACAAAACAATACAAAAACAAAGGGAATGTTTAATAAATTTTGACCTACTGAAAATTTGTAATCAACATTCATTGTTTGGGGTTCATAAAGCCCACATTTTTCAGGTAAATTCCATACTGAGTAAGGCACAACCAAAAGGATTAGAGCCTAAATTCCAGCATGAATACTGCCCTGCTATTGATTGGATTCATGAAGTATAGGTGCTTCTATCGTACGCAGGTGAGTAGCGCCTTATCGATCATGGTGTTCCCTCTTTGTGTGGAGCATCCAACTTGGTCTGAAGTATTGAGCTTAGGCCATGCCCTCACGAGAGTGTATGTATCATCGTCTTGCGTCCGAGTACCTCACTTGTGAGGGAAGTAGTGGTTTTGCCTATTGACTTCCTCCCCTATTCTTTGGCTGAGTAGTAGATCCAGACCCAATATCACTGATTCTCTTGAAAAAGTGCAAGCTACAGGTTACAAAGGAAGTGGAAAGTACATGATACTTTTCTAGAAGCACCCACTCTCCTATAGGGTTAGCCTCTAAGGACTTGTTCAAAGATTGCCTGAAAATAACAATAATTGAAAAGATAAAAATAGACGAACTCTCATGGTTTCAAATTGTGTTGGGATGGAGAATCTACACTTGTATTGTGTTTGTTTTTTAGATTTATATCAAAGATCCAGTCCTGTGAACTTGCGCTTTTTTCTTTTCATCTATTTTCTATTTCTTCTTTCCTTGATCATTTTTGATTCTTCTCTATTTCCCTCTTCATTTCATCCATTTTCATCATCCTATTACATTCCTCATCTACTCTTCTTCCTTCCAATATATCCTCTCATGGATGGTTTAGTTGGGACCCTGCTAACAACCACATCGATTACATGAGTTTTACATCTTCAATAATTTGTTTAGATCTTGTAAACTGATCTCTAGACTCCTCGATTGATTCCTCTATTCAATTAAATCGGGATCACTCTTGTCCCGTTATTCTCCCCTTGTGAATGGAGATCGATTTTAGTCAATATCAAATGCTCCATTCACATACATATAGAATTGACTTTAATTCCAGATCATCCATTTCACATGGTGCCTCATCCTTGTAGTCTGAACATGATGCATTCTTTTGTGCAGAACCAACACTGGACCCCGTAAAGATCACATCCTTTGAGTCTGATTTAGAGATGGCTCCTCAACGGAAAGGAAAGGGATCAAACTAGCCAGATCAGGGACAACCCAATCAGAACATTGTCAATGCACAATTGCTCGCATCCATTTCAGCCATCCGACAACAGCTGACAGATCATGGTCTTGCTTAGGTCACTTTCTAAGAAATGCTGAATGACCTGAGGAGAGAGAGAAAGAGAGAACATAGGAAGAGGAGGAGAAGATGATAAACCTGAAGATGGACCCCGTGGAGGGCCTACAGATGAGCGGAGGGGAGAGAGACCCAAGTCTACTCTCAAAGAAACCTACAATCTTGGTGCTATCCAGATGACTGAGTAGATACATATCACTGTAGTCCACGGACATTTCGAACTCAAGCCTCATTTTTTTGCTCTTCTACCCCCGTTCCATGGGAACACTAACGAAGAGCTGTATATACATCTTCGATAACTCTCTCGTATCTGTTGTACCACTCACTACTCCAACATTCCATTGTGGCATAATCAAGATGATCGCGTTCCCCTTCAGCCTTCAAGACAAGGCTTTATATTGGATCAACCATCTGGGGAAGGTTGTGACGACCTGGGAGGAACTGAAGTCTGCATTCCTCTAGAAATATTATCCACTCGATCTTCTAAATCAGACATGAGCATGAACCAACAATTTCTCTCAGGGACCGCATGAGTTAATTCATGAAGTGTGGGAGAGATTCCTTGATTTATAGGAGAAGTGACCCTACCATGATATTCCGAGGACCAACTTGGTCCATCATTTCTCAGGAGGCCTCACTCCCGAGAGTAGGTGTCTAGTAGATGTTGCATGTGGTGGCTTGCACTTCAATAAGGATGAAAATGTCATTTGGAAGATCTTTGAAGAGATGGTCGAAGGAGAGTATGGTCTATCCTCATCTCGAGTATATCAACAACAACCAAAATCCCACCACAAGGCTGTCAATATGGTGGCATCCAGTGAGTATGCTAGGGACGAGAGCTCTAACCTCAACATTATTGGGAGCCACTTGTACAAAGTAGATATCATTGAAAAGTGATCACAAGACTTGTAGAATTTATCCGTGATCGAATAGAGGACCCAACACCTAGACAAGATGGATCAAGTTTCAAAGCAACTGGAGCTGCTTGTGAGCACTATCAACGTCGTACAGTCTGTGAGTCCAGTCACCACCACTCCTGCTAAGAAGAAAGAGACATCATCTCCACAGCAGCCTCAACCGAGTGCAGGTCAACCTCAGGTCTAGCACGTATACTATGCGCAGTCACCTGATCAATCACTACCGCCATCTCAACAGATAGTCTTGTACCAACCTGAAGTCCAGCCCCCATCTTACGATCCATTCTCACCACCACCACCACCTATAATCCAAGAGGTGAACGACATATGGAACAACAGTGTTCAATTGGCCCATCCATGCAGACAACAACATGGGTAATCATATGCCATTCAGCTGTATCACCAGCATCAGGGTGGGAGGTCTATTTAGTCAAACTAGTCTCCACTACACCAGCCTCCACAACATCAGAATAATTGGAGGCAGAACCAACAATACCGACAACATGCGTACTGCCAATACCAATCGTACCACCAGTACATGGGTGTTTCTCATAATCAATATCATCCTCCTCCACAATTTAATCAGTAACAACTCCCTCCTCCTCACCACAATTCTCAGCATTCCCAACCTCCGCAGTATCACTCTCAACGTGATCAACATGTTGAATCATCCAAGGTTGCTCCAATGAACCCAGTATTCGATTGCTTGTCCCAACTTTTCAAGGGCCTAATAGATATGTCTCAGAAGCTCTATGACCTCACTGCCAGCAAAACTCCAATTCTAGTGCAGGTTGAAGCGAATGCTAATAATTTCAAGCACAAAGAACATGTAGTTTGTATGTCTCCATCGATCCATCTGAGTCAAGTATTTCAGATTATATGTTGTCTAATGTTGTGACTTTTGGGAGAGGTAGGACATTATAGCCATCAGCCTCCGCCAAGGGGAAAAATAAGGTATCTTACGGAGAAACATCTTTTGCATCAATCGATCCAACAACCGAGCCGGGTGAGGAAGAAGATGATGGAGGAGCAACACCAACCATCCACCACCACCACTACAAAAAAGAGAAAAAGTTACAAAATATCTACAAAAAGAAAATTTAGAAAAATAAATGAAGATGAAGCCCCAAAGGACCAATCTTGGAGGAGACAACACTAGCAACCGATCTAGAGTAGCTCGATAAAGCCAAAGCTCATGCACATATATTTTTGCATGTTTTGAATGAGGGCTCATCTTCTAGGCAACGTTCTATAAATAAGTCTGTAATTAAGAACATTGGATTCTCTTCTGCAGATATTCCATTTTCATAAAGTTATGAAAAATACCAAAAAATTAAGAATTTGAAAACTACATGACCATGGAGTGGTTGAAATTATAGAAAATCTTATTTTGAAAATGCCACTTATAAAGGCCATGGAATATATGCCAACAATAAATAAAGGAATGAAACATGCATGTACCTCGACACATCAGAGCCACAAAAGTAGATGCAGCAGAGGAGAAAAACACATATTGACCATGTCCACAATGAATGCAATCAGTGACCTCCCACCAAAAAAGAAAGACAAGGGACTCATGCCCTCCTCACTGCTACAAGAATTTAGGCTTGGACCACTTAAGCCGGTTAGAATGATCCTACAATTTGCAGATCGATCTGTTAAGCAACCCAGAGGTATGTTGGAGGATGTTATAGTAACACTGTAGAACGTGAAATTTCCAGTTGACTTTGTAATCCTATACACGGACTCCCCTACACTGTTACTCCAGACTCCCATCATTCTAGGTTGACCGTTCCTTCATACAGCCGAGGCAGTTGTGTACTACGGGTCTGAGAAGATCACCTTCTGCTCTAGCACTGATAAAGTCACCATGGACATGGACAACGAGCTGAAATCTGGATCTAGTACATGGAGAGCAGAATCAACATCAGACTATGAACTTGTTGATATCAACAATCCATCGATTTCTCTGAATGAAATCGTCACAAAGGAAATCCTCTCTTTAGAGGAGGACCTAGATAGCACAATCAACCCATGCTTCCTTGCAG
This sequence comes from Ottelia alismoides, assembly GCA_037367405.1. Classification (NCBI taxonomy): domain Eukaryota; kingdom Viridiplantae; phylum Streptophyta; class Magnoliopsida; order Alismatales; family Hydrocharitaceae; genus Ottelia; species Ottelia alismoides. The sequence continues at coordinate 1,918,962 of JAZKJV010001419.1, read as the reverse complement.
ACTGTGTCAGAATTCGAGTCACTGATCAACATGTTCAAAGAAGATTCATGTCAAGCCGAACACAATGAATTCATTTTAGATATGTTCGGCACATTCATTTTAGATCCAGGAGTGATAGAGGTGAGCAACACCTCAATTAAATCAATAGATCAACCATCTACCAGCACATTATCTTAAGTGACTGCGGAGCAAGCTCAACAATTATCAGAACTCAAACCGCTCCTGGCAGGTCTGAAGTACGCATTCCTTACGGGTGAAGAAAATATGTATCCGATTATTATCAGCAACATGCTGACCCTAGATCAAGAATCTCGACTTTTCGAGGGTCTAGAAAAGAACAACAAGGTACTTGGTTGGAAAGTCTCAGATCTTCGAGGGATAAATCCAAGTCCGTGTTCACACCACATCTATCTTGAAAATGACTGCGAGCCATCCAGAGAATTCCAAAGAAGACTGAATCCGAACCTTTGGGATGTTGTTATGAAGGAAATAACTAAGTGGTGTGAAGCAGGCTTCATTTACCCCATCTCTGATTCCAAATGGGTAAGCCCCTTGCATGTAGTTCCCAAGAAACCATGGCTCACTATGGGGAAGGATGACTAAGGAGAGGAGATCTCTACTCGAGTACCGACATCTTGGCAGGTGTGTGTTGACTGCCACTACTGAATTCGGCAACAAAGAAGGACCATTTCCCTCTGCCATTCATCAATCAAGTTCTTAAGAGACTAACAGGGAAAGAGTACTTCTGTATCTTATATGGGTACACCCCGGGTACAATCAAGTGGCGACCACCCTTGAAGATCAACATAAGACAACTTTCACCTGTCCATTCGACCTATGCTTTCAGGAGAATGCCCTTTGGCCTTTGCAATGCTCCAACTACTTTCCAAAGGTGCATGCTTGTTGTCTTCGTCGACATGGTGGGAAGTTTTCTTGAAGTCTTCATGGATGATTTCTCTGTCTATAATGTCAGTTTTGATTCTTGTCTTCAACAACTAGACATAGTACTACACAAGTGCCGTGAAGTTAATCTTATTCTATCATGGAAAAAGAGCCATTTCATGGTTACTGAAGGTATCGTGCTGGGACATGTCATCTCCAAGCGTGACATGGAGGTCGACCCTGCAAAGGTGGATGTGATTGCTAAACTCAAGCCACCTTAGAATGTGAAAAATACGAGGCCATTCTTAGGGCATGTCGGCTTCTATCGTCGATTCATCAAGGACTTCAACAAGCTTTCCCGATCTCTAACAGAGCTGCTTTGCAAGGAGATCGAGTTTATTGTAGATCAGACGATTCTCCAATCATTTTATCAGTTAAAGATCTCGTCACTCAGGCTCCAGTCCTACAACCACCTAATTTCTCTCTTCCATTCGAGATCATGATGGATACGCCATATTTTTTAGTTGGGGATGCTAGGACAAAGAAGGGCAAGTTGCCCTACGCTATTCACTATGCCATAAAGATGCTCAATGAATTACAAAGAAATTATAAAGTCATAGAGAAAGAGCTGCTGGAGGTAGTATTCACTTTAGAGAAGTTCAGATCCTACCTTTTTAAATCCAAAGTTATTATTTTCACTAACCACTCTGCCATTGGATACTTACAACAGAAGAAGATGCTAAATCATGTCTACTCAGATGGATCCTTCTCCTACAGGAATTTGAATTGGAAATCAGAGATAAGCCTGAAGTTCAGAATGCGGTGGCAGATCATCTATCCAGAATTAAGAGCCAAGATACTCAACTGAGCAGTGCATCGATCATAGACACCTTCTCTGATGAATCCATCCTCATCATTGGATCTCTTCCATGGTATGCTAATATTGTGAACTACCTCGTCTCTGGGGTAGTCCTGTAATATTGGACAAAAATTAAGAAGGACAAGTTCTTATCCTACATCCATTTTTACCTATGAGAAAATCCATACATGTTCAGGGAAAGAGCAAATTGCATTAGGCATTGGTGTATTCCGCAGGAGGAGTACATAAGTGTCCTCGAGCACTATCATAAGCTCAAGTCTGGTGGACACCATTCTGGAAGCAGAATGACAACAAAGGTACTACAGTGTGGCCTCTGGTGGCCGGCATTATTTAAGGATGCAAATGAATATGTGAAAGCCTGCACCATTGTCAGAAAATGGGTAAAACCCTTGGTGCCTAAAGACAACATGCCCCTAAGATTCATCCAGATATATGATGTGTTCGATGCATGAGCATCAATTTCATGAATCCAGTTCCTAATAGTCAAGGCTTTGAATACCTCCTTCTTGCAGTAGATTATGTGAGTCGATGGGTGAAAGCCATCCCAGCTCGAGCCGCAGACAACAAAACACTTTGCAAAATCCTGAAAGATAAAATCATCTCATGGTTTGGAATTCCAAAGTTCTGATTTCAGATGGAGGCAACCACTTCATTAATAAAGAGGTTAAGAAATTAATGAAGGAGTACGACATCGATCATTGATCGCAATCTCCTTATCATCCACAGTCAAATGGCCCGATAGAATTGTCCAACAAAGAAATCAAGATGATTCTACTGAAACTTGTGAAGACGGATAGAAAGAATTGGTCACAACTCCTGAACTTAGTTCTCTAGGTATACAGAATGACCTACAAGTCTCCCTTGGACATGTCGCCTTATTGCCTTGTATATGGAAAGCCATGCCACCTACCCATGGAATTGATTCACAAATCACTTTGGGTAGTGAACATCTGCAACATCGTCTCACAAAAAGGTGGTCAACAAAGGAAATTGGATCTGAACAGACTCTTGGAATTCAGGAATTACACCTGTGATAATAGCTTGATGTACAAGGAGAAGGTTAAACATTGTCACAACAAGCATTTCAAATGAAAGACATTCGAGCATGGATAGAAAGTTTGGTTGTTTGATGCAAAGTTGAAGATTTTTCCAGGAAAATTAAAGAGCAAATGGACAGGGTCGTATAGTGTCAGTACTGTGCATGACAACAGAATATCTTGATATCACAATTGTTAGCTGATGCACAATCCTTCACAGTCAACGGTCAGTTGCTGAAGCCATATTTAGAGCATTCATCGACGCTATATGCTACATCCTAAGTATTGGGGGGGGGGTGAGTGCCCTTGGGTTATTCATTATTCTTTCTCTCTCTTATTCCACAATTTTTGACATTCTATCTATAATTAGGGATATTTGTAGGGGGACAAGATGAGTTCATTGATTTCGTACATTCTATACTTCGATCATCCCTAATTTATATTCATTCTGCTATACTTAGGACTATTTGATCCTAATTATAGAGGGGATGATTGACTTCTCATTCTTTATTTAGTCTTTCTAGTATATGATTTCCTATACTTAGCACGAGTTATGTCTTCCTTTTTCTCTCTAACCTATGAGAACATAGATCAATCTAAGCATAGTGGGATCATATATACGTTGTATATACTTTAACCATAAATAGTACTTGCTTATTTTCAATAATATGGCTACTATACTCTATGGATAAGAATATGCAATTAATCAAACATAAAGAGCACACTATAAATATGTATAAATTTTTTTAAAAAAACTATTTGTGAATAAGTTTAATAAATCAGTTTAAAATTATTTTGCAAAATGATTTGAAAAATGGTTGGAAAATGTCTTGAAAAATCTTTTGAAAACCATTTGGAAAATGTTTGTGAAATATTTTCAAACCTTTTTATAATATTTTTCAAATATTTGCAAAAATTTGTTTAATTTGTTTAAATAATTTTTTTGAAAATTCAATTTGCAAATAATTTTGAAAATAGTTGTAAAAATATTTTGCAAAATCTATACATATTGTTTGAAAAATCTTTGCAAAATGATTTTCAAAATTTTATAAATGTTTAAAAAACATTTGTAAAATTATTTCTAAAATAAAGTTTTAAAAATGTTTGTTAAAATATTTTCAAATTATTTTTGAGGAACTCGTACATAATTATGAGGAATAATAACACAAACACAATCCTGTATAAAAGTTTGTAAATAATAACTAACTTAATTCTGTAAATACCTAGTGTAAATTCTTTAAACCACTTCTTGTAAATGCCAATGCACTCTGGTGTTAATATTTGCACATAACTCTTTCACTAATATTTATTAAAAAATCTTAAAAATTAGTAAAATATTAAAAAACATTAAATTTTGTAAAATAAGTTTTCAAAATTGCAAAAAAATGCAAAAACTGTTTAAAAATCCATAAAAAGTTCAAAATAAGAAAATGGATTCACAAAAATATTTTCTTGCATTGTACATAGCATTTGCATTTTTCAGAATGATCAAGACAACTGAACAAGTCTAAATTAAAGTCTGATGATTGGAGCTTTATATAGACCTTAATATATTTAATTTCAGAGGAACCCATTGAGAATTGGAATTGGGATACTTCATTTCACCTTGATTTAATTCTATAGGTTCCATGAGACTATGTTCATGAGTCGATCCAATGTGCCTAACAAGAACCCTTCATATCATCCATAAGACTCTTGAGATGATGGCTTGACTACAAAATCTCTATAAAATTATTGAGCTTCCAAAAAACCTGCCTCTTGTTAACAACTCGGTTACACTGATCGAGCTTCACAAGGGAATGAAGACTACACTTGTATTTTCCCACTTCATTTCCATTTCTTCTAGTTTCTCCCCCTTTCGGTTGTGAAAACTGGCAGCGCCTGACCTTAGAAGGAAATATTTGTCTCCAGGAGGATGAGTTACGAGAGGAGCAGACTCTTTGATAGTTCAGTAGTTTGTCTAGGAAGAGCTGAAAAATTCACACGCATAGCTCTATCATTTCAAGGTAGCAAGAGTATGCGACTGACAGGATGGTTCGGACCAGATTGAGAATTGAACTTGATAATAGGATTATGGAAACCCTGAACCATGTTTGCTAGGGACGAGCAAAAGTAAGTATGGGGGGGGGATGATGAATCCCCATTTCATCACCTTTATTCTTTCATTTTGGCCTTAAATACCCAGCTAATTCATGTATATATCATTAATTTGTGAAAATAAACACTCAATAATTCACATGAATTACTGTATAAAATACGGTAGAGAACACTGTATTTATTACCAAAATAAAAGGATAAATAAAAGAAAAGAAAAAGAATGAATTGTCTAAGACACTGAGTGGCCCTAACCCCTGAGACCTAGTCATCATAATGACTTGGTCGATAAGGAATAAAGTAGGGGGAAATAGGGCAACTAGTTGTACAGAAAACACAAGGAATCCTAATTTTATAGGACAATAACTACAATTTGGGACCTATTTTGTTTTATCCTTTTTATATTTCAAATCAATAAACTTTGAATATCAATATTTTACATAAAAATATAAATAAAAAATACAAAATTTATTTCACAAAAAATTAATGGTGTGCCTGGTTCCCACAAAATAAATAGCTACAAAGAAAACTTTGAAGACATGTATCTTCTCCATACAAGCTCAAAATTCGTCAAACTCACCTTTATTGTTATTAAAATTAAATTATCTAATTAATAAAGTTGATTTCATTCAATTTGGAATTAAGATGCAAAAGTTAGATTTTGGGCCCTCATTGTGCAATATGCATGTATATAATATTCATTATATTTATTCCTTATATTTTTCACTTTCTTATTTTTTTATAAATTTGTAATATAATTTAAAATACACCTCATAATAAAATTAGAATAAAATAATTTAAATTACATTAAAATAAATAAGGTGCTCTAATATATAGGTAAATATGCTTATAATGTACCTTTAAAAGATAGATACATAATTATTTAAGTACATAAATAAACTCATAAAAATACAATAAAAATGCTTACATATGTATTTAAATAAATTATAAATATATAAATTACATGTATAAAATACAAAAATATAAAATACATAAAAATAAAAATACCAAAATACAGGTTTATTTACCTATATATACACATGTAAATATTATCCTATAATAAATTAACTTATAAAAATAAATAAAAATCATAATTAAATACTACATAAAATTACAAGTATTTTTCATTTTTTGACTAAAAATAAGTAAATTATTTTATATTTTAATATAATTAATAAGGATTTTTTCTCAATCTTTTTACTGGTTGGTCCACGTGGACCAACTAGGGGGTACAAACAGTTGACCGTCTGGTCAACTGTCTGATCCTCACCTCCTTCCTTGCCAGAGCACATGATGGATCTAACTTTGCCCAATTTCTACACCTTCGCTTCTTCCCCATTTTCCTTGAGACGACCACCATCATGCAGCCATGTCGTCCCTCTTCCACGTCCATGCTCGAATCCCCACCTACGATCGAGCCTCCAACCATTACTCGACCTTTTTGGCCAGAAGTCACCCCTATAAATACCCCCCGACCTTATTTTTGTTTTTAATCCCCTCTACCCTATCATAACCCCCAAAGGACCCATCAATGAGTAGATCCTTGGCCTTGACGATGTGGAGAAGGAAGGAGGAGGGCGGTCCAGGTCAACCGAGCATATTCTCCAACAACCTCTTCTGCTTCGAGATCCAGGGCTCGTCGAGCTGCTAGGTAATGTCCCTTAGCTTGAATTTTATTCTAGTAGCCTAGATTTAAGTTTTGTTTCATTGATTAGCTGTAGCGTTAGCTTAATTTAAAAAAAACCAAAATCATCAGAGCACTAGTCTCCGGCCCAAAATCAATCGTGCTCTAGCCTTCTCCGACCCCCAACTCCACCTCATTTCCTTCCTCGATCATTTCTCCACCAAAGCCCTCTGTTTCCATCTCGATTCCCATACGGAATTGAGTCACCAGACTCCCTCTCTGCTGCCTTTGCTGGAGCCCCACCATTTTACCCCACCCATGTGGTTCCAACTTCACTAAAGGGTCGAGCACCTTCATCTAGAGCCCCTCAGCATTTTGGTGTAGGTTCATGATGAATCTACGTTTCATCATCTTTATTCTATCATTTTGGCCTTAAAAACCCTAGTAAATGCGTGTAAATAAGCATTAATTCATGATTTTAGCATTCATGCATCTGTGTGTAAATATTGTATAAAATGCGGTTTTTAGTGCCAAAATTATAGAATAAAGAAAAGAAAAGAAAAAGAATAAAATATTGCAAATATTTTATGACCCGAAACCCCGAAACCTAGGCATCTTGATGAATAGGTCGACAAGGAATAAAGTAGGGGGAGATAAGGGCCAAAATACAGATAAAATACCTATAATTATTAATTCATTCTTTATTCCTTTTGGGACCTATTTTTGGTTCCACTTTTTATACATCAAATAAAGAAACTTTGTACATGAAAGTTGTAGATAATTTAATAAAGAAAAATACAAAATTGATTTCACAGAAAAATAATGTACAGATAAAAAGTTATGGTCTGAATAAAAATCCAGAATGCCAACTTCCCAGACCCGTATCTCACAAATAAAAACTCCAAATGCAGCGTACTCACCTTTAATTGTATATAGAATAAAATAATCTAATTAATGGTGGTGGTTTCGCATTTGGCGGAGCTACGGTTTGAAAGTTGACTTTTGGACCCCTATTGTACCTTGTATATATTAAAATATTCAATTTATTATTTATTTATTATTTTTATAATTTTATATTTTTGTAATGTTGTAAATAATACTTGTAATAATTATGTATATTAAAATCAGAACAAAACCATGATTAAAACTCAAATAAAAATACTTGTAGATATCATATACATAGGTATTTCACCTAAACATATACATATACTTTTTATACTTATATTTTATTTAATGTACATAATACATCAATAAAATAAAATAAAAATATATTTGTGTATATAAAAGTATTTTGTAATTTTAGAAAATAAAAACCAAAATAAAATAAATTAAAAATACCTAAATAAAAATAAAATACTCAAATACATAGATATAGATACCTATAAGGGTCTAAATGCAAACTTGTAAAAATATGGCTCATAAAAATAAATAAAAATCATAATAAAATAATTTATAAAATAATAAACATTTTTTATTTTATAATCAAAAATTAATAAAATCGTTTACTATTTTTAAATGATTTTAGAATTATTTTTTCCAGGCTTTTTCCTGGTTGGTCCACGTGGACCAACCAGGAGGGCTGGAGAGTTGACCTGGGTCAACTCTCTGACCCATTGCCTGCTGTGTGTCAGTTTGTTTTTGGACGTTTTTCTCGCTTTTTTCGAGGGCTCTCCGCTCCTCGTTTCAGGTCGATGTCTTCTTGACTTGTCTTCATCGTGCATCGAGGATGCTCGCCCATATCTCATCTTGGGCGTTGGACCTCTGACGCGCATCTGGCACCTCGATCAAGGAGCCTCGACGACCATGTTTTCAAAAACCTCCCAACACCCCCATTTCGACTGGAACCCTTCTTTGACCTTGCTGCCCCCTTTCTTCTTGTGTTCTGGACGGGAGGCCGTGACAGGGCCTCCTCCAACCATCCAGGAGGGACGCGCGTGGCCGGGAGGTACTTCCACCATCTCCGGCGGCGAACCGCCGTTGAGGTTCAAACCTTGGGTATTTTTACCCTCGAGGTTCTGTGTCTTCTGTGTTTCTCTTGTATTTCTTTTGTTTTTTTTATCTTTCCAGTAACATTAGGAAGCCATTTACTCATTAATCCTTGACCGATCACACTCGCATCTCCCTCGCCGGAGCACGCCTCCGGCCGCATCCTTTTCGTCGATCTTCGCCCACTGCGGGGTTGGGGCACTTTGCCCCCAACCCCTTGACTTTTCCCGTGCAGGTCTCGAAGCCAACGCAGCACCTGGAAGGGGTTTTGGGAGCTCGCCGAGGTGCCGGGAGGCGCATTGCCCCTCCTTCCCCGCCGTCGTGCTCTGACGCGTCCCGCGTCATTTTGAGACTTCCAGCGTCAAGAGGAGACCATCAGGAGTGAGGGCGGCGTTTTTGGAGCTTCACGACGCAACGTAGGAGGGAGGTCGGGGTCGGGGAAGGTCGCACTCGCCGACCTTCTTCCCGTTCTTCCCGATAGTCTCTCTAACGTCAGATCATCTCGGCCGCCCAGATTTGCCAGCAACCGCACGATCTTGGATCTCTCAGGGCCGCCCGATCTTTCCATCCGGTCCACAGGAGCGCTCAACCGTTGATCGGCCTTAATCGATCTAATCTGGGCCGTTAGAACGAAGGGGCATCGTCTCCCCTCCGCGTGCCACGTGTGTTAGTGGCGCACACTCGACCGTCCATCCGCGCCAAGGATTGGGTAAACTGCAACTATTGCCCAGTCGTTTTTGTATAATTATTAGTGAACCCCGAAGCTCTTATTTGCAGGTGTATAAGTTTTGTAATAATTTTAAGGAGGCCCTCGTATTTTCTGACTGTTACAACACCGCCCCTGCCAGGTGCACGTGCGTACGCACGTGGGGCTGGCAATTTTGCAGAGGCACCCTCGCGTTTATGATAATTGCTATCAGTCCAGAAACTCTTTTCTCTAGTTATAATATTTTTGGAAAATTTCATAGAGGCCCTTGGATTCTAGTCTAATTACATAAATGCCCCTGCGAATGTGTGGTTTCTTGTTGTTTCTTGTATTTTATGCATGCATCTAGAAAACTCCAAAAAAATCCCCAAAAATAGCATTAAGTTCCTGCTGTAGTGTAGTTTATCGCCATATTTTTATTTTTCATAATTATTGCATTTTTATATTTATTAAAAATCAAAAACATCTATTTTCAGCACTGTTTGCATTAGAAAATCACTAAAAAATATAAAAACACTTCAGAAAAATCCCAAAAAAATATATTTTGTGTCTTTTAGTTAGTTTTAATTCCCAGCCAAAAATCATTAAAAAAATATAAAACCAAACTCCAAAAAATTGCAAAACTCTAAAAACCTTTATAAAAATTTATAAAATTCATAAAAAATCCAAAAATAGTATTTTCTTCTCCTGAATTTTCTTTGTTTGATTATCTTTAAGTGAAAATTAATTTGGAGAATTTTTGTTACTATTTGTTATTTTATTTCTCCATTTTAAGTTTCAGCCTTGCATTTTTGCCACTGTTTGCTTTATTTTGATAATTAAAAATACCAAAAACATCCTAAAAATTACCCAAAAATCACAAAAACAGTAAAAAAGTATAAAAAGACCAAAAAGACTTTATTTCCTTATTTTTGAGTATTTTTATCTATTTTTATAAATACTTTAGTTTCCCTTTTATTACATTGTCTTTAATTTCCAATATTGAAAAAGAAAATATAAAAATATAAAATACAAAAAGAAAATATAAAATCAGTAAATTAAAAATCAAAATACAAAATTATAAAATTAAAAATTAAATAAAAAAAATATAAAATTAAAAACCCACAAAAAAATAGCTTAGTAGACTCTTGATCACATACACACAAGTACCCTTTTGTGCAAATTTTGCCCCGATCTAGCCTTTCTGCTCCCTGTGTTCGACCTCTACAATACTTGCACCTATACACATCTTGTTGTAGAGTTATAATAAATTTTAACTCCGCACATTTACTTTCATTGCTTGATATATTTGTCGTGGGTTAATTGTTGTTTGAATTAGGATTTCTCGCGGGTCGCCTCAGCGACATTGTGATCCCGCCTTGTGTGGATTACTTTAGACCTGTGAAAAATCTTGTTCAACAAATGGCGCCGTTGCCGGGGAGCAACAGCGCTTAGTTCGGGTCTTGTTGTGATTGTGATTGATTGTTTATTTCGCGGCTTTCATTTTTGCTATTTTATTGTTCTTTATCTTTGATATACCTGTTGAGCTGTCTAACCCCCTCTCTTGTTGACTTCGTGCGAGGAACCGCGGATCGAGGGAGGCGCTCCACCCTAGGCGCCTACGCACCCACGTGAAGCCGGCTTCTGCCAGCTTAGCACCAAGGAGACAGGGAGAGATTTTTGAAGACCGAGCTCCACCTTTAGTTGTAGAATTTATTTCCCGCATTTATTTTTGTAATTTTAAGTGAGAGAGAGACCCATATTATTGTAATAATACAGGTACCCCGGACTTGGACTTTCGAGCCTAATTTCCAAGTGATTGTTCACTTGGGGGCTCCCGCGGCTTTTTACGGTTTTCTTCGCATTTTTATTTTGTTTTGTTTTCCGATTTTAATTCTTTTGTGTGATTGAGCCCGTAGTTTTAGGATTGTCTGCGATAGACTAAGGCCAAACACCTAATATTTTGCATGCACCTATAGTATCGTTTGGACTTAATCAAATTTAAACAGTTGATTCATCATCTTCAATCCGTCGCGCCGCGAGCTCTCCCCGCAAAGCACTTTCTCCTACCCTCAATTTGTTGAGCAGAGGAGGGGTGAGCCTAGACCGGACTCTAGGGTTGAGGATTGACGGTCAACTTGTGGTTCTTCCCGCTAATAGCAATTTTTGAACTTAGGGCGATTTCATCGGTTTTGCATTTGCATATAGTTAGGTTTCAATTCTGCTGAGCATCTTTGCATGTAGAGTGCTGGAGGCAAGGTGAGCATTTACGCTTTAGCATTCATCATCGTTTTTGCCGCTTGCATTGCTTTTCCGACTCTCCCTCTGTTTTTGCCAACTTAGGTGCTCAAAGGAATTGAATCCCCGATAGGATCGTGCATTTTTATTAAAAATCCAAAAAAAAGTGATAACCAAATAAAATTGGGACTGCTAACATTACTTGACCCTAAAATTCACCAAAAAGAAAAATTTTGTATTGGGGCGAGTAATCCCCTCATTGTCTTCGCTTTTACTTGCTCGCGCACACTAAGGTTAGAGCCCAAATCCCATATTCAGCCCCCTAAGTGTTTGCGCAATATTTTGACTTCTCACCTAACTCTAAAACAGACAAGATAAAAAGACCGCTCTTTGCGGTCTCTACCGAGTTGAGTAGGTGAATTGAGGGTTTGATTTATTTCATTTTTTGTCTGTGATTGTTTGTGTGTCCTAGATCATCCCCGCGCATTTGCGCCTTCTTCTCCATTCTCTTGACTTGACCATCGTGCTCTCCCGATCATTTTCCTTTTGTTTTCGAGATGGCCGACTGGAGCGTATTCTATCCGGACTTTGCGGATCACTCGTTCACTCCAGCCGGTCCACCTCCTTTTTTCCAGGAGGACTTTGCTCCTGATTTTTGTACATATCCGACCAACCCACTATTTCAGGATCCGGACTTTGACCTTCACCAGTCATTTCCACCACCATCACCTACACATTTCGACAACCCGCTCTTCCTTGAGTATCCCGATCCGGAATGTGATTTTTGTCCACACCCACCGCCCACATTCGACACACCCGATCCTGAGATTTTGGAGTCACCTTTCATGTTATCCACACTTGAGACCTTGAATCAGATGATGGAGCATATGAATTCGAGGATCAATGATCTTACTAGTTTAAATAAGAACCAAAATGCCGCTCCAGTCTTTGAGGATATGGAATCATTTGAGGATTACCATGAGAGCTTGCAATCGCCCAAAATACAAAAAAATGAGAAAAAATTAAAAACACAAAAAGATTTCGGGAGGCACATGATCGAGCCAGACTGTGAGGAGAGGTACCACTTGCCAGATCCTTTGACCACACAACCTCTCACACCTTGTCCCACCTCTGACCCCGAGGATGCCGCTGTACAGACTGCTCTTGGCATGCCTCGTGTAGATGTTGATTCCGACTTCCTCCCTTGTATGGAGGAGGTCCAAAAATTCCAAAAAATGCTGACTGAACCCGAAGTGGTGGCCACCATTCATGAGATTATCCGTACCCCACTTCAGCAGGCCATGACCCATATGTCTGCTCCTCTTCCCAAGAAGAGAAAGCGGAGGAGCAGATCTGAGCGTCATATCTTGACCATGGCCACTGCCCACGCCATCACACACCGTCCCATTCCCAAGAAGAGGAACACTGCCACACCTTTCATTAGCTGCACCATCTCTGACTTCACATGTGATCGCACCCTCCTAGACGGCGGTGCTTCTATTAGCATCATACCCTTCTCACTGGTACAGTCTCTTCACTTAGGGCCTCTCAAGAAAACCAGGATGATCGTACAGTTTGCTGATGGATCAATAAAGAGGCCGAAGGGTATCCTTGAAAACGCCGTCATCTCGATTCAGGGCACGAGCCACAATGTTGATTTTGTCGTATTGCCCATGGAGACCTCCACAGGGGAGCACTCTCCAATCATCCTGGGACGACCACTCCTCGCCTCTGCGAGAGTCGTTATTGATTACGGATCAGGAGAGATCCGCTTCCGCTCTGCTGACGAGAGCGAAGCATTGATCACCACACCCATTGTCGACCAGAGACCTGCACCTGATGTGACTACACCTGTTCTGGCTGACCTCGAGGACCATGACCTTGATGATACTATCAGAGAATTTTGCGGTCTATTGGATTCCACTGAGACCCGAGAATTCCTCCCGGCTGAGGAAACCTCGGAAAGCATGGACCTCGACGTTCCTTCTTCTGGGACTTGGCGTTGTGTTGATGACATCCGCGGGATTTACACGATTGACACCATTGAGCGGAGGGCAGGTATAGAGACTATACAGGACGGACATGCTCTGACTACTTCCACTGATGAGTCCGCTCCTGTCCACATAGATGCTAATGAGCCAAAGGCCGAATTTGATTTTGTTGCTTTTCTTCAGAGATTCGGGCCTTTTGATGAGAAAGATGATCCAGTTGAGATTATAGAGGACGAACATAGTTCGACTACTTCCACCGATGAGTTCGTGCCTTTTGATTTTGACTTGGACGAGACCTCGCATGACGACACTGAGTACACTACTTCCGATGATGATGAGTTCGTCCCATTCCATTTCGACATCAGCGAGACTCCGAAGGCCGGACCTAGTCGCACTTCTTTCACTGATCCGTCTGTGCCTTCACACCCTATGGCCACTGAGGACTTACACCCCGTCGACCCTGATCGGATTCCGTCCACTGTGGACCCCGATGTCGACCTGCATCACACCAGATCCATTCCTCAGCGGTCCCGCAAGAAGGTGCGCTTTCAACCTTCTTGATCATATGTACATCCATCTCTGTTGTATATCCTCTTATGTTCATCTTCGTTCTATCTTCCGTATTGCTCGTCCACCCATTATCGTGTCTGCCTTGCTTAGGACGTACTTTGCCCTAAGTATAGGGGGGTGGACGAGCCGAGTGTTCATTCATCGTTCCGTCTAATCACTCCTGTTGTTGCCTATACTTAGGGCTTCTTTCACCCTAAGTATAGGGGGAGTGACGTGTACATCCTCACGATCTCTTCTTCCATCTTCATCTCTTTTCTTCTTTTCTTCTTTTCTTCTTTTCCTCTTCTATTTTCTTCATCTATCAGAAAGGTGCCGCCCTTGTAGACAGTTTTCCATACTTAGGACGTACTTTGTCCTAAGTATAGGGGGGAGTGCACCCCGAGTTTTTCTCTATTCTTTTCGATCCTCTCCATTGTCTCCTCTTCTTGTCTATACTTAGGGATATCTTACCCTAAGTATAGGGGGAGACAACCTGAGTACGATCTGTTCATTCCCACCCTTGACCCTCCCTGCTTTGTGTACAATCTGCTATACTTAGGATTATTTGATCCTAAGTATAGGGGGGACGGTCAACTTCTCATTCATTGATTCATTACTTCATTCCTTTATTCTTTAGATTTTCCTATACTTAGTACGAGTTATGTCTTCTCTTTTCTCTCCGATCTATGAGGACATAGCTCAAGCTAAGTATAGGGGGGTCGTATATACTACGTATATACTTTAGCCATAACTCGTACTTTCGTATTTTCTTAATAATATGGCTAAAAATTCTTTAAAATTCATTAAAAATCCTTAATAAAAAGATGTGGTTATTCCTCAAATTCTTTTTGTATTTACTGATTAATAAATCAGGTGAAAATGTTTTTTGCAAAATGTTTGAAAAATAGTTTGAAAATCTTTGTGAACATTTATTGAAAACTATTTTGAAAATATTTTGTTTCGTGTTTTCAACCTGTGTGGTTTGTAAAACTTCTTTTCTTTGTGTGAAATAAAATGTTTGAAAAATGATTTGCAAATGGTTTGAAAAATGGTTGCAAAAATGATTTGAAAAAACCTATATATACTGTTTTGAAAACCTTTGCAAAATGATTTTCAAATGTGTGTAAAATGTTTGTAAAAATTATTTTGGACTATAGTTTTCAAAAATTGTGGAAAAGCTTGTTTTCAAATAAGTTTGAGGAATATATACATCACACCAAAATCCACTACCTATATATATGTATAAAATTGATCACTTACCCTATAAATTCTAAAATCCACTTCTTGTATATATAAGAAGCACTCCCGTGTACATATTTTTAACCTATTTTTCAGCCAAAATCTTTTTATTTTCAAAAATTCCCAAAAACATTTGCAAAATTAAAATCCAAAAACATTTGAAAAATCTTTCTGAAAAAATACAAAAAATTGCATCTGCATATGCATCATCATCATCTTTTCAAAAATCCATAAAAAGTTCAAAATCTTTGAAAATTGCATCACAAAAATATTTTCTGCATTGCATTGCATAGCATTCGCATTTTTTTTTGGATTGAGTTTGACAGTTGAACAAGTCTAAGTAAAATCCGGAGATTGGAGCTTGATTGGACCTTAAAATATACCTAATAACAGGAACCTTATAGGAACTGGGTTTGAGGTACTTCAGGTCTAGTTGACTTAATTCTTTGAGGATCACGGGACTTGGTTCAATGGATTCTTGACTGCCTAAGTAGAGTATTTCGGAGCACACGCACGACTCTTGTTGATAATGACCTAACTTGGACACCTGCACCTTTCACATAGCTCTCCACGGATGAGGTGGTGAGGAGGCAGTTTCCTTTGGCTTGGGGTAGCATATGAGGGTAGTACTTCTAGGCGGAACCTCTCTTCTTCTTATAGTGAAGGAAGTGCACCTCAACTTGGTCTAGTGGTGATGAAGGCTAAAGACAGAAGCCGTGGGTTGCAATAAAGCTTCAAAAGAGGGATAGTCTACTGGCTCAAGAGGAAAATTTCTTGTATATATGCTGCACCATGTAGATATGTTGTACAGATGCAATTGAAAAAAAAAAAGAAAGAAAGAAGAACTCCAAAAAAGTGGTGGGTCGGATTGAAAATTTAATAACCCCACCGGAGTGTATATAGTCCAATAAAGCAAAAGCTTATGGTATCCATGTTACATCTCATGAAGCTTGCAGCGGGAGACTTAGCTACACTGGTTGAGCTCCCAAAAGTCTATACTTCTTCCCCCTCTTCTTGAGCCGGTTGCACTTGAACTTAGAAGGGAATACCCCGCTTCTCGAGGAAAGAGTTGCTAGACCGAGGCATTAGAGTTACCAGGTTGGGGGAGGTTGTTTCTTTGTCACTTCTGAGGTAGGGAGCTACATATCACTTACACTGTACGAGTCAGACTCATAGTCGTAAGAGTTTGCGTATGAGTTGAAGTATTTCTGACCTGGCTATTGAGGAGACTTGGACAGAGTTGTGGGATTCTCAAGGACTGTTGGATTTCAAACTTGGTTCTCATTAAGGTTCCGCCCGCACTAAAATTCCAAAGGTCCTATTTAAGCTCCAAACTTTGATTTAGTGAAGACAAGTTTGATAATCAAGTTTAGTCCACCTTTCTTCTTTTTCTTTTCTTTATTTTTCTTTTTCTGCACTTATTGCATAAGTGTTTGCTAGGGACTAGCAAAGGCAAGTATAGGGGGATGATGAATCTACGTTTCATCATCTTTATTCTATCATTTTGGCCTTAAAAACCCTAGTAAATGCGTGTAAATAAGCATTAATTCATGCATTTTAGCATTCATGCATCTGTGTGTAAATATTGTATAAAATGCGGTTTTTAGTGCCAAAATTATAGAATAAAGAAAAGAAAAGAAAAAGAATAAAATATTGCAAATATTTTATGACCCGAAACCCCGAGACCTAGGCATCTTGATGAATAGGTCGACAAGGAATAAAGTAGGGGGAGATAAGGGCCAAAATACAGATAAAATACCTATAATTATTAATTCATTCTTTATTCCTTTTGGGACCTATTTTTGGTTCCACTTTTTATACATCAAATAAAGAAACTTTGTACATGAAAGTTGTAGATAATTTAATAAAGAAAAATACAAAATTGATTTCACAGAAAAATAATGTACAGATAAAAAGTTATGGTCTGAATAAAAATCCAGAATGCCAACTTCCCAGACCCGTATCTCACAAATAAAAACTCCAAATGCAGCGTACTCACCTTTAATTGTATATAGAATAAAATAATCTAATTAATGGTGGTGGTTTCGCATTTGGCGGAGCTACGGTTTGAAAGTTGACTTTTGGACCCCTATTGTACCTTGTATATATTAAAATATTCAATTTATTATTTATTTATTATTTTTATAATTTTATATTTTTGTAATGTTGTAAATAATACTTGTAATAATTATGTATATTAAAATCAGAACAAAACCATGATTAAAACTCAAATAAAAATACTTGTAGATATCATATACATAGGTATTTCACCTATACATATACATATACTTTTTATACTTATATTTTATTTAATGTACATAATACATCAATAAAATAAAATAAAAATATATTTGTGTATATAAAAGTATTTTGTAATTTTAGAAAATAAAAACCAAAATAAAATAAATTAAAAATACCTAAATAAAAATAAAATACTCAAATACATAGATATAGATACCTATAAGGGTCTAAATGCAAACTTGTAAAAATATGGCTCATAAAAATAAATAAAAATCATAATAAAATAATTTATAAAATAATAAACATTTTTTATTTTATAATCAAAAATTAATAAAATCGTTTACTATTTTTAAATGATTTTAGAATTATTTTTTCCAGGCTTTTTCCTGGTTGGTCCACGTGGACCAACCAGGAGGGCTGGAGAGTTGACCTGGGTCAACTCTCTGACCCATTGCCTGCTGTGTGTCAGTTTGTTTTTGGACGTTTTTCTCGCTTTTTTCGAGGGCTCTCCGCTCCTCGTTTCAGGTCGATGTCTTCTTGACTTGTCTTCATCGTGCATCGAGGATGCTCGCCCATATCTCATCTTGGGCGTTGGACCTCTGACGCGCATCTGGCACCTCGATCAAGGAGCCTCGACGACCATGTTTTCAAAAACCTCCCAACACCCCCATTTCGACTGGAACCCTTCTTTGACCTTGCTGCCCCCTTTCTTCTTGTGTTCTGGACGGGAGGCCGTGACAGGGCCTCCTCCAACCATCCAGGAGGGACGCGCGTGGCCGGGAGGTACTTCCACCATCTCCGGCGGCGAACCGCCGTTGAGGTTCAAACCTTGGGTATTTTTACCCTCGAGGTTCTGTGTCTTCTGTGTTTCTCTTGTATTTCTTTTGTTTTTTTTATCTTTCCAGTAACATTAGGAAGCCATTTACTCATTAATCCTTGACCGATCACACTCGCATCTCCCTCGCCGGAGCACGCCTCCGGCCGCATCCTTTTCGTCGATCTTCGCCCACTGCGGGGTTGGGGCACTTTGCCCCCAACCCCTTGACTTTTCCCGTGCAGGTCTCGAAGCCAACGCAGCACCTGGAAGGGGTTTTGGGAGCTCGCCGAGGTGCCGGGAGGCGCATTGCCCCTCCTTCCCCGCCGTCGTGCTCTGACGCGTCCCGCGTCATTTTGAGACTTCCAGCGTCAAGAGGAGACCATCAGGAGTGAGGGCGGCGTTTTTGGAGCTTCACGACGCAATGTAGGAGGGAGGTCGGGGTCGGGGAAGGTCGCACTCGCCGACCTTCTTCCCGTTCTTCCCGATAGTCTCTCTAACGTCAGATCATCTCGGCCGCCCAGATTTGCCAGCAACCGCACGATCTTGGATCTCTCAGGGCCGCCCGATCTTTCCATCCGGTCCACAGGAGCGCTCAACCGTTGATCGGCCTTAATCGATCTAATCTGGGCCGTTAGAACGAAGGGGCATCGTCTCCCCTCCGCGTGCCACGTGTGTTAGTGGCGCACACTCGACCGTCCATCCGCGCCAAGGATTGGGTAAACTGCAACTATTGCCCAGTCGTTTTTGTATAATTATTAGTGAACCCCGAAGCTCTTATTTGCAGGTGTATAAGTTTTGTAATAATTTTAAGGAGGCCCTCGTATTTTCTGACTGTTACAACACCGCCCCTGCCAGGTGCACGTGCGTACGCACGTGGGGCTGGCAATTTTGCAGAGGCACCCTCGCGTTTATGATAATTGCTATCAGTCCAGAAACTCTTTTCTCTAGTTATAATATTTTTGGAAAATTGCATAGAGGCCCTTGGATTCTAGTCTAATTACATAAATGCCCCTGCGAATGTGTGGTTTCTTGTTGTTTCTTGTATTTTATGCATGCATCTAGAAAACTCCAAAAAAATCCCCAAAAATAGCATTAAGTTCCTGCTGTAGTGTAGTTTATCGCCATATTTTTATTTTTCATAATTATTGCATTTTTATATTTATTAAAAATCAAAAACATCTATTTTCAGCACTGTTTGCATTAGAAAATCACTAAAAAATATAAAAACACTTCAGAAAAATCCCAAAAAAATATATTTTGTGTCTTTTAGTTAGTTTTAATTCCCAGCCAAAAATCATTAAAAAAATATAAAACCAAACTCCAAAAAATTGCAAAACTCTAAAAACCTTTATAAAAATTTATAAAATTCATAAAAAATCCAAAAATAGTATTTTCTTCTCCTGAATTTTCTTTGTTTGATTATCTTTAAGTGAAAATTAATTTGGAGAATTTTTGTTACTATTTGTTATTTTATTTCTCCATTTTAAGTTTCAGCCTTGCATTTTTGCCACTGTTTGCTTTATTTTGATAATTAAAAATACCAAAAACATCCTAAAAATTACCCAAAAATCACAAAAACAGTAAAAAAGTATAAAAAGACCAAAAAGACTTTATTTCCTCATTTTTGAGTATTTTTATCTATTTTTATAAATACTTTAGTTTCCCTTTTATTACATTGTCTTTAATTTCCAATATTGAAAAAGAAAATATAAAAATATAAAATACAAAAAGAAAATATAAAATCAGTAAATTAAAAATCAAAATACAAAATTATAAAATTAAAAATTAAATAAAAAAAATATAAAATTAAAAACCCACAAAAAAATAGCTTAGTAGACTCTTGATCACATACACACAAGTACCCTTTTGTGCAAATTTTGCCCCGATCTAGCCTTTCTGCTCCCTGTGTTCGACCTCTACAATACTTGCACCTATACACATCTTGTTGTAGAGTTATAATAAATTTTAACTCCGCACATTTACTTTCATTGCTTGATATATTTGTCGTGGGTTAATTGTTGTTTGAATTAGGATTTCTCGCGGGTCGCCTCAGCGACATTGTGATCCCGCCTTGTGTGGATTACTTTAGACCTGTGAAAAATCTTGTTCAACAGTTCACGATCGAAACGAGCGTCTGGAGTAGCATTCCAAGTCCAGAACTGGAGCTCTAGGCAGCCTTAGCTCCAGGGCTCCTTCGATGAGCCCTAGACATTCTGGAGGGTATATGCAGACGCACGATGTTCCCACGAAGGAGAGAATCTACTCAACGAGAGAAGAGGTGGCTGGAGACGAGCGGAATCGGTGATCAAAGCTAGCTAGCAGCTTGTTCTTCAGGCGTTCTTCCAACCACCTTGATGAATACCCATTCATCACTCTTTATTCTTATATTTTAGCTACAAAAACCTGTGCAAATGCATGTAGATATGTGTAAATAGGAAAAGTTAGCAAAAGCATGCATCTTGTAAATACTTATAATTAGCATGTTTTTGTGCAAAAATAAAAGAATAAAGATGAAAAAGAAAAAAGAGGGAAATATTTAGAATAAATATTGAGCAACCTAACCCAAGGGAGGGCTCAGCATGGGCCTGACCGCATAAAGACCAAGTAGAGGGAGATAGGGGCTCAGGTGTATATATATTTGTAAATAAATAAAATTATATTTTCCTCACCCAAAAATATGCTTGTATATATTTTGTATATATTTAGAAACTATTAAAAACAAAATAAAAATTTAAAAATCAAAAATTCAAAAATACCACTTCACCTTGTACATAGACCACCTTCTTTATTTATTTAACCTTATAAATAAATAAAATTATTTTCGAAACTTTTTGTAAATATTCTATGTTATATATTGTAGATAAAATAAATAAAAATAATTAAAACAAAAACAAATAAAAATAACAAAAATTAAAAATACAAAAATATCTTGTACATGTGCCATGTACATAGTTGTACATAACTAATTATTTCCTCTATGTATATAAATAATAAAAATAAAATAAAAATAGCCTTTTATTCCTCATTTTATTCTATAAATAAATAAAATATAAAATAGGAATAAAAATGTACAAAAATAACTAATTAAAAATCAAAATTAAAAACCATATATTGTATATATACCTATATATAGCCCTATTATGTAAATACCTTATTTTTATTTCCAAAAATTAATTAAAATTCACAAAAAAATAGAAAAAATTAAAACAAACATTTTTTATGTTTTGAGTTTTTAATAAATCGGCCATTTCCTATTTTATTTTGAATTTTTAAAACATTTATGACGTGGCCTCTCCTGATTGGTCCACGGGGGACGTTGACCCCCCGGTCAACTCCCCCCTGTGGACCACTTCACACGGGTCGTGACGCCCGACCCGACTTCCCCGATTTTTCGCGTCACGACCCGGCTTCCAAATCCGCAAATCTCGAGCTCCGATCATTCCCCGTGCATCCGGGAACCTCGCCCGACACCTTGCCTAGGGGTCCGTGCTCCATCGAGCCGGACCCGAGCCCTTCTTCCCAGACCTGCACCCATATAAAGTCTGAGCTCCGCCGCATTCCATTTCCATCTTTGGCTCTCCACCCTCACTCCCGTGACCTCCATAGCGATCTCTGAGGTGACAGCTCGCGATTGCCCTTGTAGCAGTGAGGAGGGGGTGGCCGGACCACTGATCCGGCGACTTTGCACCGCCGTGCTCCGCCCCGTGCAGGAGCTCGAGCCTCAGGCCTTGGCGACCTTCGAGGCAACGACCAGGAGCTGCCTAAGCTTCAGCACAGCCTTCCACACCACCCAGGTAACCTTCTAGCCTTCCTGTTTAGCTTAATTCTGAGTTACCCCCAAATCATAGTACCGCCGAGTTCCGTCGATTCCGGCTATATCGCACATCTTTTCGATCATCGGAACCTACGCTCACCATCGCCATCCCTCCGCGCACCTTCTCCGCCCCTTCGTTCAACCCAGCTCGCACAGGAGCTGGGGTTCGAGCTCCACCGTCCTCCGCTCGCCGGAGCTCGCTCGCCCCGACCCACAGCTCACCTTCACCCCACCTAACCGGGTCGAGGCACTTTGCCCTCGACCCGCGAAGCTTCTGGGTTACTTTGCAGGTCAAGAGGAGGCCATCTGAGGCCCCCTCACATCCAGGCCAGGAGCTTATCTCCGTCGACCTCGCCGGAGCCCCTCTAGGGCTCGGCTGGGCCATCGGAGGCCACCACCAGCTGCGGGACTCCAGTGCGGACCTGCTCCGATCTTCAGAGGCAGCTGAGGAGGACCACAGCACGCGCACGAGGCCGGCGAACCTCGCCGGCCACCTGTTCTTCGAAGGTCTTCCACCACCGTCCGATCGCCCTCCGCTCCAGTTTCCATCGTGGCCGTCCATTCATCGAGGAGCTGACACCGTTGATTATTTTGAGGGGTCGATCCGGACCGTTAGCACAGAGGAGAGAGGCACCAGCACCTGACCCGTCAGATCTTCCACGTGGCCCCCTCTGAGCCGTCGATCAGGCTCACGTGCGGACGAAGAGAAGCGCCAGCCGTCCGAGACCGTTGGATCAACTACGTGGCGCACATCCAGCCGTCGACGTAATAAAGGGGTAATTCACCTTAGGCCCCCTCGTAGTTTGTGCTTTACATTTCAGTCCTGTAAATATTTTATGCTCTTTATTTACGTTTGGATAATTGCACATTGGACCTCGTGCTTTTCAGTATTTGCATTTATGCCCCTGTATGTGTGAGCCACATGCGTCGTCATGTGTATATCTGGTGTATTTGCAATATTAGTCCTGTAGTTCTGGGTGCTTTGTTAATGAATGAAAACTTTTTAGGAATTGCATATCTACCCCTGTGAATGTTTTAATTGCACATATGCGTGTATTGTAGGGTAAATTGCATCTGGGGTCCCTGGACTTTTGGTACGTGTTACCAAATAGTCCCCGGACCTTAGTTTCTTTACAAAAAGGTCCCTGAGTACCCCAGGCACGCGTCACGCGCGTGACTTGCTGGGAAAATTGCACCTGGACCCCCAGATCTTCGCGTATTTGCACTTAAGTCCCTGTGCACAGTGCCCCTTTTGATTTTTGAATAAAATATCAAATCACCTCCAAATTCGATGAAAATTTGACACATGGCTCCTGCCATGTTGTAGGATTTTTGAGAATTTTTGAGGACATTTTTGATTTTATTTGTTATTTTTAAAAATTCAAACATCTATTTTAGCTACTGTCTAAAATTAAAAATCCCAAAAAAATATAAAAACACCCCCAAAAATTCTAAAAAAATTAGTGACTGTTCTTTGTGTGGTTCTTGATTTTCTAGCCAATTTTGGCTATTTTTCATTGCTTAAAAATCCTAAAAATTCAAAAATACCTAAAAACTCATAAAAATCATAGTAAATAATCTAAAAATCCAAAAACAATAATTTTGGTGCCCAAATTTTCCTTGTTTTCTCTAGTATACAGGAAAATTACCTCCAGGTCCCTCTGAGATTCTTAGATCTTTTATCTTTGGGTTTTGGGCCTGGCTGGACAGTACCTTGTCTGTTTAGTACTGTTTGATTTTTAGAAAATAAAATACACCTTATAAAAATCCCAAAAATTCACCAAAAACACTAAAAAACCTAAAAAACATAAAAACAATTTTTCTTGAATTTTTGCTTGATTTTTGGTGCTTTTAATAATTAGCTAAAGTGTGCTTTTATTTGCTTTCTTTTATTTTCTTCACTTTTTAAAAATCCAAAAAAATATAAAAATTATTAAAAACCACTAAAAAAAATCCTTGTATTTTATTTTATTTTATTTTTACTACTTCGTAGGCTTCTAGCCAATTCGTGCTCCTTGTGTTCGACCCTGGGTGCTATACCAGGTTAATCTCATAGCTAGACCGCTGATTGTGTGCTTGATTGATTTTATTTGTTCGAGTGGTCTGATATTTCTTGATTGAGTGACTCTGAGTGATAGAGGTCGCAACGACCTATTGAGTACCTTTACCTCGTTCGCTCGGGTCGCCCATCAGAATGGCGCCGTTGCCGGGGAGCACGACTTAGTAGTTCTTTTTGTTTTTATTTTTCATTTCTCATCTCGCGGCTTTTCGCGGCTTTTGTATCTAGTTTCTTTTTGTTTTATTTTGTTTTATTTTGATTTTCTTTTATTTTTATTTTTGTTTTATATTGTGTGTTTATTTTATTTTATTTTTCATTTTTGCATATATACCCTGACTTGTATTTTCATTTCTTTTTCTTTTCATTTGATTATTCTTTCCGGTCTGACCACTCTTTTCTCTGTCTTGCGAGGGCCCGAGGACCGCGGAGGCGACTTTCGAGGAGCCTGAGCAGCCGAGGAACTCGGAGGCGGCTTCTTTCTCTACGAAGCCGTAGGAGAGAGCGAGAGGGAGAGTTGAGTGGGTGAGGATAGCTTAGGACTTTATTTCATTTATTATTATTATTGTAATAATACAGGGACAGGACTTGGACACTTTTGGACTTGTGACCGTAGCGGGTCTGTTTCGCCGAGCACCGGTGTGCTCGGGGGACCCATTAGGACCTCGCGGTTTTTCGCGGTTTTTACGCGGCTTTCTTTTTCTTTCTTACTGTCTTTTCCGGTTTTTCGCGGTTTTTGCTCGAACCCCTAGATTTAGGACTTTCTGGTGATTGTGACGTAATTAAGTAGGATCCATGCACCTTAATGACATATCCGTTCCTATAAACCGTAATTGGACCCTACTTAAAATAAATAATAAAAATAACCGACTCGCTAGCCTCCGTAGCCTACGTGCCGTAGCCCGTCCTGTAAAGCGCTTACTCCTACCCCCGATTTGTCGGGCAGGGGAGGGACGGGCCAAGACCGGACCCTTTGGCTTGGAGGTCGGTGACCGGTTAGACGGTTCTTCGCTAGAAGTTGCTCGTCTAGGACTCGGCTTCTCCCGTTGCATCATTTAGCTTAGTTTTATTTCTGCCTTTTATTTTATGCGCGGATCATATTGCATGTAGAGAGCTGGAGGCAGGTACGCATTTCTGACTTTGCATGCATCATTGATTTCTCGTGCATCGGCTTTTTCGACTTCTCCCCCCTGTTTTGGACTTAATAAATCAGGAGAATCGAAAAATTCATTAGGCGTTTTGTTTGCTTTGAAAAATACCTAAAAAGTGAAACCATAAAATTGGGACTGCTAAAATTATTGACCTTAAAACTCGCTCACCCTAAAAATTTTGTCTTGGGGAGAGCAACCCCCTCATTGCTTGGTTTGTATGCGCGAGAGAGTGACCCGCACACTAGGTAGAGCCCCCCGTTGCTAAACCCGACTGATTACCGACTCTTCCGTGCGGGCCAGTCGGTTGGGTTAGCAGCGGATATCCCAACAGGTCACGTAAGCGCTCTGATATCTT
This sequence comes from Ottelia alismoides, assembly GCA_037367405.1. NCBI lineage: Eukaryota > Viridiplantae > Streptophyta > Magnoliopsida > Alismatales > Hydrocharitaceae > Ottelia > Ottelia alismoides. Next base: position 1,893,323 of record JAZKJV010001419.1, on the reverse strand, counting down.
GAGTGTTCACCAAAATAAAATTGACAAGATAATTTGACCGAACTTTCACGGTCTTCAGCTCGCGTTGCGTTGGTGAACCGGGGGTTTGTTTTTAGATCATAATTTTTCCAGATCTCATCCGCCCTACTCGCCAGATCAAGATGATGGGTAGACGATCTCTTAGGCAGCCTCTGGTTGCACCGCTTTCGGGCGCGTCTACCTCATCATCTAGGTTGGCTCGCGAGAGCTCAGACCCGCTCTCCGAGCCCGAGTATGACTCCACCCTGTTCCCTCTCGACCCCCTATACTTTACCTTTGCTAGTCCCTAGCAAACACTTATGCAATAAGTGCAAAAAGAAAAGAAAGAAAAGAAAAAGAAGAAAGATGGATTAAGTGTAACTTTCAAACTTGTCTTCGCAAAATCAAAGTTTGGAGCTTAAGTCGGACCTTTGGAATTTTAGTGCGGACGGAACCTTATTAAGAACCGTGTTTGAAGTCCAACAGTCCCTGAGAATCCCAAAACTCTGTCCAAGTCTCCTCAATAGCCAGGTCAGAAATACTTCAACTCATACGCAAACTCTTACGACTATGAATCTGACTTGTACAGTGTAAGTGATGGTGGCTCTCCCCAACTAGAATGACAAAGAAACTGACTTCTCCAGTACGACAACCCAATGATTCCCCAATCCAATGACTCCATCCTCGAGGAGCGGGGTATTCCCTTCTAAGTTCAAGTGGCAACCAGCTCAAGAGGAGGGGGTGAAGAGAGGAATGGACGGTAGCCAGTGTAGCTACCTATCCTTGGATGCAAGACCAGTGTAGTCAAGTCATCCTGCTGCAGGCTCACATATTTGACTTTGATGCTCAAGCTTGCTTATTGACTTTGTACATACTTGCAGGCTTTTTATTTTTGTACATGCCTGAACATTTTTTTTTGAATACTATATACAGCAACATTTACATAAGGAGTTTTTCCTCTTGAGCTAGTAGACTATCCCTCTTTTGAAGCTTTATCGCAACCCACAGCCTCCTGTCTTTAGATTTCCTAATCACTGGACGGGTTTGGGTGCACTTCCCTCCCTAGAGGAGGACAAATGTTTCCACTTGTGTGCGTCTCATACCGGCAAATCCAATCCCCTCACCACTCCAACTGAGTTGAGCCATGTGAAAGGTGCAGGTGTCCAAGTTAGGTCATTATCAACAAGAGTCGTGCGTGTGCTCCGAAATACTCTACTTAGGCAGTCAAGAATCCATTGAACCAAGTCTCGTGATCCTCAAAGAATTAAGTCAACTAGACCTGAAGTACCTCAAACCCAGTTCCTATAAGGTTCCTGTTATTAGGTAGATTTTAAGGTCCAATCAAGCTCCAATCTCCGGATTTTACTTAGACTTGTTCAACTATCAAACTCAATCCGAAAAATGCTCATGCTATGCTATGCAATGCAGAAAATATTTTTGTGATGCAATTTTCAAAGATTTTGAACTTTTTATGGATTTTTGAAAAGATGATGATGATGCATATGCAGATGCATTTTTTTGTGTTTTTCAAAGAGATTTTTCAAATGTTTTTGGATTTTAATTTTGCAAATGTTTTTGGGATTTTTGAAAACAAAAAGTTTTGGCTGAAAACTAGGTTAAAATATGTACACGGGAGTGCTTCTTATATATACAAGAAGTGGATTTTAAGGATTTACAAGGGTAAGTGGTCAATTTTATACAAGTACATATAGTGAATTTCGGTATGATGTGAATATTCCTCAAACTCATTTGAAAACAATTTTTCACACAATTTTTGAAAACTATAGTCCAAAATAATTTTTACAAACATTTTACAAACATTTGAAAATCATTTTGCAAAGGCTTTCAAAACAGTATATATAGGTTTTTCAAATCATTTTTGCAACCATTTTTCAAACCATTTGCAAATCATTTTTCAAACATTTTTATTTCACACAAAGAAAATAGGTTTTTACAAAACACACAATTTCACACAGGTTGAAAACACGAAACAAAATATTTTCAAAATAGTTTTCAATAGATGTTCACAAAGATTTTCAAACTATTTTTCAAACATTTTGCAAAAAACATTTTCACCTGATTTATTAATCAGTAAATACAAAAAGAATTTGAGGAATAACCACATCTTTTTATTAAGAATTTTTAATGAATTTTAAAGAATTATTAGCCATATTATTAGGAAAATACAAAAGTACGAGTTATGGCTAAAGTATATACGCAGTATATACGACCCCCCTATACTGAGCTTGAGCTATGTCCTCATAGATCGGAGAGAAAAGAGAAGACATAACTCGTACTAAGTATAGACAAGTCTAAATAATAAAGAATAAATGAATGAATCAATGAATCAACGAATGAGAAGTTGACCGTCCCCCCTATACTTAGGATCAAATAATCCTAAGTATAGCAGACTGTACACAACGCAGGGAGGGTCAAGGGTGGGAATGAACAGATCGTACTCAGATTGTCTCCCCCTATACTTAGGGTAAAATATCCCTAAGTATAGACAAGAAGAGGAGACAATGGAGAGGATCGAAAAGAATAGATGAACTCGGGGTGCCAACCCCCCTATACTTAGGACAAAGTACGTCCTAAGTATGGAAAACTGTCTACAAGGGCGGCACCTTTTTGATATATAAAGAGGATAGAAAAGGAAAAGAAGAAAAGAAGAAAAGAAGAAAATAAATCAACAGACAACAGAGTGATATAAACAGATGGATCTGTACAGCGGAAGATAGACTTGATTACCATGTATGAGATGTAGATGATGAGAGTCAAAGGACACATCTCATACCAGAAGAATGGGGGCAACGTCAATGGTCGGCGGATCATGATCAAGATATAGTTTCAGGCGTTGACCATTGACGCGGAAGGTAGAGGAAGATGACGGTTCGGATATGTCGATGCTGCCATTGTCATGTACCTTCCTGACCACATACGGTCCTTTCCACTTGCTCTGTAACTTCCCTGGAAATAACTTTAGCCTGGAATCAAACAACCATACTCTCTGATCTGGCTCAAACTGTTTATGGCTGATATGCGAATCATGCCATGTCTTCACTTTCTCTTTATACTGTAGGCTATTGGAAAAGGCTGTATCTCTCAATTCTTCCAGGGCTGCCAATTCAGCTCTTCTATGGTCTCCTATACTCTCGGGATCTAGAAGCAACTCAGTAACTGCCCAAAAAGATTTGTGCTTGATTTCCACTGGCAAATGGCACGGCTTGCCATAGACGAGACGAAAGGGAGATGTTCCCAATGGATTCTTGAAAGAAGTCCGATAAGCCCACAAGACCGAGTCCAAAAGTTGTGACCAATCCTTTCGGTCTGGGCGGACAACTTTCTGCAAGATAGTTTTTATCTCCCTATTCGATACTTCGGCAAGACCATTAGTCTGAGGGTGATAAGGAGTGGCAACCCGATGGTCAATGCCGAACTCGTCTGCAAGGGCCCTGACTTTGTCATTGATGAAGTGAGACCCCCCCCGTCTGAAACCAAGACTCTAGGTACACCGAACCGTGAAATGATATTTTTCCTTAAAAATTTGCAAACGGTTTTAGCATCTGCGGCTCGGGCGGGGATGGCCTCAACCCATCGGCTGACATAATCTACAGCGAGCAAAATATGCTCGAATCCCTGACTTTTAGGAAATGGGCCCATGAAATCAATACCCCATGCATCAAAAACCTCACAGAAGTGAATGGGTTGCATGGGCATCATGTCTCTCTGTCCGCAGGTTCCCATTTTCTGACAATCAGTACATCTCTTCACGAACTCATCAGAATCCTTGAAGAGAGTAGGCCACCATAGGCCGGATTGAAGCACCTTCTGTGCTGTCCTTTTTCCAGAATGATGTCCTCCTGCCTCAAGCTTGTGGCAGTATGTGAGGACGCTATGCTGCTCTTCCTGAGGAATGCACCTCCTCCATATACTATCCCCTCCTTCATGATAAAGGACAGGATCCTCCCAATGGTAAAACTTGGCCTTAGCTAGGAAGGTCTCAAGTTTCTGCCTGGGCCAACCCTGAGGGACTGTCTTGGCAACAAGATAGTTTACAAAGTCAGCATACCATGGGAGTGAGGTGACAGCCAAGATCGCCTCATCTGGAAATGTCTCTGTGATAGGTGCGCTGGGCTCAGATTCCTCAAGATTCTCCAATCTGGAGAGATGATCCGCCACCACATTCTTGACTCCAGGCTTATCCTTAATTTCAATATCAAATTCCTGGAGTAGAAGGATCCATCTGGTGAGACGTGCTTTGGCATCCTTCTTAGCCATTAAGTACCGGATGGCGGTATGATCAGTATAAATGGTCACTCTAGATCCGAGAATATATGATCGATACTTATCAAGAGCGAAGACTACGGCCAGCATCTCTTTCTCAGTTACAGTGTAATTCCGCTGCGCGGCATCCAAAGTCCTGCTGGCGTAGTGAATGGCGAACGGTAAACCATCCCTCCTCTGTCCAAGCACAGCCCCAACGGCAAAGTCTGAAGCATCCGTCATGATCTCGAATGGGAGAGACCAATCGGGTGGCTGAAGGACAGGAGCTGAAAGAACCATATCTTTGAGAGTCTCAAAATATTCGAGACACTTATCATTAACAATAAACTTGGTGTCTTTGGTGAGCAAGTCAGTAAGCGGTCGGGCAATTCGACTGAAGTCCTGAATGAACCGTCGGTAGAAACCGACATGCCCCAGAAAAGACCGTAACTGACGCAGATTGGACGGCGGATTGAGTTTTCTGATGATGTCCACCTTAGCCGGATCGACCTCCATGCCCCTGTTGGAGACGATATGACCAAGGTCCGTCCCTTGAGTCATCATGAAATGACTCTTCTCCCAGGATAAGACAAGATTGACCTCTATGCAGCGCTTCAGCATACGGTCTAGGCAGTCAAGACAAGCATCGAACCCGTCGCCATAGACCGAGAAGTCATCCATGAAGACCTCTAAACAGTCACCCACCATGTCCGAGAAGATGGACAACATGCACCTTTGGAATGTCGCCGGAGCGTTACATAGACCAAAGGGCATCCGTCTGAAAGCATAAGTCCCAAATGGACAGGTGAATGTCGTTTTCTCCTGGTCTTCGGGCGCAATGGCCACTTGATTATATCCAGAGTACCCATCAAGAAAACAATAATGACTCTTCCCAGCTAACCGCTCGATAATCTGATCAATAAATGGTAGCGGGAAGTGATCCTTCTTGGTGGCCTCATTCAATCGTCTGTAGTCCACACAGACCCTCCAAGAAGTTGGTACTCTGGTAGCGATCTCCTCTCCAGACTCATTGACAACTGTAGTGATACCCGTCTTCTTGGGTACCACATGTAACAGACTTACCCATTTGGAGTCGGAGATGGGATAGATGAAATCGGCGCTCCACCACTTGGAAATTTCTTTCATGACTACGTCTCGAAGATTCGGGTTCAACCGTCGTTGGAACTCACGTGACGGCTTAGCGTTATCCTCAAGATAAATGTGGTGAGAGCAAAGATTTGGGCTCAGCCCCTGGAGATCAGCTATACTCCAACCGATCGCCTTGCGGTTTCTTTCAAGAACCTCCATCAGACGAGATTCTTGCTCTCCAGTCAAATCTGCTGAGATAATGACTGGGTGCATTTCTGGCTCTCCAACAAGGAATCTGTACTTCATCGACTGTGGCAGAGGTTTCCGTTCTGGGCAACTGGGAGGTGGCAGATCTGGCTTCTGATAAGTCTGTGTAAATGCGACCAGGTCTGCATGGGAGAACTCTCGCGTTGCATGAATTCCTGACGAAGGGCGGCCTGCTGGATCATCGATAAACTGCACTGGCTCGCACTCTGTCATGGCTGTTGGCTCAGAAGGAATCAGACAAGGCAAATAATCATCAAAGTCATCCCAGTCTATGTCTGAATCCGAGGGATCAGAAGACGATGAGCAAGATTGAAATTCCTCAGCACCACTCATCACAACACTTTCAGCCTCAGAGATATCCTCATCCAGGGTTGTGCTCTCCCGGCTCTCGACTGCCATGAGCTTGAGATACAGTGAATCTATAGGCAAGGCGAGGGTCGGTGCTACGGGATCTTTCCAGTTGGATTCATCATCAGTCATCTCGAAATCACAAACCTGGTGGATGTCTAGCTCCTCCTCTGTCATCTGCTCGGCTTTGCTGGACTGTTCTGAGCATTCTGCCTCTCTGGCTCTGATCTCTTCGATCGTCTCTATTTGTATGGTTTCGCCCTCTACGCGAAAGCATACCTTCCCACTATCATGGTCGGTCACCGCCTTGGCTGTGGCCAAGAATGGACGTCCGAGAATGATGGGGGCATCAGTTACCGCCTCAGGGATCTCCATGTCCAACACAACGAAGTCCACGGGGAATTTCAGGCCCTGAATGGTAACGACCACGTCTTTCAATAACCCCTTCGGCCTCTTAATCGACCTATCAGCAAACTGAAGGATGGTTCTGCTTCGAAGAAGAGGGCCAAACTCGAATTGCTTGAGTAAGGCTGCCGGAAGAAGGTTAATTGAAGAGCCGCTGTCTAATAGAGTACGATCAAACTGCTGCTCCTGAATCTCGCATCTGACATAGGGAGCTCCTACGTCTGGTCGTTTGGCTGGCAATGTTTTCTGAATGGCGCAGCAAGTGTCATGAGTGAGCATATGGATTTGATCTCTGTGCCTCTTCTTCCTTCTGACAGTAGTTGTTTCTTTCAAATTCTTCTTGAAGAAGGGGATATGCTCAAATGCTTCTCGTAGAGTCAGCTGAATATGAAATCTGTCAATCATCTCGTTGCCGAACTCTACCTGCTGATTCTTTTTTGGATTTTCTTTTTTATTCCCCTTCGCTCGGCGGAGTGCCTCAGGGAAGGGGATTGTAGGGGCCTCCTCAGATGGAGGACTAGGAATCGGTCCCTGTGCCTGTGAAGACGGAGAATCCATACAATTATCATCATTCAACACATATGGATCCGTAATTTGAACAGAAACCTTTCCTTTATTCATATTTTTGTTTTTGTTTTTGTTCCCACAGTCTCTAGATACAAAATGTGGTAACATCACAGTTGGCTCAACAAAAGTGGATGTGGTGGCCTCAGTACCACCACTAGCACCGGACTTCGCGGCATCAGCACCGCGCTCTGGTTCAGTATCCAAAATGGTGGCATCAGCACCACCGTCTGCATCTGGTATCACAACGGCATCAGCACCGTTGTCCTGGACTCCATCATTGGTGGCATCAGCACCACTGTCTTCAACATCATCATGTGCGGTATCAGCACCGCTCCTCTGCTCCTCTGGCGCTCCTGATCCTGCATCTGGTTGTCGCTCAGAAGAGGCGCCGCCGGCTGGCATCCTACCGCTCCTAGTAGTAACAAAATCAGCATCATAATAGGAATAAGACATGTCACTCAAATAATCACTAGGAGAGGTATCCTCTGTGGACTCTACCTGCTCAGATTTTCTTTTTAAATTATTAGGGTTTGGTTCGATCTGAGCGGGTATGGCGGCTTTGCCTTTGATGATGTCCCGCATCTCCTGCCGGAACTCATCCATTTCTTGCCTGAAAGATGCTCGCTGTTCAGATAGCAAGCAGGCAAGATCATCAAGGGCTGGGTTCTCATAGGCTGGACCCTGAGAATCGGACGTCTGTCCCTGCTGGAAATGGGGCTGCTGCTGCTGGTGTTGTTGCTGAAATTGGGGGGAAGGCTGGGCATAAGAATGCTGAGGTGGCTGTCGCTGCCTCCACTGCTGTCCCTGATAGGCGGGACGAGGACCATTCTGGTATTGTTGTGGCTGGGCATGATGGGGCTGCTGGTTGTACTGCTGTGGCTGGCTGTTCTGCTGTCCTTGAGCAGGGGGATGCTGTTGGGATGAGGAACCACCATTACCCCAACGGAATCCGGGATGATCCCTACGAATTGCGTGCTGAGGGTATCGGTCATACCAAATCTCGTTGACTTCCATCAACGGTTCCTGCTCGAAGGAAGGTGGAGGAAGAACTGCCAGTGGCTGCTCCGGCTGATACACCACCATCTGCATCTCCTGAGATGGCGGTTGCTCTGGATGGTACTGCAACAATGGAACCGGCTCCGCCTGGATATGGTTCACCTGGCGGTATGAGGTGGAGGCCTGGTTGGGATTGTTGCGGCTGGAAACAACCTGTGACCTGGGAGGCTGTTGTGAATGGGCCCGTGCCTCTTGAATACAGAGAATTTGAGTTTTCAGGTCACTCATTGTCTTGGTGAGAAGGTCCATCTGGGCTAGACCTTGGTTCTGCTTCTTCTCGAGGATCTCCATGCGGTCCAACTTTTCACTGATGATGCCCATGTCGGCTGCTGCTGATTCTGCTTGGGCTGCGGCTACCGACGTTGTGCTGGGACCGGCATCGATGCGGGCGATCCTCTGAAATGATCCCGCTCCCTGCGGGGGCTTCTGCTGAGTGTAGACTCTGGCCTGGGTCATCACTGTGGAGTTCTCTGCCATTCCTTCATAAATGGCCCAGACGTCGTCTTCTCCCTTGGAGAAATAGGACCCACCGCAAGAGGCGTTCACAAGCCCCTGCAGCTCCGGTGTCAGCCCACAGAAGAAACTCTGCACCAGGTGGGGCTTGGAGATATCGTGATGTGGACACCGGTCTATGAGCTCTCTGAATCGATCCCATGCTTCATGGAACTGTTCATTTGGGATCATGACGAAATTGCTGATCATGGCTCGAGCTGCGTTGGTCCGGCCGAGAGGATAGTATTTCTTTAAATATACGGACCGGAGGTCTGCCCAAGTATCGACGAATCTCCCTAGATGCTTGAGCCAATATGCGGCTCGATCAACCAATGAGAACGGGAAGGCGATCATCCTAATAGTGTCCTCGGTCAACAACCGATCATGGATGGTGCTGCATATCATTTCGAATTCTTGGAGGTGGAGGTGCGGCTCTTCGGTCGGCAACCCATGAAACTTGGGTAGCAACTGGATTGTGTGGTGCCGAAGCTCGAAGTCTCCGTGGATTGGCGGAAGTCTGATCCATCGGTGAGTGAGGGACGAAGCTGGGTTGTGCAGTTCCCTCATGATGGTCTGTGGCGGTCGCTCACCGTCTGGGTCGCCTCCTCCTGCATCAGGTCCTCCTCCTCCTTCACCGCCACCGCCTCCTCCAGGTCTGTTCTCTCTCAGCTGTGCAATTTCTCTCATAAGGTCACCCATGAATGTGCCCTGGTCACGGATCTGTCTCTGCATATTTTCCAGGGACGCTAGCAATGAATTGTTGATGGCCGCTTGATCAATAATGAACGGAGGGTGATCGTGATCATCTTGGTGCTCGCCTCTGTCTGCCATTGCTTGATTCTCTGAAAATGCAAAAGAGGCCATTTCAGGTGCTGTTGAATGAGCTGAGATCTACGATGCACTGAATTCTGACACAATTAGACTGAGGGAAGGAGAATGGGAAGGGTGGTCGAGGGGGAACAGGGTGGATATGAACTCAGGCTCGGAGAGCGGGCTCTCCGAGGCATTCCTAGATGAGTATGGAGGAGTGCTGGATAGCGGTGCCGACAAGGTTGGCCTAAGAGATCTCCGTCCCATCATCTTGATTATTTGAGAGGAGTGGGGATAATGCAAGAAAAGAAGAAAATGAGATGCAACAAAATTTTGCACAATTGTGCGGTGTTTTTGATCTTGACCTTAATAAATCTAACAATCAAACACAAAGCAAGGGTAAGTTCACCAACTCAACTCGTGAAGCCGTGAAGGTTCGGCTTTTATCTTGTCAGTTTTAGCTTGTTTTTCAGGTATTAATCTTTTCACGAGTCCTTAGAGCGCTACGCCTATAGGAGAGAGAGTACTGCCAGGAAAGTGTCCCCGTACTTGTCCTCCTCCTGTGTAACCTGTAACTTGCGCTTTTTAAGGTCCTTGTAACCCTTCCTGGATCCCTACTCAGCCAAAGAAAAGAGAGAGGAAGCCGATAGGCGAAACCGATACTTCGGACCTCGCTCGCAACGGAATCACCCGTGAGCGTGCAAGATCCTACTCGGACGCAGCCGGTGAGACAGACACACCCGTGAAGGCGTGGCCTAGGCTCGGTACTTCGGACAAGGTCGGCGCTCACACAATAGTGAGTCACCAATGGCGACCAAGTCCTACTCGACTACGTACGATAGTAGCGCCAATACTTCGGAAATCCAGGCGATACACAAGGCAGCCACAAGTTGGGTTTTGGGCTCTAATCCTTACGAAGCGCTCACCTCACTTGGAAGGAGACCTTCCCATGCAACCTGAAAACAAGTGAGGGTGTTACTCTCCCCAAGCAATGAATCCAATTACCGATTTTATTTTTGGTCAAGTTTTCTTTAGCAGTCCCTTTTTTTAATTTTTTTTGGGTGTTATCGCTTCTTTTGAGTCAATTCAAACAAGCGCCTAACGGTTTTTGTATTTTTTCCTTTATCCTACTTTGTTCCAAAAACAGAGGGAGAATAGAGTCGGAAAAGCCGTGCAAGTCGACACCAAGGTGGAAATCTCACCTTTGTGCCTAAATGATGCGTGCAAAGTAAGAGGACTTACAGCGAATCCCAGCTCTCTCCATGCGGGATGCAAAGCAGAATTTTTAAACCTAAGCTATATGGCGATATGCAAGCGGAAATCGTCCTAGAATAGGCAACTGCTAGCGTGAAGAACCACAAGCTAACTAGCAACTCCTAATCCGAGTGTCCGGTCTAGGCTCACCCCTCCTCTGCCCAACACATTTGGGGTAGGAGAAAGCGCTTGTTCGGGTGTGAGCTCGCGGCGCGTGGATTTGGAAGCTACTAACTAACTGTTTAATTAGTCTAAGTCCAAATACGTATCTATAGGAGCATGCAAATATAATTAAGTGTTTGGACCTATTCTAATCGAGTCAAGCAGACCTAGACTAAGAGCTCAATCCACAAAAGAAAGTGAAAAATGAAAACAAAACCGGAAAATGACAGCGATGAAAACTCGTCAAAACTGCGGTGAGCCCCCGGGTGAACAAACACCCGGAAATTAGGCCTGAATGTCTAAGTGTCCAAGTCCAAGTGTACCTGTATTATTACAAATTAAATGATCACTCTCTCACCAAAAATAAATGAATACTAATCTAATCACTCTCTCTCTAGCTCCTTGCTCTCTCCTGCCGGCTTGGCTAAAGAATAGCTGGCTCCGCTTCCCAAGGATGCGTCGGGTCACCTAGGCGATCCGCCTCGCTCCGCGGTCCCTCGCAAGAAGACAAGACAAGAGATGGTCAGATAGCTCAATAATATATATCAAAAATGTGAGAGATGGAAAATAAAGCTATGGTAAACAATCACACAATCAAACAAAAAATGTGAACTACAAGCTGTTGCTCCCCGCCAACGGCGCCATTTGATGATCTCAAAATTCGATGCGGTTATATCGACTCACAAGGCGAGTCAACAGTCGGTGTTTGACCACACAAATTCTGAAATTAATCAACAATTAACCCACACTAAAAATCAATAATTAGAAATAAATGTGGAGTTAAAATTTATTTTTAACTCTGCACAAATGGTGTATAGTGTCAAGTATGCAGAGAGTTCGAACACAGGGAACAAACAGTGTAATTCAAGCAAAAATGTAAAGTGTGTGAGTGTGTGGTGTCTACACTAAGCAAACAAGCAACTTAATTTTTGTGGGTTTTAAATTATTAATATTTTTTTAATTTAATTTTTAATTTTGTATTTGATTTTTGATTTTCTGATTTTTATATTTTATATTTTATATTTTTGTATTTCTTTTTCAATATTGGAAAGTAAAGGCAATATAAGAAAAGGCAAGGTAAAATATTTATAAAAATGCTCAAAAATACTCAAAAATTCAGAACTAAGATGTTTTTAGTATTTTTATAATTTTTTACTGTTTTTGTGATTTTTGGGGATTTTTCAAGGTGTTTTTGATATTTTTTGAATATTGAAATAAAGAAAATCAGTGAAAATAAGGCTGGCTGTGAATAAAGTGTAATTTAAAAATAGCAACCAGTACTCGAAATTTTTCACAATATTTTTCTAATGAAAAGAACAAAATAAAGGACAAACAGAAGTTGAGTTTGTATTTTTTTGAATTTTCTACTATTTTATATATTTTTTTGAAGTTTTTGAGTGTTTTTAAATTTTTAGTGTTTTTCTTTTGAAATTTTTAATGATTTTTGGACTGACACTAAAAGATAATAAAATAGACACTAGGTAAATTTTTGGGAATTTTTGGAGGTATTTTGAGATTTTTTTTGGTATTTTCTAAGGTAGACAGTACACAAAAAGGCTGTTTTTGATTTTTAATAAATATGAAAATAAAATAAAATCAAAAACTAAATATATGGCGTTAAAGTACACAGGTCCAGAAGCTTAAGTTTATTTTTTGTGGAATTTTTGGACTTAAAATGATCATTCAAATAAATATAACAAGCATCCAATTAATAATCAGGCCTGGCAGGGGTATATGTGCAATATTTAAAACATCCAGGGGCATACACGCAAATATCCATAAAATATTGAACTTAATATTCAACTTCTGGAACCAAAATGCAAATACAAAAGCCGCTCGAGCACGCAAACAATTTACCCCCCAGGGCGCGTGACTTGCACGCGCCTGGGAAGGACTAAAATGCAATATAACAAAAGACTGGGGGTCTACTTGCAAATTATCCAAAAAGTTTACACTTCACGCCTAAATTTTTGTACTGAAACGAAATACACAAAAACCCGAGGGTGTCCTTGCAAAATGCCCACACCTCACGTGTACAGGTCACGTGAGGTGACGTGGCGGAGGACCTAAGTGCAAATAAGCAAAGTTCGGGGGTCTCTACGCAAATATTACAAAATATTTAAACTACAGACGAAAGATTACAGACTAAAAAGTAAATACAAAAGTTGCGAGGGGTAGAATGCAAAATACCCTCGCTCGGGCGCTCTGCAGGTGACTCGTGGCGCGCATCCAACGGCTGGGAGGCGATGGGCGATCCAGCGGCGGGAAGCACTCCACTTATCCACGTGGCAACACCAGGGCGGCCGATGATGGTTGGGCGATGCACGGTCTGGATTAGATCTCCTCCGATGATCGGACGGCAGGCACGTGGGGAGATCTAACGGCTCCCATGCGATCTGGGGCTCCTCCTGGATCCGACGGTTCTGGCAGCAGAGGGAAGAACTCGGAGGAGCTCCGGTTGGGCGAACTTCTCCGAGCTCCTCCGTCCAGCTACGGGGACGATCGGGCTTGCAAATCGGTCGAGGATGCTCCTGCAGGTGTCAGCTGACGTTTGGGAGCAACAAAAGCCACCGGTGGTCGCCGGTGCTCTCGCACGGAGGTGGCGGAGCTGCAAGGCCCCAGGTGCTCCGGCGAGAGGGCAAAAATCGCTCCAGAAACTTCGATGGGCTTCAATACCTGCACCAAAAAGTTAGGGAGGTCGAGGGCAAAATGCCTCGACCTCGGGTGGATCTCGAAATGGACGGGGAGGCGAGATAGGTACACGCCGGAGTTGCGCTCCGGCGAGGTGATCGATTAGGTGAGGAAGTGATCGATTCGACGCGAGGTAAAGGGGGAAATGATCCTAATGTTAACAGGAACAAGATGGAGAAAGAAAGGGGATGAATGGCAGCCTCGATAGCCAAAAGCCAGAGGGTGAATACCTCACGGGGGTACCCGCCGGAGGTGATGGTGGAACACGCCCAGCTCGCGTGCCTCCGCCTCTTCGAAGGTGCAGACGAAGAGCTGTCACCCCCACGTTGCTGAGCGACTCCAAAGAGGGGGGAAACTGGATGAAATGCGGTTCAAAAATCAAATTGGGATTCAAAATTGGTTTTTAAAGGGTTGACGGAGGGCTCCATTGACCAAGGCGTATCTGGAGCAGCAGTGATTCGACGCCCGAAATGATCCAAGGGCGTGAAAGCTCTATGTAAGGGCTAAAAAAGTTGTGAAGGTCAATTCATGGAAGGATGAAAGGATTGGCCTCGAAAATAGGTTGAAAACAAGGTCAAATGCATCTCTGACACAGCCCAGACCTGAGGCAGAGAGTTGACCTGCGGTCAACTGCTGCTGCCCCCTGGTTGGTCCACGTGGACCAACCAGAAAAAGGCCTGAGGAAAAAAAATGAAAAATTAATTAAAAATAGATATTGATTTTATTGATTTTTGGTTATTAAATAAAAAATATTTATTATTTTATAAATTATTTTATTATGATTTTTATTTATTTTTATGAGACATATTTTTGCAAGTTTGCATTTGTACCCCTATATAGGTATATTATCTACATACTATATTCTTTTATTTTTATTTTGAGTATTTTAATTTTATTATTTTCATTTCTTATTTTCTAAAATTATGAAATACTTTTATCAATACAAATATATTTTTATTTTATTTTTCTGATATGTTTTGTATATTTAGTAAAATACAAGTGTATTTTATATAGGTATAAGTATAGGTAATGTACCAATGTATTGAAAATATACAACTATTTTTATTTGTATTTTATTTATATTTTTATTCTGATTTTAATACACATACTTATTATAAGTAATGTTTACAAAATTATAAACATATAAAAATGAATAAATAATAAATAAATAATAAATTGAATATTTTATTCAGTACAAATACACAATAGGTGTCCAAAACTCAACTTTCAAACCGTAGCTCCGCCAAATGCGAAACCACTGCCATTGGATAGATTATTTTCTTCTATATACAATTAAAGGTGAGTACGCTGCATTCGGAGTTTTTATTTGTGAGATACGGGTCTGGGAAGTTGGCATTCTGGATTTTTATTCAGACCATAACTTTTTATCTGTACATTATTTTTCTGTGAAATCAATTTTGTATTTTTCTTTATTTAATTATCTACAACTTTCATGTACAAAGTTTCTTTATTTGATGTATAAAAAGTGGAACCAAAAATAGGTCCCAAAATGAATAAAGAAAAAATGTATAGGTATTTTATCTGTGTTTTGGCCCTTATCTCCCCCTACTTTATTCCTTGTCGACCTATTCATCAAGATGCCTAGGTCTCGGGGTTTCGGGTCATAAAATATTTACAATATTTTATTCTTTTTCTTTTCTTTATTTATTCTATAATTTTGGCCTTAATTACAGTAATTTACACACTGTTGAGATGCACATGCATGAATGCTAAGATGCTTGATTTAAGGCTATTTACAGGCATTTGCTAGGGTTTTAGGTGCCAAAATGATAGAATAAAGATGATGAAATGTGGATTCATCAATCTCATCCGCCCTACTCGCCAGATCAAGATGATGGGTAGACGATCTCTTAGGCAGCCTCTGGTTGCACCGCTTTCGGGCGCGTCTACCTCATCATCTAGGTTGGCTCGCGAGAGCTCAGACCCGCTCTCCGAGCCCGAGTATGACTCCGCCCTGTTCCCTCTCGACCCCCTTTCTGACCTTCCTGAGAGACACGAGCCCGAGGAGAGACTGATACATTTGACAACACCTGAGTTGGGCTCGTTTGATTTTGCAGACGTCGATATGGCCGGAGCAGGCAGTTCTGATGATCACTCCCGTCGACCAGAGCACATTGTACTAGACCAGGGAGCGATCAACTCCACCCTGATCGCATCACTCGATACAGTCCAGCAGCAGCTCCACGATCAGGGAGCATTCATGATAGAGATGAGGAGAGAGTTGGAGAGGCTCCGAGCAGAGCGAGATCAGCAGAGCGAGCCCGAGGAGATCCCGGATGCAGATGCACAGGCACGAGCCGCAGCAGCAGCCGCGGCCGCCGCCGCAGCGGCAGCAGCCGCAGGAGGAGCAGGACCACCTAGACCGATGCGGGAGTTGCACAACCCCGGATCTACACTGATGCACCATTGGGTGGTGGTTCCAGCTATCGTGGGGGACTTCAAGTTCCCCCCGAACACCCTGCAGATGCTTCCTCGGTTCCATGGACTTGCTACAGAGGAGCCCCACCTCCACCTCCAGGAGTTTTTGATGATATGCAGCACTGTCCACGACAGACATGTGGACCAGGACACGATCAGGATGATCGCCTTCCCCTTTTCACTGGCAGACAGAGCAGCCACCTGGCTGAAACATTTGGGGAGATTTGTCTACACCTGGGAGCAGCTCCGCACTGAGTACTTGAACAAGCACTATCCACTCGGGCGGACGAATGCAGCGAGGGCCCTGATCAGCAACTTCTCCATGTTCCCCAACGAGCAGTTTCACGAGGCTTGGGAGAGGTTCAGAGAGCTCCTGGACAGATGCCCGCACCATGACATCACGAAGCCGAACCTAGTTCAGAGCTTCTTCAGCGGGTTGTCACCAGAGCTACAGGGCCTGGTGAATGCTTCTTGTGGCGGGTCCTACTTCGCCAAGGACCACGACCAGGTCTGGGCCATTTTTGAGGAGATGGCAGAGAATTACATGGTGATGTCCCAGACCCGGCTCTACACTCAGAAGACCCATCCACATCAGCCAGGACCCGTGCAGTACCAGCGGATAGCACGGGTAGATGCAGGTCCATCCAGTTCGTCTGCAGCCGCAGCAGCACAGGCAGAGTCGTCAGCTGCAGACATGGGTATCATTAGCGAGAAGTTGGACCGCATGGAGCTGATCGAGAAGAAGCAGTGCCAGAGTATCACGCAGATGGAGCAGATGGCACAGGTCTTGAGCGATATGAAGACACAACTCATGTGTCTACAGGAGGCACAGACGGCTTCTCAGCCCAGTCGTCAGTCGCGAGGCGACACCGGCAGCAGCAGCAGCTCGTCCCAGCGCTCCAGCACCCCCGTGTAGCCTAGACAGGTTCACCTTGTACAGGCGGAGCCGTACCAGCAGCCGCAGCCCACCTACCAGTCTCCACCATCTCCAGAGATGCAGATGGTGGTCTACCAGCCGGACCAGCCTCTGGCAGTACTCCCGCCAGCCCCCTTCGATGCCGAGCCGTTGATGGATGTCAACGGGATTTGGTACGACCGTCCCCAGCCTGGGATCCGACGAGACCATCCCGGATTCAGGTGGGGGAGTGGTGGTGCCCAGCCCCAGCAGCAGCCGTCAGGACAGGGAGGGCAGTACTCCCATCAGAGAGACCAGCACCAGCCGCAGCAGCAACCCCCAGCGTATCAGCAGCAATCATCCTACGGTCCGCGTCCCTATCAGCAGCAGGGACAGTCTTGGAGACGTGAGCAGCAGGCTCACCAGGGATACCAGCAGCACCCTCCATCCTACCCCTCTTACCCACCACAGCAGTTCCAGCAGCCTCACCCACAGAGAGGCCACCCGTCGGGCTCCCACGAGAGCCCCGCCTTGGATGACATCGCCCGCCTCCTCACGGATCAGCAGGCCACATTCCGAAGGGAGATGGACGAGTTCCGCCAGGAGATGCGGGACCTGGTGAGAGGGAAGGCCGCCATACCAGCCCAGATAGAGCCCAATCCGAACAACCTCAAGAGGAAATCTGAGCAGGTAGTACATACTGAGTTAGCCACTCCTAGTGACCCATTTGATGATACTTCTTCGGATCTGTTTGATGTTGATTTTGTCACGCTTAGGAGCGGTAGGACCCCAGCAGGCGGCGGCACCTCATCTGAGCACCATCCCGAGGCACCACAGGAGGAGGAGGAGAGCGGTACTGAGGCCGCTCCAGATGATGACGGTGGTACTGAGGCCACCAAGGATGCTGATCCCACCGGCGGTACTGAGGCCGCCGCTTCACCAGATCTAGGAGGTGGTACTGATGCCACCCATTCAGCCGAGCCAGCCAGCGGTACTGAGGCCGCACGATGTCTACCAGCAGCAGCAGCAGAGTCAGCCCGTGGTGGTACTGAGGCCACCGGTGTTTGTAGAGAGAGAGATGATGTTTTTCCTTGTGTTCATGTATCTCGGAACCCTGCTATGAATAAAGGAAAAGGTTTACTTTCTTCTGGTCCCACTGTGGTGCATGATGTATGTGTGGATCCGGTCCTTGAACCGTCTAGACCTTTTCCTAGTCCTTCATCTGAGAAGGACCCTGTGATCCCCTTCCCTAGAGCCCTTCAGATGGGGAAGGGGAAGAAAAAAGAAAATCCCAAAAAGAGAGAGCTTGAGGAGTTCAGCCAGAGCATGATTGATCGATTCCATATCCAGCTGACCCTCCAGGAGGCTTTGCAGCACATCCCCCTTCTCCAGAGATCTTTGAGAGAGAGGACTACAGTCAGGAGGAGGAGGAGGAACCACACTTCAGAGATACATGTGCTGACGAAAGCCACGTGCTTTGCGATCCAGAACCGACTGCCAGCCAAGAGGCCAGATTCAGGGGCCCCGTATGTCAGATGCCAGATCAGTGAGCAATGGTTCGACCGTACTCTTCTAGATAGCGGATCATCGATTAACCTTCTTCCGGCAGCCCTTCTCGACCGCTTCGAGTTGGGCACTCTTCGACAGAGCAGGACAGTCCTTCAGTTCGCTGATCGATCTGTCAAGAGGCCGAAGGGGTTATTACGAGATGTTATCGTCACTATTCAGGGCCTGCAATTCCCCGTGGACTTCGTAGTGTTGGACATGGAGATCCCTGAGTCAGTGGCCGATACCCCCATCATCCTTGGTCATCCGTTCTTGGCCACAACCAAGGCGGTGACTGATCATGATAGCGGGAAGGTGTACTTTCGCATCCAGGGCGAGAGTATACAAATAGAGACGGTCGAGGACTATAGAGCCAGATTCAGATCCCGCTCAGATGCGAGTACAGACTCAGAGCAGCTGACAGACGCAGAGCCAGACATCCACCAGGACTGTGATTTTGTGATCACAGATGATGAGGCAGCTTGGGCAGACCTTGAGACACAGACCACCCTCTCACTTTCAGACACAGCTGATGCAGAGATGACAGCAGAGGAGGGTCTGGAGAGCACAGACCTGGTTCAGGATACCATTGAGGCAGCAGAGCTGGTCCTCGATCGCAGCACGATGATTAGTGATGGTGGTGCTGAGGCCACCTTGTTTTCCGGTGGTACTGATGCCACCACTTCTGATACAGATCCCTCGGATTCAGAGTCTGATTGGGCCGATTGCTATGATCAGATGCCAGACCTGAGTCCATCTGAGCCTATAGATGAGGAGGAGGTAGAGGCAGAGCAGACCAGAGACAGTGCAGTTGAGCCGCCTTCCCCCGATCCAGTTTGCGAGAGTACGCTTTCACTTTCCCAGGCAGATTTGGCCGACCTTGCAGCTTTCACTCAGTTTCTTCCACAGACAGATTTGCCAGCACCCAGCATTCCAGAGCTGAAGCCGCTCCCTACTTCGCTGAAGTATCGATTCCTTGCGGGCGAGCCAGAGATGTACCCAGTCATCATCTCCGCCGAGTTGACTGGAGAGCAGGAATCCCGTTTGATGGGGGTTCTTGAAAAGAACCGCAAGGCGATCGGATGGAGCGTAGCAGATCTCCATGGGATTAGTCCATCAGTGTGCTCCCACCATATCTATCTCGAGGAAGGGGCAAAGCCGTCGCGTGAGTTCCAGCGGCGTCTGAACCCCAACCTGAGAGAGGTTGTCATGAAGGAAATATCGAAGTGGTGGGGTGCAGGTTTTATTTATCCCATTTCCGACTCCAAGTGGGTCAGCCCCTTGCATGTGGTGCCCAAGAAGACGGGCATCACGACTGTGATCAGTGGGTCGGGAGAGGATATCGCTACACGAGTACCCACCTCTTGGAGGGTTTGTGTTGACTACAGGAGACTCAACCAAGACACCAAGAAGGACCATTTCCCCCTGCCTTTTATTGACCAGATCATTGAGAGACTGGCAGGGAAGAGCCATTATTGCTTCCTTGATGGGTACTCGGGCTACAACCAAGTGGCCATCGCTCCTGAGGATCAGGAGAAGACCACCTTTACCTGTCCCTTTGGCACATACGCTTTTCGACGCATGCCATTTGGGCTATGCAACGCCCCTGCAACTTTTCAGAGGTGCATGCTGTCGATCTTCTCGGACATGGTAGGGGAGTGCTTAGAGGTCTTCATGGACGATTTCTCGATCTACGGCGACGGATTTGATTCTTGTCTTGACTGCCTAGATCGAGTACTCCAGCGATGTATTGAGTATCACTTGGTGCTATCTTGGGAGAAGAGTCACTTCATGGTGACTCAAGGGACGGTGCTTGGCCACATCATCTCCAACAGGGGCATGGAGGTTGATCCGGCCAAGGTTGATGTCATTAGGAAACTCACATCGCCGTCCAATTTGAGGCAGTTACGGTCATTTCTGGGGCACGTTGGATTTTATAGGAGATTCATTCAGGACTTCAGCAGGATTGCCCGGCCGTTGACTGACCTCTTGACGAAAGACACCGAGTTCCTTGTCGATGACAAGTGTCTTTCGTCGTTTGCTACTCTCCAACAGTGTGTTATTGAGGCTCCTGTCCTCCAGCCGCCTGATTGGTCTCTCCCATTCGAGATCATGACGGACGCCTCCGATTTTGCCGTAGGGGCAGTGCTGGGACAGAGGAGGGATGAAGTGCCATTTGCTATACACTATGCTAGCCGCACATTGGGTTCCGCCCAGCGGAATTACACGGTCACAGAGAAGGAGATGCTAGCTGTAATGTTTGCCCTGGATAAGTTCAGATCATATATCATCGGATCTAGAGTGACTTTGTTTACAGATCACACCGCCATCAGGTACCTCATGGCAAAGAAGGATGCCAAGGCCAGACTGACTAGATGGATCCTTCTACTCCAGGAGTTCGACATTGAGATTAAGGATAAGCCTGGAGTCAAGAATGTGGTGGCGGATCATCTCTCCCGATTAGAGCAGCCTGAGGAGTCTGAGCAGATTGATCCTATTAGAGATACCTTCCCAGATGAGGCGATCCTTGCTATCGCCTCACTCCCATGGTACGCCGATATTGTGAACTTTCTCGTTGCTGGGAAAGTACCACAAGATTGGCCCAGGCAGAGGCTTGAGACCTTCCTAGCGAAGGCCAAGTCTTACCATTGGGAGGATCCCATCCTTTACCACGAAGGAGGGGATAGCGTCTGGCGTCGGTGTATTCCTCAGGAGGAACACCATAGCGTCCTCACTTACTGCCACAAGCTTGAGGCAGGAGGACATCATTCTGGGAGGAGAACGGCACAGAAAGTGCTCCAATCCGGCTTGTGGTGGCCTACCCTCTTCAAGGACTCAGATGAGTTCGTGAAGAGGTGTACTGACTGTCAGAGGATGGGCACTTGTGGACAGCGTGATATGATGCCGATGCAGCCCATTCACTTCTTTGAGGTTTTTGACGCATGGGGCATCGATTTCATGAGTCCATTCCCTAAGAGTCAGGGATTTGAGTACATTCTGTTGGCCGTAGACTATGTGAGTCGTTGGGTGGAGGCTATCCCCGCCCGAGCCGCTGATACGAGGACAGTTTGCAGATTTTTGAGGAAGCATATCATCACGCGGTTCGGGGTTCCACGAGTTCTGATTTCCGATGGGGGATCCCACTTCATCAACGACCAGGTGAAGGCACTTGCTAGCGAGTTCGGCATAGATCATCGTGTTGCTACACCGTACCATCCACAGACGAATGGTCTAGCCGAAGTGTCGAACAGGGAGATCAAGACTATTATGCAGAAAGTCGTCCGCCCTGACCGAAAGGATTGGTCACAGCTTTTGGACTCGGTCTTGTGGGCATATAGGACGTCTTTCAAGACACCTTTGGGCACATCTCCCTTTCGCCTCGTATTTGGCAAGCCATGCCATTTACCTGTTGAGCTGAGGCATAAGTCACTTTGGGCAGTTACAGACATACTTATGGATCCAGATGGTATAGGAGACCAGAGGAGGGCAGAGCTAGCTGCCCTGGAGGAGCTTAGAGATGCAGCTTTCTCAAGCAGCCTACATTATAAGGAGAGAGTCAAGGAGTGGCATGATTCTCATATCAGCCACAAGCATTTTGAGATTGGATAGAGAGTATGGCTGTTTGA
Source organism: Ottelia alismoides (assembly GCA_037367405.1). NCBI lineage: Eukaryota > Viridiplantae > Streptophyta > Magnoliopsida > Alismatales > Hydrocharitaceae > Ottelia > Ottelia alismoides. The sequence goes on along the minus strand of JAZKJV010001419.1, from coordinate 1,871,417 downwards.
TGCTAGGCTCAGATTATTTCCAGGGAAGCTACAGAGCAAATGGAAAGGACCTTATCTGGTTCGGAAGGTACACGACAACGGTAGCATCGACATATCTGAGTTGTCTTCTGAGGGTACCTTCTGAGTGAACGGCCAGCGGCTCAAACCATTTCTAGATCATGAGCCGCGGGTCGTTGATATTGCCCCCATTCATTTTGCGTGAGATGTGGTCTTTGACTCACATCTAATGCATCTCACGTCTGAGTTTCACTGATCTTCCGCTGTATATAGATCCAGATGTCCATATCATCACATTCTTTAGTCCCACATCCCTTTCTTCATCTTGTGATTATGCTATACTTAGGGTGCACTTTACCCTAAGTATAGGGGGGATGTGAGACATTTCGGGTATTTCTTTTGCTTCTGTCTACCCCTGTTTTGCTGCCTATACTTAGGGGCATTTCACCCTAAGTATAGGGGGGTAGACCCTGTACATTCTCCACTCGGTTTTCCCTTCGTGTACATCCTACTATACTTAGGATTACTTGATCCTAAGTATAGGGGGAAGACCCGAGATCCTCTTCACTTTTCATTCTCTTTTGTATAGCCTTCCTTTTCACTTCCCTATACATAGCACGAGTTATGTCTTCTTCATCGCTCTTAACTCTGAGGACATCGTTCGAGCTAAGTATAGGGGTGTGTGTATATATTTCATATATACTTTAGCCATAACTCGTACTTTGTGTGAGTGTGTTAATAAATAAAATGGCTAAAAACCACAAAAATTAAAAATTTTCATGTACATAATCTTCTTTTATTTGCACATACATAGCTAGTGTACAAATTATTTTTGTAAAAATGATTTCAAAAATCTTTTGTGTGTAAAGCTTGTGTAAATATTTTTGGTATCAAAATTATGTATATAGTACAAAATTTTTCCAATATGTTTTGAAAAATCAAAAGTTTGCAAAAATCTCGTGTAAATGTGTGTAAATATCTTTTTGCAAAACTTGCACTTCATGCATCATCATTCATGATTTCAAAACTTTTTTTCAAAAATTTTGCATGATTGTAAAATTTGTGTAAATATGCATCTTTTTGTACATATGTATATAGTTTTTCTTGGATGATAGTTGACATTTAAACTAGCCTGGAATCAAATTGAGGAATGGAGCTTGATTAAGATCTTAATCCACCTAATTCTAAGAGGAACCTTATAGGGCTTAGGTTTAAGGCTTTTCTTTTCAAGGTCCATGGGGACTTGAATTCTTTGAGTCCACTAGGCTATGATCACATGTCATCTCAATGAGCCTAAGTAGAGCACTTAACAACAACACATGACTCATATAGATTATGGCTTTACTTGGACACCAGCACTATGCACCGAGCTCTCTACGGATGAGGTGGTGAGGAGGCAGTCTTCTTGGTCTGGGGTAGCATATGAGGGTAGTAATTCTAGGCGGAACCTCTCTTCTTCTTATAGTGAAGGAAGTGCATCTCAACTTGGTCTGGTTGCCATGAGGTCTAACGACGGGAGTTGTGGGTTGCAATAAAGCTTCAAAAGAGGGATAGTCTACTGGCTCAAGAGGAAAAATCCTTGTATATATATGCTGCACATGTATATGTTGTATAGATGCACTCGAAAAAAAAATGCAAAAAGAAAGAACTCCAAAAAAGTGGTGGGTCTGAGAGAAAATGATAATCCCACCGGAGTATGTATATCAGTGCAATAAGCAAAGCTTGGTTTCATGATCCACCTGTTGTAGCTTGTGCAGCAGGGAGACTTGGCTACACTGGTCAAGCTCCCAAGGGTACTTGGCTACACTGGCCTTGACCCATTCTCTTCTTCCCCCTCTTCTTGAGCCGGTTGTACTTGAACTTAGAAGGGAATACCCCGCTCCTCGAGGAAAGAGTGGCCAGATTGAGGTCATAGAGTTACCTTGTTGGGGAGGGTTGTCAAGTTGCCATTTCTGAGGTGGAGAGCTTAGACCTCACTTCCACAGGACAAGAAAAGATTCATGGTCTTCAGGGTTTGTTGATGATGACTTGTTCTGATCTGGAGCATTGAGGAGTCTTGGTTATAGATTGGTGGAACTTAGAGGCTGTTAGGTTTTTAAGCTTAAGTCTAAATAAGGTTCCGACACATTAATAATCCAAAGATCTGATTGAGCTCCATACCTCAATTTAATGAAGGCAAGTTTAATAATCAACCTTGATCCATGTACATTCTCTTTTCTTTTCTTTCTTCTTTTTCACTTCTTTTTCAAATAAGTGTGTTGCTAAGGTACTAGCAAAGTATAGTATATCCACCGTCGGATCAGGCTTAGGGCCCAGATCTAATCTGGACCTTTGATTAAAAACAAAGCGGTACTCTGGCAACCGTTTCATCAAGCCACGTGGATGCCTCTCCGTCCTCCAATTGCGCACATATTAAGGGGTAAATTACTTAGTAACCCCTTTGTATTTTTGCAATTAATACTTTGTCCTATAAATATTTATTTACATTATAAATTTTATGTAAAAATTGCACTTGGGCCCCCACATTCCTTGTAGATTACATATAGATATAGTGTCAGATCAGCTCATGTGGCCCTCCACATGAGCTGGTAATTTGCAAGGAACCCCCTCCGGGTTCGCTTATTCCTTCTTAGTCTTAAATTTGTATATTAAGTTAAAAAACTTGTGATTTATTTGCAAGCACCCATGTAATATATTTTTATTACAAATACACCCCCTACCAGCACATTGTAATTAATTTTGAGCATTTTATTTAGGATTAAATATCTCCTTTGCTTGGAACATTATGGAAAAATAGATGAATGTGCTCTATATTATGGCTTGTTCACATGGTTATTTTTATTTTTTTATTTTCACACTATTTCCATTTATTAAAAATAAAAAAGTGCTATTTAATCCCTATTTAGAGATAAAATACAAAAAAGTAGAAAAACAATTTAAAAAATTCTGAAAAATTATATATTCTATATTATTAAATAATATATCTACAGACTAAAAATCACAAAAAATAGCAAAAGGAAACCTTAAAAATTGAAAAACCCTTCTAACACTAAAAAAAATAGATTTTTTTATAAAATCCAAAAAAATTTTTCTCTTCTTTAAATTTTATTAATATTATATACTACACATTAAACATAGTTTTGAGAAAATTTGAACTTATTTTATATTTTTAAACCTCAAAACAACTCGACCTATATAATTACTCCCTGTTTTAGAATACTTTGGACTTTATAAATAATGACAAATTTGCAAAAAAAACCAAAATTTCACAAAAAATAGAGAAAACTAATTTTTGAATATATATATATGTATCTATTAATAAATATAAAATCCTAAACAACCTATATACTTACATAAAATTATGTACTTACGATAATAATAATTATTATAAACACTTATAAATATTTTTTATATCTTTAAAAAACTAAAAAGGAGTGTACTTAATTGTATTTCATGATTTTTATATATGTTTTTATATATTATACATATATTACTTATATTATATATTGATATAAATACATATATATATATATATATATATACATATATATATATATACTTATTACATGTTAAAAAGAAAAAGAAATTTAAAATCATAAAAATATAAAAAGAAAATAATATATATACTTAAAATTACAAAAAATATATATAATTAAACCCATAAAAATTAAAAACTCAAAATACACAAAATACTTGTTGCATATTCTTTGTATACAATAGTTATTTGCCCATCCCCGTAGTTCTTAGTGGTTGGACACCCAGACTACTTGCACACTATATACATTTTCTCTGGGTTATATAAATTTTAACTCAATTTATTTGTCATTGCTTTATCATTACTCGTGGGTTAAATGTTAACTTAATCGGCTCTTGTGAGTGGTAACTTCAGCGATAGTGCTTTAATCTTGTGAGATCACGTGACTGCTCTGATCAGCTAGCTAATCACTATCTTTGTCCATTAGTGGTTTGTTCATGTGTTAAGTTTTATGGAACTTTTACTTATGCACCATTAACTGGGTCCTGCATATTTTGTACCAAATTTTATTGGCCCCGTAATAGGGCATGGTTGCTTTTAATAGAATGAAATTTTAATTGCCTCTCAATAAATTGAGAGAGATCCACCATCATCATCATGATGTAGCCTAGTTACGTTAGAAGCTTTTAAATATTATGTTGTAATTATTTTCTTACTATCTAATATGTGTATTTGATTTACACCCTTACTTCTGCTGCATGCAACAACCTATGTGATTGTCAGGCATCATGCGTGTATCAAAACTAAATATAAATTAGGGTTTTATCAGTCATGCCCATTTGAGATATTGCAATTTCAGTTATGTCCCTCCTTTTTTTGGGAATATCAATTGTGCCCCCTATTTCTTGCCGATCTATCACTTGTGCCCCTTAGGTTAGTTGCCGTCTACCAGCAATGCAAACATACATTAACTTTGGGGACAAAACATGAATTAAATTTAAAAAGGACGAAAAGGTTTTTTTTCTCATCCTCTTATTCCTCCTTCCCCATCCTCTTTCTCCCCTTCTCTTCCTCCTCCCAGCCTCCTACTCCTCCATCGCCTCCTTCCCTCGTCCTCAGCTCCTCCCTCCGCCCGAGCTCCTCCCCCCCGCCCCTCGTGCCACCTACTCTGCCCCGAGCTTCTCTCCTCTACCCCCTACCACTCCAGTACCTCAACCTGCCCTCACGCCTCCCCCTCCTCCCTCCTCCGCCTGATGTCCTCCCCCTCCACCCTCCTCCTCCCCTCTGCCCCGTGCCTCCCTCCCACCCCTAGCTCCCCCTACTCTCGTGCCTCCCCCACCCCCCTCCTCCACCCCGAGGTCCTCCCTCCCACGCCTCCCCCATGCCTCTTCAGCCCCGCGCCACTCTCCCACCCCCAGCTCCCCCTACTCCCGCGATTAATCTCCATTTCAACACCTTTATTCTTTCATTTGGACTTAAATCCCTAACTAAATGCATGTATATTTCATTAATTTGCCAAAATAAATATTCTGTAATTTGTACAAAATATTGTATAAAATACTGTATATTTATGTATTTAATTCCAAAATAAAAGAATAAAGGAAGAAAAGAAAAATAAATGAAACACCATAGGTGTTGAGTGACCCTAAACCCCGAGAACCAGTCATCATGATGACTTGATTAACAAGGAATAAAGTAGGGGGAGATAGAGCAGAAGAACTCTACATAAAATATATAGAAAACCATGCACAAAATCCTATTTTAATTGCTCAAATATTACTTTTTGGGACAGTTTTATTTAATTATTTTTACACCTTAAATAACAAAAACCTCTATGTGAATATTATACACAAAAGTACAAAGAAAATTAAAAAATTAATTTTATAGAAAAATAATGCATAGTGTACCTAGGACACATAAAATAAAAATCTAGAATAAAAACTTCACAGACTTGTATCTTCTCCGTACTACGTGAAAATGAATCAAAATCACTTAATCATATATCACTTTTAATTAGCTATTTAATGAAGGTGGTTCCATTTAATTTGGAGCTAAGATGCAAAAGTTAGGTTTTGGGCCCATATGCCCATATTGTGCAATATACCTGTATATTTTATTCAATATATTTATTCTTATATTTTTCAAATTCCTTTATTTTTATAAAATTATAAATAATATTTAAAACACATATTGATGAGTAGTCTACCAATTAGGGTTAAGTAATCAAAGTAAAACAAAGGATGTTGCGACCCCAATCAATAGTCCGACTCAATCGAGAAAAATAAAACCACTCAAGAAAAGTCAAGCAATCAAAGAATGTAAGCGGTTTACAATTTTATATTTACCTGGTATAGCTACCAGGGCCGAACACAAGGAGCACGAGAAAAATACTAAGTAGCAAAATTTCAAAATAAAATATTTTTTAGTAGTTTTTAATTTTGAAAATTTTAATTTTTAATAAGAAAATAAACAAACACAAAGTAAAACAACACACACAACACTCTTTTTGGATTTTTCAAAAAGGCTAAAAATACTCAGAAAATAAAACTAAAAATATTTTTGGGTTTTAAAATGTTTTTAGTAATTTTTCTAGGGTTTTCAATTTTTTTTGTGATTTTATAAAAATCAAACAAGGCTCAAAACTCAAAACAATGCACAACTAGGACCAAATTGCAAATTAAAAATATTTAAAATACTTTAAGGTCCCGATTATCAATTTTATGATAAAATAGATAGAAAATGCTATAAACAAAAACTGGGATTGTAATTTTTGGAATTTTCTTTGATTTTATATGATTTTTATAAGTTTTTGGTTGTTTTATAATTTTTATGGTTTTTATGCTTAATTTTCAAACAAAATTAACACTATAATAAAAAAACAACAAAAGACAAGCACATAATTTTTTATAGAAATGTAAAGAAAGTTTCAAATTTTTATAGTTTTATATGGTAAATATGGACTTTTTTAAGGGTTTTTGATTTTTCAAAAAAAGAAAATTCAATTAAAGAAATCCAAGAAAATCACAATAAATACACACTAACAGGAGCCAATGGTAATTTTTAGGCAACATTTAGAATCAATTTGATAATTATTAAGTCCAATAGAAAACATGCAATTAATCACAGTTTATAGGGACCAAATCACAAATATTTTAAGTTTCCGGACCAAAGGATAACACAGTTAAAGTTTAGGGCTTGATCTACAAAAAGTTTAATCATTCACACACACATCACGTGGTTCAGGTTCACAGGGCATAGATGCAATTTCTAAAGATTTAACATTCATTCATCAATAACATAAAAGTTCAGAGCAGAACATGCAAATATCCCAAAAATCATGTGAGGACACACGTGCTTCAGACTCAGGAGGACTAAAGTGCAAAAATAAAAATGTGAGGTCCAAACTGTAAATATTCTTAACTACAACAAATATTTAATGGATTAAATATAAAAATAAAGACATGCGAGGGCACGATGGAAATATACCCTTGGCAGGGGCACGCGGCATGCACGGAGGAGGGCGCTGACGTACGACTCTGATATGACGCCCGGGTGGATCTAACGACCTATAGAGAATGTCGAGGACGTACGTGGTAGATGCGTCAGAGGCTCTGATCTAACAACCCAAAGCTGCTACTACCGGGTGGCTCTGATCGAATATGGCACGAGGGAACTCATCCAACGGTGGGAGAAGGGTCTACAAGAACTCACAAGGGGTGAACTTCAATCGAGCGAGGGAAGGGATCCGTCGACCCGATGAAGGCTCTGATGGCTCTGGCACTATTGTGAGGATGCTCCACGTCCGGTGGAAGACTCCAATGAAGGAGGCGTCAGTCAGATGGGCGTCATGGTGAAGGCCTTCCTGGAGCTGCCCTGCCTAAGCAGATGGGAGTCCAAATGGCACTCCAGTTGCGCGTTTGTACCTGCAAGGGGTAGAGGGACTCAGGGCTGTGCTTCGGTCCTCGTTATTGCTTTAGAAGATAAGGGAAGCAGGGTGATATGGAGTTCAACCTCCGGCGAAGGTGGAGGAAGGAAATCTGGAGCCTAATCTCGATCGGATGGCGGAGTCTTGTGATGATCAGGTTGCACAAGATGGTGCAGGTTGAGTCTAGGGATCGATCTGAATGGATGGGGGTACGTAACAAGGCTCCGACCAGCTAGTTGGAGCAGATGAACTGACGACAATGTGAAATGGAATGGTGTAATCGAAATGGGACATGGAGCGGAAAAGATAAGTACTTGAAGGTTCAGATGAGCTCCTATGCTCCAGGCAAAGTTGGGCGTCAAGGTCTTGGCCTCAACCAAGCTGCGGCTGACTAGGAGGCTGACACGATGGAGCTCCAGCCACGTCGTGAGCTTCTAGCCTCCAGGTGCCTCCGAACGGTCCTAAGGCTCTCCTTCGATAGCTGTCACTCTAAGGAAGGTTTCTCAGGGTTTGTGGTGGCACGAGGGATGAGCTGAGGGTCTGGAGGCAAGGGAGGAGATGTTATCTAGGATGCTCGAGGTTCCAAGAAGATATGAGCGATACAAGGAACCCTAGGCAGATCCGGCTGTGCCTATGGATCCGCGAGGATCATGGAAGTTCGGGCTTCAATCGGGCGCATAAATGGAGTCAAGAAGTGGTCGGGTTCGGGTGTAAAAATTTGAAGAAAAGCTCCGGCGAGAAGAACACAATCTAGCTCGGTCTGGAAGAGGCTGTTGACTGGGGTCAACGGTTTGACATGGACCAATAAGAAATTAGGATTTACAAAAATCAAAGAAAATGGAATTAAAAATAGTAAATGAAGTTAAATTAAAAAGTGTATAAAATGAAAGATATTCTATTTTTACAAACCATTTTCCTATGGTTTTTAATTATTTTTATGAAAAATAAAATAATGCATGTACAATATATAGTATTATATATAGGTATAGTATACTTATGTCTTATGTACAAGTATTTTTATATTATTGTTTTTACAAAAATAATTTTATTTAATATTTTATTTATTTACAACATAAATTAAAGAGTATACATTTTTATTTTTTATAAATTATTTGAGGGTGTAAAATAAATAGTGAATGCGATATGTATATGTGTATTTTGTAGAAAGGTTCGATGATTTTATTTTTATTTTTATTTTATTTTTCTCGTTTTTATTTTATTTTTATAATATTATTATAACTATATACAAGGGTAAAAAAGAATAAACTCATTTATTTTGTCAAAAATAAATTAATAAATATTATATACATTTATAGATGATATGTACAATACATAGTAGACCCTTACCTCCCTGTCTCTCTCTACTTATTTCTTTTGTAATCAGGTCAAGACTTGACCTTCTCTTGGGGTTTGGGTCGCTCTATATTTATTCTAAATACAACATTCTTTTTCTTTTCCTTTTATTCTTTTAATTTTTGCATAATAAATGCTTAAATATGAAATATTAGCAAGGTCATGCAACAAGCTAAGTTATCGTATTTACATGTGGTTTTGCAAAAAAAGAAGAGCTAAAATAAAAGAATAAAGAGTGAGAGTCATGGATTCATCACCACCTTATACTTTACCTTTGTTAGTCTCTTAGCAAACACTTATTTGAAAAAGAAGTGAAAACACGATGAGAAGGAAAAAGAAAAAGAATCAAGGCTGATTATTAAACTTATCTTCATTAAAATGGAGTATGGAACTTAGTCAGACCTTTGGATTATTAGTTTGGTGGAAACTTATTAGGAAATAGGTTTAAGACTCAACAACCTTCAAGTTCCACAATTCTATGGTCAAGATTCCTCAATAAACCATGTCAGAACAAGTCTACATACACAAAATCTAATGACTATGCATCTTTCCTTGTACTATGTAAGTGATATGGAGCTCCCCACCCTAGAAGTGACAAAGAAACAACCTCTCTTAACAAGGTAACTCTAATTCCCTAGTCTAGCATCTCTTTCCTCGAGGAGCGGGATATTCCCTTCTAAGTTCAAGTTCAACCAGCTCAAGAAGAGGGGAAATAAGAGAGTGGACGATGACCAGTGTAGCCATGTATCCCTTGGAGCAAAGCCAGTGTATCTAAGTCTCCGGCTGCAAGCTTCGATGAGATGAGAAGGTGGAGTACATAAGCTTTGCTTATTTACTATATACACTCCGACATGCATTTTATTTTCAATCAGGCTTGTCCCCCTTTTTTGGAGTTTTTCATATTTTTGCACATTTATTTGATGTGCATATATACAACATATTTACATGGTGCATCATGTACATAAGGAGTTTTTCCTTTTGAGCCAGTAGACTATCCCTCTTTTGAAGCATTATTGCAACCCACAGACTCCTATCTTTAGACCTCAATGCCGCTAGACCAGGTTGAGACACACAACCCTCCCTAGAGGAAGACGAGAGTTCCGGTTAGCTGTACTACCCTCGTATGCTACCCCAAGACAAAGAACTCTACCTCCTCACCACCTCATCCGTGTTGAGCTACGTGTAAGGTGTGTGTCCAAGTCAATACATTGTCTTTGAGAGTCATGCATGCGTTATTAAGTGTTGTACTTAGGCTCATCAAGATGACATGTGAGCATATCCTAGTGGACTCAAAGAATTAAGTCACTAATGGACCTAAAAAGTCTTAACCCCAACTCCTATAAGGTTCCTTTGAAGGTAGGTGGATTAAAGTCTTAACCAAGCTCCATTTTCCAATTTAATTCTAGACTAGTTTAAATGTCAACTATGATTCAAAAGAATATACAAGCAAATAGGTACAAAGCTCTTTTTGAAAACCTTTTTTCAAAATATGCATGTTTTTTTTGTAAAAATTTTTGAATGCAAGGAAGAAGGAAAAGTTTTGCAAATATTTACAAACATTTACAAATAAATTTTTGCAAACATTTTTTTCAAATATTTTTCAAAAAATTTGTACTAAATACATAGATTTGATACAAAATATTTACAAAATCTTTATAATCAAAACATTTTTGCAAACATTTGTACAAAATAAGTTTTACAAGAAGGTATTTACAAACATTTATATACAATTTTTTTTAAATTTTTATGATTTTTAGTGCTATTATTTTGTGGTTTTTAGCCATATTATTTATATACACAAAGTACTCAAAGTACGAGTTATGGCTAAAGTATATATACAATATATACGACACCCCTATACTTAGCTCGAACGGTGTCCTCAGAGTGATCAAAGAGCGATGAAAGGAAGACATAACTCGTGCTGAGTATTGAGAAGTGAAAAGAATGCTATACTACAACGACGAATAAAAGAATGAAATGAATAGAAATTGGTGATCCCCCTATATTTAGGATCAAGTAATCCTAAGTATAGAAGACTGCATACAAGAGGAAAACCGAATGATAGGATGTATATGGTTTACCTCCTCTATACTTAGGGTAAAATATCCCTGAGTATAGGCATCAACACATAGGTAAAAAGAATCAAATGAATAATCACATGTCTGATACTCTCACCTATACTTAGGCTAAAGCACACCCTAAGTATAGCAGGAGAAGTGAAAATAGGATAATTGGATCTATACAGCTGCGAATGAGAAGTGAAAATCATGCATGAGATGCAAATGATGCGAGTTAAAGACCACATCTCATGCAAAATGAATAGGGGCAACGTCAACGATCAGCGGATCATAATCAAGATATGGCTTCAGGTGCTGGCCGTTAATAGGAAAGGTGGAATCAGATGACAACTCAAATATATCAATGCTTCTGTTGTTGTGACCAAGTAAGGTCCCTTCCATTTGCTTTGTAACTTCCCTGAAAATAATATCAACCTAGCATCAAATAGCCTTACTCTCTAGTTCAGCTCAAAATGTTTATGGCTGATATGAGAATCATGCCTTATCTTCACTCTCTCCTTATATTGTAGGCTACTCGAAAAGGCTGTATTTCTCAACTCCTCTGGGGCTGCCAAATCTTCTTTCCTCTGATCTCTTACACTCTTGAGATCTAATAATAACTCAGTGATTGCCCATAGTGACTTATGCTTGATCTCCACAGGTAAATGGCATGGATTGCCATAAACGAGACGAAAGGGAGATGTGCCCAAAGCTATCTTGAAGGAGGTCCGATAAGCCCACAAGACCGAGTCCAAAAGCTATGACCAATCCTTTTGGTCTGGGCGAACGACCTTTTGCAATATAGTCTTGATCTCCTTGTTCGATACTTCAGCAAGACCACTGGTCTGAGGGTGATATGGAGTGGCAACTCGATGGTCAATGCTGAACTCGTTAGAAAGGGTACTCACCTTATCGTTGATAAAGTGAGTCCCCCCGTATGATATCATAACTCTAGGTACCACGAATCGTGAAATGATATTTTTCCTCAAAATCTGCAAACGACCTTAGCATCAGCGACTCGGGAGGGGACAACCTCAACCCAACGACTCACATAATCCACAACAAGCAGAATGTACTCAAACTCTTGACTCTTAGGGGATGGACCCATGAAATCGATGCCCCATGCGTAAAAAACCTCAAAGAAGTGAATGGGCTGCATCGGCATCATATCACGCTACCCACAAGTGCCCATTCTCTGACAGTCAGTACACCTCTTCACAAATTCTTCAGAATCCTTGAAGAGGGTAGGCCACCATAGGCTGGATTGGAGCACTTTCTGTGCTGTCCTCCTCTCAGAATGATGTCCTCCTGCCTCAAGCTCGTGGCAGTATATGAGGACGTTGTGGTGCTCCACCTGAGGAATGCACTGACGCCAGACACTATCCCCCCTCATGATAAAGGGTGGGATCCTCCCAATGGCACGACTTGGCCTTCGTAAGGAAGGTCTCAAGTCACTGTCTAGGCCAACCTTGTGGAACTTTCTTGGCGACAAGATAGTTCACAATGCCAGTGTACCATAGAAGCGAGGTGATAGCAAGAATCACCTCGTCTGGGAAGGTCTCAGTAATAGGTGTGATCTGATCAAAATCCTCAAGGTTCTCTAAACGAGAGAGGCGATCCGCCACCACATTCTTGGCTCCAAGCTTATCCTTAATCTCTATATCAAACTCCTGGAGTAGAAGGATCCATCAGGTCAATCTGGCTGGCATCCTTCTTTGCCATGAGCTATCAGATGGTGGTGTGATCTATAAAGATAGTCACTCTAGATCCAAGCATATATGATCTGACTAATCCAACGCAAAGACTACGGCTAGCTGATGAATCTCAGATTCATCACTCTAAAAGTAATTAATTAAGCTCCAATCGCTAAAATTCATTGGCATTTCTTCATTTATATTGCATAATTAGCATTCATGCATGTTTTGATAAGAATTGCTTTTATCACTTATTTTTATACAAAATAGGAAGCCAAAAATCTCAGCCAAGACCTGTAAAATAGCCTAACTTCCCTGATTTTTAAGTAATTCATGCTAAATCCAAATGACCTGAAACCACTTCATTATGTACATATCATTAATAAGAATAAAACAAATATACAAAAAAAAATCACGAACCTAAATAAGTGGACCAAAAACCCAAACCATAGTTCTAGGATTTCCGGACTAAAACCTCGATATCTTCTTCATCCAGTGTCCATTTTGATCCTACTCACTTTTGAACTAATATACATTCAAATACCTTCAAAATAAGAACAAGTAAAGTGAATCAGAGCTCATATGTGAAAGTTGGGTTTTTGGCCTCTTTTGTACATTTTGTATTTTAGCGGTTTTTGACCTATTATTTTATGTGCATAATTAACTTATTTTATTTTTCATTTAACTTCTTTGATAAAAGTTTTATTAAAATGTGCAAAAATCCAAATCCAAACTGAGCTTGAAATCAAAGAAACTAATTGAGTCCGAGTCTTTACTATTTGTTTGTACAAAAGTGTCATTTTCATGTTTTATTTTATTTCCTATTTTTCTTAATTAATAAAAATCCAAAAAAAAATAGATTAATGTGTAAATATTTATCTTTGATTTAATCATATTTTTTTCGGATTTTTATTTGGTTTAAAAATGACAAAAAAATTAGAAAACCCAAAAATCAAGGTATTCTGTGTACATGGGATACCCAAAAATATTACTTTACATAAATGATCGATTTTGGCTTTGATCCTTTCATGAAAGTTGTAGATCTCATCAAGACGAGCCATTTCATGAAGAAAACTTTTTGATCTGAGGTCATTTACTATTTTTTATGTATTTATTAATGTATTTATTTTTCATTTTTTATGGGGCTGACATGTGGCAGCACCTGAAGCTGCCACATGTCACCCATTTTTGGGATATATACATATATATTAGTTTTTATTAAAAATTTAAAAATTAAAAAAAAATTAATTAAAAAATTAATAAAAGATCGGCCACGTGGCATCTCTAGGACCATTCGATCTCGGCCGATCGAACGACCCAGAGATCGCCCCACGTGGTCGCACTAGGGCCGTCCGATCTCAGCCAATTGGACGACACCTGTGCTTCCCCTTCCTCCATCGTCTCCCCCACCTTTCCCTTTCAGGCTGCACCGCCGCCTCCAAAATCGCCGCCGTCTGCAGATCCTATGCGCAACCACCACCTTCCATCTATGATTGCACATCCTCGATATTTTGTGATCCTCGCAATCTCACGATCCCCTTCCCAATTCCGATCAGCCAACCGCAATCTGACAATCCCCTTCCCGATTCCAATCAACCAACTGCAGATCTCACGATCCCCTTCCCGATTTCCTTCTCCAATACCTCCCCCACCTTCCTCTTTCGCACGATCTCCGTTCCTATTTAACACCGGGCCGTCCCTCGCTTCAAACTTATCCGCCAGCTGCATTCTGGCAAGAACAAACGCGCTACCAAGCTGCGCTACATCCCTTTTTTCAATTGTTGTACAGTCCCATTGAACAAAAGGCTTGTCTTGTTTTCCACATCATTAATTTCTTCTTTACCCATAAAAATGAAATTTTCTTGATATTTCATTTCTTCTTTTTGGTCTCATATAATATATATACATTTAAAATCGAGGAAAAGAATAAATATTTATCGACAATGCTCAGGAGAAAAGAGTCTGTTATCTTCATCTTATCTTTTTTTAAGGACAAGAAAATCTCATCTACTAGTTCATTTGCGTAAAAATACAAGCGATCTTTAACTACAACATACAATCATATATATATTACAATAAAGAAATAAAGAAGGGGGATTTCCAGTGCGAGATATAAAAACATATCTCTCTGTGGCACCCGTGCTAAGTACTATATGGTTTGGGTCTTTAGCGGGTCTATTAATAGAAATTAATCATTTCTTCCCAGGCACCTTGTCATTCTAGTTATTGACATGGGAATAAGAAATAAAATTAAAGATGCAACAAATTGTGACAAATTTCTTCTCCCACTCATCTTTTTTGGTTGTTTAGTTAGTATGGGAAAGAAAAAAAAATGATTTTTAGCGTCGCATCGAGCGGATCTAAGATCAAATTTGGGAGAGTAGAAATGCATGTCTAAGGCGATCTCCCCACGAAATCTAGTGATAGCCCGATCCTCTCCCCTTCGATGAGATCCAAGACGCATCTCCGCCTTGTCGCAGAGCGCTCCTCAATGCATCTGCCTCGCTCCGGCCATCGCTATTGAGCCTACGTCGACTCCACCATCTTCATCCTTTCCACGCTCAGCCACGTATCTCCCCCGATTGTTCAACCATCGAGCTTCACCGTTTGTTTATCCAGCAACCAGTGATACCCACTTTGACTTCGTCAACCTCAACGAATGAGCCACCACTCGCTCCTTCGCCCTCAACATCCACTACATCAGCCGTGCTCCTCTGACGACCGCCGGCCGTGTGTCGGCCAACCATAGCAGGCGCCCACCGCCGTTCACAGCCGCTCCTCCGCCAAAGCATCATCGGGAATCGCCCGAGACCCCTGCCCACGTGCTTGGCATGTGCGTTGGGGGGACAATTTGCAGTAAAGGCCCCTAGTGCTTCGCCCAATTACAGATTCATCCCACCACCAGAGGTCACATGCTACGCATGTGATCATCTGGTAATTTTGCAAGAAAACCCCCGTGTTTTAGGTAATATCAGTTCTACCCCTGGTCTGCATATTTTTATATTTATTTAATTATTGTAATTGCACAAATACCCCTATGTTCCCCTCTTATTTTAGACCTCTTTATTGCATCATTTTATTTATTAAAAATATCTACCGTGTTCTGCAATTAATTCTCTACATCTTGGCATATGTTTGGTATTTTTGTGATCTGTGGTTAATTAATAATTAATTATTTTGTGGAAAATTGCATATTTTGCCCATTCTCTGCTTGGAAATTCATAGGAGATTAACCATTGCTCAAAACATCACTGAAAAATCATTAAATCAAGGATTAATTGTGTTTAATATTATGCTAAAAAAGAATTGGATTTGCATGCATATTTTACCCTATAAAAATCATTTTGCACATTTTAATCTTTAATTTTCAATAGGTATTAAATCTAGTATTTTTGAGGATTAGGATTTTTTGAGATCAATAATCTAGTGATAGATTTTTTATAATTTTATCTCTTGGAAATAATTTGGTTTAATATTTATTATAATTAAGTATTAAAATTCATTGTGTTTGCATTCATAAATTCATAAAATATTTATCATACATCCAAAAATCCAAAAATTACAATGCATTCATTTCATCATAATTGGCATCTCGACCAAGTTTCGTATTTTTGGACATTGTTTGATTGAAAATCATATTTTAGTCCCTAAAATTGGCCGTATTTGCATTTTGCATCCCAAATTGCATTAAAAATACAAAAAATACCATCTCAAAAACTGTGCATGAACTTTTATAGATAAAATTCTAGGTTATTCCTTTGCCTCCTTGGGTTCAACCTTGGGACTTGCCCAAGTAAAATAAACATCAAACCACTTCGAATCAAATTGAATAAAATTGTGGTTATTTTTGACCGATTTCGATTGGCTGACAACGACATCATAATTAATTTAAATGCTCGATAATTACCCATAATTAACGCAATGTGATTCATGACTCATCAGATGGTGCCGTTGCCGGGGAGGCAAACGGCTTAGTTTTTTGTCTATAAATTTTGTTCGATTTTCTTTATTTGAGTAGTCTGACCCCTGAATTTTCATTGTAAATTATCCATTTTTTCTGCATTTATTTTATTTTCAGTACTTTTTCTTGTTTATTTATTTTTGTGTCACTCTCTTACACACTCTCTCTTATTTTTCTTGCGAGGTGCCCGAAGTACGTGGAGTGGTTTCTCACAAAACCGACACAACTTCACCGATGCCCTAAAAATCGTAATTAAATTAAGATCGAGTCGAGTCATGAGAAAGCCTAGATCCTAGGATTTTTTTTTGCAATTTTAATTTTTGTAATTAATTGCTCATTTATAGCGGTGTCTCTTTGGACTCTCGCGCGTGTAACAAGACCTTGAACTTTTTCTGTGGTGTGTTATGGCATGTTTCACTCTCCGGTGAGGGTGGGGTCCGACTTGAGTGACTCGTAGGTTAGACCTACATATATGGTTATTAGAGCTCTAAATTTTATTGTTTTGCTCATAGAATCTAGGACAACACTTCACTTAATTGAGACACACATTAGATCGTTCAATTTAGTCAAAAATTTAACTCATTTCTTCCTGGCTAATAGAACTTTCTACGAGGTGTGGTTTTCATCGGCTTGCTTCCATATAGATTAATTTTTCAATTCTTGTATTGCATCCCACATGGAGATTGCAAGGAATCACTGTAAGAAGGAGATGCAATGACTGAATCTCAAATTCAAAAACTAGAACCACAGTCTGTTCCTAAAAATTCTTTGGAGGATGACATTTCGAGGATAAGTAAGAGATATGAATTGATGGAGGAAAAATTCAAAAACCAACTAATTTCATTTTATGGAAGCTCGGGTATGAAAGAAGATGATGAAATAAATGGATATAATGTTGAGAAACCTGAGGATACTCAGAAACCCATGGATTATGTTCACCATAGGGACGACTCTGACAACGACACTTCTGTACATTACTCCCTAGAAATAACTGTGACTCTGATTCTTACTCAACACATCAAAGACCCTCATCATCTATGGAAGACACCACATCACCACACCGCACAGAAAATACCAAAAAATTGAAATATTAAAAAACAACCAAAAAATCAAAAATCCAGGAAAATACATAAAAAAAATGAAACTGAAGAAGATATGAAGAATTTGGATCCTGCTGTATGAGAAGCACTGGAGAAAAGATTAAATTTTGAACTTCCCTTGATACATGCCATTGAACTCTTCCCCGACCTGAAGGTAGCGTTTGGCTATCGGGTTACCGGTGGGTTAGGGGAGTTTACCCCCTTAACCCACCCTCCCTCTCTCTCATGTGGGCCCCACTTTATTCCTTTTTTAAAAAATTAAATAAATAAATTTTACATCATCAATCCTATCAAAAAATAATATATTATACCATCATATCATATAAAAAATATAAACTACTTCACTTCTACTCACTTTTTCAAACTTCAATACAATCACATCACAATAACTACTCACTTTTTCAAACTCCAATACAATCATATCACAACAAACCCACTTCTAACCCACCCCCAGTTTAACCCTCTATCCAAACATTAAAACTGAAAAACGGGTTACCCTCTACCAGTTTAGCCCGCCTTAACCCACCAACCAAACACACCCGAAAGGATTTGTAATGAACAAATTAATGATGAAAAAGTTGGGCAGGATAAGGACAAAGACTGAAAGGCATATCTTGTCAATGGCCACCTCCTTGGTGTTGAGGAGAAAAACCAAGAGCCGCATAGTGAAGCGGTTGTCCAGATTTGACTGTGGAATCAAAGACACAATATTTACCCATGCTCGAATTGATGACGACTCAC
The DNA here is from genome assembly GCA_037367405.1 of Ottelia alismoides. NCBI lineage: Eukaryota > Viridiplantae > Streptophyta > Magnoliopsida > Alismatales > Hydrocharitaceae > Ottelia > Ottelia alismoides. The sequence goes on along the minus strand of JAZKJV010001419.1, from coordinate 1,853,114 downwards.
CTATTAATATCCTTCCGACCTCTGTATTTAACAAGCTCAAACTCGGACCTATCAAGAAGATACGAGAGATCGTTTAATTGGCTGATCGATCGATAAAGCGGCCAAGATGAACCATTTCGATCATCATTACATTCCAAGGTGCTCTGCTCAAAGTGGATTTTACAATCATTGATAGTGAGCATCAAGGAGAATTCACCCAGTCTCCGATCATTCCCGAAAAGACATTCTTGGCATTAGCTAAGGCAATTTTTGAGTGTGAGACTTGGGAAATCAATTTTACAGCATTGGGAGCACTTCGATCTCAACAAGTCTTTTAGGAACCACGATTTTCTGAGGCAACCCACGAAGCCCTCGACAGCCATAACCATCAATCGGTAGAAGAGCCCTACCCCATTGTTACACCTGAGATAGCGGTTGTTGATGAGACTATTGATTTAGGGACTCTTCCCACTGTTCCATTTTCCGCTGCTCTCACCATGGAGAATCGAATATATGACTCATATAATCCTGAGACATATGCATGGGCTCACCCTGAGTCGGTCGAAACCTTCTCTGACTACCTTGATCAAATCAACCTGACATAGGAATGCATCAACATCAAGTCAATGAAAACGAACACACAGAGAGTCCTCCCACTGATCCATTTCCCGCTGCTCTCACCATAGAAAAGTGTTTCTTGTATGATCTTGAGACATGTGCATGGGCTTACCCTGAGTCAACCTTCTCTGACTACCTTGATCAAATTAATCCAACTCAAGAGTGCACCAACATTAAGAAAACTAAGAAGAAATACGCAGGATGTACACCGACCAAGGAGAAAAATTTCAATGGTTATTCATCTGGAGATTCAAGTGTCAACACTTCACTCCCAGGACCAGCACCTTTATGAAACAAAATGGTTGCTCCTTCATCTAAAAAGAAAGTTGCCTTTGACCTTCCGGAAGAGGAATCGTCTAATGATCCCTCATCAGGTCCGGAAAAGGTAATCTACATGAGTGAGGTCTGTTCAGCAGTCTTAAAACCTTATCTTCGCAAGGATCCAAACTTCGATTCCCGTTGGATGACTCCCGTTCCTCACTATTATTCATTCAAAGCCGATTCTCCTGGTCTCATTAAATATACTGGAATAATTTCTTAAGAGCTGACTGAGACTGGTGCTTCAGAGTATTCATCCGAGAACAAATCGCTTGATCCCAAGAAGGAACGAATTCTGAGAAAACAACTGAAGCAATTAAAGAACAAGAATATCTGGAGTGCCTCCACTTTCAAATACTATTCCTCTAAGGATAACTCTGATGATGGTTATCTTTCATCTGATTCATACGCTTCATCTACTATCCAACATGATTTCTCTGAGGACAACACTGATAATGGTTCGGAATCATATACTTCATCTCATTCTTATCATTAGATCTCCCACCACATACTCACAAAAAGATTGACCGAAAACCACCTTAATCATTGGCTACCCACCCTCCCTCCCGACCCCATCGGTCTCCTTGTACATCTTCTTCCTCTACTTAGGCCAAGGCCTAAGTATAGGGGGGACCGATGCCATCTGTACATGCCATTCTCCTTATCAAACTCCTTCTCACGATCGCCTCGTTTCTACCCTTCTTATATACTTAGGATGACTAGAGCCTAAGTATAGGGGGAATCGATGCCCATATGTATATACTCTCCTCATTCACATCTCCTGACCGCCTCATTTTCGCTCTTCTTCTATACTTAGACTGCTCACAGCCTAAGTATATGGGGCGGGCCAATCTATCTTTTTCTTTTTCACTCTCTTATGCTTAGCCCGAGCTATGTCTTCTCTACGCTTCTTGTACTCTGAGGACACAACACTCGCGTATAAGGGGGTGTGTATATATAATGTGTATATATTTTACCCATAGCTCATACTTTCACGTAAGTCTATATGTATTTACGGGGTGGGTAACTTACTTAAAAAACGAAACAAAATAAAAAGTTTTGCTACTAACACTGACTATGTCCAACCAAATTTTTTTGAAAAAGGCTTCTTATTCATGTTTGCAAAAAAAATCCTTCCAAAAAAAAAATCCTTGCATTAAAAAAAGTGTCCGCATTTCACGTACTTGCACTTCATCCAACATTACACACATTTGTATTTGTGAAAAGTCCTTGGTTTCTAAATCGAGTTATGAGCAGAAACCGAGACTGGTTTGGACTTGATCTTAATCCACCTAATTTTCAAAGGAACTTCACTGAGAAATAGGATTTTAGAAGCTTCAGGTCTTTGACTTAATTCTTCGAGTTCCACATGATAATGTACAGTATTTGACTCTTAGTGTCTAACCAGGTCTCTTCATTCTGGGTATGACTCTAGAATAGTGAATTAATTTGTACTCTCGCACTTTGCACTTATCTCAACTTAGACGGGGTGTAGTTAGACTGTGTGAGTTTCTTTTCTGGTAGTGTGGACATCTAAAGACCAGAGTACGAGTTGAAATTAAAGCTTCGAAAAAGGGATGGACGACTGGGCACAATTTTTTCTAAGACCCCAAAACATGTAAGGAAAAAAGATTCTATATCCGTATGGGGACAACAAGATCCATGCAGAACCACCAAAACCAAATACAAAGAAGCCACTACCAAATAAATATTTGACCAAAAAGATCCAAGCTTCAAGAAAACCTACAGATCTTGGTGGAGACTTGGCTAGACTAGCCGGCTTCATAAGGAGAGGTGACTACACTGGCCACCCTCCAGTTCTTTTCTCCTTCTTCTAATTTTTACTTTATTCGATTGTGAACACATCATGACAGACCTTAGAAGGAAATACCTGACTCCACGAGGACGAGTTATTGGAGAGGAGGTTTGCATGGTAGTCCGGTATTCGGATGGGAAGAGCTAAAACCTTTCATACACATGGATTTTTCAATGTTCATGGGGTATGTTTTGGGAGGAGGATGACTTTTAGAGTGATGAATCTGAGATTCATCATCCCCCTATACTTAAACCATGCTCGTCCCTGAGCATCAAAAGAAATGCAATAAGGTGAAATGAGATTGGATTCCATACCAATCTCATTTCTTCTTTTATATTGCATTTCTTCATTGTCATTTCTTCATTTATATTGCATAATTAACATTCATGCATGTTTTGATAAGAATTGCATTTTATCACTTATTTTTTTACAAAATAAGAAGCCAAAAATCTCAGCCAAAGTGACATGTAAAATAACCTAACTTCCCTGATTTTAGCTAATTCGTGCTAACTCCAAATGACCTAAAATGACCTCCACTGTGTACATATCATTGACAAGAATAAAAGAAAAATACAAAAAAAATCACTAACCTAAATAAGTGGACCAAAAACCCAAACCCTAGTTCTAGGATTTTCAGACTAAAACCTCGATATCTTTCTCATCCAGTGTTTCTTTTGATCCTACTCACTTTTGAACTAATATACATTCAAATACCTTCAAAAAAGATCAAGTTCAAGTGAATCAGAGCTCATTTGCAAATGTTGGATTTTGGGCCTCTTTTGTACATTTTGTATTTTAGCGGTTTTGACCTATTATTTTATGTACATAATTAACTCATTTTATTTTTCATTTATCTTCTTTGATAAAAGTTTTATTTAAATGCGCAAAAATCCTAATCCAAAATGAGCTTGAAATCAAAGAAACTAATTGAGTCCGAGTCTTCACTAATTGTCTGTACAAAAAAGTGTTATTTTCATGTTTTATTTTATTTCTTCATTTTCTTAATTAATAAAAAATAGATTAATGTTGTAAATATTTATCTTTGATTCTATCATATTTTTCGGATTTTTATCTTGTTTAAAATGACAAAAAAATTTGAAAACCCCAAAATCAATGTATTCTATGTACATGGGATACCCAAAAATATCACTTTGCACAAATGATCGATTTTGGTTTTAATCCCTTCATGAAAGTTGTAGATATCATCGAGCCGAGAAACTTTTGTGAAAACATTTTTTTTATATGAGGTTATTTACTATTTTTATTCATTTATCAATGTATTTATTTTTCGATTTTTATGGGGCTGATACGTGGCAGCTCGTGGAGCTACCACGTATCACCCATTTTTGGGATTTGTATATATATTAGTTTTTATTAAAACATTTAAAAATTTAAAAAATATTAAAAAAATTAATAAAAGACCCACCACGTGGCATCTCTGGGACTGTCCGATCTCGGCCGATCGGACGGCCCAGAGATCGCCACCTTCCTCTTCTCTCCTTCCCATAAGCCGCCACATGACTGCACTAGGGCCGTCCAATCTCGACTGATCGGACGACACCTGTGCTTCCCCTTCCTCCATCGTCTCCCCCACCTTTCCCTTTAAGGCCGCACCGCCGCCTCCAAAATCACCGTCGTTCGCGGATCCTGCATGCAACTGCCACCTTCCATCTACGATTGCGTATTCCCAATATTTTGTGATCCTCGCAATCTCATGATCCCCTTCCCGATTCCAATCGGCCAACCGTAATATGAAAATCCCTTTCCCGATTCCAATCATCCAACTGCAAATCTCATGATCCCCTTCCCGATTGCGTTCTCCAATCCCTCTGCCGCCATCCTCTTTCGCATGATCTCCGCTCCTATTTAACACCGAGCCGTCCCTCGCTTCAAACTTATCCACCGAATGCATTCTGGTGAGGTCGGTGTTGACAACCCGGTCCTCTCCCCTTTGACGAGATCCAAGGCGCATCTCTGCATTGTCGCAGAGTGATCCTCAGCGCATCTTCCTCGCTCCGGCCATCGTTGTTGAGCCTACGTCGACTCAACCATCTTCATCCTTTTCATGCTCCGCCATGTATCTCCCCCGACCGTTCAACCACCGAGCCTTAGCGTTTGTTTCTCTAGCAACCAGCAATATCCCCTTCGACTTCATCAACCTCAACGAATGAGCCACCGCTCGCTCCTCCACCCTCAACATCAACTCCGCCATTCGTGCTCCTCTGACGACCACTGGCTGTGTGTCGCCCAGCCACATGAGGCACCCACTGCCGTGCACAGCCTCTTCTCCGCCAAAGCATCACCAGGAACCGCTCGAGATCCCCGCCCACGTGCTTGGCACGTGCGTTGGGGGGACAATTTGCAGTAAAGGACCCTAATGCTTCACCCAATTACAGATTCATCCCGCCACCAGAGGTCACATGCTATACACGTGACAGTCTGGTAATTTTGCAAGAAAACCCCCGGGTTTTAGGTAATATCAGTTCTACTCTTGGTCTGCATATTTTTATATTTATTTATTCACTATAATTGCATAAATACCCCTGTATTTCCCTCTTATTTTAGACCTCTTTATTGCATTATTTTATTTATTAAAAATAGTATTGTGTTTTACAATAAATTCTCTACATCTTGGCATTTGTTTGATATTTTTATGATCCGTGGTTAATTAATAATTAATTGTTCTGTAGAAAATTGCATATTTTGCCCATTCTGTGCTTGGAAATTCATTGGTGATTAACCATTGCTCGAAAAATTGACGAAAATCACTGATTCAAGGATTAATTGTGTTTAACATTATGCCCAAAAGAGTTTGATTTGCACGCATATTTTTCCCTATAAAAATCAGTTTGCACATTTCAATATTTAATTTTTAATAGGTATTAAATCTAGTATTTTTGAGGATTTGGATTTTTCTGAGATCAATCACCAAGTGATAGATCTTGGATAATTTTATCTCTTATAAATAATTAGGTTTAATATTTATTATAATTAAATATTGAAATTCATTGTGTTTGCATTCATAAAATATTTATCATACATCCAAAAATTTCAAAAAAAATACAATGCATTCATTTCATCATAATTGACATCCTGACCAAGTTTCGTATTTTTCAGACATCGTTTGATTGAAAATCATATTTTAGTCCCTAAAATTGACTGTATTTGCATTTTTGCATCCCAAATTGCATTAAAAATACAAAAAATACCATCTTGAAAACCATGCATGAACTTTGATAGACAAAATTCTAGGTTGTTCCTTTGCCTCCTTGAGTTCGACCTTAGGACTTGCCCAAGTAAAATAATCATTAAACCACTTTGAATAAAATTGAATAAAGTTTGTGGTTATTTTTGACCGATTCCGATTGCCCAACAACGACACATTCATAATTAATTTAAATGCTCGATAATTACCCATAATTAATGTAAGGCGATTCACGACTCGTCACTAGCATCTTCTTCTCAGTCATAGTATAATTCTGCTACATGGCATTCGAAGTCTGGCTAGCGTAGTGAATGGCAAATAGTAATCCATCCCTCCTCTGTCCCAGCACAACCCCTATGGTAAAATCAGAAGCGTTCATCATGATATCGAATGGAAGAGACCAATTGGGTGGATAAAGGATAATAGCCTCGACAACTAGTCCCTTGAGAGTCTCAAATGGTGCAAGACACTTATCATCTACAATGAACTAGGTGTCTTTGGTCAACAAATCAGTAAGCGATCGAGCAATACGACTGAAATCATGAATGAATCATCGGTAGAAACCGACATACCCCAGAAAAGACCACAACTGTCACAGATTGGATGGTGGATTGAGTTTCTTGATGATATCCACCTTGATCGGATCGACCTCCATGCCCTATTGGAGATGATATGGCCAAGCACCATCCCTTGAGTCATCATGAAATGACTCTTCTCCCAAGATAATACAAGGCAGACCTCTATGCAGCACTGAAGTACACGGTCTAGGCAGTTAAGACAAGCATCGAACCCATCATCGTAGATCGAAACTCATCCATAAAGACCTCTAAACAGTCACCCACCATGTCCGAAAAGATGGAAAGCATGCACCTTTGGAATGTAGATGGGGCATTACATAAACCAAAGGGCATCTATATAAAGGCATACATCCCAAACAGGCAGGTGATTGTCATTTTCTCCTGGTCTTCAGGTGCTATGGACACCTGATTATACCTCGAGTACCCATCAAGGAAACAATAGTGACTCTTCCCAACTAGCCTCTTAATAATATGATCAATAAATGGCAATGGAAAATGATCCTTCTTGATGGCCTGATTCAATCGTCGGTAGTACACACAGACCCTCCATGAAGTGGGTACCCAGTTAGCTATCTCCTCTCCAGACTCACTCAAAACTGTAGTGATACCCGCCTTCTTGGGTACCACATGTAATGGACTAACCAACTTGGAGTCGGAGATGGGGTAGATAAAATTGGCGCTCCACCACTTCGATATTTCCTTCATGACCACATTTTGAAGATTCAGGTTTAGCCATCACTAGAAGTCACACGATGGCTTGGCGTCCTCTTCGAGATAGATGTGGTGGGAGCACATGGATGGACTTATCCCCTGAAGATCAGCTACGCTCCATCCGATAACCTTGCTGTTTCTTTTAAGAACCTCCATCAAGCGAGATTATTGATCTCCAGTCAAATCTGTTGAGATAATGACTGGGAACATATATGGCTTGCCTGCAAGGAATCTGTACTTCATCGACTGCAGCAAGGTCTTCAGTTCTAGATATGTGGGAGCTGGCAAATCTGGCTTCTGGAATGTCTGAGTGAAGGCTACCGGATCTGCATGAGAGAACTCTCACTACATCAATGAATCGGATGAAGACGACCCTACTGGTATATTTGTAATCTGTACTGGCTCACTCTTCGCCCTAGATGTAGGCTTTGTAGGAATCAGACATGGTAAATAGTCATCAAAGTCTTCCCAATCAATGTATGAATCCAAGGGATCTGAGTCTTAAGCGCATATAATATAATATGCTTCACTATCCTGACTACAATCATTAGCCTCAAATGTATCCTATGCCATGAGTGTGCTCTCCGAACTCTCGTCAACTAGAATATGGAAATCTATGGTATCTGAATGTGTGATAAGAGCTCGTGCTGCTGGGTCTGTCCGAACTGCTTCGTCATCTGTAATCATAAAGTTGCACTCCTGGTGGACTTCTCGCTCTATATCTGTCATCTTCTCGAAATCACTCGACTGCTCGGAGCAAGCTGAATCTCTACCTCGGGTCTCCTCGATCGTCTTTATTTGTTCACTTTCTCCCTCGACGTGAAAGTATACCTTCCCGCTATCATGATCGGGTACCACCTTGGTTGTGGCCAAGAATGGGCGTCCTAGTATGATGGGGGTATTTGTCACAGACTTGAGGATCTCCATGTCAAATACAACAAAGTCCACGGGGAATTTCAGGCCCTGAATTGTGATGACTACATCCTTCAATAACCCCTTTGGGCTCTTGAGAGATCTATCAACAAACTGAAGGACTATCTTGCTTTGTCTAAAAGGGCCAAAATTGATTCGGTCGAGTAAGGCTACCATAAGAAGGTTAATAGAAGAGTCGTTTTCTAATAGGATACGATCGAACTGCTGCTGATGGATATGTCATCAGACATATGGAGCTCTTGCATCAGGTCTCTTAGCTAGCAATCGGTTTTGAATGGTGAAGCAAGTGGCATGAGGAAGCACATGAATCTCTGCATTGTGGTTCCTTCTCTTCCTGCAGATGGTAGTCTTCTCTCTCAAATTCTTCTGGAAGAGAGTTATGTTTTCTAGTACCTCCTGTAGAGTCAGCTGTATCTGGAATCGATCAATCATCTGCTGGCTGAACTCTAATTGGTGACTGTTTTTTGGATTTTCATTTTTGGTTCCCTTTCCTAAGCAGAGTGCTTGAGGGAAGGGGACAGAGGGACCCTCTCCAGAGAGATGAGGGCGCGAAATAGGCTCCTGTGCATGTAGTAGGCTAGAATCCATACCAAGATGATCATGCAACTCAGATGGACTCACATGAGATACAAAAACCTTTCCTTTATTCATATTTGTGATTTTCATTTTTCCATTTTTTGTATTTTTCTGTCTTGAGATACAAACCGAGGTAACACAACTGAAGGTAAATTGGTGGCATCAGTACTACCCACAACATCTGGACTTGCGACATCAACACCACACTCTGTCCAAGAATCTCTCAACAAGGTGGCATCAGCACCAGCGTCTGCATTTGGAATCATGATGGCCTTAGTACTGTCGGCTGGATCAACATCCTTGGTGGCTTCAACACCACCGTCATCATCATCATGAGTGGCATCATCACTGATTTCATCCTCATATGGCACTCTGGGATCTCCATGGGGTTGTCGCTCAGACGAGTCACTGCCGGCTGGCATCCTACCGCTCCTAAGTGTCACAAAATCAACATCAAATACATAGGAAGAAATATCACCCAAAGTATCACTAGGAGTGATAGTCTCTGTAAATTGTACCTGCTCAGATTTTCTCTTCAGATTGTTCGGGTTAGGTGTAATCTGAGCTGGCATGGCGGCCTTGTCCTCGATAATCTCCCTCATTTCCTACCAGAACTCATCCATCTCTCGTTGGAAGGATGCCTATTGGTCAGTGAGTAAGCAGGCGAGGTCATCAAGGGCTGGGTTCTCATACACAGGTGCATGAGAACTGGACTTGTTGCCTCGCTGGAAATGAGGCTGAGACTACTGCGGGTAGTGAGGAGGAGGTTGGGAATTCTACTAAGGCTTCTATGGATGCCTCCACTGCTGTCCTTGATGATAGGGACGAGAACCCTACTGCTGGTACTGCTGGTGGGAGTGATGGGGCTGCTGCTGGCTGCCCTGCCCTACCTAAGTTGGATGTTGCTACTGGGAAGAGGTGCCTCCAGTAGACCATCTAAATCCAGAATGGTCACGATGAATTGTGGGCCGAGGTTGGTATTGGGAGTACCATATCCCGTTGACTTCCATCAACATCTCCTTCTTGAGGTGTGGAGGGGGAAGGACTGCCAGGGGCTGAGCTGGCTAGTAGACCACTATCTGAGTGTCCGTAGATGGTGATGGTTTCTGGTAGTGCTGCAGCTATTGGTCTGGCTCTGCCTGAATGTGGTGGACCATGTTGTACGTGACAGATGGCTCGGTGGAGCTGCTACTTGAATCAGCCCGTGACCTGAGATGGGGCTGAGAAGCCTTCTGTGCCTCCTGGAGGCACATGATCTGAGTCTTCAAGTCACTTAGTGTTTGTTCCAACTAATCAATCTGGTTCAGGCTCTGGCACTGCTTATTCTCTATGATCTCAATGCGGTCCAACTTCTCGCTGATAATGCTCATGTCAGCAGCTGAAGACTCGGCATGTGCTGTTGCTGATGAAGAAGTAGAAGGATCAACATCGACACGTGCAATCTTCTGGTAGGAAACAACCTGTGGAAGGGGCTTACCCTGAGTGTAGACTCGGGTCTGGGACATCACAATGTAATTTTCTACCATCTCCTCATAGATGGCCCAAACCTTGTCCTCGTCCTTGGTAAAATAGGACCCTCTACTTGAGGCGTTTACTAGACCCTGCAACTCCGATGTCAGCCCACAAAAGAAGCTCTGAACAAGGTTTGTCTTGGATATCTCATGGTGTGGACACCGGTCAATGAGCTCTCTGAATCGATCCCAAGCCTCATGAAACTGCTCGTTTGGGATCATAATGAAGTTGATGATCATAGCTCGTGGTGCGTTGGTCCGACTGAGTGGATAGTACTTGTTCAAGTACTCGGTCTGGAGCTGCTCCAAAGTGGTGACGTACCTCCCCAAATGCTTCAGTCAGTAGGCTGCTCTGTCAACTAAGGAGAATGGGAAGGCAATCATCTTGATAGTATCCTCATCCACGAATCTATCGTGGACTTTGTTGCAAATCATCTCAAATTCCTACAGATGGAGGTGGGGCTCTTCGGTGGTTAGCCCATGGAACTTGGGCAATAGTTAGATGGTCTGGGGGTGAAGCTCAAAATTGCTAAGGATCTCTGGAAGCTGGATCCATATGTGGGTGAGGGTTGCACCAGGGTTGTGCATCTGCCTCATCGTACGTGGTGGCCTGGCTCAATCCTGCAGCTCCTCGGGTCATCCGTCTCCACGTCTAGCTGCTGGTATCTCTCCACCGGCTGGTCTCTATAGCTCTATTCTACTAGCTCGTATCTGCGTTAGTTCCCTCCTCACCTCGGCCATGAAAACTCCCTGGTCCCTGGTCTGTCGCTGCACACTCTCCAGGGAAGCAAGCAGTGTGTTGTTGATGGCGACTGATGACACGAATTTTGATGCGGTTAAGATGGATTAAATTAAGCAATGTCGTTGTTCTAAACCAATCGATTCGGTCAACGAGAAAAAAATGTTTTAACCACTTAAGAGATATATCAAAAATGCAAGCGGTTTTGCTATTAAATTTACCTGGTATAGCGACCGGGGTCGAACACACGGAGCACGATTTAAAAAATAAGTAGTCAAATTTCCAATATAATTTTTTAGTGGTTTTTGAATTATTATTATTTTTTTAATTTTCAAATAAAGCACAAGTGATAAAAATACACAACACCACACTCTTTTTGTATTTTTCAGAATAGTAAAAACTACTCATAAAATTAAAGAAAACATATTTTTGGGTTTTACTGGTTTTAAAATATTTTTGTTAATTTTTCAGTTTTTATTATGTTTTTGTGATTTTTTAAAATTCAAATAGTAAAGAAAAAGGAAAACAGTACACAACAAAGAGTATTTTGCAACTTAAAATTACTTTAAGTGCCCAATACTCATGTAAAATATTTTAGGCTAAACTACACTTAAATATCAACAAATAGAGACTGAAATCAGATTTTTTGGATTTTTTTAGAATCTTCTACATTTTTTAAGATTTTTAGTTTTTCGTAATTTTTTTAAATTTTATAAATGATCTATGCATAAAAATTGGATAGAAATTAAAAGACACTAAAACACACCTTAAGTAATTTTTTTGGATTTTTTTGACAAATTTCTATTTTTTTTACGAATTTTCTAATTTCAAGCATACAAAAGACTCTATTTTTGAATTTTTAAAAATATTAAATAACAACAAAATGTGGTGAAAACATTATACAATGAAGAGGATCAAATCTGAAATATAAGGTGATTTTTGCAGAATTTATTAAGCAAGAAAAGAATTTATTTCCATGAAAAAGGTAAAGCAATTTAGAAAACAGGAGGTGAAACACAATTATTTGATGTTCTTGCACTGAAAAGACAACAGGAAATAAAAATGGGGGTAGAAACTGCAATTTACCCAAGCATTCCTACGGAGCACGTGGTTTGGAGGACTGGCAGGAGCTTCTTTGTAATTGCGGAAAATTCAGAGGGAATTGATGTAATTTTTCCAATTTTAAATTAAGAACCCCAAGGTTCTCTTCTTGGGCCTCGTTTCTTCTTTCTAAAAACAGGGGGCGCCATCGTCTTCAAAGGATGGGGAGGGGGGTCAAGGGCACCGGCGGTGGATCACATGGCAGCGCATGTGGAAGAGATCTGGTTCAAACAGTGGTGCGCGGGTGCGGACGGCAGAGGCGCGCGACAGAAGCACGCTTGGAGAAACGACGGAGGGTGCATGGCGGAGCTGGGCGCGACCAGAGGGGGCTGCAAAGGAAGCTGATACGCTCGGCTGAGCACGCCGCCTCGTGTGGACGGAGGCGCTGCAACGTGATGCTCGCGCGTCTGGCGGAGGTGAGGAAGGGCCGTGTGAGAGCAGATGCGCCGCAGGGGCGGCTGGCGGTTCAGGCCAAGGGAGGTGTCGCACGGTGGCCATCGATGGAAGGGCCGCGCGCTGGGCGATGACCTTTGGTTGGCGGAGGCACGCAGCCTAGCGGAAGGGCTGGAGTGGCTGAGAGGGGCTAGCAGCCTGCTGTGGAGGGCGAACAGCGGGCGGAGCACCGCTCCTACCAGCGTTCTGGTGGAGGAGGGCCACACTGGCTGCGGGCATGGCTGGTGACGGCACGACTTGCACTGGTGGGGCGGCGGGCGCTGCTTGCGTTGGTAGGCATGCGGCCTGCTACCTAATTGTTTATTTTTTGTTTTTTTTTGTATTTTTCCTTTTCTTTATACTGTAAATAGAAATAGAAATAAAAAAATATTCTTGTTTTATTTATTAACGGCAACCGTAGACAACAGAATAAAATATATTTTATTTTAATTTTCCTGCAAAACAATTGTTAGAAATAAAAACAACCATGCATTTTTTGTTTTTATTTATTTATGAACAAAATAAGATACTTGAATGGTTTTGGATCTTGGCGATATGGAAGATAGATCCGTATCTCCGATCACCGTACGTGACCGGAGATAGAAGATTGCGTGAGATAGAAATGTGAAATGTGGAGAGATCACGAGATGAGATGAAAATTTGGTTTTGGAGGTGGATCAAATTTTGATGGATATTTTTTTGGGATTTCTAAAGATCTAATAGCTTGATGAAAATAAAGACTACACTATGGTTACACTAAAGAAACGATAGAAAAATGGATCTCACCTTAAGGTCGCATACGCTGTGATGGCCTCAACGAGGGCTAACGCGCTGTCACCGGATGGCTCGAAGGCTGGACACCCTTCTTCAACAAGATGGCTCTCGGAGATTGAGCTCCTCTCCACCAAAGATCGATCAACGAATAACGATGGAGGAGGAGCCCATTAAAAAGAGAAGAAAATAAAAAAGGAAGGTATATACACTTAAGGAAGGTGCTGAGTGGTAGAATTAATAAAGATTTAAATCAAATTTTTAATTATGAATTTCGGATTAAATAAAATAAATAAACAAATAAATTTACAAAAATTAATTAGCCACCTTAATGGCAACTATAAAGGTATGGAATAATATCTTATATACAAGGTAGGTTTTTAAAACAAATAATGAATTAAATAATTAAATCTAGATATAATTTTTGTAATTAAATTAAATTAATTCATTAATGTTAGATATTTTATTTTTTGATCATTTTTATATAAGGAAATAAGTTGTATACAAATATTATTTACTTATAATACAATATACACATGTACAAACAAGGAAATAATTTTTATATCTTTTCGTTTAAAATTTTTTATTTATATTTTTAATGAAAATAATATTTACAATTATATACATTATGTAAAAAAATAAATATGAATAAATATGTACAATAAATATTGGTGAAACTGCATAAAACATCCCAAAAAATCGACTTTTCAACCGTAACTCCAAAAATTATGAAACCACAACCATTTGATAGATAATTTAATTTAGAGTATAATGAAAGTGAGTTTGTTCAAGTTGAGGTTGTATGGAGCCAGAATTGGTATTTTAATTATCTCTTTGGGGCTTTTTCTGAGTGTGATTATTTGTAATATGTACATTATTTTGCTGTACAATTATTTTTATTATTTACGACACATTTTTACTTATAACTTTTGTATACAAAAATAATTAATTTGAGGTCAATGTATATACAAAGAAATTAATACAAGTTTTGTACAAATATACAAGAAAAAATTACAAAATATTTTTTTTGATTTTTGAATTAAAGAACCTATCTCCCCCTACTTTATTCCTGGTCGATCAGGTCAAGTCTTGACCTTCTCTCAGGGTTCGGGTCGGTCTGTATTTATTGCATAAACACATCCTTTATTTTCTTTTCCTTTTCTTCTTTACTCTATTATTTATGAACAAAAAGTGTTAAAAATGCATATTTAACAAATGCATGCAAAATGGTAAATTCATGAAATTAGTGGCTATACAGATGTTTGACTACGAAAAATGAAGCTAAAATAAAAGAATAAAGGCGATGAATCATGGATTCATCATTCTCCTATACTTTATCTTTGCTAGTCCCTTAGCAAATACTTATTTGGAAAATAAGTGAAAACAAAAATAAAGAAAAGAAAAAGGAAGGAAGTTAGAACAATGTTGACTTTTAAACTTATCTTCATAAAATTGTAGTATGGAGCTCTGTCAGACCTTTGGATTATTAGTGTGTCGGAACCTTAATTGGAAATGGATTTAAAACCTAACAACCTCTAAGTTCCACAAGACTCCTATTCAAGTCTCCTCAACAGTCAGATCAGAACAAGTTTACATACACAAATTCTTATGACTATGAATTCTTACTTGTATGCTGTAAGTGAAATATAACTCCTCATCTCAAAAGTAGCAAAGAGACAACCTCTCTCAATAAGGTAACTCTAATCCCTCGGTATAACAACTCTTTCCTCGAGGAGCATGGATATTCCCTTCTAAGTTCAAGTATAACCAGCTCAAGAAGAGGGGATGGAGATAAGAATGGATGGTAACCAGTGTAGCTACTTATCCTTGGATGCATGACCAGTGTAGCCAAGTCATCCGCTGCAAGCTTACAAACATTTGACTTTGAACTCTTATTCTTTTTTTTCACTTGTATATACACTCCGGCACACATTTTACTTATCAATTAGGCATGTCCACTTTTGGAGATTTTACATTTTTTCTCTTTTTTTTGAAAATATATACAAGGTGCAACATGTGCATAAGGAGTTTTTCCTCTTGAGCCAGTAGACTATCCCTCTTTTGAAGCATTATTGCAACCCTACAACATCCTGTCTTTAGACCTCAACATCGCCAGACCAGGTTGAGACGCACTTCCCTCCCTAGAGGAGGATGAGAGGTTCCACCTAGATGTACTACCCTCGTATGCTACCCCAAGCTAAAAGATTCTGCCCCCTCACTACTTCCTCCATGAAGAGCTACGTGTAGAGTGCTTGTCCAAGGTAAGCCACGGTCTGAAAGTATCATGCGTGTGTTGTTAAATATTCTACTTAGACTTATCAAGATGTCATGTGAACATAGTCTTATGGACTCAAAGAAATAAGTCACTATGACCTGAAAAGTCTTAACTCCAGTTCTTATAAGGTTCCTCTGAAATTAAGTGGATTAAGGTCCAACTAAGCTCCGTTCTTCAAATTTATTCCAGACTTAATTTAAATATCAAAATTATCCCAAAAAATGCACATGCTAATGCAAGAAATATGTACAATGCAAGAAAGAAAGCATTTTTTGTGTGAAATAGTTTTCAAAATTTCAAACTTTTTATGGATTTTTGAAAAATGATGCACATGCAAAAATAGTTTTTTTATGCAAATTTTTATAGACTTTTGGGTTTTGTAGTTTTTTTAACAAAAGGTTAGTAATATATACAAGTATATACAATTTGTTTTTCTAATAAGGGTTAGTGATAAGATACACATAATTACACAGGGGTAAGTTAATTATTTACAAGAATCATGTGAAAGGATTTACAACTTGAGTAATTTTTACAGGTATATATATATACAGTTGGATTTTTTTGGGGATGCATATATCCCTCAAACTTGTTTGAAAATGATTTTACAAACAATTTTGAAGACTATAGTCCAAAATAATTTTTCAAACCATTTTACAAACATTTATAAACATTTGAAAACTATTTTTGCAAGCATTTTTCAAACAATATATATAGATTTTCAAAATAAAATTTCAACCATTTTTCAAAACATTTGCAAATAGTTTTTATAAAATCATTTTATTTCACAAAAAAGATTTTTTTTTACAAATTAAAATATTTTTACAAAAGTTGAAAATATTTTTCAAACATTTCTTAGTTTTCAAAAGATTTTTCAAATAGTTTCAAACTACTTTAAAAATATTTTCAAAATATTTTGACCTGACTTATTAATCAGTATATGCAAAAAGAATTTTGAGGAGATATCTGCATCTTTTATTAGTTTTTTTTTGAATTTTACAAGTATTTATATAGTAACCTAGCCATATTAAAAATACGAAAGTACGAGTTATGGATAAAGTATATATACAATATATACGACATCCCCTATACTTAGCTCGAACTATGTCCTCATAGTGATCAAAGAGTTGCAAAGGAAAACATAACTCATGCTAAGTATTGGGAAGTTAAAAGAATACTATACTACAACGACGAATGAAAGATGAAAATCAATAGAGGTCGGTGATCCCCCAATACGTAAAATCAAGTAATCCTAAGTATAACAGATTGTACACAAGGGGAAAATCGAGGATTAGAATGTACTGGATTTACCCCCCTATACTTAGGGTAAAATATCCCTAAGTATTGGAAACAAAGTAGAGGTAAAAAGAATAAAAAAATAATCAAAAGTTTGGCACCCCTATACTTAGGGTAAAGTACACCCTAAGTATAGCATAATCATAGGATGGAGATGGGGTGTTAGACAAAAGAATGTGCGATATGGACATCAGGATCTATACAACTGCGGGAGGAAGTGATAATCATGCATGAGATGCAAATGATGTGAGTCAAAAACCACATCTCATGCAAAATGAATAGGGGTAACATCGACAATCAACGGATCATGATCTAGATATGGGTTCAGACATTGACCGTTAACTCAGAAGGTGGACTCAGATGATATCTCAGATATATCAATGCTGCCATTTTCATGCACCTTCCGGACCAATTATGGTCCCTTCCACTTTCTCTACAATTTCCTTGGAAATAGTTTTAGCCTGGCATCGAATAACCATACTTTATGGTTCGGCTCAAACTGCTTATGGCTGATGTAAGAATCATGCCATATCTTCACTCGCTCCTTATACTGTAGGCTATTCGAGAAGGCTGTATCTCTAAGTTCCTCCAGGGCTGCCAATTCTGCCTTTCTCTGATCCCCTACACTCTCTGGATCCAAAAATATCTCAGTAACAACCCATAGTGACTTATGCTCCAACTCAACCGGTAAGTTGCATGGCTTGCCATAAACGAGTCAGAATGGAGATGTACCTAACGGAGTCTGGAAGGATGTGTGGTCATTGTTCTCAACCAATCGATTCAGTCATCGAGAAAAAATGTTTTAACCACTAAGAGAAATATCAAGCAATGAAATGCAAGCGGTTTCGCTATTAAATTTACCTGGTATAGCGACCATGATCGAGCACAAGGAGCACGATTTAAAAACTAAGTAGTCAGATTTCTAAGATATTTTTTTAGTGGTTTTTGAATTTTTATTTTTTTTAGTTTTTTCAAATAAAGCACAAGTGATAAAAACACACAACACCATACTCTTTTTATATTTTTCAAAATAGTAAAAAATATCAGAAAATTACAGAAAATATATTTTTGGGTTTTACAGGTTTTAAAATATTTTTGATAATTTTTTCAAAATTTTCTGATATTTTTGTGATTTTTTAAAATCAAACAGTAAAGAAAAAGGAAAACAGTGCACAACCAAGAGTATTTTGCAACATAAAATTACTTTAAGTGCCCAATACTCATGCAAATTATCTTCAAGCTAAACTACATTTAAATATCTACAAATAAGGACTGAAATCAGATTTTTTGGATTTTTCTAGAATTTTGTATTTTTTTAATATTTTTAGTTTTTCGTACTTTTTTGGAATTTTATAAATGATCTATACACCAAAATTGGGCAGAAATTAAAAGATAATAAAACACAACAAGAGTAATTTTTTTGGATTTTTTGACAAATTTCTAATTTTATGAATTTTCTAATTTCGGGTATACAAAAAGACTATTTTTTGAATTTTGAAAATATTAAATAGCAACAAAATGTGATGAAAACATTATAC
Source organism: Ottelia alismoides (assembly GCA_037367405.1). Taxonomy (NCBI): domain Eukaryota; kingdom Viridiplantae; phylum Streptophyta; class Magnoliopsida; order Alismatales; family Hydrocharitaceae; genus Ottelia; species Ottelia alismoides. The sequence goes on along the minus strand of JAZKJV010001419.1, from coordinate 1,834,720 downwards.
AATGAAGAGGATCAAATCTGAAACATAAGATAATTTTTGTGGAATTTATTAAGCAAGAAAAACATTTATTTCCATGAAAAAAATCAAGCATTTTGAAGTCTGGAAAATAGGGGTGAAACACGATTATTTGAAGTTCTTGCACTGAAAAGACAACATGAAATAAAAATGGGGGTAGAAACTGCAATTTTCCCAAGCATTCCTATGGAGCACGTGGTTTGGAGGACTAGCAGGAGCTTCTTTGTAATTGCAGAAACTTCAGAGGGCTTTGACGTAATTTTTCCAATTTTAAATTAAGAATCCTAGGGTTCTCTTCTTGGGGCTCGTTTATTCTTTCTCAAAACAGGTGGGCGCCACCGTCTTCAAAGGAGGGGGGGGGTGGTCAAGGGCGCCAACGGTGGATCACATGGAGGCACATGCAAAAGAGATCTGGTTCGTGCGATGGCGCGCGGGTGTGGACAGCAGAGGTGCGTGACAGAAGCGTGCTTGGAGAAACGGCGGAGGGCGCATGGCGGAGCTGGGCGCCGCCAGAGGGGGCTGCAAAGGAAGCTGATATGCTCGGCGGAGTGCGCCACCTTTCACGGACGGAGGCACTGCGACGCATTGCTCACGCATCTGGCAGAGGCGAGGAAGGGCCGTGCAGGAGCAGATTCGCCGTGGGGGCGACTGGCGGGGTTCAGGATGAGGGAGGTGTCGCACGGTGGCCATCGATGGAAGGGCCGCATGCGGGGCGACGACCTTTGGTTGGCGGAGACGTGCAGCCTGACGGAAGGGCTGGAGTGGTCGAGAGGGGCTAACGACTTACTGCGGAGGGCGAGCACCAGGCGGAGCGCCGCTGCTGCCGGCGTTCTGGTGGATGAGGGCCGCACTGGTGGCGCCGGAGCTGTGGTTGGCCGTGGGTGGGGCTGGTGATAGCACGACTTGCACTAGTGGGGCGGTGGGCGCCGCCTGCGTTGGTGGGCAGGCGGCTTGCTGCCTGATTGTATATTTTTTTTTATTTTTATTTTTTACTTTTCTTTCTATTGTAAATAAAAATAGAAATAAAAAATTATTTTTTATATTATTTTTTTAAAAAACAACCATAGACAACAGAAATAAAATATTTTTTATTTTAATTTTCCTGCAAAACAAATGTTAGAAATAAAAACAACCATGCATATTATTATTATTATTTAATTATGAACAAAAAAGGATACGTGAATGGTTTTGGATTTTGGCGATATGGAAGATAGATCCGTATCTTCGGTCACCGTGCGTGACCAAAGGTGGAAGATTACGTGAGATAGAAATGTGAAATGTGGAGAGATCGTGAGATGAGATGAAAAATCGGTTTCAGAGGTGGATCAAATTGTGATGGATATTTTTTGGGATTTTTAAAGATATAAGAGCTTGATGAAAATAAAAGCTACGCTACGGTCACACTAAAGAAATGACAGAAAAATTGGATCTCACCTTGAGGTCAGATACGCCGTGATGGCCTCGACGAGAATGGACGTGCTGTCACCAGACGACTCGGAGGCTGGGCACCCATCTTCAACAAGATGGCTCTCAGAGATCGGGCTCTCTTCACCAAAGATCGATCAACGAAGGAGGAGGAACCCATCAAAAAGAGAAGAAAAATAAAAAGGAACGTATATACACTTAAGGAAGGTGTTTAGTAGTGGAATTAATAAAATATTTAAATTAATTAATTATAAATTATGAATTTTGGATTTAAATAAAATAAATAAATAAATTTACAAAAATTAATTAGCCACCTTAGTGGCGGCTATTAAAGGTATGGAATAATATCTTATATACAAGGTAGGCTTTTAAATCAAATAATGAATTAAATAATTAAATCTAAATACAATTTCCGTAATTAATTAATTAATTAATGTTAGATATTTTATTTTTGGTCATTTTTATATAAGGAAATTGGTTGTATACAAATATTATGTACATATATTACAATTTACACATGTATAAATAAGGAAATAATTTTTATATCTTTTCTTTTAAATTTTTTATTTATAATTTTTTATTTTATTTTTAATAATAATAATATTTAAAATTATTTACATTATGTACAAAAATAAATATGAATAAATATGTACAATAAATATAGGTGAAACTGCACAAAACATCATAGAAAATCGACTTTTCAACCGTAACTCCAAAAATTATGAAACCATAGCCATTTGAAAGATAATTTAATTTAGAGTATATGGAATTAAGTTTGATTCAATTTGAGTACGTATGGAGCCGAAATTGGTATTTCAATTATCGCTTTGCAGCTTTTTTTGAGTGTGATTATTTGTAATATGTACATTATTTTGCTGTGCAATTATTTTTATTATTTACAACACATTTTTATTTACAAATTTTGCTTACAAAAATAATTAACTTGAGGTCAATTTATGTACAAATAAAATAATACAAGTTTTGTACAAATATAGAAGAAAAATTTACAAATTATTTTTTTTGATTTTTGAATTAAAGACCCTATCTCCCCCTACTTTATTCCTGGTTGATCAGGTCAAGTCTTGACCTTCTCTCAGGGTTCGGGTCAGTATGTATTTATTGCATAAACACATCCTTTATTTTCTTTTCTTTTTCTTTTCTTTTTTATTCTTTTATTTATGTACAAAAAATATTAAAAATGCATATTTAAAAAATGCATGCAAAACGATAAATTCATGGAATTAGTGGGCATTTACATGCGTTTGACTACGGAAATGAAGCTAAAATAAAAGAATAAAGGTGATGAATCATGGATTCATCAACGACCTAGTCCAATACATAGGAAGAAGTCTGCGGCTGCTCATCAGTGCAGTTCTCGCTGCTGGCCATCTCTTGGGTCTCTACAAAGGCAAAAGACCCCAACTTAGGTGTCGTCAAGTGAATGAACAACTGTGCTGGCCTCTTCTCTGGCACCATAGGAATGGGAGAAGGGTGGTCAAGGGGGAACAAGGTGGTAGAGAACTCGGGTTTCTAGAGCAGGTCTGGGATCTCTGATGCTTCCCTAGATAAATGGAGAGGAGTGCTCGAAAGCAGTGCTGCCAAAGGCAGCCTAAGGGACCTCCTTGCCATCATCGTGATCTGGGGATTTATGAGGATTGGATATGGAATGAAAACAATATGTGAAGTCAAACCCCTTTTTCACCTGCTCAATACGAGCTGATGACCGTGAAAGACCGATCATTAATCTTGTTAATTTTTATTAAGTGACAAATCAATCTATCAGAGTGATTAAGCACGCTGTTGGGAACCCAATGCTCCCAGGAGATTGACCCGAATCTTGCAACTAATTTTTCCCAACCAGTAAGGGTGCGGACCGTTTATCGGCTACCCGATCTGCCCAATCTGCTAAGGAAGTCCCGGACCGATTATCGGCTACTCGATGAAATCCTCACTGGAGAACAACTGGCTACAAGACCAATAGTCTGAAAGGAGTTCGGATATGGCTCTACCTAGTGTGCATCTCACTCTCTCGCTGTAGATAAATCAACCAATGTGGGGGTGACTCTCCCCAAAATAAAGATTTTTAGGTGAAGTGTATTTTAGGGTCAAGTTTGAATTAGCAGTCCCAATTTTATTTTGTTTTCACTTTTCATGTATTTTTCTAAAATAAAAACAATGCCTAATAAACTTATCAATTTCCTTGATTATTTTGAGTCCAATCAAATAGGGAGAGGAAGTCAGAAAAGCGGATGCACGATCAAACACAATGATGCATGCAGAGATCGAAATGCATACCTGACTCCAACACTCTCCATGCAAGGTGATCCGTGCATAAAATTAAGACTGAAGGTAAACTACCTATATGATGCATGAGGAAATCGTCCCTAGATGAGCAACTTCTATTAATCGTGAAGAACAATAGCTAGCTATTAGGACGAGAGACCGGGGTCTGGTCTTTGATGTCAATCGGTACCCACCACAATGGGTCCTGCCAGCGTTGTATATGGCCTCTCTTGGCACGTGGTCTCTAATCTCAATAAGTTAACTTTTTCAGATTTATTTTAGCTAAGTCTTACGATCTATATGAATAGATAAACAATTGGGTGTGGGGACCTTAGCTAAATACATCATAATCAATAAAAAGTCCTAAGTCTAAGGGCTAAAACCTTAGGAATGAAAATAGAATAAAAGAGAGAAAACAAAACCACAAAAAACCGCGGTGAGATCCCCCGAGTACACCGGTACTCGGCAAAATAGACCCCGAAGTCTAAGTGTCCAAAGAGTGTCCAAAGTCTACAATTATTACAACAATAAAAGTTTTTTGCAAAAAAGAAATATCTATCTAAGATAACTAAGTCCTATTCTCCTCTACTCCTCCTCGGATGTGGGCTCCTCCAAAAGAAAACCAAAGCGTCCCTCGGGCAGTTCCTCACAAAAAAGCAAAACAAAGAAATGTTAGAAACAGTTATAATAGATAGATAAGAAAATAAAGCAAAACTGAAAATGACTACTAAGCCGTGCTCCCCAGCAACGACGCCATTCTGATGAGCGGTCTACCAACTAGATTTAAGAAATCAAAGTAAAACAAAACAGTCGTTGCGACCCCAATCAATAGACCGGCTCAATCGAGAAAAGTAAAACCACTCAATAAAAGTCAAGCAATCAAAGAATGTAAGCCGTTTGCTATTTTTTATTTACCTGGTATAGCTATCAGGGTCGAAGACAAGGAGTATGAGAAAAAAGGAAGTAGCCAAATTTCAAAATAAAATAATTTTCAGTGGTTTTCAATTTTACAAATTTTTAATTTTTAATAAGAAAACAAACAAACACAAAGTAACACAACACACACAACACTCTTTTTGGATTTTTCAGAATGGCTAAAAATACTCAGAAAATAAAACTAAAAATATTTTTGGTTTTTTGGGGTTTAAAGTATTTTGGTAATTTTTCTAGGGTTTTCAAATGTCTTTGTGTTTTTATAAAAATCAAACAAGGCTCAAAACTTAAAACAATGCACAGTCAGGACTAATTGCAAATTAAAAATGTTTAAAATGCCCTAAGGTCCTGATTAGCAATTTTGTGATAAAATAGATACAAATAGAAGCTGAAATTGCAATTTTTAGAATTTTCTTTGATTTTATATGATTTTTATAAGTTTTTGGTTACTTTGTAATTTTTAGAGTTTTTATGATTAATTTTCAAACAAAATTAATGTTGTAAATAAAACACAACAAAAGATAAGCACCATATTTTTATAGAAATTTTAAAGCATTTTTCGAATTTTTATAATTTTTATAAGGTAAATAAGGACTTTTTTAAGGTTTTAGAATTTTTAAAAATAAAAAATGCAATCAAATCAATCCTAGAAATTCATAATAAAAACTACACACTAGTAGGAGCTAATAGTAATTTTAGCAATTTTTAGAATCAATTTAATAATTTTAAGTCCAATAAAAAGTATGCAATTAATCATAGTTTATAGGGACCAAATAGCAAATATTTTAAGTTTCTGTACCAAAGGATAACACACAGTTAAAGTATAGGGTCTGATCTGCAAAAAGTCCAATCAATCACACACACAACACGTGGTTCAGGTTCACAGGGGCATAGATGTAATTTCTAAAGATTAACATTCATTCATCAATAAATTTAAAGTTCAGAGTATAACATGCAAATATCCCAAAATCATGTGAGGAAATACGTGCTTCAGACTCAGGAGGACTAAAGTGCAAAAATAAAAAATGCGAGGTCTAAACTCTAAATGTTCTTAACTGCAACATTTATTAATGGACTAAATATAAAAATAAAGACATGTGAGGGCACGGGGGAAATATACCCTTGGTAGGGGCACATGGCGCGCACGAAGGAGGGCGTTGGCATACGGCTCTGATTTGACGCCCGGGTGGATCTGACGGCCTGCAGAGAATGTCGAGGACGTGCAGGGCAAATGTATCAAAGGCTCTGATCTAACGGCTTAAAGGCTGCCACTGTCGGGTGGCTCTGATCGAATCTAGCATGAGGGCACTCATCCAACAGTGGGAGAAGGGTCTACAAGAACTCACCAGGGGTGAACTTCAATCAAGCGAGGGAATGGATCCGTCGACCCGATGAAGACTCTGATGGCTCCAGCACTATCGTAGGGATGCTCCGCGTCTGGTGGAGGGCTCCGATGAAGGAGGCGTTGGTCAGATGGGCATCACGGTGAAGGCTTCCTGAAGCTGTTCCGCCTGAGCAGATGGGAGTCCAAATGGCGCTCCAGTTGCGCATTTGTACCTGCAAGGGGTATAGGGGACTCGGGGCTATGCTCCGGTCCTTGTTATTACTTCAGAAGATAAGGGAAGATGGGTGATATGGAGTTCGATCTCTGATTAAGGCAGAGGAAGGAGATCTAGAGCCTAATCTCGACCTGATGGTAGAGTCTTAGGATGATCAGTTTGCGCAGGAAGGTGTAGGATGAGTCGAGGGATCGATCTGTATGAATAGGGGTGCGTAACGAAGCTCCGACCAGTAGGTCGGAGCAGATGAACTGGCGAATGTGCCAAATGGAAAGGTGGAATTGAAACGGGAAATACAATGGAAAAGATAAGTACCTGAAGGTTCAGATGAGCTTTTTTTTCTCCAGGAGAATGTGGGCATCAAGTTCTTGGCCCCAACCAAGCTGCGGCTGGCTGGGAGGCTGCACGCGGTAGAGCTCCGGCCACGTCGTGAGCTTCTAGCCTCCAGGTGTCTCCTGGCAGTCCAAAGGCTCTCCTCCGATAGCTGTCACTCTAAGAAGGTGGCTCAGGGTCTGTGGTGGCGCGAGGGACGAGCTGAGGGTCTGGAGGCGATGGAGGAGATGTTATGTAGGCTGCTCGCGGGCCCAAGAAGATCAGAGTATACACAGAACCCTAGGCAGATCCGACTGCGTGTAGGGATCCGCGAGGATCATGGAAGTTCGGGCTTCAATCGGACACATAAATGGAGTCAAGAAGTGGTTGGGTTCAGGTGTGAAAATTTTGGAGAAAGAGCTCCGACTAGAAGAACGCAACCCGACCTGGTCTGGAAGAGGTCGTTGACTAGGTCAACGGTCTAACATGGACCAATAAAAAATTAGGATTTACAAAAATCAAAGAAATTAGAGTTAAAAATACTAAATGAATTTAAATTAAAAGTGTATAAAATAAAAAATGATTATTATTTTATAAACTATTTTCTATGATTTTTAATTATTTTTATGAAAAATAAAATAATGTATATACAATATATAGTATTAAATATATGTATAATATACCTATGTCTTATGTACAAGTATTTTTACTTTATTATTTTTACAAAAATAATTTTATTTTATATTTTATTTATTTACAACATAAATTAAAGAGTATAAAATACTTTTTATAAATTATTTAAGGGTGTAAAATAAATTGTGAATGTGGTATACAAATGTGTATTTTGTACAAAGGTTTTTTGATTTTATTTTTATTTTTATTTTATTTTTATGATTTTTATTTTTTTATAGTATTATTAAAGCTATATACAAAGGTGTAAAAAAATAATCTAATTTATTTTGTCAAAAATAAATAAATAAATATTATGTATAGGTATAGGTGATATGTACTATACATAGTAGACCCTTATCTATCTCTACTTATTTTCTTTTGCGATCAGGTTAAGACTTGACCTTCTCTTGGGGTTTGGGTCACTCTCTATTTATTCTAAATACATCATTCTTTTTATTTTCCTTTTATTCTTTTATTTTTGCAGAATAAATGCTTAAATATGAATCATTAGCAAGGTCCTGCAGAAAGCTAAGTTATTGAATTTACAGGTATTTACATGTGGTTTTGCCAAAAAGAAGAGCTAAAATAAAATAATAAAGAGTGAGAATAATGGATTCATCACATACCAATAATGAAAATAAATTAACCATTAAAATAAAATTAAATAAATCAATCTCTTTAATACATACATGAAATACACATATATATATACCTATAAAGAATAATGCATATTTATTTAAATGTACAAATAACTCTTAAAAATATACTAAAATTACCTAGACATGTATCTAAATAAATTTAAAATATATAAAATGCTTATATGTAATAATAAAATATAGAATAAAAATAAAATTCAAATAGTCAAAACACATGTATATTTACCTATTAATATACATGTAAAAAATAACTTGTAATAAAACACCTTGAATAAATAAATAAATAAATATAATACAGAAAATTAGAAACATTTTTTATTTTATAACCATAAATTAATTAATACCTACTTAATTTTTTTTATCGATTTTATAAACTATTTTTACTTCCTTATTTCTTGGTTAGTCCACGTGGACCATTCATGGCCTTTTCCTTGTTGACTAAGAGGTCAACTACTCACCCTAGGTTCTGATCTGTGTCAAAACTCACGAGATACCCTCTTTATCCCCTTTTCTACTCCTTCTCCATATCTCCTTATCCCTCGAGCTCTCCACCTTTGTATAGCCCTCACCTCCATCCTCTTCACAGACCTCACCATCTTCACCTAACACCTCCATCCACGCAATCCCACCTTGAAGTCACGCAACTACCAACCTATAAATCACCCACCTTCTTCCATTTTTGATTTGATCCCTCTTTAGACAAACTTAGACCCTCAAATTGCTTCATGAGAGTCTTGTTGTTGACAGGAGCAAGGCTCCCCGATATGCAACGAGGAGGTTCGACACAAGAGGTGCATCCACCATCTCCAACGAGATCTCCGCAATGAGGTCCAGCTCCTGGGCCCCCGCCAAGCCGAGCCATTTCCCTGCTGTTCCTAGGTAATTTCTTAGACTAGATTTCAATTATGCATTTATTTTTTAGTTTAACTTGTTAGGCTAGCGTAAAAATCCAGATCTTCTTTGACCTGAAGCTCGAGCTCAAGGCCGATTTCATCGTAAACCATCCATGTTTGACCCATTTCCACGGCCATCACTTTTCTCATCACATTCTCCATTCGATCCCCAATTTTCCCCTTCGATTTTTCTCGAATCAAGGGATGTCGAGCTCTTTCATTCATCGCATCATCAGAACTCTCCGCCCATCAACTCTCCCACTATTTAGATCAACCTCCGGGTCGAGGATCATCACCTCGAGCCCAGGAAGCTTTTGGTGTAGGTATCAGATTCTACGGACCCTTCTGGAGAGGTTGAGGAACTTGGATGAATCTCCAAATCACCTGGAGCCATCAGGGGACTATGATCCTCATCGTGCCCATCTGGCCGCACCTGTATATGCGAAGGCCCACCAGCGATCGATAACAGCTGCTAGAGAATATAATAGATGCCAGAGCAATAAACAAATGAAACTCGGGCCGATGAACTTATTCGCCATTCTTGAAGACTCCTTCCCGACCTCAGATCAACAGCGTGGCCCACATCTAATCTGGACATCTAGTGCGAGCGAAGCGTTACGTCTCATATCCTTCTGATCAACTCACGTGGCACGCTGGTGATAGCGTGATCAACAAGCTTAAGTGGGTAAATATAGAATACTACTCCGTATTTTTGTAATATTTAACAGATCTTGTAAATATTTTTCAACGTTAAAAAAGTAGTGGACAAAGCATGTATGCCCTCAATTGTTTTAAATGTTGTAGTCTAGTTCCCCACCAATTCTCCTCAGGTAGCGGCCCACATGTGTGAGTATTTTGCATGTAAACCCTTATGGGTTTTGTATTAATAATCTAGTCTGCTAAAACCAAGTTTAAGTTATAAACTTCCGGTGTTTTTGCACATAACACCTCATAGTTTATTTTATTTGCAAAAACATCCCTACCAACTAGATTTATTTTATGCTTGATTTTCTACTTTTTTTAGAAATATCATCCGTGCTCCAAAATTTATGGAAAAATAGGATACGATGCATGCTTGCATGCTCTTTCACACTATGTAATTAGTTTTGCATTTTATGCATATTTCCTATTTATTAAAAATAAAAAATAGCATGGTATTCCCCGTTAGCCTTAAAAAATCAAAATAATATAAAACCATATATAAAATTCCAAAAAAATAGTAGTTACTTATTTTTGTATTATGTATCTCTATACCAAAAATCCCTAATAGAAAACAAAAATCACTAAAAATTAAAAAGCTCCAAAATCCTTATAAAAATTATAAAAACTCTTCAAAAACTCCAAAAATATTAGTTTCTATCTTGTATTGTTATATGTACATATTATTACATTTTAAAATTAGTTTTGGGATTTTTTGACTTTGTTTAGTATTTTTAAATCTCAAAACAATTCAGTTCATTTAAAAAGTCCTTGATTTTGTATACTTTGAGACTTTAACAATACCTAAAAATTAGAAAAAAAATCCCTGAAAAATCACAAAAATTTAGAAATATTAAAAACATAAAAATAATTTATTCGGTAAATCTTGAGTATTTATATATCTATTTATAAATTTATTACTATACATTGTATTATATATCTCTATATAGTGATCCATAAGTCTTATTATTACTAATTATTATAAATATTTCATAAATATTTTTAAACCCTTAAAAAAAATAAAAAGGACTATTCTTATTTATATTTTCTGATTTTTGTATACTTATTATATATTTTATACTCTATACTCCTTATATTATACATATTACATATACATAATTATACATATATTTATATTATATATTAAAAATAAAAAGGAATTAAAAATTAGAAAATTATAAAAAGAAAATAAAAATTATAAAATTAAATATCTAAAAAAACATATATATATATATATATATATATGCATATATAAAAAATAAAAAGTCAAAAACCCACAAAAACATTAATTATTTAATTGAGAGGATATTGTACACTTATACCTATATTATGTATTCATTATTTATTTATAAATAATACTTAATAGATCGGCTTGTCTCACTGTGTTCGACGCCCAGACTACTGGTTCACTATATACATTTATTTTGAGTTTTAATAAATTTTGATTCACACCTCAGTTTGCATTGATTCATATTATTGTGTGGGTTAATTGTTGCTTAGTCACTTGGGCTTCTTGATCTCTCATCGACTCAGTGGTCCCAACTTGTAAGGACGACAAGATAGTCCCTAGGGTTCAAGGTGGCTAAATAAATGGCATAGTTGCTGAGGAGTAATAGTGTAACTAGTTATACATTACACTATTTGTTATTCTTTTTATTTTTCAGTCATTTATTTTTTAATTAGTTTGATTGTTCTAATCCATATTTTTTGTTGATCTTTCTTACGATGGACAGCTTGGCGACGGTCATCTCTTAGGAGGTGGATGGACTCGAGTCGAGCGGAGGTTGGCCTTCTACTTATGAGCCGACCATGAGAGAGCATGAGAGAGGGGCAAGGAAAGCATGACAAGAGCAACCCATCCTTAGTTTTTATTTTGTTTTGTGAGAAAGAGATTTTATTTTATTTTTAAATTAATTTGTAACAATTTGAATACTGCCACACTTCACGAGATCTAGTGCCTATGTGTTTGTTCACTTGGGCGCCCCATCGCAATTTTTTTCGTGTTTTCTTTGCCTTTATTTTATTTTGTTTCGTGCATTTTGAGCTTTCCACCTTATTTCATTTGTTTTGTAGAATGAGCCTTTAGACATTAGGATTACTTGCTTGGTAAAATAGGTCCAAACACCTAATAGAAGCATGTTCCTATAGTTCTTTACATGTGGACATAGTCAAATTTAATTGTTGATTATTTGTACTTGAGATCAAGCACTGCGAAAAGCTCCATACAACACTTGCAGGACCCGTTGCGGCAGGCACTGAGGAGCTTCCAAGACCAGATTTGGATCTCATTTCTGGAGAATTAGCATTTGGGTCTTCACGATAAGTAGCAATTCTTTTTTAGGGAGATTTCTACCATTTGCATATCATCATATAGTGTAAATATTTCAATTCTGCCTTGCATCCCGTATGGAGAGAGATGGGAAGCATTATAAGTAATTCTAACTTTGCATGCATCATTAGCACTAAGATAAGATTTCCATCTTACTAATGACTTGCATTTCTTTTCCACCTTCTCCCTTTGTTTTGCACATATTAGGATTAAAGTAAAAATACAAAAAAATCATTAGGTGTCTTGCTCTGAAAAATACTCAAAAAATCAAAAAACCAAAAATTAAAACTAAGGGACTACTAATAAAACTTTGATCTAAATAAAAACCGTAATGGACATCATCATTTTGGGTTAATAAAGTCCTCATTGTTTTCAGATACCCTCCAGATAGAGAGAGGCATGACCCCCAAGGAATAGATCCCAAAAATCGATCTGTGGCAACCTAGATTATCAGCTGGGTTGGCGAAGTATTGGCACTTCGATTGTATGTGACCGAGTAGGGCCCTGTCGACGACGTTGCTCCCAACTTGTGTGGAGCATCCGACTTGGTCTGAAGTATTGAGCTTAGGCCACACCCTCACGAGTGTGTTTGTCTCATCAGTTTGCATCCGAGTACCTCACTTGTGAGGGAAGGATCGGTTTCACCTATTGGCTTTCTCATCTATTTCTTTGGTTGAGTAACCACCCAAGCACGAGATCAAGGACCTAAAAATGTGCAGATCACATGTTACAAAGGAGGTTTAACAAGTACGGGAGATTTTCTGGCAGTACACACACTCCTATAGGGATAACACTCATAAGGACTCATTATAAGATCTTGCCAGCAAAACAAAAATAAAATCAAAAAAAAAATAAAATCAAAAAGATAAAAATAGACGAACTCTTACAGCTTCACCTATGTGGTGATAATTGTTTCTTATTTGTTTGATTAGTTAAGTTCAAAGATCAATCCCACACACTTTGTGCCATTTTCTTTTCTCCATTTTATTCCTTATTTGCCCCACTCGCTTCAAGCCTTTTACTATTTTGCACTCCATTTATTCCTTGTTTGACACCATATCTTTCATCCATTCTCGATCTCCCTCATCATCTTCGAGATGTCGACTCATGGATGGTTTAGTCGGGACTCCACCTACAACAACATCAATTCCATGCACTCCCCTTCTCCAATAATTCAGGGAGAATCCCGAGAAACTAGTTCGGAACCTGCAAACCAATCTCTAGACTCCCCACATTCTTCAATAATTCGAGATCACTCTTGTCCCGAACTCTTCTCATTTAGGATGACAATTGATTTCACTCCTTACACATCACCATCCTTAATGAAATTCTGTGTTGACATTAAGGTAGAACGATTCTCTACATCTGGTGCTTCAATACAGACTGATCGGAGCATCATTCCATGTGTAGATCATGAGCTTGATATGGAGCCAAAATTTCTCTCAAAGTCAGATTCAGAAAACGACATGGAGATGGCTCCCACAAGAAAAGGGAAGGGACACTAATGCATCCTTTGTAACCACAGTCAGATTAGGGCTAGCCGGACTAGAATGCCATGAATGCCCATCTTCTTACCTCAATCAGGCGACACAACATTAGGTCACCGACCAGGCATTGGCCCAATTCGCCTTCTAGACATGCTCAATGATCTAAGGAGAAGGAGTGATAACCCAGGAGGAGGAGGAGGAGAAGAAGAAGGAGAGAGAGAGAGCATATGGAGGTTGTGGAGGCCCAAGCCCATGCTCAAGGAGACCTACAACCCTCGAGCGGGCTAGATGACCAAGTGGATCCAAATCCCGACGGTCTATGCACACTTCTTGTTGAAGCCTCAACTCTTGGTGCTTCTACCGACCTTCCAGGGAAATGCAAACAAGGAACCTTATATACATGTGCAACAATTTGCACGTATCTATGGTAACTACCCTAACATACCGTTAGGCGTAGTCAAAATGACATGCTTTCCATTCACCCTTCAGGATAAGGTGCTTAATTGGGTTAAACACTTGGGGAAAATCGCCACCACTTGGAAGGAACTGAAGCTAGCATTCTTGCAGAAGTTGTACCCTCCTGAGAAGTCAAATCATATGCATGCCCGCATAGCTAACTTTACCCAAGCCACCCACGAATCCATTCATGAGGCTTAGGAGAGGTTTACAGATTTACAAGAGAAATGTACCCATCATGACATTCCTAGGACCAGCCTGGTCCAACATTTCTTTGGAGGACTGATAATTGAGAGTTAGAAGCTCGTAGATGCTGCTTGTGGTGGCTCACATTTCAATAAAGACGAGGATGTCCTGGTAGATCTTTGAGAAAATGGCTGAAGGAGAGTCTACCTTGTCATCGTCCCACACAAATCAACGCCAACCCCACAATTCAGAAGTCAGTGCATATGGCATCTTCCTACGAGCTGGACAGGGACACGAGCTCCAACTTGAGCGTCATAGGAAGCCACTTGTCCAAGGTGGATATCATAGGGAAACGATCGTAGGACTTGGAGAAACTTTCTATGATCGAAAATAGGATGTAACATCTGGACAAGTTGGACCTGATTACCAAGCAGTTGGAGCTGCTGGTTAGTATGATCCGCTCCTACAATTCCATGTTTGCATCGACCACCACTTCAGTTGCATCGAAAGAGCTAGCTTTGTCATAGTCTCCTCAGCAGAGTAAGCCCCAGCACATGTAGGATCCATGTTTCCCTCCTCCACCTCACATTCAGGAGGTGAGTGACATATGGGTCAACGATGCACAACCTGCCCATCCAGGTGGAGCCCAGCAGAGCCAACAGTCAGGAAATTGCCCATTCCCTCAGCAACAATGAGGGAGATTTGTTCAGAACCAGCCTCAACCCAACAATAGTAGTCTCCACAATACCATGGAAATTAGAGAAAGAACCAGTACCAGAAGCCGTAGTACCGTCAGTTCCAATCAAATCAATAATACTCGATTGTGCCTTACAAGTACCCTCCTTAGCATCATCATCAATGCCATCCTTCTCCTTAGTACCATAATCAACATTCCTACTCATAGCCTTAACACCATTCCCAGTATCAGCGTGGTTAGTATGCTGAACCATCTGAGGTTGCTCCTGTGGACCTTACCTTGGATTGCTTGGCTCAGTTGGTAAAGAGCCTAGGTGAAATGTGCCAAAAGCTCGATGACCTCAACATTTCCAAAACTCCGATTTCGGCACATGTCGAAGCAAACCCAGTAATTTCAGGAAGAAAGAGCAGGTAGTTTGTGATGTTCTCTCTAGCTTAACAAAGTCATATGTACGTGATTTGTTTTTATCTAATGCTGTCACTCTCAGGAGAGGTAGGACCTTTGATGAATCTCGTATTCATCATGCTAAAATTGGTCAATTAGGCTATGTTACCCATAATTCACATGCATTTAATCATTAATAGAGCATCATTAACATACATACATGTGTAAATAATATATTGCATTAAAAATTCCAAGTGTAAATTAGCCCAAAAAGCCACTAACTTCTCATATATTTAGTTATTTCATCTTAATTCCGATTGACCCCAAACCACTCCATTGAGTAGATATCATAACAAGAATAAATAAAAAATACAAAAAAATACTAATTCAAATAAGTGTCAAATAATCCCAAAGTCTAATTTCACATCTGATGGACTAAAGCGAGCATATCTCCCTCATACAACGTCCGTTTTTGGTCTACTCACTTTTAAAGTACTCCATTTTCAAATACCTTCAAACCAAGACCAATTTCGTAAAATTCGGAGATCATATGTGAAAGTTGAGTTTTGGGCCTCTTTTACGCATTTTGACTGTTCGCGATTTTTGACCTAAGTTTTTATGCACATAATTAACCCTTTTAATTTCATTTTTTTTCATTTGTGTTCTTTGATGAAAGTTTTATTAAGCGATACAAAAATCCAAATCTAGATTAAAACTGAAATCAAAGAAAGTGACTGAGTCCAAGTGTCCATTGTGAGTCTGTACAAAAATTGTGTGTTTCATACTTCTATTTTATTTTCATATTTTCTTATTTATTAAAAATCCAAAAAAATCAGATTAGTGTGTAATGAATTTTCTTGTATTTTATCGTAATTTATCTAGATTTTTATCCTCTCTAAAACCACCAAAAAATTACAAAACTCCAAAAAATCGGTTTTCTATGCACATGGAGAACCACCAAAAATATCACTTCTCACAAATGACCTCTTTTGCTCACGAGTCCTTCACGAAAGTTGTAGATCTCGTCGAGATGAACAACTTTTATGAAGGAATTTTTTCAATCCGAGGTCTCCAACTATTTCTTTTCTATTTTCTTTCCCTTTTTAAATTTTGAAAATTTTTGGGGCGACACATGGCAGCCTCTGGGCTTGCCACGTGTCACCCCACCTCTCTCTCTCACCTCTCTTTCCAAGGTCACGTGCCTAGCACGTGACCCTCTTCTTCTTCCTAGATGTTACACGGCTCCACCAACGGCCCCATCAGCGCCCCCTCCCCTTCTTCCCTCCGGTCGTGCAAGTAACGCCTCCGCGCTTTCACTCTGATGCTGCACCTCTCCATAATAGCTGCTAGCACAGATTCGACAACATCCCCCTCCCCTCCTATAAAAACCCATCGACCTCCAGCCTTTAAACCCGTCCGCCATTAACGGAGTTGGCCAGAGCTTCTCCCCCACCGCAGGTGACAGCTGAGGTCTTTGAGAGGGCATCGACACTCTAGGCGAGATCCGGTCACCCCCTGACCGTTGAAAGCTTTGTTCCCAACGAAGCTCTCCGTGCTCCAGTTTCCCCATGCCATTGAGATCCCTCCCCAAGTAATTCCTCCTCTCCCTCCGGTCTTGCTCCACGGTCACCCTCGCCTTGGCCAACGCATACCTCTACTCCAGCCTTGCACAGGATGGAACCCCATCCCCGCTCTTTGCCCGACCGTAGAACATCCTCGAGCCCCACACAGCCGGTCGTCCCCCGTTTACCCTGCGCTCGCCGTGGCTGAGCTCCGCCGGGTCGAAACCCCCGCCAGCCAACGTTGGATCAGGGCGTCAGCCCTTGATCCAACGACCAACGAGCCACCACGTGTTCCGCCGAACCATCCCTCCACACCGGGAGGTCCGGGCAACCTGAACCACCGCTTGCCACCAAGTGGAGCTCCGAGCCTCCGCTTCATATTCCCTGAACCTTCGAACCACATCCTCGTCGACCGAGCCTCTAGTTCGGGGCTCTGAACCTCAGGCTCGGGTCCGAACCACAGGCTCAACCTCTCCGAGCCTCCGCCTCGCCAATCGAGCCTCCAGGCATACATGTAATGCACGCGCGCTGGGGGCAAATTATAAAAAGGCCCCCGCCAGTTCCTGATATTGCAGATCTACCCCCGCCAAGGGTAAATTACATACGCCCTCCCCCTCAACTTTCCAAAATTGCAGATAAGTCCTTCCAGAGACCATTTTTAAGGACAAACTTTATTTCAATTACATTTTAGTCCCTGAAATTTCATTTCATCATATCTTGCTCATTTGAACTCCGATTTTAGCGTATAATATGTCATTTTGAAGCTCTTTTCATGCTCTATCATTTAACATTGAACAGATCTGAGGATGTTTATTGATAATTATTATTTAAGGATATCTATTAACAAATACAAGCTAATTTTGATATATCTATGCTACATTTTCATTGGAAAATTAATGATCTCTTTTGCAGGAGCATGGCTGAGGACTTTACATTGAATAATTCCCTATGGATTTTTGATTATAATATTTGAGGAATTAAATCACGTGAATTTCGAGGATAGATTCTCTGCTTAAATATTGTCATTGATTGATTTAATAGAAGTAGGATAATCTATTACCTCTTATGCTTGGAGCATGGAATTAATTTGAATATTTCTCTTGAACTATATCTGTTGATCTGTGATAAATTGTGATAAATTTCGAGGACATTGATTAACATTATTTTGAGAAAGAATCTTAAATCACAGACCATGTGCTGATCTCATCCAATTTTCTTATTTCTTTGCATTTGCATTGCATTGTATTATAATATTCCAACACAGAAATTTATCAACAATTAATTAATTATTTAATTTAATTTAATTTAAAACCTCGCAACTAAGAATCACTGTTCTTTATGTTTGACCTTGGTAAACTTGCCAAGAAAAATTTTCCACAACATTCAAAGATTGTGGTGATTTGCTGAACCAAATTTGCCTCCTATACTACGACAATTTCCTGATTCTTAAAGAGGCAAATTTGTCGATCATCAACCTTGCAACCGACTACCACCATGAAGGGGAAGAATAAAGCTTCACCTAGCAAATCATCCTCTTCTGCATCAGCCGATCCATCATCGTCCGGGTCGGGTGAGGAAAAAGAAGATAAAGGAGAAGCACCAGGAAGAAAATGCCAAAAAAATCTGCAAAATCAAAAACATCAAAAGGATAACACCAATAGCAGCAACCTAAGCCCTACCGGGCCAACCACTGAGGAGATCGCACCTGCAACCACCCCGATGCCAACCGAGGGAGCTCCGCCTACATATTTTGGATGCTTGCCTTTATTGGATGACCCTGCTCATTTCAGTCATCCGTTTGTACAGTCTGATGTGGGAACATATTTTGATGTAAATAAGAACACTATTTCTACTTCTGCTTTTGATTATGTAAATATTCCATTTTTAGATGCTTTGAGAAAATCTAAAAAAAATAGAAAATTAAAAACTTCCTTGTCCGACCTTAATGTGGTCAAGATAATTCAGCCTGCTCATATCTATCAAGTACATACCTAACATCAAGAAAAGGTTGAAAGAAGCATGTTCTTCGAAGAGACAACCACATAGAGCTCATGAAAGAAATGTCAAGCATATTTTGATTGTGGTAACTATAAATGCAATCAGCAATATCCCAATGAAAAAGAAGGATATGAGAGATCCTCTAGTCAGATGTTAGATGTTCAACCAGGAATTTGATCGAACTCTCCTCGATAGTGGATCGTCAATCAACCTGATGCCCACATCACTACTCAAAGAGTTTGGGTTGGGACTGCTCAAATCCACAAGAATGATCATGTAATTCACAGATACTTCCATCAAACCGCCTCAAGGAATTTTGAAGGATGTCATTGTCACTATCCAGGGAGCACAGTTCCCTATGGACTTCATTTTACTTGATATGGACACCTCAGCTCCTCTTCCCTGATAATCCCTGGACGGTTGTTCCTTCGAACAACCGAAGCAGTGTTGGACTATGGCACCATGCATATCACCTTCCATTTTACCAGCGACAAGGTGCCTATTGAGATGATCCGAGTGCTAAAACCGACTGAGTCTGCATAAGATGAGAGCGAGCTGACATAACATCAAACAAAAGACCATGACTTTCTTGCTAAAATCCCTGATACAAATATGTTTATGGATGATATTGAAACCCACAAATTCCTCTCCATAGAGGAATGAGTGGATAGCACAGTCAGGTTCCCTGATGTCCTTGATGATGAGATTTTTGCTGAGTTACCTGAAGAATACATCTATGGCCACCTGTCCTTGGCAGAGCAAAAAAAAATATCGAAAATTTCTATGAACAAGATTCTGTGAGTGAAGAATTTTGTGTTGTATTGAATGCAGAGCCTACAGTGCCAATGGTAGACACAATACAGTTGAAAGATCCGACACCATCACCCTACATAGTAGCTAAAGTTACCACTGAAATGAATCAAACCCGCCTGATCTCAAACCACTTCCAGCAAACATGAAATATGCCTCCCTCATGGGTGCATAAAATAAGTTTCCCGTGATCATAAATTCTTAGTTGGCACAGGAACAAGAATCTCGTCTACTCGAGGTTCTAGAAAGAAATCGCAAGGCCATAAAATGGAAAATTTTAGATCCCCTTGGGATCAACCCGTCATTGTATTCTCATCACATATACCTTGAAGAGGACAACAAGCCATCATAAGAATCCTAGTGCAGATTATATCAAATCTTCATGAAGTTGTGATGAATGAAATCACAAAATTGTGTGATGTGGGATTCATTTATCCCAACTCCGATTTGACATGGGTGAGTTCCTTGCATGTTGTGCCAAAGAATTCAAGGATCACCATGGTCAAGAATGACGAAGGAGAGGAGATCACAACTAGAGTACCCACATCTTGGTGCGTATGTGTTGACTACAAACACATGAATCTAGCGATAAAGAAGGACCATTTTCCGCTCCCCTTCATCAACTAAATAGTCAAGAGGCTGGTCGTGAAGGAACACTTTTATTTCTTGGATGGATACTTTGGTCGCAACCAAGTTGTTATACCTCCTAAAGATCAAGAGAAAACAACCTTAACCTGCCCATTTGGGACCTACACCTTATGTAGAATGCCGTTTGGTTTATGCAATGCTCCAGCGACATTCCAGCGATGCATGTTGGCTGTATTTGCAGATATTGTTGGAAGTTTTCTTGAGACTTTCATGGACAATTTCTCGATCTATGGAGTCAGCTTTGATCAGTGCCTATCTTATTTAGACAGAGTCTCGAAGAGATGCAGTGAAGTGAACCTTGTGCTCTCGTGAGAGAAGAGTTATTTCATGGTGATCGAAGGTATTGTGCTAGACCATGTCATATCAAAACGTGGCATGGAGGTAGACCCTGCGAAAGTGGATGCCATTTCAAATTTGAGGCACCTAAAATTTGAAGCAAGTCGGTCATTCCTAGGGCATGTTGGTTTCTACCGACACTTCATCAAAGATTTTAGCAAAATCTCCCGACTGTTGACTAAGCTTCTGGGTAAGAAGGAAGACTTTATTATTGATGAGAGAGTCCTCTAGGCATTCAATCAGATGATAGAACGATCACCCATGTCCCTTGTCCTTATATACGCCAGATTGGTCTCTCCCGTTTGAGATCATGACAGATGCATCAGACTGTGCCATTGGAGCAGTTCTAGGACAACGAAAAGACAATCTACCATTTGTAATTCACTACACTAGCAGTATTATAGATGAAACTCAGAAAAACTACACTATCACGGAAAAAGAGCTACTAGCAGACATCTTTACCCTGAAAATTCATATCCCACCTGGTTAGATCCAAAGTGATTGTGTATACAGACCACTCTACCATCAAATAATTACAAGCTAAGAAGAATGCAAACCAAGACAAATCAGATGGATCCTTTCGCTCCAAGAATTTGATCTTGAAATTTGTGACAAACCAGGAGTGAAAAATATGGTGGAAATCACCTATCAAGATTTCTAGAGCCCGACACTCCTGAGTAGAGCTTAGTGTCGATAACCGAGACCTTTCTAGACGAGGCTATTCTGTCAGTCATCTTAATCCCCTAGTTCACTGATATTATGCACTATCTTGTGTCCAAGAGAACTCCACAAGTTTGATCAAAACTTAAAGTCAACAATTTTTTGTTGGATATTCATTTCTGTTGGTGGGAGGATCCATATCTCTTTTGCGAGGGGGAAAATTGCATATGGAGAAGGTGCATTCCTCAGGAGGAAGTTTAAAGTGTCCTCAAACATTGTCATGCTAGAGAAATATGAGGTAACCACTCCGGAAGGTGTATGGCAGCTAAAGTACTTAAATGTGGCCTATGGTGGCTGACTTTATGTAAAGATGCAGAAGCCTTCATCAAAAACTGTACTGACTGTTAGAAGATGGGCGGAACCATAGGAACGAGAGACATGATGCCTCTAAAGTACATTCAAATCTCAGATGTTTTTGATGCATGGGGCATTGATTTCATGGATCCATTTCCCAACAGTTAGGGTTATGAGCATATTCTACTAGCTGTTGATTACATCAGTCGTTGGGTGGAGGCTATCCCGACCCGAGCCACCGATATTTGTACTATATGCCGGTTTTTGAATGAAAACATCATTGCAAGGTTTGGGATCCCCAAAATTTTGATATCCGATGGGGGTAGCCATTTCATCAAAAGAAAGGTGAAGAAAGATTTCTGCATTGAACATCGTGTCGTCTCTTTGTACCACCCATAGTCTAATGGCCTGGTTGAATGTTCAAACAGGGAGATCAAGACAATTTTACAAAAGCTTGTGTGCCTCGATAGAAAGAACTGGTCATAATTCCTTTATTCCGTTCTTTGGGCTTATCGGACCGCCTACAAGTCACCATTAGGAATATCTCCCTACCGCTTGGTGTATGGCAAGCCATGCCATTTTCCCGTAGAGCTCATTCATAAATCCTTATGGCAATTATTGTTTGTAATTTGGATTCCAAGAAGGCCAAAAAGAACAAAAAATGGATCTGAATCAACTTCTCGAATTCTGTGAGTATGCATACGACAATAGTCTAATGTACAAGGAGAAGGTCAAGAAGTGGCACGACAAGCATATCCACCTCAAGACTTTCAAACTGGGTCAGAAGGTTTGGTTGTTTGATGCAAAGCTCAGATTATTCCTAGGGAAGTTGAAGAGCAAGTGGACTTGGCCTTTCATAGTGAAGCATGTGCGTGACAATTGACGTATTGTCATATCCGTTTTGTTAGCTAACACACAACCATTTGTGATCAACAAACAATTACTAAAGCCATATCTTAAACATGACAAGTTTCTATCTGTGGTTGATTCAATACAGGTGGTCTAACAAGAATATCTCAATGTCGCAACATCAACGCAATTAGACGAGGCATTGAAAAATATTTTTAATTAATTCATCATTTTTCTTCTTTTCTTCTCTTATTATTTTCGTTTTCATTATTCAAATTCTTTCTTCCATGTTGCCCTCATCCCATTCATCAATGATATACTTGGGATATATTCCATCCTAAGTTTGAAGGATTGAGCGCACTCGGGTTATTCATTCTTAGATCCCCCGTCTGTCTCCTCAACTCTTGATATTCTGTCTATACGTAGGGATATTTCACCCTAAGTATAGGGGGACAGGCCAAGCCGATAAACTTATTCATTCCCACCCTCGACCCTCCTTGCAAGTTGAATACAGTCTTCTATACAAAGGATTAATTGATCCTAAGTATGGGGGGGTGTTCGACTTCTCATTCATTATCCAGTCATTGTAGTATATATTTTCTTATACTCAATATGAGTTATGTCTTCCTTTTCTATCCGATCTATGAGAACATAGCTCAAGATAAGTATAAGGGGGTCATATATAACTCGTACTTGCATATTTTTAATAATATGGATTTCTCTTTTTATATAATGATTAATAAAATCGATTAAAAGTATTTTGTAAAATATTTGAAAAATGATTGGAAAATCTTTTTGAAGAATCTTTTAAAAACTATTTGAAAACTGTTTTGTAAAATGTTTTCAACCTTTGTAAACATGTTTTGTTTATGAAAATTTCTTTTATTTGTTTGAATAAAATGTTTTGGAAATCTATTTGGAAAAGGTTTGAAAAATTATTGTAAAAATAGTTTGAAAATATATACATACTATTTGAAAAATCTTTACAAAATGATTTTCAAATATTGAAAATATTTGTAAAAATTATTTGTCAAACTATTCTTTCAAAATAAAATTTTTGAGATGCTTGTCAAAAGCTTTGCAAATTATTTTGAGGACTACATAAATTCTTTACAAACCTTGTACATCAAACTTGTAAATAATTTGTGTAAATTCCTGAACCGTAAGTCTTGTATATAACAAGATGCACTCCCATGTAAATATCTACACATAATTATTTTCCAGAACTCTTTTAAAAAAAATAAAAAATCACTAAAACTTTTTAAAATAAAAAATCCATAAAAATTAACAAAATATTTTCAAAAGTCCTATAAATTGTTTCAAAACTTTTCAAAAATCCCACAAAAAGTTCAAAACCAGAAAATTGCATCAATAAAAATCTTTCTTGCATTGTACATATCATTTGCATTTTTCAGATTGATGATGATAATTTAACAACTTTAAATAATATCCAAAGATTGGAGCTTAGTTGGACCTTAATCCACTTAATCACATGAGCCTTAAGAGAACTAAAATTGAGACACTTTAGGTCTACTAAACTTAATTATTTGAGACCACAAGACTTAGTTCAGTATCATCTTGACTACTTATGTAGAATATTTTGGAACATACGGTGACTCTTGTCGACGGTGACCTAAATTGCAGACATGCCGTTGCACTTTTCTCAACTTAGTTGAAGTGATAGAGGGCTGGATTTTCCGGCATAAGACACAAGCCAATGGAAACATCAGAAGTCACACATTTGTGGACATTATACTCCAACCTGATCCAATAACCATGAGGTCTAATGACAAAAGTTGTGGGTTGCGATAATGCTTCAAAAGAGGTATAATCTACTAGTTCAAGAGGAAAAAGTCCTTATGTAATGCTGCTGTATATAATACCAAAAAATGCAAAATCAAAACTCCAAAAAGAAAAGACCGGCAAAAGTCAAAGAAAAAAATCAATTCTCGTCGGACCACGTAGTCAATAAGCAAGCTTGAGCTTCAGAGTCAATATGTATGTGAGCCTACAGCCAGATGACTTGGCTACACTAGTCAAGCATCCTAGTATAGGTAGCTACACTGGCTACCATCTATTCTCTTCTTTTCCTCCTCTTCTTGAGCTGTTTGCACTTGAACTTAGAAAGAAATACCCCACTTCTCGAGGAAAGAGTTATGGGATTGGGGAATTAGTGTCACCATGTTAGAGAAGACTGACTTTTACTGCTTCAGTCGACATGAGCTATATATATATATATATCACTAACACTATATAAGAGAGATTCATAGTCATAGGGGACTGCATATGACATCGAAGTGTTCTGACCTTGCTATCAAGGAGAATTGGGCAGAGTTTTGTGATTTTCAGAGGCTGTTGTGTTGCAAGTCTGGTTCCCAATAAGGTTCCGACCAAACTTAATTTTCCAAAGGTTTGACTAAGCTCCAAATTTGATATTATGAGGACAAATTCAAAAGTTAAAATAAATCCAAGTTCTTTCCTTTTCTTTTCTTTATTTTCTTTTCTTCACTTAAAAGCGTAAGTGTTTGCTAGGGACTAGCAAAGGCAATTGTAGAGAGGGGTGATGAATATCCATTTCATCACCTTTATTCTTTTATTTTGGACTTAAATCCCTAGCTAAATGCATATATATTTCATTGATTTACCAAAATAAATACTCTGTAATTTGTACAAAGTATCATATAAAATATTATGTATTTAATATATTTAATTCCAAAATAAAAGAATAAAGGAAGAAAAGAAAAATAAATGAAATACCATAGGTGTTGAGTGACCCTAAACCCCGAGACCCAGTCATCATGATGACTTGGTTCACAAGGAATAAAGTGGGGGGAGATAGGGCAGACGAACTATATCATAAAATACATAGAAAATCATGTACAAAATCCTATTTTAATTGCTCAAATATTACTTTTTGGGACCTGTTTTTTTAATTATTTTTACACCTTAAATAACAAAAACCTCTATATGAATATTATCCATAAAAGTAAAAGGAAAACACAAAATTGATTTCACAGAAAAATAATGCACAGTGTGCCCAAAACACACAAAATAAAATGCCAAAATAAAAACTTCACAGACCTGTATCTTCTTTGTACTATGTCAAAATGAACCAAAATCACATTTAATTTTATATAACTTTTAATTAGCTATTTCATGAAGATAGTGTCATTTAATTTGGAGCTAAGATGCAAAAGTTAGTCTTTAGGCCCATATTGTGCAATATACCTGTATATTTTATTCAATATATTTATTCTTTATATTTTACAAATTCTTTTATTTTGTAAAATTGTAATAATATTTAAAATACACCAATAATGAAAATAAATTAACCATTAAAATAAAGTTAAATAAAATCAATCTCTTCAATAAATAGATGAAATACACTTATATATACTTATAAAGAGTATATACATAATTAATTAAGTTTACAAATAAACTCTTAAAAATATACTAAAATTACCTAGACTAGTATATAAATAAATTAAAAATATATAAATACTTGTATATAATAACAAAATATAGAATATAAATAAAAAACAAGTAATCAAAACACATGTATATTTACCTATTAATATACATGTAAATAATAACTTATAATAAAACACCTTGAAAAAATAAATAAAAATATGTACAAATTAGTACATAAAATTAGAAACATTTTTATTTTATAACCATAAATTACTTAATTCATCTTCTGATTTTATAGATTTATAAACTATTTATACTTTCCTATTTCCTGGTTGGTCCACGTGGACCAACTAGGACCTTTTCCTTGTTGACCGGGCGATCAACTGCTCGCCCTAGGTTCTGACCTGTGTCAGAACTCACGAGATACCCTATTTCTACCCTTTTATACTCTTCCATACCTCCTTATCCCTCGAGCTTCCCACCTATCTATAGCCCTCACAACCATCCTCTTGGTCGACCTCACCATCTTCACCTACTACCTCCTCCGTCCACACTATCCCACCTCAAAGTCATGCAACTACCAGCTTATAAATCACCCCCACATTCTTCCATTTTTGGTTTGATCCCTCTTTAGCCAAACTTATCCCCACAGATCGCTTCTTGAGAGTCTTGTTGATGACAGAGCAAGGCTCCCCGATCTGCAACGAGGAGGTGCGACGTAGGAGGTGCATCCACCATCTCCGACGAGATCTCTGTCGTGAGGTCTTGCTCCTTGGCCCCGACCATGTTGAGCCATTTCTCTATTGTTCCTAGGTAATTTCTTAGAGTAGATTTCAAGTATGCATTCAGTTTTTAGTTTAAATTGTTAGGTTAGCATTAAAATCCAGTTCTTCGTTGACTTGGAGCTCGAGCTCTAGGTCGATTTCATCGTAGACCATTCCTATTTTTCAACCTGTTTCCATGCCCATCTCATTTCTCATCATGTTATCCATTTGATCCACCAATTTGCCCCTTCAATTTTTCTTGAATCGAGGGACGTCAAGCTCCTCCATCCATCGCGTCATTGGAGCTCCTTGGTCGAGGATCATCGCCTCGAGCCCAATAAGCTTTTAGTGTAGGTATTAGGTTCTGCGGACCCTCCTGGAGCGGTTAAGGCAATTGGACGAATATCCAGGTTACCTTAAGCCATTTGAGGTCTCTGACCCTCATTGTGCCCATCTGACTGCACCTGCAGATGTGGAGGCACACCAGCGACCGAAAACAACCGTCGGAGCACAGAACATACGTTGAAGCAATCAACGGATGAAACTTGAATCGTTGAAGTTCTTCACCATTCTTGAAGACCCCTTCCCGACCATCAGATCAGCCGCGTGACACAGATCTAATCTAGTCCGTCCAGTGCAAGCAAAGCATTATGTCTCCCAGGCCATCCGATCAATACACATGGCGCGCTGGTGGCAGATAAGTCAGTGGGCTTAAATGGGTAAATATCGAATACCCCTTCGTATTTTTGTAATATTTAAAGGATCTTATAAATATTTTTTAACTTTCAAAAAGTAGTGGATAAATTGCATGTATGCCCTCAAATGATTTAAATATTGCAGCTTAGTCCACCACCACTTCATCTCATGTGGCGGCCCACGTGCGTAGGTATTTTGTATGTAAACCCTTTCAGATTTTGTATTTATAATCTAATATGCTAAAATAAAGTTTAAGTTATAAACATTTGATGTTTTTCACAGAACCCCTCACAGTTTATTTTATTGCAAAACACCCTAGTAGCTTGATTTATTTTATGCTTGATTTTCTACTTTTTTTATAAGTATAATCCATACTCCAAAAATTATGGAAAAATAGGATATGCCTGTTTGCATGCTCTTTCATGTTGTATAATTAGTTTTGCATTTTATGCACATTTTCTATTTATTAAAATTAAAAAAATAGCACAATTATTCACTGTTAGATTTAAAAAATCCAAAAAATTATAAAGTCATATTTTCCAAAAAAATTAATAGTTGCTTATTATTGTATTTTATACCTTCAGACCAAAAATCCCTAAAAATAGGAAAAGAAAATCACTAAAAATTAAAAAGCTCCAAAATCTTTATAAAAATTTATAAAAACTCTTCAAAACTCCAAAAAATTAGATTCTATTTTGTATTATTACATATACATATTATTACATATTAAAATTAGTTTGAGAAGTTTGACTTTGTTTAATATTTTTAAATCTCAAAATAATTCGATCCATTTAAAAGTCCTTGATTTTGTATATTTTGAGAATTTATAAATGTCTAAAAATTAGCAAAATTTTTTAAAAAACAACAAAAACACTAGAAAAATTTTAAAACATAAAAATACTTGATTTGGTAAATTTTGATTATTTATATTTCTATTTATAAATATATTACTATATATTGTATTATATATATCTATATAGCGATCTATAAGTTTTATTATTAGTAATTATTATAAATATTTTATAAATATTTTCAAACCTTTTAAATAATAAAAAGGACTGTTCTTATTTATATTTTCTAATTTTTGTACATTTATTAAATATTTTTTATTCTATACTCCTTATATTATACATCATACATATATGTAGTTATATAATACTTGTATTATATATTAAAAAGAAAAAGAAATAAAAATCAAAAAAAAAGAAAATAAAAATTATAAAATAAAAAATCTAAAATAATATTAATATATATATATATATATATAAAAGTAAAAATCCCACAAAAACATTAATTATTTAATTGAGTGAATATTGTACTAATACACCTATATTATTTATTCATTATTTATCTATAAATAATATACCTGCTACACTGACTTGTCTGCCTTTGTTCGACACCCAGACTACTTGTCCACTATACACATTTATTTTTGGGTTGTAATAAATTTTGATTCACACCTCAGTTTGCATTGATGAGTGGGTTAATTGTTTCTTAGTTAATTGAGCTTCTTGGGATGTCGTCACAACGAATCAGTGGTCCCACCTGTTGGACATGCGAGCCCATGATGAGACATTATGCAATAAATGTTATTGTGAATATCATTCCCTGATCTGAAATGAAGAAAAACTAATTTGAAAAATAAGTCCCTTAGTACAATTAAGGTTATGTACCATGGCCATCTTAATGATCATACAACTGTTGATTCAATTATTGAATCATAGAGGCTATTGCTTGGATGAACATCTAAAGAGTTAGATTGATGACTCATCAAGTACCGTCAAATGATTGTTAAGAGAGGATCTCCATCCTGAGTAGGAGATGGCAATCCTTTCTCATTTAGGCTGATATCTGACCAACCTCTTAATGTAGGTCCTCTGCATGGGAATAGAGATTCGGAGGTGTCAGATTAGTTGAGTCAAAGGGTTGACTTAATGAGATCGAGATAACCAAAGACCTATGTTAAATGCTGTCACAGCATAGGCACACATCCTCTGACCAGAGACAGATGTGTTACTATATGTCTGAGTGTGTACATTTGGCAGACCAATAGGTTGATGACCTAATCAAGGTCTATACACCGGTGAGCTGGTGTGCATGTAAGGGCATATGAGTAATACGATCTCTCAAAGGGATCATGCAGGTTCACATGTGAACCGGGAGATATGATCTCACTCATGAGGTATTGGGATTGATCTAATTTCATGCATGGTCGTTGTGCTTTGGAAGCATGACAAGAATTTGAAGGTATGATAAATGCTTTGAGAAAGCATATGATCGATACCGAATCCTAATGACCAAGATTGAGAAACTTGGTGATCAAACCCTGAAGATGACAGTGTAAAATTGATCTATATCTTCAGGTTGATCATAGGTCTTCCATTATGCAGGATGTACAGGTGTTAGGAATACCTGAGGGTGATTTGATCATAAACGATTGTATAACCATGACGCTTCCATTCCGAGGGAGTAATGAATAGTTTGGATTTTAGTAACTCCTCCCAGTAGAGAAGTGACATGATCTTTATCCATGTATTGTACATGGTCCGAATGAGATTCCGATGAAATGAGAAGATGAGGTCTACGGCCTTGATTTAATCAAGCATCCGTGGGAGGTCCATGAGATCTGGATTTGAGATGTGATCTCAATATCCAAGTTACTATACGTGGAAGAATACAATCGCCCCATCCTTATCTCCAAGTATCTGCGGAGAAATCACATTATTCTTGAAGGAGTTCAAGAATGATTCCATAGTTGAATTATATCTAAGCATTGAGAGATTGATAACTAATGTTATTTAATTATCTTGATACACATAGATAATTATCTAATATAATTAAATGTGATTTATTTATTGCGGATAAAAATAATGTGGATAGCAATATCCAAATTATTCATAATATATATTATAAATGTGATTTATAATGTATTAGAGAGAGCTAATTATGATTTATATTTGTTAATTAATTATTGGTGTGAATTGGATTCACATTGTATAATTAATTGAAATGTAAATTATATTTTATTTTGGGTTGTGAATATGATTCACAAATTTCCAATGACAAGATTGCAATATTCTCAAAATTAATTATGAATTTTTTTTGTAGAATAAATCACAAAAAATGTTGATGGAAAAGATGGGAGATTTTCATGGAGATATGCAATCTCATGAGATTGCCTCCACCATGTGATCATGGTGGACGGCTACCAAGTCCCACAAGGAAATTGGTAGCCGTCCTACCTATTCCATGTGGGGATGCAATCGTCATGCTAATCTCTCCATATTTGTTTGATTTAATTTAGGATTGAATTGTATTTGATTTATCAAATATATTTAATCTAAATTAAACTATTAGTTTTTGGTTTTTTACCAACAACAATCTTGACCATTGGATTAAACACAAATCAATCTCATCCATTGATTTGGTGTGTCTCATGGATTGTGATCCATGGACTCCCAAAGCCCTATAAATAGAGAGGCATGCCTTGCTCTCTATGGGTTATGAAATTGAGATACATATCTCTCTCTCCTTCCACACGCCAACCTTCTTCTCTTCTCCATTGGTGGTCGTCCACCAAGCGCTAGAGAAGAAGCTTCGTCGTCGCTTCACCATCGCGCCACCGCCTTGACGTTCCTCGGTTCTCCATCCTCTTTGGGGTGCTTCACTCACGAAGAAGGTGTTCGATCTCGTGTGATGAGATCAGGAGTTCACCGTGCTTGGATCAACTTCTTGGATTGCGAGGATCACACGACTCATCCCCGCGCTCGCAAGCATCTTCTCCGACGATCGGACTTGAGACAGGAGGTCTCTTTTCGTAGAGACTCGATCAACCATGCTAAAGAGGTATTCCTTTATACTTGATGTGATTTTAGATGAACCGATCCGAGAATCGTTCTTGGATCATGTGGTTTCATCACATGAAATTTTTTAAATTCTGCTGCATAGAACAACTAGTACGACTAGTCGTTCTTCGTTGTATTCGATACGATGCTCACGCTTCTGTGATGTGCTTGAGGATTATCCCATATACTTTAAGTGGTATCAGAGTCTTAGGTTTACGTTCTTGGATACGATCCGTAAACCTAGGATGACTTGGGTTCGTTATGGTTGCGAAGGTTTTTGTCGCATTTCATTTTCGCACCTCTGTTTAGTGAAAAAATTAGGTCCTGTTTAAAATATTTAAACACGAATTAATCACTTGGATTTTGTTTCCCATTAAATAAAGAAAATGTAGGATCTGATTTTACGTAATTTGGATTCCGTTTTCTCGAGATATGGTCGTTTTAATGAACATGTATTCACTGTTGTGGGAACTGTGAATCTTAACATGATTAATGAGTTAATTACTGTTCTGATGCTCCTAGAAATGCGTGAAATATCACTTAAGTTCTATCATAAATCAAATTAGCAATCTTAAGAAATTGATTTTGCGTAATTTGGATTCAATTTGATTGAGATATGTTAATTTTGGTAAGTAAGTCACTGTTGAAATTACATTCCATATCAAGAACCACGTGATTGTCAATTAGTGAAATTAATTGTTAATTTCCTGAAATAATTATGGAAAAATATTTGAGAAATATTTAGTGATGACTATTTTCTTAATTGACTTAGCCTCAACCAATAAAATGATTAGATTTGATCTAGATCATAATTGGAAACACAATCAACAAACAACTTGCTTGAATATGATTGGGAATTTGGTTAGCAAATTTCTTTATAATCAAAATTCTTTTGATTATTACTATATGATATAATTTTGGTTGAAGAACCGATGATCATCTCAATACAAAGTGATTGGCTCGACATTATTTTTTCCCGAGGCAGATATGGTGTCTAGTCGGGGAGTGTTGGGGTAGGGAGTCGCACCGATTGCGGTCCGTCTCACTCCCGCCGGTACTGGCAATGACAACAGGTAGGGAACGGACGATGCCTGAGAGATCATGATGTATTTTTTAATTATTAAAATTCGAATTAATACGTACTTTGAGATAATACCATATATTCAAGTAATATCAAGTTTGTTGATTGAATTGGATTGATAATTAATTTAATGTGATTAAGTTAATTATATCCAAATTAAAAATACTCTATTATGAATAGATGTGTATTTCCCTTGAAAGAATTAATTATATGAATATGATTTATAATAATTGATTAAAATTTGAATATGAGGTGGAGGATCACATAAGTGACATCCATGGTCTCTCGTCAAGGCGAAGGGTTCCGTCGCCAGATATATGTAGGAGATGCATGTCCGAAGTGACAACTCCTGCATACGATCCATTTGGATCGGGCTCGTCGCTTCTCAAAAGAGTAAGGGCATATGCGTAGTGATCCCAATATCAGATCCTCATATTATTGGGGAGATATTGGATTGCGCATAGCAAGTTGTATTCATGTTGACGGTTGGTTTGATTAATGACGGGTCAACATCACCTTAGGGGTGGTGGGCCCGAGTGTTAAAGACCGAATTGGGAGATGCAAGTTGGACTTGCAAGGTGGAATGTGTTCCTGCTTCTTTTTATATGAGTTACAGGTTCTCATATTATTGGGATGTGACAAAGATAAGGAAGGAGATCCCAGATCTTGCTTGAGATATATTGGTAAGTATATCTCTTACATTGAAAGTGATTAAGGGAATGAACTTTCATTGTTGACAAGGCAAGACAACTTTGATATAAAAATTCCTAAATCGAAGTAAAATATGTATATATATATATAAATATATATACACTTATGCAAATTTCTTATTTCAGATAATTCTTCATTAAACTCACTCAATATTATACTCAATAATAACCAATAAAATATCATGGATTGGATCCATGATTAAGATATTGTACTTGCAGTTGGACATATATTGTATATGATTGCGATGTACAAGTTTCCTCATAATAATGAGTGACAATTAAATAGACAATAGGACTACAACCCTAGGGTTTGTATGTCTCTATAGTATTGATCTCTCATTGAATGTACTTTGGAAGTGACATATCGATGATGATCATAATTGTCCAATAATCCTTATAAAATTCTAAGAAGATGTTCTGACATACGTATGTGCTCTCAACATTTAATCATGAATGACGTGGTTCTCTACATCATGCAGAATGGTAGCTCTATAAGAGATGATGTATTCAAAATTGTTTGAGTACCTACCTGAACCAATATTTTTTTAAGAGTTTAGATGGATGTAGATACGATGAGTGTCATAATTCTACTATCTATACTCTAGTCCTTCATGAAGGTTCAGAATATTCATATTGTATGAATTGAATGAAGCATGTACAAATGTTGAAATGCTCTTATATTGAAATCTTTTGAATTCAGCATAAGAGATCCTTCGTCTAAAGCAATGGTTGTTTATAGATAAAGGGAGCACAGTGGAAGCATGGGTTGGACCCAAGTAAGAAGGAAAGTCAAAGAGTTGACCGTACTTTTGTGACTTCCATATGACATCCAAATAGTTGGATGAATGCCGATACTGCAATAAGCTGATGTATAGATAGTATGACTATCAAGTCTATCTAGATCCTTAGAGAAGGACTCGGATAGTGCATCGAAATAATATGCATTTAATCATTAAAATTGACTTTCTTATTGGATAAGATAAAAGTCTAATAATTGTATCTCATTCTTCTAATGACACTTGCAATTAGTTGCATATGCATTAGGAGACTAAAGAATTTGATTTTAAGGTTTAATAGTCATCCACATGGGCATTGGTGCAATTGTTGCAACAATCTCTATTGGATAGACGGACCTGTTATTTTCAGTGGGAGATCCCTTAGTCTTAGAGAATGTCTCTATGACCTAGATATCAGAATACAATCATTTTTTATTTCTAAATGTTGGAAATAAACATGAATTCTATAATAGATCTATCATAAAGAGTTATGATGGAGATATTTCAGATAGTAATCTATAATCTAGTGGACTCTACTAAATTAGAAAATTAATGAATGGTTCATTAACATTTCTAATACTACAATTAAACCTTAAAAGATAAATAGGAGAATGAAGATCATTTGACAATGATCTGACATCAAGCCTTGGACATTTATCTGTTAATGTGATCAATAGACTAATAAGAGATGAAACTTTAGATTGTCTAAAGGTTCAAATCTTACATACTTATGAATATTGTATTCAAAAGTAAAAAAATGCCAAATACACCCTTCCTTGGAATGATGTAAGATGTCAAGGTATTCAAGATCTCATACATATTGATGTATGTGAATCATCTATATCAGAATAAACATTGTGGATATGTGATATCTATTAATGATTATTTGTGAAATGAGATTTCTTCTCTTCACTTAGAAACCTTTGAAATGCTCATATATTTCACAAATTTGGTTTAGAACCAAAGTTTGAAGGAAGATTAAATGAATTTGATCTAATC
This sequence comes from Ottelia alismoides, assembly GCA_037367405.1. NCBI lineage: Eukaryota > Viridiplantae > Streptophyta > Magnoliopsida > Alismatales > Hydrocharitaceae > Ottelia > Ottelia alismoides. The sequence continues at coordinate 1,800,235 of JAZKJV010001419.1, read as the reverse complement.
TAGGTTGTCAGTACCTATTAGATGAATTCATAGAAATACCTTATAGAGATATGAATATCATTTCTATCTCACTCCTCCTAATAAACCTAAACTCAATAGGAGTTGTAGGGAGATACAATTGGATCATGTGTGACATGATATGATCAATGATGAATATTAGCATAATTATCTATTAGTTTCCAAGGTATATATGCAGTAGAGACTATAATATATGTCCTTAATAAGGTTCCATGCAAGTAATATGGAATCTAACACTGGAGAGTGCTACTTCATTAGGAAAATAAAGGATGGTATTGGATATCTACTTTATGACCTTGAGATTCTTAAAAGATCTCATCTCTGAGAATGTGATTCTTAGAGGATGACTCTCTTGAGAATCAAGATGAAAATGAAGTAAAGGAACTCATTTAATCTTGAAAAGATAACGAGGCTCCTGAAATCGGAAACTAAAAGAATAATTGAAGATGAAACACTAATACTCCTTCAAATAAGTTTGAGTATGTATTCTATGTGTCAGTTCAGTCTGAAAATAATCGGACTTCATGTGATGAAGCTCCTGAGGATCACGACATGGAAAGATGGATGTTAGCAATAAAAGTCTAATGTAGACTTCAGATACAATTGTTGTATATGGACCCTCGAGGATCCACCTATATGGGTAAGGCCCATTAAGGTGTAAATGGATCTTCAGGAGAAAGAGGGAACCTGATGAGAAGGTAGAGACCTTTAAAGCACGGTTCGTAGACATGAGCTACACACCGAAGAGAAGACATCGCTTGCGATGAGACTTGCTCTTCAATGACCATGCTTAAATCCATCAGAATATAGCTAACCCTATCTACACAACTTGACTATAGCATTTTCAAGATGTGAGTCAAGATTGTATTCCTCTATGAATGCCTATTTGAGGATATTCGCGCGAAGTAACCCCATGGCTTCATGGACGAGGAAAACAAAGTGTGCAAGCTGAGGAATTCCATCGATGGAGTCATATAAGCTTCTTATAGTTGGAACATAAGATTTAATGAAATTATAAATGTTATGATTTCAGATAGAATCTTGATGAACCATGTGAAGCTTAGTGGGAGTGTCGTTGTGTTCATCGTGCTAAATGTAGATAATATCCCAATCATTAAATGATATATGGATAATAATAAGTGTTTTATAACTGGTTGTTCCATATCTTGAGATATGATCTCAATGATACCTCTTAGATCTTAGTTCTGAAGTTGTTCATAAGCAAAGAAAGAGGGTATTGGGACCGTCGCATTAGTGGTACACCTTGGACATATTCCATTTTCTGGAAAATTCCAAGAAAGGCTTCATTCCCTTAAGATATGGTACTGACCTATCTAAAGAGATAACACCTCAAAGAGTTGAGGATGTGAATGCTAAAACTGCTAGCCTTTGTGCATCAGTCCTGAGAAGCTGGGTCTATGCTAGATGTGTACAAAAGCCAGATGTCTACCATGCAGTGGGAGTAGTAAACTGTTACTAATCTTACTATGGTAATAAAACACTTGATTGCGGTAATAACTATATCTTCATAGAGGACAAAACTTGTAAGATAGTGATCTCTAAGTCTCATCTTCAAGAAATTAAGACTTTATAGATGGAGATCTAAAAGGTCTTAACTACGAATACCTTAGGAGATAGAGATATCCATGAATAAGGGTATTTCTGATAAGGATAATGAAAAAACTGGTTATGATAATTATTAAGCTGTAGTATCAAGGACACTATAACTGACAAAATTGAGTATTGGCTGCATATATGCAACCTTCGATTTGGATGTGGGCACTGTTACCTTGGGATATGCAAGTGCCGTAAAAGGACTTGGCGTAGTCTCTTGGGAACATAGTGACTGATCAGCTTACTTAGCTATTTTCTAAATATCCAATGATTGTCACATGAGTGCGGGTTTAAATGATTATCCCATTAATGGCTCTTTGGACTAGTGGGAGATTGTTGGACATGAGAGCCCACGACGAGCCATTATGCAATAAATGTTATTGCGAATATCATTCCCTGATCTGAAATGAAGAATAACTAATTTGCATAATAGGTCCCTTAGTATAATTAGGTTTATGTACCATGGCCATCTTAATGATCATATAGTTGTTGATTCAATCATTGAATCATAGAGGCTGGTGCTTGGATGAACATGTAAAGAGTTAGATTGAGGACTCATAAAGTACCGTCAAATGATTGTTAAGAGAGGATCTCCAGCCTGAGTAGGAGATGGCAATCCATTCTCATTTAGGCTGATATCTGACCGACCTCTTGATGCAAGTCCTCTGTATGGGAATAGAGATTTGGAGGTGTCAGATTAGTTGAGTCAAAGGGTTGACTTAACAAGATCGAGATAACCAAAGACCTATGTTAAATGCTGTCACAACATAGGCACACATCCTCTGACCAGAGACAAATGTGTTACTATATGTCTGAGTGTGTACATTTGGCAGACCAATAGGTTGATGACCTAATCAAGGTCTATACACCGGCGAGCTGGTGTGCATGTAAGGGCATATGAGTAATATGATCTCTCAAAGGGATCATACAGGTTCACATGTGAACTGGGAGACATGAGCTCACTCATGAGGTATTGGGACCGATCAAATTCCATGCATGGTTATCGTGCTTTGGAAGCATGACAAGAATTTGAAGGTATGATATATGCTTTGAGAAAGCATATGATCAATACCGATTCCCAATGACCAATATTGAGAAACTTGGTGATCAACCCTGAAGATGATAGTGTAAAATTGATCTATATCTTCAAGTTGATCATATGTCTTCCAGTATATAGGATGTACAGGTGTTAGGAATTCCTGAGGGTGATTTGATCATAAACTATTGTATAACCATGACGCTTCCATTCTGAGCGAGTGATGAAAAATGTTTGGATTTTAGTGACTCCTCTCAGTAGAGAAGCGACCTGATCTTTATCCATGTATTGGACATTAGTCTGAATGAGATTCAGATGCAATGAGAAGATTAGGTCTACGACCTTGATTTAATCAAACATCTGTGGGAGGTCCATGAGATCTGGATTTGAGATGTGATCTCAATATCCAAGTCACTATACGTGGAACAATACAATTGCCCTATCCTTATCTCCAAGTATCTGCAGAGAAATCGCATTATTCTTGAAGGAGTTCAAGAATGATTCCATAGTTGAATTATATCTAAGCATTGAAAGATTGATAATTAAATGTGATTTAATTATCTTGATGCATGTGGATAATTATCCAATAAAATTAAATGTGATTTAATTATTGCAGATAACAATAATATGGATAGTAATATCCAAATTATTCATAATATATTATAAATGTAATTTATAATATATTAGAGAGAGCTAATTATGATTTATATTTGTTAATTAATTATTGGTGTGAATTGAATTCACATTGTATAATTAATTGAAAATGTAAATTATATTTTCTTTTGGGTTGTGAATATGATTCACAAATTTCCAATGGCAAGATTGCAATATTCTCAAAAGTAATTATGAATTATTTTTATAGAATAAATCACAACAAATGTTGTTGGAAAATATGTGAGATTTTCATGGAGATATGCAATCTCATGAGATTGCCTCCACCATGGGATCATGGTGGACGGCTACCAAGTCCCACAAGGAAATTGGTAGCCGTCCTACCTATTCCATGTGGGGATGCAATCTCCATGCTAATCTCTCCATATTTGTTTGATTTAGTTTAGGATTGAATTGTATTTGATTTATCAAATATATATAATCTAAATTAAATTATTAGTTGTTGGTTTTTATACCAACAACAATCTTGACCATTGGATTAAACACAAATCAATCTCATCCATTGATTTGGTGTGTCTCATGGATTGTGATCCATGGACTCCCAAAGCCATATAAATAGAGAGGCATGCCTTTTCCTCTATGGGTTATGCAATTGAGATACATCTCTCTCTCTATCTCTCTCTCTCTCCTTCCACACACCAACCTTCTTCTCTTCTCCATTGGTGATCGTCCACCAAGCCCTAGAGAAGAAGCTTCGTCGTCGCTTCGCCATCGCGCTACCGTCTCGACGTTCCTCGGTTCTCCATCCTCTTTGGAGTGCTTCACTCACGAAGAAGGTGTTCGATCTCGTGCAGGAGTTCACCGTGCTTGGATCAGCTTCTTGTATTGCGAGGATCACGCGACTCCTCCCCGCGCTCGCAAGCGTCTTCTCCGACGATCGGACTTGAGACAGGAGGTCTCTTTTTGTAGAGACTCGATCAACCATGCTACAAGAGATATTCCTTTATACTTGATGTGGTTTTAGATGAAACGATCCGAGAATCATTCTTGGATCATGTGGTTTCATCACATGATATTTTTTAAATTCCGCTGCATAGAACAACTAGTACGACTAGTCGTTCTTCGTCGTATTCGATACGATGCTCACGCTTCCGTGATGCACTTGAGGATTATCTCATATCCTTCACCACCTTCTGAGGACCACAAGACAGTCCCAAGGGTTCAAGGTGGCTAAACACCTCGCGCCTCCCCCTTCTCCTTCCTCCACCCAGAGCTCCTCACACAACACCTCCCCATGCCCTCACACCTCTTCATCTACCCCTCCTTTCTTCCGCCCCCTCACACCTCGCCTTTCGCCCTCCTCCGCCCATACGCCTCCATCCCACTCCGAGCTCCTCCCCACTGTTGCAGTCGTCAAGAACCTAGAGGGTAAGGGGATGAAAGAGGAGGTGGTTGGCCTCATCATCAAGAACCCACAGCCTCATCGTCGACATGCTGCTGTTAATGGTGAACGACAAGGAGATGGAGGAGGAGGTGGTCAAGGAGGAGGACTGGTTGGAGGGTGCGGAAGAGGGAGGAAGAGTGAAAGGGGGATGTGGACTTTTTTTCTTCTAGATATGCCCCTCTTAACTATACCATGATTTGATTAAACCATGATTAAGTTAAACTCATTGACGGTTAAAGTAACGGAGGGGAACAAGTTATAGAACTGCAATAAGTCGGCGGCGCAACTGATATTCTCAAAAAGGGAGGGGCATAATTGAAATTGCAATATCTTGAAAGGACACAACTGATAAAAACCCTATAAATTATGTAAATAATAACTGTAAAGTTAACTTTGTCGTTTAAAATGCAATGTCTTAACAAAGTATGATGACATCACAATTTCTTACACAAAAATAATATGATTTTTATCACGACCTCTTTCTTATGGAACCCAAATTGTGAGACCTTTAATCAAATATCTTGATATCATGACACAGTCAAATATCAAATATTGATTTAGTGAACCTCAAATATCAAATATTGATTTAGTGAACTCGTCTAAACATCTAATAAGTGGGCAATGTGCCTATCGCTAAAAGAACCAGCCTTCAAACCGTACCATTAGCATTTTCTCGCGATGATCCATCAAGTGCATAAAGTAACCTTAAATTTCACCATTAAGGCATATTACACCTTAATAGCCTATCTCTACACGTAAACAAAAAAGGATCTCACGTGACGCATCGCTTCTTCCTCCAAACAAAGTATCTGCTCTTTGCGTTCAACAATTTGTATGAATATACGTTATATCATATCATATCATATCATGTCATCATGGAGCCTCTTTTGAGGATGTGATCTTCTAATGGCATCTAATACACACCATTACTTTTCCCTATTCGTACTCAACCTCTTAGAGGGGAACGTTAGAACACGAAAGTGGAACTATAGGTTTTCATGAAGTAAAATAATACGAGAGAGATTATCTCAATGTATCGTGTCCCTCGATCAACTATAAATCTACTTATTATGAAATTAATTATATCATAAGGACCAAAATTAGCCTATAGCACAAAACATTACAGGCAATCACTAAAACCAATAATAACATTACGTTGGATTTTTGCAACAAAAGTGTAGTTTTTCTTTTTCGAGGAGCCTTTAGTTGCCACTATTACATTCAATTAATTTTCCATTGCCATAATATTAGTGACAAATACATCGCTCCTAAAATTTTTTGACTATCTTACTTTTAACAATGGATTTTGTTCATCAGTTGAATAGTTCACAGTAAAAGTTTTTGTTGCCACAAATGCAGAATTTGATGACACAGATCATCGCTATAACAATTTCTGAACAATTTGTATAACTTAGTATTCAATTCATTATAATTTTTTTTGTTAATTAATTAATTAGTTGCATTATCTTAGAAGAAAATACATATACCTTATATTTTAAGCTAATTTGCTCCACTTATTTTAACACGAAAAGTTTTTGTTACCGGAACTGCTTGTCCAGCTTGTGGTGACAGAACTACCTTAATTCTTTTGTAGCCACAAGAAATTTATTTTGTAGTGAGTGTTGTTAAACTTTTTGATGTGAGTATATATTATTCGTGATAGAACTGTCTTAATTCTTGAAAGTATCGGTTTCTTTCCCTTTGTAATTTGTATTAATAATTTGCTAACTCTAAGAATAATTATAAGAAAAGAAATCTTAAGAAGACAACAAATAGCCAGTGTTGTATGATTCGTTGGTAATGACATATAAAAAATTGTTATTCCTTACGAATTTTAAAACATATAATTAACTTTTGCAACATATATTATTCATTATATATTTAACATCAAAAGATACATCGAACATTTTTCAGATCACTCATTGTTTTATACGACTTTTGTTGAATAATACGATACAATGTCATGTAAATGTCAAATGTATATCATCTTTTGTCAATCCTAATATTTTCTTTGCTTAAATGACATCGACAAAGGACATAAGGGCATTGCATAGAAGTTAGCTTGTTCCAAGGCCATGTACTATACCAATCTATTGTTTCCCCTTTACCACCTTTACACAAATAAAGCTCTCTCTCATGGGGACCCCATGGGAACTTATTTGCCATCAAATGATCTTCATCAACAACAATCACACCACCCTCATTCATAATCCCTTCCTCTTGATGTTCAACTCAAGCTCCCTCATCCTCCAGCGAAGATCATGTTGCGAAAGAGAGTCCATTTCCTTCTTCCACATCCTCCTCATCCACCTTCACCGCCAATGGCCCATTATGGACTCCATCCTCACCATATCGCTCCTCCCTCTCCTCCTCTTCTTCTTCACATCCTTCCTGCTCCCCAAGCTCCTATGGTCTCTCCAAACTAGAATCAACAAAGCTTCACTTGTTAGGTAATGAATTATCCCTATTGCGTCTCAAAATATTTGTGATAAACACACGAAGAACACATATGAGTCATTGATTTTGTTCTAGGTATGACCACGTTGATGAGATGAAAGGGTTATATTGTGACTTAAGTGATGATGATGGGTGTGGTAAGGGGGATTTATTTGCTGACATTGTTGGTGATGGAGTAGATATCTTGTTCTTGCCTTTACTCCCAACTAATGAGGAAGAAGTTACCTTGCTTTTAGAACAAGCAAAAACTAATTGTGGTAGTTGTTACGAGGAAGATCATGGTGTTCCTCCAATTCAAGAAGAGGATCTCACCATCAACATCACAATCCAAGACATTACTGTCAACCATTCAGAATTTCACTCACCTTTAACATACATAGCAGACAAGGAAGAGGAGGATGATCATGATGTCCCAAAACAAGGTATGTAAACATACTCACACACTTATTTGGATTCAAACCCTAGAAATTACTGTTTTTATAAGTTCTAACATTGAGGCTTTCGATATTTAGAAGAGAATATATTACAAGGTCTGCTTGGCCATGTCATGGTGGACCAAGTTGAGGTGTTGGAGAAAGAGAAGGTGGTGGTAGACGAGGAGAAGGAGGAGGAGCATCTAACCGACACATGTACAAATGGGTCGAGCTCAAAGAGCTCCTGTGAGTGGAGGAGGTCTTGTAGTCTCAGGGAGTCCAGGCCAGATGGATTCTTCTCATCTTCCTCAAGGAGGAGTTCATCCCAATGGGAGTCATACACTGTGTATAGAAAGTACGATGAGGATATGATGTTCTTTGACAGGATCAGTTCCCAAAAGCTTAAGGAAACAGGTTACTCTATACGATCACTCTTTGGTTTCCTTCTCGTGCCACTAAATTCTTCCACTTTCATCTTGCATCATCTGCATACCTTAGTACAAAAGAAGTTGTATCTTGTAGAAGAATAAAGCCACTGATTCTATTACTTTCATCCTACAAAATACAAACACACACTTTAGATTTGTCACTTTAGTGTTCAACACTCCTCTCTTCTTGTTGGTGTGACTCGTAGTTATTCTGAGACAGAGATTACTAGTTTGGTAATTAGTCAATTACTTAACAACGCATCGTGAACAAAAGTATAAAAAATTAGAACAACCATAAAAAAGCTACGTTACACCAACCACTGCAATAACATAGATCTATAGCAATGTATTTTTTTGAAATCATTGTTATTCATTCAATGCAAAGTCTATAACAACAAACAAACAAACACCATTGATTGTAAAATTACCTTTAATCCATATGTTTCATAACGAATATCATATCTGTTGCTACATTGCTAGAGTTATATTATATAGCAAGGATTATTCGTTTGCATTCCTCTTTAAATTTATACCAAGTATTGTTGATTTTAGCTGTGGTTAGAATTAAGGAGTTTTGAGAAAAATAGCGGGTTGTTGTTGCTATATTATGCGTCATTAGTACAAAGTATATTATGCATTGTGAATTTCATAGTATATCATTGTGTACCACAAAGAAAAATATTAAAAATCATACACTTAACATCGAAATTTGTAGTGATGGCTTCCACTTCAAATGGTGGTCACTTCCTTGCTCACATCTTTAAAAATATGCCATTTAGAAAAAAAACTTTAGCAAGCTTCCCTATATGATGGTCATTTATTGCTGACAAGATTTTAATATTCCCATGTAAAATAAGGATAGAATTTAACTTCATTAGGGTTAAATGAGAATCCTAACATGTGTGCATCAGAATCATTGAGGTCAATCAAGGTCCAGCCGAGGTCGATTTCCGAAAGGATAGCCCACAAGCTCAGCACAAAGAACAGGAGGAGAATACGTGATCCATATCATGGGCTAGAGGCTGCATATGTTGCTCAGGTTTGCTTGGCTTGGGAGGCCATCAGCTGGAACTACCACATCTTTCGTAAGCACACGGCATGCAACACGCGCGAGGAGGAACATGGCTGCCCCGCACATGTTGCGCAACAATTCCAGCAGTTCCTGGTCCTTCTGCAGAGATTCGTAGAGAACGAGCCCTACGAGTATGGGAGGAGGCCTAAGGTCTATGCTCGCCTCAGGATCTCTTCTCCGAGATTGCTCCAAGTCCCCGAGTTTCATGGTAGGAGATCTTTTTCCTTTCTCCTTATTCTTCAACTTATTGGTTTCATGATATCCCGAACACATCAACAGAATGTGTCTATAGTGACATATTTTAAGTACATTTATATACTAACTATATCATGATCACTTTATATATTGAAATTTGCAATGCATGATATAACTGTTGCAATATCACTAGCAAAGATAACAATATGTTATATGTTATCTTTCTTATCAAAATTTATGCTAATCATCCATATTTTTAGCAATGAATAACTTAGATTTTGATGACAAAGATAATGGTATTGTTTTCCATGAACTATCGTCTATGGTATAAGGAAAGATATATCATTAGTTGTGAATTTTAAGTATAAACAATGACTTTGCAAACATGCAATAATTGTGGTTATAACTACAACAAAATGAATCTATAATGATGTTTTTTTACATCCATCACTATTTCATCCATCACTGAATAAATAAAAATGATATTATTAATTACAAAATTATTTTTTATTGTTGAATTTAACGACAAATGTCATATTCTGTGCTAAGTCATTAGTGACAGTTATTATATACTATTTTCAAAATTTTAAGCAATCGCTGCTAAATTTTAAACTAAAGAAATGACCACGATTAGATAAACTTTCGAAAAACATCAATGCTTATTATATGCACCAATGCTAGTGATATAAGAATGGATATGATGCCATTTCTATATTTAAGTATAAAAAATTATAATGTAATAAATAATATGGTCTCATACATACAGATGATATAGCGATGGTTTCAAAATATATTTTGCTGTAGATCCATTTTGTTATAATGACAGTACACAAATGTAGGTTAAGGGAGACAAACTTATATAGTATATGAATTTTGAAATGTTGAGGGAAGCGAAACCCAGACGTTGAACATAAAAAAATTGCAGAACTAGGAAAAGGCTAGAGAATAATTGGAAAGTTAGCTCTGCCATCGTCTAACATACTACAACAAAATAGAATTATAGCAACAAATAATTTAAGTATTTGCATTGGCATGTCTTTGGATGCTAAATTTATAATATGGATATTATTCGTTACAAAATCATCTTCAATTATTGGAATGACATTTAAAGTATATTTATAACTTGTTATTATATTGCTATCAATAGCTCATCTAGCCTCGTTGACATTAATTTGAGGAAATGATGAATCCTATTTTGTTCGAAAGGTGATGATACAAAGGAAGCGCAAAGTTCAAGGATCGCATCTCCCGAATTTCTGAAAATAATGGAAGATATCATCAGAACATTCATGAAATTTCTAGAAGCTGATAAGGAAAGACACTGGCAGGCCCTGAAAGCACTGCTTAGAAGGAGCAAATCGAACACAGTTGACCTCAATAGGCTCAATTTCATCAAAAGTGCTAATAAAAAAGTGAGTTTCAACCACTCGTGTGTGTACTGTAGTGTTTTTATATGGCTTGTACTTTTGGAGCACCATTTACATTCAATGTGTTTCATTATTTTGCAATTAGACTCGTATTAGATGGGGTCTTTTGTAAGCTTTTAAAAGTCACCACTAGTTTAGTAAAATTCAGTAAAAAAATTTGTAAATTTCTAAATTTTACACTGTAAAAAAATGATATCCAGAATGTTTTGTAAAAAAAAACAGCTATGTGGAACTAACGTTCTCATCCAATATACTAGTATTTTTATGATTGTATCTTGATGTATATGTGATGTTAATATATGTATTGTGGTTACTTTACTTTACAAAGTAAACGACACTCTTCCCGTTGTTCCTTAAAACTAAATGGTTGAGATGAATGCCTCAAAAATCAGCTAACAAGAACACTTCCCATCTCCTCACACTTTCATTCTCATTGTCACATCTTTCAAATTTTGTAGAAGAAGGCGAAACTGAAGGAGCTCCAGAAGGGAGGGAACTGCATGAGGAAGATGAAGCTGAAAGCAGAAGAGGAGATGGAGGTTTTTATGTGCCTTGTGGATGTGAAGGTTGTCTCTAGGGTTCTCAGGATGCTACAGATTAACGAGACGCAACTGCAGTGGTGCGAGGAAAAGATGAGGAGGGTCAGGGTTTCCAATGGGTGGGCACAAAGAGACCCCACACCGCTTTTCTTCCCTGCACAGGGATCCCCCTTTTGGTCTGAGTTGCATGGTGACTAGACAAAGTTCATGAGAATATACATCCATTAACTATTGGATTCCTAGCTTTTGTATGTATATATAAATTATATACACTGTAAAGATATGGGCATGATAGAGGGTTGCATATGTGCATATCATGTGGGTATATTAGGGTTTTGAAATAAGAGAAGCCCATGTGTTGTGGGTCTTCTTCTAAAAATCATATTATATACATATTTTTCTTTTCTTAAACAATGAAATAAAAGTAGATTGGGAAAGAGAAAGGGAGTGGGGGCAGATGCAACTTTCCTCTTAGCTTTGGATTTCTTTTAGTATTTTGTGAGTGTTTTTTGTCTTGGCATGTGATTTGGGATCATATAGGATGTAGATATTTATACATCACCATCGACAAGCAATGTTAAAGTGATTATCATCTTGACAGTCAAATTCAATCACAGAATCAAAATCAAACACTATAATCAAAATTACGACTCATGTAGTAATCATTCATTCAAATTTATCGTATTCTCCAGAATCTTTGAAAATGTGGTCATTGTTTTGATCTAGATGTCATTATAGGAATTAGTTACGAGCGTACCTCTCAAAGAACCATTAAGTATACAAAGCAAACTGTAACTAATCTTAACTGCAACCACTTTCCAACACCTCTAATACATCATTGAGGAAAATCACACCTCGATATCCTATATACACATGCTCATGAGGTATCGCTTCTTCCACCAGCCAAGGCCCAAGGTACACCCTCTTTAACTTCACCATGTTTTATAAAAAGGCAACTTGAGGTATTTATTATTACATTGCTAGCCAAAATTCATATAACATGATTATCAATTATCTTCCTCACTACAAGAAAAATGACTTAATAAAATGAATAATTTGAATATTTATTTCCATATCTTTCGATGTTAAAAATATTCCAATGAATATTATTGATTACAAAATTAACTTTTCTTCTTTAAATTAGCAATAAATGTCATATTTTTATTAAAGGTTAATATACCGACATATCCATTGAGTTATTTGTTAAAAAAATTATATTAATCATTGCTAAATTTTATAATAATGATTAAAAGAATAAGTCAACAAATAACCATTGTTATATGATTCGTTGCTAGGAATATAACAATGAATATGCTATTCATTGAAAAATTAAAGAATGAAGTAACAAATATTATTATTTGGTATAAATTTAATTGCAGAAGATATGCCAATTATTCATTGCTTTAAGTCAAATTAATTGGAGTGCCTCTTTGAATTTGTTATTATTTGTTGATAATTTTAGCAATAAATAAAAGCCAAAATCTTGTGAAAAAACTGAATAACTATTTATTATTATATGATTCCCGAGTAATGGCATAACATGAAGTATTTGTATTGACCCGGGCTTAGGTTTCCGATCCACTAACATAGAA